>OY720349.1:15469657-16669657 GCA_963082975.1 Labia minor | reverse complement strand
AAGATTAAGTATAAATTATGGAGTCACCATCGCCGCGGGCTAAAAAACGTGCATCTTCACGTGATGTTGGCCGTCTTGGTCATTGCATCGGCCGTTTGGCTGGTCAATCAGAAACATCCTCAACTTCATCAAGACGTAGGCCACACAGTTGGCACAGCACCACTCATACACTCAGCCCAAATAGGGGTATACTACTATTAATATTTAATCCACAATTATTATTTATTTTTTAGACATTACCAATTCTTTCTTGCAAAAAAAAAAAAAATTGGTTAAGTAAATAAGCATTTATTTTTAAAAATAATTATACCTGAAAATATTCATATGTAGAATTTTTACATTTTATTAATCTTTTTTTATATAATAAATATTTATACATATTTTATTATTATTAATAAATAAACAAATAAATAAAATAAATACCAAATATATTTATAATAATTATTAAAATTAAAATTGAATATATAACTAATTAATTCATTAATTACTATCTCGCCGGAGATATTATTGCGATCACGAATGTTTTCGATGTCGAGATTTTGATGTTTTTATATGTTTCGAAGGTCCCTGAGGTATTTAAACAAAGGTTGAAAAAAATGTCTGTATGTGTGTGTGTTTGTAGACAAGATTACACAAAAATGGTTTGACCTAGAATCGTAAAATTTTGTATACGGGCATTATTCAAAATTCGTAGTTTTCTATTAACTTTTGAGAAATGTTAGTCAACCGGAAGTGGGTCATTACCTACTACGTTTTGATTTTTTTTCCTCTAAAGTCACCATAAAAATAAAGATATATGTTTGATAGTTTTTCACATTATTAAAAATTGTATAAAACTGCTATATATAGAATTTTAGCTTGATTGAGTCGCTGAAAGTACCGGAATTAATTTTCTAACACTGCAAATCACGCTCCAACACGTGACATGGTGCCATCAACAAAGAGCCAAACATGCGCTGGTTTAATAAATATTATTTATTAATTTTAATTTATAATTTATAATTAATTAAATTTAATTTAAATATAATATATGTTATTTAATCCAATTCAAAATGCGAGATAGTCGCGTGGAGACACTCCAGCATATTTTTTAAATAAACCCCATACGTTCAAAATTTATATTGAATTAGATAAATTAAAAAAAAATAATTAATATTTAAAATTTAAATACTATATAAAAATCTTTAATAGATAGTAGTATATATGAATAAGTTTCTTTGATAAAGTACGGTAATCATAAATATATATTTTATTAAAATTTATTTTCCCTTCTCTCTCTTTCTCTCTCTTTTATGGATGATTAATGATAAATGATTAACTTATACATCCATTCATTTATTCACCCATCCACCAACCTATTCAAACTACAAATCATAAAGTTTCATTATCATAATAAATTGAACATAAACTTTTCTTAAAGTTTTTTCTTTTTAAAACAAAAAAGAATTTATATAGGTTATAAGTTCTAAACAAATTAGATAATTTATTAATCAATACACTACATTAATGTTATAGAAATTTATCCTATCTTATATATTTTTCTTTGAAAATTACTTATTATTTATTTATTTAAAAAAAAAAAGTTATTTTCTTATTTAATATACATATTTTATAGATTAATGAATAATTTATTGAGGAAAAATTGAGATTTCAGTTCATAAACTAGTTTTTTGAAATTATTATTTTTTCAAAAATAAATTTCATATTTTTAAGATTTAATATAATATCAATTAAATTAAATTAAATATAAATTTATATTTGTTATTTTTGCTTAATTTAACAAGTTGCCTATCTAACAGGCGTTGTCTTCTGACTATGTTTTTTCTACAAAATTGTCTCAAATAAGAAATTGTTTTTAATAATAGACTTCTTTGAAGTTGGAAAATTACTTATTAAAATCATATATAATTAAGATAAACAAGAATATTTTTAAAAATAATATCCAGCCCACTTTTAGAATTATTTATGTAGTATAAATGGTTTATTTAAAAAAATCATGTTTTTTTTAAATTAATTAAAGAAATATAAAACTGAATAACTAAAATAAATATATTGGTATTGTATGCTCTACGTATAAATATAATGATAAATAAAAATTGATCCGATAATAACCCAATGATTTAAAATATTAATTATTTTATTATTTTTACATTTTTTTAATCCCCTATTGATAAAATAATGATTTTTTAAATTATATAATATCATTCAATACTTCACAAATTCTTTCAATCTCTCTCTTTCCCTATTTCTCTTATTTTTTCTCCGTTTTATTCAAGTTTCATCTTCTTACTTAGCTACTCTCTCGCCCTCTTCACAGTTTGTTTGTATTTGCTTGTTTACAAATGCTACACCATTCTTAAACATCCAAACACACATTCATTTAATCGAAGTGTTTGTTAAAAAATAATAATAAAGAAAACAAATCAATCAATCAATCACTTTTAATACCTGTTTTCGATTCCTTGTATTTAATTATAAATTTACTTTGTAATAAATATTTTTATCTGTTATTTTTTTGATTGTATTTTTTCTTATACATAATATATTCATAACTAATGTGTTCACTAAGTTTCAATTTACCATATTAATCGGAAAGAAAATTAAATATTTTATAATGCACCACATATTAAAATTCACCATTTTGAATCACCTTAAGATTATATTATACATGTATGAATTTTTACCAGAAAATAATTTCATCAATTCGATTGCATATACGAGGTATGTTCAAAAAAAAGGTGAATTTTGAATTTTCGCGGGTTATGTACATTCGATTATCGAATTTTTTTTTTGTTATGTTGGTACACTTATGTTTTTCATATATTGAAATTATCAGACAGTTTGGATTATTAGTTTGTTTTTGTCAACTGAAAAAGTTACTTATGTTTTTGTGTGTTCTTCGATTTTTTAGTTAAAAAAAATGGATCAAAGAATCTGTATTAAATTTTGCGTTAAAACTGGAATAAAGTACTCCAATGCACTTAAAATGTTGACTGTGGCATTCGGCGAGTCTACCTTGTCTCAAAAATATGTTTATAAGTAGTACAAGCGCTTTACAAAAGCACGCCAAGTTCGATTGTGGAAAAATAAATCATGGATTCTGCATCACAATATAATTTTTTTTTGGCCAAAAACAACACCCTAATCATGCCTCAATCACCCTATTCACCATATTTGGCTCCCTCCGACTTTTTCTTATTCCCAAAACTGAAGAGACCAATGAAAAGATGAGATAAAGTAGGAATGGAAGAACGAGCTGATGGCCATACCGTAAAGCGTATTTCAGAAGTGCTTCGACGATTGGTAGAAGCGCTGGCATAATTTCTGTGGGGAATTACTTTGAAGGGGACAAAATGGATATTGATATATAAATAAATACTTTTCGAAATAATTCAAAATTCACCTTTTATTTTTCAACAAACTTAGTAAACGTTTAAGTATTTTAAAGCGATTCTAAAGCTATACTAAAGTAACACTCTACTTTTGTTTTCTATGTTTCTCCTATGAAACACTAATCTCTTACAAACAATCTCAGGTCTTCTTTCATAATATAATATTTTCAACTATAAAGAAAATAACACAAATCTTAACTAATAATTTATATAGTTTATCTATTGATTATTGATATTGATTGATATTAATGGACTTAGAAAAGTCTAAGTAATTATTTAGTATTTCTAATTAATGTTAAAATATTAATTGAATAATAATTTTATTTGTTATTGACGATCTTTTATTATTGACGAATTATTGAAACACCATTATTGCGCAACTTTTCGTGGGAGGACAATTTGATTGATGAACAGATTTTTCACTACTACACTGTACTAACATGGGAATGGTACCTTTCCATTAAAACCACCTCCTCCAAACCTTTTAAGCGCATTGTGATCATGTAAGATCTATTCTGCTGAACCTTTATTATGTTTCTGAATGAAGGTTTTTTTGTTTGTTTATATTCACGTAAACAGGCCATTCCTGTCTCTTCCAGTTGCGCCTGGCCACTACTCACCTTACCCAGCGATATACTCGTTCAAAATTGAGATCTGAGAAAAAGAGAATGAATTGTGCTGAAAAAAATGAAAAGAAATCACATTTCAAATTAAAGTAACATTAATTGAGGAGAAAGATAAAAAATAAATAAATAAAAGCACAATACCACTTAAATTGAGACAAAATCTTATTTGTTGTAAACATGTGGTGATTGATAAATAAATTGTTTGATATTATTTCATTTGTCCTGCTTTTGTTTTAGTAATGCAGTAAATTGTTTTTTTTTGCATAGTATATATTTAGATGCTCCAATATAAAATGCGGGTGTTTTAAAGAAAATCATCTAAATTCAGAAGTTTGATAAATAGTGACTTTATTCAAAATCTACTTAAATGCCCGTTTCATATTTTTCCTATTATTTGACTTATTTATGTAGATCACGTCAGTCTTTCCCATTATCGAGAACTATTCATCGATCTATTTATACATGTATATCTTCGATCAAATTTAACTGTTACTCAATCAATGTTTGGCGCATCAATTGAAACAGACAGTATTTGAAAAGTTTGATGAGTAAGTTAGCTCACTCTGAACTTATGAGCTTAATATATGTGATTAAGCATTTTATAATCGAGGAAAATCATGTGAACCTTTTCTATCTCTTCTATATTTTTGGATACAGTTTGTTGATTAACGTTTAATTACGCTACAGTTTGGTTTTGAATGCAGATTGTCACCGTTCAGTATTGTTTTAAATTTCTGACGATTTTCTGTTTTCCATCGATATCGAAATTATCATTCACATACTTTTTGTGATATGGATTCAGTATGATGAAAACAAAAAATTAATGCAAGCCGTGGATACTCTTCAGCACATATTCCACAAAGCTACTGCTGTCTCTTGTTGATGGCACAACAACAACAAAAAATGCATTAACACATCATCCCTTTCCCTATTCTGAACTTCGTACTTGAGCTCCATATATATACATATATATATATATATATATTATTATTATTATTATTATTATTATTATTATGTAAAATCATTTCCTGGTTATTTTCACATTTGATTGTGAGATTTGGATGTCGACGTTTCGGTATCTATTTTTGAGCAATTTTCAAGATAGTTTAATTAGGAGAGAATTTTTTTTTGGAATTTTGGGTTTTGGTAATATCACTTACTTAGTAAGTCAAAAATAACCTATCTATTCAAGTCAAAATCCCAACAATGACTATTGGTCACATAGATTACAACCCTGAATCCCTAAAAAAATTTTCTTGAAAATGGCACAAATTGGGCGCCAAAACGTTGAAACTCAAATTTCACAATTAACGAGAAAATAACCCAGAAATCATTTTTCATAATATATATATATATATATATACGAAGTGTGTCTAAAAAGTTCGGTGAATGGTATGATAAAAACATAAAAAGAGAATAAACATAAATCGCTCTCAGAGTAGACGTCACAACGTTCAGGCCAGCAATCCACAAGCAGGTCACCAGAAAATACTGAACGTGTAAGAGAGATGCTAACAAAAGATCGGCGCTTGACTCTGCTACTAATAGCCAAAGAATTGGGTTTTAGCAAAGACACAGTAAGTAGTGTTTTCTGGTGTCCTGCTTGAGGATTGCCAGCCTGAACGTTGTGACGGCTACTCAGAGAACGATTCCTCATCAAGACTTCTCCAACAGTTTTCAAGCGTTATACAAACGTTGTCAGAAGTTGGTTGTGGTTAGTGGAGAGTATTTTGAAGGTTAATAAAGGTATTAATTCTCTTTTTATGTTTTTATCATACCATTCACCGAACTTTTTAGACACCCCTCGTATATATATTATCTTTCAAAACTGATTTTTCATTTTAAATAATTTTATTTTTATTATTATTTTTAACAATATATGTTAAAAAATGTTAGTTTATATAATATGTCATCTGAAATCTCAATTATAATAAATATATATATAGTATATGCTCCCCATTTCCTTTTTCATCAATTGTTTATCTAACATAGACTCGGATATTAATTATTATTTGTAAATATTATTTTATTTTATTTTTACTAATGAATGGTATTGTTTGTTATGTGTCAGGTGTCAGCGAGGGTGAGGGCAGGATGGATGGGGTACGCGCCCTCGAGGTGTTGTCCCTTCTGCAGGAGCGTTTGGCTGTCTTATCCGGTGGCAGAGATCGTCGGGGTGGCCCTGTACTCTCATTTCCAGCCACCCCAAGAAGAGACAGAGCCAAGCCGGATGATTATAGAAGACTTTTACAATATCTTTTAGCTATACCTTCGTAAGTAAATTCATTAATATTTAAAAAAAAAAAAGGAAATGATATTTTTTCTGTTATTATATGGAGTTTTAATTTATTGCAATGAAATAAACATTTCATCAAATATCACGAATGATTAAATATTTTACATTATAATAATGCATATATTAATATTTAATATTTAAATTGAATACTCAATAATCTATATTTATAATATAAATGATAAATTTAATTAAACTTTATATTAATTATTTTATAAATATTAATATTATTTTCATTAAATTGAAACATACCTACTAGGAAAATGAGATTTTTTATTTTAAACAATATACATTTGCATAAAGATATTTTCATGTAATAGACTCCTCAAACGGCTCAAATTTGTAATTTGTATTAGTTGGAGTGGATGTTCACATTGTCAGTTTATTCATTAATTTAAACATGCGGCCCATGAATATTTTTTTTTTTTAAAAAATCACTAATTATCTTAAAGTATCTTTTATTTCTATTTCAATTCAGTTTAATTTAATGAATTTACAAAATGCAATTTTACAATTCAATAATTTTTAATTTAGGGATTGGAATAGAAAATATTGGATTACATTAAACTGATCAATATATATATATATATATATATATATATATATATATATAAATTTTAATTTTCCAATTTCTATAAGGAATAATTTAAAATATTTATTGGTCAATTACATTTTTAGATCAATGTCAGGATTTCTAGGAGAAATAAATATATTTTAAAATATTTTATTCAAAATAATTTTAGTTTAAAAAAAATGAACCGACCCACGATTTGAAATAAATTAATTTCCAAACAACATTATACATATATATATATATATATATATATATATACCATTTATAAACAAATAATTTAAAACTTGAATTAAAATGACTAAATTATATTATCTTGGTCTTTATTTTTAGTTTAATTACTCAATTATTAATTACTACTATATTTTAAGTGAACAATATCCGACAATGAATATAAAATTAATATTTTCTAAACTACCACTTCCGGTTTCCGGATATACACCAAAAGTTGATGAATTTGTGCTACTGATGCATTAAGTAAATATACCAAATTTTATCAAAATCCGTTAAGCCGTTCAATCTGTACACGACTATACGAACACACAATGGACAGACATCATGCTAAAAATCCTTTTTTCTGTTAATAAAATGCATGATTTATGTAGATATGTAAAAATATCCACATTTAAAATTTGGTGCGAAAACAATACCTTCCCTTCCTATCGTCGGTCGGTAATGAATATAAAAAAACTACCTAAATATAATATTTAAATTGTATGTATAATATTCATTATATTTAGCTTGTCATTATGTTTATTAAGTACATAATACATAATGAATACCTGCATCTATAACGAAATACTAAATAGATCATCTGGCATATAATACTGTATGAGTTTGACATGCTGATTTAAATATTAGTATTATTGAATCAACCTTTTAAATATTTATATAATTTCTATAAATAGGAATATATTTTGTTTTATTATTCAACGAGATAAATGAAAGTATTAAGATGTTTTTATTTTCTAATTATAAATTAATTAATTTTTATTATTCTCAATTATTTTTTACTTTTTATAATAATTCAATTTGATTTTATTTATTTTATAATTTTTTTCAGTTTAGTTCCTTATAGTTATAAAAATGACTTACCTTAAAGGTTCGAGAAATGTGGTTTTCAGTGATGTCTTAGAATAATTAAAAATTTTTATTTATTTATTTTTTATATTATATTTATTTTATATTTATATTTTTTATGTCTTAGAATAATTAAAAATTTTTATTTATTTATTTTTTATATTATTATTACTATATAATTTGTAACTTATTTCGAAATAATTAATTTTTTTTTAACTTTTTAACTTCACCTTTAATTCAATTTTATTTTTTTGCCTTTAAAAAGAATTTACGAAAAAAAAATGTAATTAATTGCATTTTATCTTGACATTTTGGTATTTGAAAAATTTCATTTCTAGAAATTCCGATCAAGTAAATTAACACTTATTTTTTAATTCCACTTCTCTTCTTTTTAATATTTAACCAGCTGCTTTGAGTGCCGAAGGCGCTCTTCACACATAGACGGGGGCTCCGTCCCCTGTACCCCCGAGTGGCACATAGTATTTGGTTGAAAGTAGTAAAAGGTTTTCATCCATTTTGTTTCAATCAGTATATTACATAAAACAGTCATTTCTTTTTGTGTTCTTATTTAAAATATATTTTAATTTTTATCAGTAAATTAATTATATATTAGCGGGCCAGTGTGAGAGCCCTCACACGCAAAGAAATTGAAACGCAAAATATAAGATATAAGAGACACTGGATGTGACGTCACAAATGGCGTCAAAAATAATAAAAAGTAAGAACAAAATTATTTTTTCACTTTTCTCCAAAAGTATTTTTTCCAATGAATTTCACGCTATTAATAGATTAGCCCGAGGGCTATCAAATGACAAATGGCCCAAATCGCATAAGTCGTTTAGGAGGAGTATATGATAGAACTATCTTTTAAATATATAGATTTTCATTTGATTCTTATTAGATTGTACTTGAAATTCATATTGATCAATAATATAAATTATTTCTTATAACCACATAATACAAATTAATTATAAACAAGGTAAATGTATAGTGATGGAAAAATGTAAACGCCATGGGGCGCTTTTATCGGTAGATGGCGTTGTGCTTTTCTCTACATGTTGTTGCCAATTGCGCCCTCAGGGAGATAACTTTTTTTCATCATTCATACTGAAGTTAATTTACAAATTTATGTCCATTTTTTTTAAAAAAATTCTATTTCTTAAATCAACCTTTCTTTTTTCTTACTTTTGGTTTATGAACTAAAATTTTCGAATATTTTTTGTTATTATCTTTCCAAAATAAATAAAAATCAATTTCAATTAAATATTTAGCCTTTAAACAATTTGATAATTCATTTTTACTATCTCGCCATAGATAGTATTGCCATCACAAAAATTTTCAATGTCGAGATTTTTATGTTTTTATACGTTTTGAAGGTTCCTGAGTCATTTTCATTAAGGTTGAGAAAAATGTCTGTCTGCCTGTGTGTATATAAACAAGAATTCGCAAAAACGGTTTGAGCTAGAATCATGAAATTTAGTTATATTATTATATTATTTATATATTATATATATATATTATATTATTATTTATTATTTATTATTTATATTATTCAAAATTCGTAGTTTTCTATCAACTTTTGAGAAAAGTAGCTCGACCGGAAGAGGATCATTACGTACAACATTTTTTTTTCCTCTAAAGTGACCCAAAAAATAAAGATATATGCTTGATAATTTTTCACATGATTAAAAATTGTATAAAACTACTATATATATAATTTCAGCTTGATTGAATCGCTGAAAGTACCGGAATTAATTTTTTAACACTGCATTTCACGCGACAGCACGTAAAGTGGTGCCATCAACTAACATCCAAACACGCGTTGGTTTAATAAATATTATTTAATAGTTTTAATTTATATTTAATTAATTAAATATAATATATGTTATTTAATCCAATGCAAAATGCGGGATAGTCGAGTGGAGACACTCCAGATTATTTACTTGACTACAAAGATTTCCCGAAAGGACAAATTACTACGATCTTCTATGTTATGACTATAATTTCGAATTATGAATAAAATGATATATATGTTTAAATAAACAAAAGGATATTGTAAATCCAACTGAACTGTCCTTTTCTTTATGTTAGGTACAAATCTAATTTCAAATATTTGTTTTTGAAAATATTTATTGGTTATTGATTGGAACTTTACTTAAGCCGGTGGGTGGTTGCCTATCTTTTTTATCAATATATATATATATATATATATATATATATATATTTATAATTTCAGCAGTTTTAGGATCAGGATGAGGTCCAGGATATTTATGTTTGTTTAAATGGAAGACGGGTGATATATTTAATATTATAAAATAAAGGAAATAATTCAAAAAGGGTTATAAAGAAACTATTGGGGGTTTATGGAATGATCGACGATTTCCTGATTGATAAGTAAGACTTATTCTTTCCAATAACCAAATAGACAAAAATAGGGTATAAATAAAATAGAAACAGCACTGTAGGATCATATATCTTAAGGTAAAACTAATATATTTCTATTCAGAAAACAAGAAAAACTAATTATAACCAACATATAATAATGGCTATAAACGACACAATAAACGGGGCATTGGGAAGTCAACCACAAATCTTAAACAGATCTCAGCAATATTGGTGGGACGAAAAAAAAAAAGAAAAGTAAATATAAAGGAAAAAATTCCTCAAATACTTGAGGACTTTGATAAAATGGAATATAAGAGGGCAAAAGCTTAAGTAAGAAATGTCTATTTAAGGAGGAAGTGGGGGAGCTCAGAAAGCTGGAAAATTTGAAAGGACAACGCAAAAGAAATAATAAAACAGATAAAAGCGGAAAAATGGAAAAATATATAATTGAAAAGTCTATTAACCAAAGACAAGACTGACTGGAATAGAAATAAAAGGGTAAGAATGTCATGATGAATATGAAATCATCCACAATCAAAGTGATGCACAAGCATGCCCATAATTGACAAATTGAAAATAGCCCAAACTTAGAGAAAAACCAGTTTCGAATTTATAAAAGCATTGATTTCTTCAGTTTTAAGAATAGGAAAAAGTCGAAAAGAGCCAAATCTGGTGAATAGGGTCGTTGAGGCATGATTACGGTGTTGTTTTTGGCCAAAAAATCACGAACAATCAATGATGTATGAGCTGAGAATCCATGATTTGTTTTTCCACAATTCCGATCGTTTGAGCCGTATTGCTTCACGCAAATGTTGCATAATTTCCTTATAGAATTCCTTTTTTTTTAAAGTAAAAAATCGAAGAACACACAAAACGTGACTAACTTTTTTAGTTGACAAAAACAAACTACTAATCCAAAATGGCTGAAAATGCCAACATATGAGAACACAACAAAAAAATTTCGAAAATCGAATGTGCTCGAAAATTCAAAATTCACTTTTTACTTTTGAACAGACCTCGTATAACATGGACAATACCAGGAAGAAGGAAGAAAGGGAATTAGATATTAGAGATTTGTCAGAGAGATGAAAAGGAAAGAGAAACTGGAAAAATAGTGATGGAGATTGAGTTTCGGAATACATTATTAAATCGATATATCTTATCTTATTATGCTAGCTAAAATTGTATATATCTATCTATCTATATATATTGGTTCTCAAAAACCGCTCTAACGATTTTTTTCAAATTTACACTAGATATAGTATTTATAAAGAAAAATTAAGTTTTATTGATGATATCTCTTGAAACATTCAGCTTCATTATTAATTTCTTAATTGAAAATTATATATGGAAAACGTCAAAATTGGCCTCCATTTTTATTTGTATTAATATTTTTTTTTATTTAAAATATTTTAAAATTTATTATTTAATTTCGAAATAAAATTAAAAATATTTATTTTTAATAAAATATATATAGATATTTATTAATCTCTCTCAAAAAAAAAAAAAAAATAAATAAAAAACATCAAATCTGCCTGCTAAGACAGTAAAAAAATGACAATTTTTTATCTAAACATATATAGTACAGTGGCTAGAGAGATGTTTTAACGAGTGGATTTCGTCGGTTCGAAACTCGCCGGGTGAATCGTTATTTAAAAATGAAAATGAAAATAATGAATTTGTTATTTTTTTTCTTTTTATCTATTGTTTACATTTTAATAAATTACTATTTTATATTTATTTATTCATTGTTCTTTTATTAAATTTAATATTTATTAATATTATTTATTATTAATTTATATATTGATGACATCACAAATGACATTTATATTGAAATTTGACTCCCGCCTTTTTTTAAAGAATATTGTATTAATATTTTTTTTATATTTAAAATATTTTAAAATTTTTTATTTAATTTCGAAATAAAATTAAAAATATATATTTTTTTTATATTTAAAATATTTTAAAATTTTTTATTTAATTTCGAAATAAAATTAAAAATATATATTTTAATAATATTTTATAATTATAAATTACGATATATATTTATCAATAATAATGAATTTTTTTTTTTTAACTTAATTACAGAGCCGAGGCTCGGGGTCCCGGTATGATCTTAATATATTGTGAGAATTAGATAAATAATGTAGAGAGAAAAAAATATTTAAAAATAGATATTTATTTAAATGAAATAAAATTATTTAATTTACAGAATGAAAATGTCTATAATAATGTCTAAACATTTTTTCTTTATAATTTTACATTATAATAATACTAATTACAGTAGTTATAATATATGGGGAATTTTCAACTTTGACTGCCGATTTGACCATGTTCCCAAACGAATTTTAAAAAAACCAAGACCACTTTACATTTACACATTTTAAGCTCTAATCGAATCCAAAATCAAAATTTAAAAAATCGAAAAACAAACTCACAGATATATAGATTTTATAAATGAACATTTATACAATTTATTTTAATTAATTTGAAACATTTTAGGAAACAAATTTTTAATGGGTCATTTTTAGAAATCCCATTTAACAATTATAATAAATAATTAAAAAATTGTAAAATTTTTAAAGTATATAAAAATAAATTGTATAAATTGGTTAAAGGGTCGGTGTCCCAGGTATATATTTTATATTAACACGCCTACTTTTCTGTATAATAAAGATATAAAGAATCATATTTTAATTTTTATATAACCAAGAAATCATTTTTTCACTTAAAATATAGTTGTAAAGCCCAAATCTCCGATCCATATAACATCATCGACTGGGCCACTACCAAAAGGAGTCTTCTCTTGCTCTGACTAGGGCCACCGGTATTTGCCATTAGTCTCGAAAAAATAATATTAAATTTTATATAAATTTATAAATTAGAATATTTGAATTTGTTTAAATTTTAACACATGTAATCAATCATATGCATAAAGAATAGAAAATTTTGAAAATCAACTTGGTATTAAATTCAGAAAAAAAAAATACTCATATATAGAATATATAGACTATTCGAATATAATTGAAACTCTTTCTCTCCCTCTATTTTAAATTTGAAAAAACGGAGTGTTAAGAAATTAAGATTCCTTATACAACATGGATGGTTAAATGAATTGGGCTCCCTACCTCCCTGAGAAATTCACATTAAAAATGTTTATAATATTTTAGTTTATTAAATCAAACTATTATTTTTTTATTTCAATATTTTTAATGTTAATACAATAATTTTTATTTTATAATCTATAAAATAATTTAATTATTTTTAAAAACAACGGTCTTCAATTACAATTTTTTTACTCTCTACTGACTGTTCATTTCATAACTGAAAATAGTGTCGAATAGAAATAGACGATATTACTTGGATTAATCTTATTATGCTAGCTAAAATTGTTTGTTTGTATTATTGAGGACCCCAGTTCAATTCATTTTAATCAGATTGATGCAATGATGCAACATTTAATAATTGTAATAAATAATTAATTGTAGATTAATATTTTTTAAAGGGTCGAGCGACAGCTCGGTGTCCCAGGTATTAATATTACCAGCCAAACCCAATAATAATGAATCATTTTTTTTAACTTAAGTACCGAGCCGAGGCTCGGGGTCCCGGTACTATATATATATATACTAAATTTGATTGTATCTTTGTATAATAATATTAATAAGAATAAATATGTTATTATAATTCTAATTTAACATTTTAAAATACGAATTTTGAATATAAATGACTACTCGTATTGAATATTTCTATGAAATAAATGAAATCTTAGTAAATGGCGAATTATAATTTGAACTGTCACTGCAATCGGAAATGTTTAGAATAATAATTAATATTTGTGAGATTTAGAGCATTTGTTCACAAAGTACCAATATATGATAACATATGAGCAGGACACACTTGATAGACTTGTCAAATAATGACTACTCAACCTTTTGCCTAATGTAACCAAAGCAAAGTTAATTATTATAATAATTGTTTATTAATTAACAATTTATTTTAATTTTTTATAAAAATTAATTATAATATTTAAAAAATTTTAATTATTTTTTAATTTTTTTTTTACTATCTCGCCAGAGATATATTGCGATCACGAAAATTTTCGATGTCGAGATTTTGATGTTTTTATACGTTTTGAAGGTCCCTGAGGTATTTACACAAAGGTTGAGAAAAATGTCTGCATGTGTGGGTGTTTGTAAACAAGATTACACAAAAACGGTCTGTGCTAGAATCATGAAATTTGGTACATGGGCATTATTCAAAATTTATAGTATTCTATCAACTTTTGAGAAATGTAGCTCAACCGGAAATGGGTCATTACCTACAACGTTTTGATTTTTTTTCCTTTAAAGTGACCCTAAAAATAAAGATACATATCTGATAATTTTTTATATGATTAAATATTGAATAAAACTGCTATATATACAATTTCAACTTGAATTGGGCCGGAATTAATTTTTTAACACTGCAAATCACGCGCCAACACGTGACGTGTTGCCATCAACAAAGAGCCAAACAGACGCTGGTTTAATAAATATTATTTATTAATTTTAATTAATAATTTATAATTAATTAAATTTAATTTAAATATAATAGATGTTATTTAATTAAATGCAAAATGCGAGATAGTCAAGTGGAGACACTCCAGCTTATTTTAAATTAATAATTAATATATTTTTGTTTATTTTTTTGATACTATGATGGATGTTAATTTATACCTACTATGCATTTATTTATCTATTTTTATTTACTTGTGTTATATATATAATAATTAAACTTTTCATTATATTATTTTATATCCGTTTCTATATAAATTCAAATTTTTAGATTAATTTCTGTTCTATTCTATTCATGCATTCATTATAATATTAATAAATCAAATAAAGAGGAAGAGAGAGACCTTTCAATTAATTCTTTATTCATATAAAATATGCTAATATTAAAATCAAAATAAATACAACATTAAATGAAATAGAAATGAAAAAAATTTATTAAAATCTATAAATTCATGAATATTTAATTGTACTTTTATTATATTACTAATAAAGTAATTTATATATGAATATTAACTATATAATTATATATATATATATATATTAATAATTTATCTAATTAAATGGGTTATTTGAAAATCAATTCAATATTTTTTAAAATCTATTAATATTAATTTTTAATGATTTTATGAAATTCAAAACAAACTTATATTGTATATTGGCAAGAGAGTGATTTGGGATATTAAATATGAATGAAAATTCAAAATTTTCCATAAAAATATAACTATTCATAACATAACGTCCATTTTTGTCGATGACCTTTTGCCATCGATCAGACAGTGACATAATTCCACGTTTATATCATTTCTGATCTTTGCTATCAAAAAACTAATTAAGAGTGATTTGACAGCGAATTACTTTATTAAAACTTTTACCATTTAAAGAGTTCTGCATGGAATGAAATAAATGGTAGTTTGAAGGCGCAATGTCAGGCTTATATATTGGATGTGACAATACATCCCAAAGCAGATCCTATAATTTTTGGCGAGTGACCAAAGAAGTGTGGGGATTTGTATTATCATTGCTGAAAATAACTCCCTTACGATTTGCCACTTCTGCCCGTTTTGCTTGAATTGCATCCCTCAGTTTGGCGAGTTGAACATAATCATTTGAATTAAACGTTTGGTTGTATAGCAAAAGTTTAAAGTGCAACATTCTTTTATAATCCCACCAGACTGGCACTATAATCTTTTTTTGGTGAATCACTGTTTCAGGGCTTATTCATCTTGCATCTTCCTATTGACGTTTTTATTTAAACTATTCATTTTATGTAGCCAGTAAGTAGGCCTTTCAAAAATGGATCAATTTCGTTGAAATTTAGGAGCATTTTAGATGCTAATGTGTTTCGCCAAATTAATTTCTTTCATCTGGTGATCGATCTTTATATCAAGATAATGGCCTAAATATGGGTCTCAAGAATTTCTCAATGAAAAATCATCCGATATATTTTTTTTATTATTTAATGAAAGGCATAAATTCAAATAATAAGGAAAAAATATAGGTTATGTAATTTGAATACGTTAAAGAAACAAAAAACTGTTAAATACATCTGTTAACAAAATCTGCAATTCATTAAATAAAATAGATTTAAGTTTATCAATAAAAAGTTTTATTTCAATTTTATTAGTTAAGTCATTATTGTGCATATATGAGAAGGACACTTTTAAACTACAGAATTGATTAATATTTACAATAAACTAAGTATATCTATATATATATATATGTATATATATATATATATATGTATTGGTTTCAGCCTCGGGAAAAATCATCTTTATTAGTTAATTTAAATTTCATATTTTAAATTAACTAATAAAGATGATTTTTCCCGAGGCTGAAACCAATACAGATCAATTTTTCTTTATAAAAATTATCTATCGTGTGTATTTCAAAAATACTTCGAGTGGTTTAATATTTCAAAAATACAAATATATATATATATATATATACAAACAATTTTTGCTAGTATAATAAAATTATTATAATATTATATATATATAATAAAAAAATAACCAAAAGAGAATTCTTTATAAAAATTATTATATCACTAGTCATTTTCTTCAGGATCATTTAATTTTACCTGCCATCCAAGCAAATTGCTTGTTGGTTTGAAATTCTTAAAAAATTCATTCATTTTTGGTTAGTAAGCTTTTTTACTTCCTCAATCGCTTTATTTTTAACAGGTAGTTGTTTGCTTTAGTATAATATATATTCAGCACGAAAAAAAAATTTCGAAAAGAAAAAATCGCTCAGTAAGTAATATTTTTTTTATCATCGTGCACTTGAAAAATTTGGAAGTAAAACCTTACCGTGCAATCGAAGATATTATTGTATATACATTATTTACAATTTAAAAAAAAAATAAAAAAAAATGAATAAATAAAAATTTTTGACTAATGTTTGTGCAGCCAGTTCTTTATCAATATATATAATTTCCGTCGTATGTATACAATGTGTGTAACATTATGAAGTTAGTTACAATTGTCAAAATTTTAAATATGTAACTAACTTCATTTTTTTAAAATTTTCTTTTGTTATTAATATAAATATCTAAAAAAATAACCAAATTATTACGACGATTCGAATAAAGTTAATAATTTTATATTCTAATAAGAGCTTTATGCCACTGGAAGCATATGATGCCGGGAACGGCTAGTATATATATATAATATTCAACTTTTTTTATTTACTTTACTGTAAAGCTCTTTTTTACCGACCGACGATAGTAAGGGAGGTATTGTTTTCACACCAAATTTCACATGTGGAGATTTTTACATATCTCTACGAATCATGCATTTTCTTAACAGAAAAAAGTATTTTTAGCATGATGTCTGTCCGTCCGTCCGTCTGTCCGTCTGTCTGTCCGTCCGTATAGATGTGTACAGCCTGAACGGCTCAACGGATTTGAATGAAATTTGGTATATTTACTTAATGCATCAGTGGGATGAATTGATCAACCTTTGGTGCAAATCCGGAAACCGTAAGTGGTAGTATTAGCGATCGACGATAGGAAGGGAAGGGTTATTTTCACACCAAATTTCACATGAGGAGATTTTTTTATATATCACCACGAATCATGCACTTTGTATTGGTTTTATCCTCGGGAAAATCATTTTTACTAGTTTTTTTCTTAATTTAAAATTATATGACGTCATCCAGCCATTCATGACGTCACAGCCTGGTCTTACATATATATTATAAATAAAATAGAATTAAACATATTTATGTTATATCCATATCTGTTTTTTATTACATTAATAGATATATTAAAATTATTTGAAATTGTTTCTGTAGCTGGAAATTAATTTATTTCAAACCATCGGTCGGTTCGGACCTGGCCACAGGTCAACTTATTTAGTATAAAATTAGTCTCCTTCTCCACCTCTCATATTCTACCTAAAGGGAATTGAAATGGCTATTACAAATAAAATTATCAAATTAAAGAAACTGTCGGCTTGTTTAAACATTAATTCTAGACCTAGGATCTGATTGTAATATATATAGCCTTAAAATTAATTTAATTAGATTAAAGTTAATTTCATTTTATAATTTATATATATATATATATATATTTAATAATTGGCTCTTTAGATTTTAGATCTAAGCCTATATATATATATATTCAATTAAATCATTTTCATTTGATGACCACTAATTAATTCAAATAATTTAAGTTTATGTGTAAAAATTTAATATATATAGATTTTATAATTTAAAAATTTGTAAGGGAGCTATACCTATATCTTATTTTATTATGCTAATGGATATTTAATATCTTTTTTTTAAAAAAGAAAAATAAATAAGAAATAAAAGGTTATTTGAGTAAAGCATTAGAAAAATGTGGCTTTAATGTGGTCTCTGCTTGGAAGTATCGATCGAAGAAGATTCCTGTGAGTCCCAGCCAGTACAATTTACCCTGATCCTCACATATCTTACCCCCTTCTTCCAATCTAACACCTCCTGAACAGATGTAGGGAACCTCAGGCAACCAGACAGGTCATGGTACAGTTTCCGAGTTCATTTTAATTGAAAATAATTTTTTTATTAAAAACAAAAAAAAACAAAGTTTAAATCATAGGTTCCCAAACTTTTTTGTGTCGTAGAGTCCTTGCCATGTTTTTCGGTTTTGGGATTTTTTTATAAAAAAATTTTACCCTCTTTTTTTTATTGAAAAATCAAAAATGTTATAAGAGTCATGTCTGAAAAACAATTTACCTTTTTATTTTTTTTAGAGCCATATTGAATAAAATCAAAAAATGTTTCAAAAGCCATGTCGGAAAAACACAGTTCGTACAACTGAATGAAAACGGCACCGAAACGTTGAAGTTCAAATAATCCGGAAATAACTTCTCATAATAATATAAACTTTTACGGAAATCCAAATGAAAATAGAATATATATATATATATATATATATAATAACATAATTATATTTATCTTACTATTTTAATCACAATTAAATTTTAAATTTTTCTATTAAATAATAAATAATTGAAAATATATAAATAGTTAGGGCAGGACATGGAAATAAATTAAAAGATAATTTCAAAATTTAATAAGGTTGGCTAATTTAATTTTAGATAGGGTGTTTTTTTTGTTGGTTGGAAGAGAGAAACAGGAAAAAAAAGAAAATTAGAGGGTAAGGAAAAGGAAAGGTGATAAGGTGGCAGTAATCGGAAATCTACTTAGTGGTTAATTTATTTCCATCTTAATTACATTTATAAAACATTAGAAAAAACCTGAAAATTAAAGAAAGTCTAAAACACACATACATAAGTATAGTATTTATAATATACATTAATACAATTTCTTATAATTGTCTAAAAAAACTTAAATTTCAAAATTCTTTATTAATGTCTTAAAAAATTGGATTATTATCAAAGAGCCAAACGAAAGTTCGACATTTCTTGACAATATTGGCAAGCCACAACGTTTCGTGGACAGTCGCAGATAAAAAATAATTTAATTGTTATTTAACCTTAAATACTCCATGAATATAATATAATTAATATAAATATATATATATATATTATAAATATCTCTTTCAAGATCTCAAAAAATCTAAACAAATTTAAATTTGTACGGGGGGAGGGGGGGCGTGCGAGTTCTGTGCTATTAGGATACTGTCTAAAATTTCCTATTCAAAATATTATATTATTAATATTATTTAACTTAATTCTTTTTTTTCTTCAAATTTTTGATTTTGTCAGTTAATTTTTATGAAATTTTAGTTAAAATTGAAAAAATACCTTAAAACAGCATCCACTGGAAGAAGGGGAATGAGTCAACGCTTCATTTCAATAAGGAAATATTTTGAACAGAATGAACTGAAATGTTGAATCATGACATATTTTATTTCAATTTTAATTTCCATCTAATATGCATTATTTATACTATTATTTATATTTATATATTTTTATAATAGGTATTATACAAAATCTCGTATAAATTATTATTTTAATTCATTAGCTTTAATAATAACTAATAATAATAATAACTTTAATAAATAAAAATTAAAAAAAAAATCAATAGAAATAAAATTATTTGTATAAAATATATAAAATATGTATTATATTTCCCCGCGTAAACGGGGGCAATTCGAAAATTTGCTCTGGGCTATTTAAATAAGTGCTGCGATAAAAAAAGAAATCGGAAGGATCTCACTAAATTAAAATATTAAATTATTATGGAAAAATCTTTATTAAAATTTTTATTTGAATGTTAGTATTTTACTATTGTCAACAATTTCCAAGTGATTTCTTAATAGGTTTTAACCTATTATTTAATTTTCTTAATTGAACAATTCAATTTTTTAATATTAAAAATTATGTATATGTTATATAGGGGGGATAACAATTTCAGAAGGGTTTAGGTGGGGGCATGGCTAGGGTGACCATATTTTGAAAACACCAAATCGGGACATTTTACTTTTTTTTTTAGAACCAAATTGATAAATTTTAGAAAAATTCGGAAGAATTTAAGAGCTTAGTCCAGAATACGTTTTACCTTTTTGTTTTTTTTTTAGAAGCAAATTGAAAAAAATTTGAAAAGAGTACGAAATATCCTAAATATTTCAAAAAAACGGGACAATAGGCTGTCCCAAAGACCTAAAAACGAGACGTTTGGTCACCCTAGGCATTGCATAAAAAAGATTAGGAAATATTGATCTAGAGTCTAGACGAAATATAAATAATAATTGATTTTTATTCAATACTAAAAAAAAATTCTAACCCAATAATTCTTGTATTTTACTTACAAACATTGAAATAAAAACTGTTTTATTCGATACTAGATCGTATCATTATAATTATATCATTATAATTATAATTATAATTATAATGATACGACCGAAGATTTATAATTACAATATATAAATATAAATTGTAATATTCTAATTATAAATCTTGAAAATATTTTAATCAAAAACATTGTTTCTTATTTTGATTAAAATTACATTTTCATTCTGTAAATTAAATAATTTTAATTTTGATTTAAATAAATATCTATTTTTAAATATTTTTTGCTCTCTATATTATTTATCTAATTCTCACAATATATTAAGATCATATAAATTGGAATTATTTATGCAATTTTGGGATAAATATGAATAAAAGTTCGTTGATAGTAATGGTTCCTAGCATTCCCAGATGTTTATATCTTTCATTTATAATTTCTTTATTTTTAATAGCTGAAACTATTAATTTATAATAATAAAGTCTGTACCTGCTTGATGTCTTTCTGCTGTATACTGCCCGGCATCAATCTCCCTATATTCCACCCACCTCTCTACCTGTAAGGCAATTCTTGAATTTCCCTTATTAAATTTTGGAATGCACCTGGCATATATAAGCTTGGTTCATTCCATGTTTCTAATTTAAGTCCCTTATTTTATTGGCGCTAGTTTCCGTGTACTGGGATTGCTATTTCATGACTTTATTTTTTGTGGAGAAGAATCCCTTCGTCCAAACTCCAATCGGAGAAGCCGCTGTAATGAAGAGAATGTAAATTTTACATCTAATTATAATAAAAGAAAATGAGCTGTGGCCAGACACAGAACCGACCGACGATTTGAAATAAATTAATATCCAAATAACATTATATATATATATATATATATTATATAATTAAAAAAAATTACGACTCTTGAATTAAAATGACTAAATAATATTATCTTAGTTTTTATTTTTAGTTTAATTACTCAATTATTAATTACTACTGTATTTTGTATGTATCTAATTGAATCTGAAGAAAAATTATTACATTAATTATACAATCATTATTCAACTTATACTAATAAATTTTAACAAATTAATGAAAAATACAATTTATTTAAATCTCATTAATAAAATAGATTGAAAATTTTATTTAGATTGTTTATTTTAGTGTTTATATTCTTTTGATTATTTTTTTTTTATTTTATTTAATTATTTTAAGTGAAATATTTTCCGACAATGAATATAAAATTAATATTTTGTAAACTACCACTTGAATGATGAATTCATGCTACTGATGCATTAAGTAAATTTATCAAATTTTATGAAAATCCGTTGAGCCGTTCAAGATCTACACGTCTATACGGACACACAATGGACAGACGGACAGAGATCATTCTAAAAATACTTTTTGCTGTTAACAAAATGCATGATTCGTGGAGATATGTAAAAATCTTCACATGTAAAATTTGGTGCGAAAACAATACTTTTCCTTCCTTTCGTTGGTCGGTAAAAAAAAAAGAATTTTAATTATACGATCAGTCAATTGATTAATTGAATGTATTTTTAAAAAATCTAATTGAATCTGAAGAAAAATTATTACATTAATTATACAATCATTATTCAACTTATATTAATTAATTTTAACAAATTAATGAAAAATACAATTTATTTAAATCTCATTAATAAAATAGATTGAAAATTTTATTTAGATTGTTTATTTTAGTGTTTATATTCTTTTGATTATTTTTTTTTTTATTTTATTTAATTATTTTTTTTTTCAATTCAAATTTAATTAATTCTTCTTTGTTGTTGTTATTCTAGGGATGAAACTCGTGAGCTTGGTTTTACTGTGGTAGTGGATATGCGTGGTGCGACTTGGTCATCTGTGAAACCAATTTTAAAAGTGTTACAAGAACATTTTGCCTCCGCTGTACATGTTGCATATATAATTAAACCGGATAATTTTTGGCAAAAACAAAGGACATCACTTGCAAGTCATAAATATAAGTTTGAGGTAAATATTTATATATTCTTTTTTTTTTTTTTCATATTACTGAATAATTGAAATAATATTTTTTTATTTTTAAATAAAAAAATATATTGCATAATTTATAGATATTATTTAATATTTTTTAAAACACAAACCTCAATTTTTAGCGTTTTGTTGTGATTGACTGTGTTTTTTATTTTGTTAAATTTGTCCCTTTAAGTCTACAGCTGAAAGTACGGGCGTTGAAATTATCAATCTCATTTGTCACGACACGGACTTGAACTCTGTTGACAATTTGTTGGAATACTTCGACCAATGATTTCAAGTATATCAACATAATATGTCTTAGGAAAATTTTACTAATATTAAAAAAAAAATCATCAAAAGATTCCTTAAACAAAAAATTAACTAAATCACAGATTTACAAAATTAAGTATATTTAAATAATTGCTTGCTTTAGATAATTTATAATATTTTTTTAGAAATAAATCATTACATTTTTATTTATTCATGTTTTTCGATTATCCTCCCCGGTTCATCCTACCAGTAACACAGATAATCGAGGGTTTACTGTATTTTAAAAATATAATTTTTATTTAAATATTTGTATAAAAAATTAAAATAAAACACAAATAAATTAAAGATTAACTTGGGATATCTATCTAGGGTTAAAAAAATACTTCAAAAAGGGGATCCAGGGGGGTTCTCTCTCTCCTTTCATCCAAATCATTGGTCCCCAAACTTATCTGGCATACTGCTCCCTTTTCAGGAAAAACATTACTCAAGTCTCCTTAGTAAGTTGTATTTTTAATAAATTTTCATAACAATTAAACACATAAAAATATAATTTAGCATTCATGTTTCTACCATTTTCGTAAAATTTTTTTAAAGGAAAGTGTAAATTAGAAACATTGTTATTTGAAATTATGAAACTATTTATTAAACTCAGAATAGAAAGGTAATATAAATTTCTAAAAATCCACCTGTGGCCATCATTACTTCCTGGATTACTCAAGCACCCACCTGGGGACGGAAGTGCCCATTTTGGGAATCAGTGGTTTACTGTAAACATATACGTTATATATATGTTTTGCAAGTATCCAATTTTTTCCACCAAATTACCGGGTAATGATGGAGACTGCATAAAGAAGAATTGCTTGACTTCTATGCATTACCAGACATAGTTAGGATTATAAAATAGAGAAGGCTGCGGTGGGCAGGGCACGTGGCTAGAATGGGAGAAGATAGACGTGAGAGAGATAGGAGAGGATAGGGACTGGAAGGTTGTGGCTCAGTATAGGAATACTTCGAGGGGTGTGGTTGCTGCGGTTAGTAAAAATTCAAAATTTACCTGAACCTGTAAAACCTAATTGGGTGAAAACCTCATTTCTAAGTTATTTAAATGACTGACTTTGAAAATAATAAATAATAAATAAAACCTACCGGGTGCTGATTAAGGGCGCCACAAAGTGTGAAGTAATAAGCTGCCTCACATTCTCGTGGTCCCTTGTTCAAGTCCCGGGCCAGGCAAGAGAATTTCTCTAGCTGGGGTCAGCCCAGTCCCCGGGATCAAAATTGGGAAAGCTACTTGATAGCGTCTCCGATCAAGAAAATCAAGGTAAAGGTGGATAGGACCCGTTCTACTGATTAAGGGACATTTTATTGATATAACCGACGTGATAGGCGCTGTCCTGGCGAAGGACGTATAAAAGGCTGAGGTTTCAGAGGGTGCAGAATTAAAAGCACAAGACTATCATTGGACGATTTCGCAAAAATAATAATAGATATCTGTTTTATGAAATTTTCTAACAACTGGAACATGATGCTAATTGAAATGTTAAAGAATAAATTGAAAAAGGAATGAAATAAATAAATTAAAAAATATTTGTCAAAAACCTTAAAAATTCGTTCCTATTGTCCCTGGTTCAATATTATTTTTTCATTGTAGAAAGTTATCATAATTAAATTATTTTAAATCAATATAATTTTTTATATTTATTTTTCAGACCAATATGATTAGCGTAGAGGCTCTTGGCAAGATTATTGACGCAACGCAATTAACTTCGGACCTCGAGGGGACATTACATTATGACCATGCTCACTGGATTGATATACGAATGGTAAATCAGAAAATCATTATCATTATCATCATCACCATCATCCATATTAATAACATATACTCGTAGCGTTTTAATTTGAAATGCATTATTAATTAATTTAAGAGATGGTATATTTATTATATCTTATCAAATGCATTTATTTATTATCTGAATTATTAGGATAAAGCATTATTTAATTAAAAATCGTTTTAGATTGTAATCTGATATTTTATATAGTGTACAAGTTTTTTTTATATATATTTTTTTAAATGGATTTAATTATTTAGTAATTTTATTTGAGTTTTTAAAGATTGAAATATATATAAAAACAATACCTCCCTTACTATCGTCGGTCGGTAATAAGCTGGAGTGTCTCCACTCGACAATTCGCAATTTGAATTGGATTAAATAAAACATATATTTTATTTAAATTAAACTTAATTAATTATAAATTATAAAATAAAATTAATCAATAATATTTGTTAAACCTGCGCGTGTTTGGCTCTTTGTTGATGGCACCACGTCACGTGTTGGCGCGTGGGATTTGCAGTGTTAAAAAATTAATTCTGGTACTTTCAGCGATTCAATCATTCTGAAATTCTATATATAGCAGTTTTATACAATTTTTAATCATATGAAAAATTATCAGATATATATCTTTATTTTTAGGGTCACTTTAAAGAAAAAAAAATCTAAACGTTGTAGGTAATGGCCCTCTTCCAGTTGAGCTACATTTCTCAAAAGTTGATAGAAAACTACGAATTTTGAATAATGCCCGTATACCAAATTTCATGATTCTAGTTCAAACCGTTTTTGCGTAATCTTGTCTACATACCCCCCCCTCCCCCCCCACACACATACATACATACATGCATAGACATTTTTCTCAAACTTAGTGAAAATGACTCAGGGACCTTCGAAACGTATAAAAACATCAAAATCTAGACATCGAAAATTTTTCGAGATAGTAAAAAACATTTTAATTAAAAATTGTTTTTTGTTTATTTTTTTGTTCCAATTAATTTTAAATTAAATAAAATAATTTATTAATTTATTATTTGATATATATTATTTAACAAATTATCAATTATCAATTAAAATATTAATTGAATAATTGTTTATTTTTTAAAGCAACATTAAATAGATGAGTGACTTTTAAATTATTCATAAGGGTATTTGTAAGGGTAAGAATAGTTGATTAATGCATTCTATATTATCAGTTATTAAGATTAATGTAAACAAATTTCTAATGATTTATTATATACTAGCAGTCAGAGGGTACCTCCATAGTGATTTTGTTGAAACTCTTAATGTAGGTAATATTTATTTTAATCAATTTATTTTCGCTTTTTGTGTACTTATTTTTTATTTTATAATTTAATCACTAAATTAATTATTGTACAATATATTCTATTGTTTAAGTATTAGCAAAATACAAATTTTTAACATACAAACATAAATTTATAGATATATACATTTTTATTTTACAATGAATGCAAGATTTATTAAAAATTATTTTTCTTATTAAAACGAAATAAAGAATTTTATAATTAATATTTTAAAATAAATTTAAAAAAAATAATTATAAATATAATATAATTAAAACTTTTTTATTCTTTAAAATTTATAAATAAAAGAAAAATAATACAATTAATCAATTTGATATAAAATAAAAATAAAAATTATCATTATTTATTAAATTTTATATTTATTATATTTTTCTTTTTTTAGGCTTTGGAAGAATTTGTTTGGCAAGCATCTGATTTATTGGATCGTTTAGATGACCTGCAAGAGGATTTAAGCCGAAATGATTTTGCTGAAGATGTTGCTGGTGCGAAACATGGCCTTGATCTTCATAATGAAATGAAAAAGAAAATTATGAAAGCACCGATTGAAGAACTTGACCTTACAGGACAACGGCTTTTACAAAGGTCTCCCTTTCTCCCATATCCCATAAATATATATATTGTGGTATATACTTAAGGTGACCATATTTCGAAAACACCAAACCGCGACAACCCGTTTACTTTTTTTTTTATAGAACCAAATTGAAAAAATTCAGAAAAAATGTCCTAAATATTTAAGACCGGGACAATAGACTGTCCCGAAGACAGTTTTTGGGACGCCGGGACAGAGCACCTAAAATCGGAACAATCCCGGAAAACCGGCACGTTTGGTCACCCTATATATACTATATATATAAACCTTAATATACTAGATAGACAACATTTAAATGAATTGTATATCTATGTAGTTCTCAGGAATTTTTTGAAATTCGCTTATTAGGTTTTTTGAGATTATTTTAGTTGTATTTTTTTTTTAAATAAATTAATTAAGGTGCCAATAAATATCTATATTATATTGAAATACAATCTAATTTATGGCATGAATTTCAACTTTTAGAATAAATGAATTAATTTAAAATGTAATGAGACGATGATGATAATTAATAGTAAACTGTACAATGACTTTAATGATTGGCATATTAAATTCTCTATAAAGTGCAGTTTTTTGAAATAAAAAATAACAGTGTATGCTTGAAAAGTATAGATGTTTTTTTTTTATAATAAAGAGAGCAGACAATGAGGTTATGTATCGTACATTATATGCCATAAATGTACGCTTGGTTTCCTTTTGATGAAATTTGGGCATATTTACATCTCAATTTCATCAATTTTGTGTCGACATTAGTAAAAAGGGCACCAAAAATTGATTTTGTTCCATTAATAACTTCAACATCTATCCTCTTTATTGTAATGTAAACATCTGAACTTTTCAAGCAAAGACTGGTTTTTGAATTTCAAAATAGGCCAAACTTAGATATATAATTATATTATAAACTTAGAAAGGCAAAGATTTTTTAAAATTTTTACGTAACTTACTAAATTAGAGGTAGAAATATTTTTTTTTTAATTTTCTATTAAAATTTGAACAGAAACATAAGTTAATTATATAATTCTGAATTTTTCAATAAAGCTATATGAAAAATTATATATAATTTATATGAATAAAGTATCTTTCAAATTAGAAAATAAATTATTATTATATTAAATATTTAATATATTAAAATATGTTATTCATTAAAAAAAGTTTTAAATTATATTAGAAATAATAATTTATTTATTTAATATTAAAACATTTTATTGTTTGTTTATTTAGATTGTCTGGGGATGCGAATAGTGGCTATGATAGTGGCTATTCAGGACGTGATAGTGAATCATCAGGTACAATCGCATCGAATCCTGATCTACAAGCATCCGTACCACAAATTCTACAAAACCTTGAGGCTGTTCACGCATCACAACAACATCTCTTACAATTATGGCATCATAAAAAACTAAAATTAGATCAGTGCTTTCAATTACGTTTATTTGAACAAGATTGTGATAAAGTACGTTATTTATTTTTTATTTTATTTTTTTAATAAAATAATAAATTAATACTTACTATGTTAAATAATATACTCTCTTTAGTTCATATGACTATTAATTTCTACCTATTATATTTAAAATGTTTATCATTAATCTCTCTTATTTTATTATTTTTTGAATTCTTTACAATCCTTTGACAAAAATTCCAATTAAAATAAATTTAATCATTAATAATTCTAAATTTATACATTTACAATTTTTAATTTTCAGATGCTTGATTGGATTTGTCATAATCGTGACGTGTTTTTAATGAATTATGTAGAAATTGGACATTCATATCAACTTGCAAAGGAACTTCAAGAGGAACATAATCACTTTACAATGAGTTCTATGGTATTTTATTAAAATAATATATAATCACTAACTTGTTTAAAAAGAAAAATATTTATAATTTATACTCTCACTATTTTAATAAAAATTCAATTAAAGTTTAATATATTATCAATATATAAGAGGTATAAGAAAAGATTACAATTAAGGATTAATTAAATTCTCTGTAAAAATAAAGTTTTTAAGGAAATTGAAATTCATTATGGATCAAATTAGAATCTAGAATCATAATTTATAATGTAAGGCAGTGCCGGATAAAGGAGCGAACAAGCAGGGCGCCAAATGTTGAGGAGCGCAGATATAAAAATAAAATTTTTTTTAAATTCATTATTTTTTCGTGAAATTTTGAGATTTTTACTATGTTTAATTTACAGTAAATTAGTATATTTTTGTATGAAAGAACGCTGAATTTTGTTTTTCTCGAGGCTTTCAAAATTCAAAAATCGGTCCTGACTTAAGTAGTGTATGAACAAGGGGTTTTTGACTTAAAAACCAATTCATTTTTTTTTAAGAAATATGCACAAAAAAGTTTTTTCTTAAGATTAATTTCTAAACTTGTAAAATAATAAAATAAAATTATTATTATCTTTGTGACCAATTGGATTTTTACATTTTACATTTTACAAAGAACTGTTTTCTATCAAGGTGCATGCATCTTGTCAAAATATTATTATTAAAATAAATTATTTAAAGTACAAATTTTGCAACATCCAGTATTCGACAGATTTAGCTTTCCTCTGACTTCTTACTCTTCTAATACCTAAAAAAAATTCCTTCATTGCTGGGTTATACGTTCACTAAAGTAATTTTATTCATAAATTATAGATTCGTTAAATAATTGTAGTAATTCATAAAAATGTTTTTTTTTTATTTCTGTTAAATAGTCTATTAAAGATTATAACATTAATAGTTTTCTTATTATAAATTAATATAAAATAATTTTGTTTTCTTATTTTTAGAATGTTTATGTGAATATCAATCGTATATTATCAGTAGCATCTCGTTTAATTGAATCGAATCATTATGCTGCCCAACATATCCGTTCAGTGGCTGCCAGATTAGATCGCACATGGAAAGAGTTTGCTGCTGGCCTTGATGAACGAACTTCCGTCCTTGCACTCAGTGTACTCTTTCACCATAAGGCTGAACAGGTATTTATTTGTTTTATTATTATCACTTTTCTATCTTATCCCCTCTTTGATCTACTCAATTCTCCAATTCTATTATTATAAATGGACAAAAACAGCTAGAATGAACTGATATTTTTGTTTATTATAACATATAATATTTTAAGGAAATGGTTTTATTATTTGTTATCAAATCATATCCATTTGTTTTTTATTATAAAAACAAATAGGTTTTTTTGGAGATTCAAGACGGAAATTGAATCAACGTTTATAATAACGAATAAATGTGTGACAAACTCTACACTTTAATTTATAATATGAATATATAATTTAAAATCTCAACATAATGTATTTAATGTATTTTTATAATTCTTTATAATGAAAACATAAAATATAAAGAAAACAGTTTTTAGCATTTAGATTGTTATTTTTTCTTATAATCATAAAGTACATATTTAGGCTAGTTCCATGGTTTGATACTTTGAGCAAAATCTTTCTAAGCTATGAAGCACATTTTTACTTTAATAGCATTGTTAATCACTAAAATTGCCGTGATTTATGTTCTGATAAGTCATAATTGATTAGCGAACAACACATGCACCCACAACGTGCGGATTTTGAGCTAGGTACATCATTGGATCATACTTTTTGAAAATATGACTGGTCAAGCTGTAACTGTTACCCACTGGTGCCCAATATCGCGAACTTTCAGCCCAAATTGGATGCTATTGATGGGATCAATATGTGGTTTTAACAAGGCGGTGTGACATACTATACAATTCAATTATTGGATGAGACATTTCTGGTTTTGGTTATCGGAAGTGGCCCCTGATCCTGTGATTTAAAATCAATAGGTTTCTTCTTATGGGTATTTTTGAAACAAAGGGTCTATATTAACAATCTCACATAGAAAATTTAAAAAAATAAGAAAATAAAAATCAAACCTATTATTTTGAAGTTAAAGGTATATTTCATACCAATATATATATACAGTAGAATCTCGATAAGTTAAAGTCCAAGGGAATCACAAAATATTTTAAATTATAGAGGTTTTAAGTTATCAAGGGTCAGCGAATTAGCGAACTTTTCAGCTTTTTCTTTCAGTATCGGTCCAGTAACACTGAATTTTTGTTTCGACACTATTTGAACCACGTAAACAAACATTGTTCTAAATTAATATATTAATAATAATTTCGTCTTTTACATTGAAGACTTTCTCCTGATTCTTGTTTCTTCAAGATTTCAGCTTCTGAGGCCCAATACAGAGATTACTTATTTAAGTTATCGAGGTTGCGTATTTTAAGTTATTGAGGTTTTGGGCTCTGATGGGAAGGGTACATATTGTTTTTTGAAGATATAGAGAATTTTAAGTTACCGAGGTTTGAGTTATCGACGTTCTACTGTATATATAATCTTCAGCCTCAATCATTTATTAATAATAAAATTAATATAAAGTAAAAAAATATTTACAAAATTTTTTAATACTAGTTTGCAATTAGAATATGAAATGTGAAATATGTTCACATATATATTCCCATGTGAGATTTTTCAAAGAAATAATTTTAAATATTTAATTTGTTAGCTAGTTGCATATATCACAGGCGCCCTTGATAATCGTTGCCTTTACTGACTATCCATATATAGATACATTCTTTTTATCCAAGGTATATTTTAAATATAAAGAAGTGATATTTATATTAAATTATTAATTATATATATATATAAATAGATTTAAATAAAATTATCTTCGTCTTAAATCTCACAAACAAAATTTATTTATTTATTTCATTCAATTTAAATATTTACTTAATTTGAACAATTGGAACAATAAATAATATATTAACTCGCACAAATATAATACTCTGTTTAAATATTTATATATTAATTTTAATGTAATTAATTCAATTTTCACTTTATTTCTTTGTTTTTTCAAGTACGTTGAAAATGTTTCAACTTGGAACCAGGCATGTGAAAATATGGCAATTCCCAGTGAGATTATTATCCTAGAAACTGCTATACATCAACATCAAGCTTTATACGAATCAATGTGTCAAGCATATACTGAGGTGAGAATAAGATATTTTAAAAATTATTTATAATTATTTATTTCATTAAAATTCAATTTAATATTTAATATTCAATAAATATAAATTATATTAAATTTTAAATAACCAATTACTTCATTCATTTGCTTATTTTTTTATACCATTATCTTTCATAAATAATAATAATAATAATAATAATAAATAAATAATCATCATTATTTATTACTCATTTATTTGTTATATTTTTAATTCTGAAGGATAAATAATCAATATTATATTAACTAAATTTTATTAGTAAATTTCTTTAGTTTATTTTTTAAATCTTAAATTATTTTAAGTATATCCCAACCAAAATTTTTTGTTTAGAAGTTTGCTCCTGTCAGATAAAGTCTTTTAAGACTAACTTTCCTTTTTTTTAAACTTATTGTTTATATAAAATTACAAAAGAAATATTATAAACAAAAAATTATTAACAAAGAAAAATATTAATTAAAATTCAAAATTTATATAAAATGATAATATGATTTCTATTTTTTATTCTAATTTATATTTATTTATAAATTAATTTCTATTCTAATTTTTTTTTATAAAATATTTTAAAAATTAAAATATATCCTTAACAAAAAATTTAAAAAAATAATATATAAAAATAAAAAGTATAAGTAAAATTTAAATTAAATAATATTTTATTCATTTTTTTAATTTTTGATTTACAAAATTTTAAAAAAAAAATATTACTAACCATTAATTTAAAAACATACTAAAATTATAAATATTTAACAAATAGTAATAATAACAATATTTATATTAATATTAATAATAATAATAATAATGATAATAATATATTTATTTTTTCAGTTGCTTTTTTATCTATAGATTATTTATTTGTTTTATTTAGAACAATGCTTTTTATGTTTTGATTTTTTGTCTAAGTTATTAAATTATTTTTTTTATTGTATAATAATTATTATTATGTATTTGCCTTGTCTTTTTTTTACTCCTTATTTTTTTATTTATAATATTAATCATCATTATAGTAATAATATAAATATTAAATATTATTTATTCCAAAGATAATAAATAAAATAATATTATAAATTATTAGTAAAATAATAATTATACATAATTTAATGTATTTTGTTTATTTCTTATAATTTTTTTTTATTTATTTATTTGTTTTTAATGCTAAAAGCTTTAATTTAATTCTAAATGCTAACTAGTATATTTCAATAACGATAAAATAAAAATTTTATTTTATTTTTATTTTAATGATAATATTAAATTAAGGAAATTAAGGAGAAATAAAAAAATAATTGGAATTCAGATGTTTGGAAAAATATCATTTTCTTCATTTTTTGAATTCATTAGTTGCGCAGAAATAGATAAATAGAATAGATATTAATAAATTAAGTTTTAGAATTGTAAAAAATAAATATAAGCAATTCGTTATACATATAAATATTAAATTTTCTGTTTATTATTTCTTTTTTTTTAATAGACGCATGAGAAAATAATACAAAATACTAAGAAAAAATTTTACTTTTCTTTTTAATAAATATTTTAAGTAGTATTTCGCTGTTGTTAAACGCGGTTATTTAGCAATATCATACAATATACTATAAAATTAATTTCGTGATTAAATTAAAAAATAAATAAGAAAACAAATATGAAAAATGATGGTTTTAATATATTATTTAAAATAAAATAAATGAAAAGTTTTTATCTATAGAATTTCAACAAATTTCATCACACTAGAACAGTGATTCCCAAACTGTGAGCCGCGAAAAAATTTCCTAATACTTGACATTTTTTGGTTCTGTGGGGAAACTTTTGAACATTTTCGATTATTTTTAAAAAAGCTCAAGCCAAGCTTTTCAACATTTCGTTAAGGGAGCCGCTGAAAAAATCCGATGTATTATGGGGGCCGTATACCGAAAAAGTTTGGGAACCTCTGCTATAGAACATAGGTTCCCAAAGTGGTCTATATAGGCCCCTGGGGGTCTATTTCAACCTCCAGGGGGTCTTCGGCAGCGAACAACAAATTTGTGGGTCCATGAAATGGAAATGGGGGTCCACGTGTTTTCCCGGCTCTAAAAAAAAGGTAAATTATTTTTCCGCCATGGCTTTTGAAACATTTTTGATTTTTCAATAAGCTTCTTAAAAAAAGGGTAAAATTTGTTTATAAAAAATCAAAATCAATTTAGGTCGTCTATCCAAAACCGAAAAACATGGCAAGAGGTCTACGACATAAAAAAAGTTTGGGAACCTATACTCTAGAAGTACAGGGGTTAGTTACTAAGTAAGAGTTACTAAGAGCGTTGGAGGGTGTCTGAGCAGCAGTAAATTAATATATACTCAAATTGTAATTTATTTTAATTAAATATAAAAATAATATTTATAATTATTTCTCACATAATTATTTAATGATAATTATTATAAATTTATAATTAATAATAAACAATAATAATAACTTATTGAATTAATTACTTATTACATATTTATGATTTTATCTATCAAATTTTAATCAATATGTTAGTTTACTATTTATTTATAATTATTATTCCTATTTATTTTTCTATTTTTTTTTCTCTATAATTTCTATTTCCTTTTGTTACTTCTTTATTATATTTTTTAAATTAATTTTCTGGGAAAAATATTAGAAGTTTTATAATTAATAATTTTAATTATAAATAAAATATAGAAATGTTTAGAATAAATTATGTCAAAATATAATTTCTTAAAATTATTTTAAATTTAAAAGAGTAGGGAAATACCTATGTATACCTCTATGATAGAAAAAATCGATTAGTTAGTAAATTTCTAAAATTATAGAATTACAAATTTTATTAATTTAAATTAATAATTTATTATTATATTATTATTATTTTTATGAAAACATTTTATTATTTTAAATTGCATTAAATATAAATTTTTAATTCATTTATTTGAAATAATTAATTCATTTTATTTTGCCCAGAATATAACTAAATTAATTTCTATTATTGAATACAAATAATATATACTAGATATATACTAGATATATATATATAAATTATTAACATAATAATAATAATAATATAAAATTATAAATAATTATTTTATTAAACTTTTTATATATAAAAATAATATAGAAAATTTTTCACTAATTTTCACCTATTTTTATATATTTAGATTATATAAAACAAAACAAAACAAAAAAAAGAAAAAATAAATTTTTTCTACTTTACTCTCCTCTTACATCATCTCTACTATATTTTCTTACTCTCTCTCTCTATCTCTCTCTCTTTCTCCATCTTCTCATTTTTTGTACCTCTTGTCCTTCCCAGGACTGTTTGGTTCCGGACGGGAAGTTATCACAGGCAAGCCTTCTAATTTTTTTTTTAATTTCCATAAATCCTTTTTCAATGTTTCGCCTTGTTTATTTATTATTTTTGTTTCTTTATTTTATATATATATATTTATTTATTTATATAATTTATCAATTGAAATTGTTTATCGTTATTAGAGCGAGCATTTAGGCTAATTTTTTATTTATTTAATTTAATATTAAATTTATTTTTTAATATTATATGTAATTTTTTGTTATTACTATTATTTCTAAAAAAATATATTTTTTTAGTTTTTTTCAAATATCTAATATTCATTTTTTTTTTTAATTTAAAAAATATAAATTATGTATTAATTATTTATTTATTAATAATTTTGCATTATTAAATTTATATATCAAATTGCACTCTTCATCACTTCATTCACCTTTTACTTTCATCTCCCACTATTATCTCTTGAATTTTCATCTTTTATCATTCATTTTCTTTCTTTTTTTTCTTTACAATTTTTTAAAATTAATTTATTATTATTATTTCGCTTGTAGTATATGCATTATTTTATTTGAATTATTTATTTAATATTCAATGTATTGCTGTGGGCTTGTTTTGCTTTGTAATAATATTAATTTTTATAGATTATATAGTTTAGATGAATTAAATATAGCTGGTATTTTATACATGTTTAGTTTATATTTATATATTTATATACTAACGTAGTATAATTTGTTTTAAAATTGAATTCAGAGAAAAACATTTTTTTTTCTAATATTATATTATCTAGAACAGTGATTCTCAACCTTTTTCTTTTTTACCGCGGCACACTTTTAACGGTTTAAAAATTTGGTGGCACTTAAAGAAAAAGATAAGTGTAAAAGTTTACCATATTGAAATAAAGTGGTCCCAAAAATGGTTTACATTTTTTTTTAGAATCAAATTGAAAAAATTTAGAAAAAAGTCGGAAATGTTTAAGAGCCTCATAATCTCGCGGTACACTTTTGAAAATCTCCCGGCACAGTGGTTGAGAATCACTGATCTAGAACTTATTTAATTAAATAAAATCTCGCTATATAATTTTTAATCTAATTCAAATTATTATTAATTTGTTTTCTATTAAAATAATAAAAAATCTTGAACCCACATTATCTCTGAATTTATTATTTTATGTTCAATGTTTGGATGTATTTTATTTTGTTTTATAAAAGGTGCTTTTAAAGTAAGTTAATTTCACTAATATATCCATTATTTTTTTTTTAGGAACTACAAGTTTACAAAATCTTCATTTATTGTATTTTTTTACAGATAACTGAAAAAAATATATTTATATTAGTTTTATATTATTTATAGGCAGATTTTTATATTTTCTTTTTTTTTGACTTTAAATTTTTTATATTCTTATCAATCAATTTAAATTGATTAGTCAAGTTTTAAAATGAATTAAAATTTAATTTTAATTATCAATTTTTTTTTTCCATACTTAATATTTCTATTATTTGTTCACTATAATAATAATAGAAAAACAGGTTGATTTATCTTGCTTGGTATTTTTGTTTATTTTCTTGAATTTATTTTGTTCTGGTAGTTTGAGAATCGCTGATTGTGTTCAGGTGTACGACGCTTATCAGGCGCTTCTCAACGGGCTGGACCTGTTGATCCAGGTGTGCCACGGCCTACCACCAACCGGCCCCCACGTGCCTCACAGCAGCCTACAAGCCTATCGACGGGGCCTCCACGTACGCACCTCCCCCCCAACACCATGAACATTAATATTTACAATCATACATAACAAACTCCTTCCCCTCAAATCTATAAACCTAATTATAACTATCATTATCACCCTGAGGTACCCCATCCTTCTTTTTTTTATAAATATAAAAATAACAAAAAAAAAATTAAATTTAAATTAATCATTTTTAAATTTTCTATTCAATCTAATAATTTGGAATTAAATTTAATTATTAATATAAATTGGACCAGGATGGATCTCTGAACCTCGTCAAATTCAATCAGTTTTAAGATTAGATAATAATTATACGTGATAAATATAAAGGTTGGCTAAAATGGACATAGATCTCTCCAGCTAATTAAATTAATATTAAAAAAAAAATATAAATATTATTTATTTTAAATTCTTATTTGCATTAGGTAAAACAAAAACATTAATTGAATTTATTTTAAACAAATTTTATGTTTGTTTTAATTTTTGTTTTTCTAATAAATTAGAATTAACTATTCCTTCTCATTAATTAATTAATTTAATTGAAGCAAAAATTAAATTTGAACAATTATATAAAATTATATTAAATTAAATTCATTTTTAAATATATATGTGAAGGCGCCACAGGGTGAGAGGTTAGCGAAGCTGCCTCACATTCTCGTGGTCCCGTGTTCAAGCCTCGAGCCTGGCAAGGGAATTTCTCTAGTTGGGGCCTATAGGTCGGAGTCAACCCAGCCTCCGGGATCAAAATTGGGAAAGCTACTTGATAGCGCCCCCGATTAAGAAAATCTAGGTAAAGGTTCTATTGATGATAGGACACCTAAAGGAAAAAAATTATATATCTTATACGTATATTTATGTAAGATGAGGGTAATCCTCTTTTTTCCTTCATTCCCATTCCTATTCATACTCAACTGAATTATATCATATTTTCATCCACTCATTCCTTTTCTTTGATTGTCTTCTTGTTCGTTATATAATTAATTAATAAATAATAAAACTCAGTCTATCTATGTTCTACTGACTTTTGCAGCGTTGCTTTCTTCTCCTGGTGGCCAGATGGACCTGACTAACTTAACCTTCTCTCTTATCTATCTCTCTCACTTTCTGCGGTGGCCTCTCTTATCATTTTTTTTCTTAATTATAAATATGTATATACTTTGGCTGAATGTATGTTTATCATAATTATTATTATTATTACTATTATTACAATATTATTATTATTATTATTATTATTATTTGTTGTTGTTGTTGTCTATATTATTAAAAACATGGATATATATTATTGTTGTTGCATCTTAATAGAATAATGTTGGTGGATTGATTGAATGTTAAGAAAATGGAAGCGAGTGAGGATTTCTTTGTTTGGGTGGTGAGTGGTTGGTTATTGGTTGGTTTTATTGGTTGCTAATTAATCCTGGGTTGGGTGACGTGGCACGTGTTGCACGCGTTGCACGTGACACGGAATATCCGTGATGTTCACAGGTGCATAGTACCAGTAAGAAACTACTCTACCAGTTGGATCATCTTGTGCAAATCTGCAATCAGCCGGGAATGGAGCAACTCACCAGAAAACATGTATGACAACAACAACAACAACATCACCAATAACAATAATCATCATCTTAAAACAAGAATATTCATATATTTTAAAAAATAAAATTTTAAAATTTACTTGAAGATATAAATAAATTTTTAAAAATGATTGAAGATAATTTCAATCAATAATATTTTCAATAATTAAATTAATGTATTACACTCTTAATTATTTTAAATTAATTAATACAAATCTAGTGAGATTTTACATCAACTTATCATTTATTATTATTTATTTGCTTATATTTCAAGAAAAATAACAATAACATTTTCTATAATTTTTGATCTAAATATTTCTTACTTTTATTTTTCTTAATTAACAACTTTTTCTTTTTATACTATCAATGAAATGTAATTAATCAATTAATTTAAAATGTTTAATAATTACATTATTCTTATTTTATTTCATTTTACATTTGTTTTTTTAATTTAATTAAATATATATGATGATTTGATCTTTTGTTAAAATTTAATTATTTAATTTAAATTTATATTAATTAATTTATTTTAATCATTATTAAATTGTTAAAACTTTGGTGGTAATGTTTATTCATAAGGGAATTTTATAAATAAAACCACATATTAATATTTTATTGTAAATTTATTCGAAACAGAAAAAAAATACTCAACGTTTCGATTGCTCTTTCTGCAATCGAAACGTTGTGTCCTCGCGATCAGTGCCGACTGTCGGACAGTGCACTCGCTTGATAACGATTGCAGAAAGAGCAATCGAAACGTTGTGTAATTTTTGTTTTGAATAAATTTACAATAAAATATTAAAATGTGGTTTAATATACAAAATTCCCTTATTTATTAATCATTATCTTCATTAAAAAATAAAAAAAAATTTTTTAATATTTAAAAAGACATAAAACGAAATTAATTTTTTTTTTTTTTTTTTTTTTTTTCATTTCTTTCATTTTAAAGGTTGCTCGAAGAAAAACAAAGAGTCTTTCAGTAAGTTTATGCGTGTGTAGCTGTAGGGACCTATTCACTGTGTGCACAGTAAATAAAGATGATCCAAGCACCACTACTAGCCCTACTCTTTCGGTAACTCTTTGCCTAATTTCAAAATTTAGGCAATAGAGTCTACTACTACTAATACTACTACTATTACTAATACTACTACTCTACTCTCTATTTTACATACTTTTATTCAAAATTACAAACATACATCCCTAACATTTACCTACCTTAAATAAATACATAAATATTTTATGTTATTATCTTCATCTCCATCTTCTTTCAATTTTAAAACAATTTATTTAATGTTTTCCTGTTTTATTTTTATGTAATTTACTTCTTTAGTAGAAATAAATAAATAACAAATAATTATCAACATTTAAATTAATTTCATTCTTTATATTTCGTTTTAATACATATTGATAGTAGTTAGTTTAAATATTTTTTATTATTATATATTGATCAGGATTAATTTCATAATTTATATAATATAATTTTTTTTTAAATTTTTTCTAATGATTTATTCTCCAGAAAATTTTAATTTTAATAATTCTTTATATTTATTTATTAAAAATTTTACATTGAAATTTCTACTAGTTATTTTTATTATTTTTTTTATCTCTATCTTAAAATTTTCTATTTGTATGTATTTTATTGACAATAATAATAACTTTGCTTAAATATAATTGTAATTTAATTTTTGGTGATTGGCAACTCAAAAATATCTTTTTTCCGTTTAATTTTGTTTAGATAATTGAAATAATATCTTATATAATTAATATAAAATTTTTGTATATTTAGCTATATTACTATATATTTTAATAATTGCTAAATCTTATTCTTATATTGTTTTTTTGCGAGAAATTAAAGAAAAAGTAATATATATAAGAAGTTGTTTCTGGTTATTTTCACGTTTTATTGTGTGATTTGGATCTCGATATTCGGCGCCCATTATGGCGCCATTTTCAAAATAATTTGTAGGTAATTTTTGACCAATATTGACTTTTGCTTTCACAGAATAAGACCTAGAATCCCAAAAATTTCTTCATAAAAAAATATTTTCAAAATAGCTCCAAAATTGACACCGAAACGTCTAGACCAGAGATTATTTAACTGTAGAACATGCACCTCTGGTGGTATCTCTTAACCTGCGTTGGTATCTACAGTATATTTAGTTTTAGTATCAAAATCATTCAGTAACCAAATTGTAACTGAAATTTTTATTGTAACTTTCTGTGGTACCAACTTCAAAAAGTTGGTAACCTCTGGTCTAGACTCAAATCTCCCACATAAAAACAACCCGGAAATAACTTCTTATGATACAAAATTAGTACATATAAATATATATATATATAGTTTAAAAATAATACTATTCTTGAATGATATTTAGAGAGATTTTCTGGTGGTGGGTTATTTATTTATTATAAACAATTAATGCTATTATAGAGAAAATTAGATTTACATACAATTTAGAAAGAATCCCATTTCCATTAAAAAAAATTATTACACAAAATTCTATTTATTTATATACATTCAATCAATTTGGTTTATTTAAAAATAAATTAATATTATAAATAAATAATAAAATTTTTGTTTATCAAATCAATAATTCAATTATATTATATAAATGATAAATTATTAATAATTAAGTATATTATTTATATATTTGATTTTGAAAAAAAAATATTAATCCTTTTAAAAATCTAATATTAAAAATTAAAAAAAAAAATAATTTTTTTTAATGATTTTCAATATGTAAATAGAATTATAGTTTTTTGTTAAATTAGACGGTAGAGCTTTATTTAGGTATAAACTAATGTAGAGGTGTTTGTTAGTTTGTTTGTTTGTTTTGTTTGTATTTTTTTTTTTATTTGATATGATTGGTGTAAATTAGGGTGACGGTCAGAGCTTCGAGGGTGGTTCAAGTGGCAGGCAAACAGGCAATCCTGCTGCTGACTATTCCGAGGGTGCCAGTCATGTTCTTGCCGTTATCCATCAGATCCTGAATCAACATCGCGCCCTCGAACAGAAATGGCACTCTAAGAAGATCAAATTACATCAGAGGCTGGCGCTACGATTATTCCAAGAGGATGTCAAACAGGTCAGCAAACATATTATTATTCCGTATATTATAATTTAAATATACCTATTTATTAATCTACCAAAAAAAAAAAATCATAAATAAATTAGCTAAAAAATGTGCTGTGGCCAGACACCCAACCGACCTACGATTTGAAAAAAATTAATTACTAAATAACATTATAGATATAAATATATATATATATATATATAATTAAAAAAAAATATTTTTAAAACTCTTGAATTAAAATGACTAAATTATATTATCTTGGTTTTTATTTTTAGTCTAATTACTCAATTACTAATTACTACTATATTTTAAGTGAAAAATTTCCGACAATGAATATAAAATTAATACTTTGTAAACTACCACTTCCGGTTTCCCGATATACACTAAAAGTTGATGAATTCATGCTACTGATGAATTAAGTAAATATACCAAATTTTATTAAAATCCGTTGAGCTGTTCACGTCTATACGGACACACAATGGACAGACGGACGGACATAATGCTAAAAATTATTTTTTCTTTTAACCAAATGCATGACTCGTCTAGATCTGTAAAAATCTCTATATCTGAAATTTGGTGTGAAAACAATACCTTCCCTTTCTATCGTCAGTCGGTAAAAATTTAATATTTATTCAAGATCTGAATAGAATTTTTAATTTTAATTGTAATTCCTAACAAAAAAAAAACAAAAAAAACAAATAGTCCTAACTTTTATGTTCACTTCAAATTCTCAATTAAATGAAGTATAATTAAAAAAATAATTATATTTTGTTTTACTCATTGATAACAAGAATAAAAATTAAATTATAATTGTGATTAAAAATGTTTAAATTATTAAATTAATTGTTTTTCTATTATCTTAATATACATATTTTATATTAATATTAATGTTGTTTTAGGTGTTAGATTGGCTCTCCAATCATGGAGAAGTATTTCTGCGAAAGAATCTTGGCATTGGACGTAATTTACAAAAGGCCCGAGCGTATCAGAAAAGTCATGAACATTTTGAGAATGTCGCTCAGGTAAGTTAATTTTATTTATTTATTTATTCAATTATTAGTGTTATTGTATATGAAATAATATTGCTGTAGACTCCAACTTTAGATTTTAATTAGTTTTAATCCCACTTGATACAGTACTATATATTATAGGAACCGATGAAAAGTTTGAAAATTAATTTCAACATAATAATTGTTAAATGAATACATTTGCACTATCACCTACTATTTAATTTTGTACTGGAATACGCGATCAGACAAATTGAGGAAAAAAAACGAAATCCAATTAAACGAAAAAATTAAAGTATTAGGTTACGCAGACGATTTAAATATAATTGGAGATTCGGCAAAAATTAATTGAGGCAGGAAAAGAAATGGGGATTGAAATTAATACTATTAAGACAAAATATTTAGTAGCAGAGGGGAATAATATTAACTCCGAAACAATACATATAATTTGAAAATGTAGATAAATTTAAATACGTAGGTTCTGTAATGACGAAGGATAATAATATTCGAGAAAAATTTGTATCGAGGTTACAATCGGGTAATAAAGGGGCTTATATCGTCAAAATTATTATCATGGCGAATCAAAATTGAAATATATATAACAATTATAATGCAGGTTGTATTATATGGATGTGAGGCGTGGTCTATGACCTTAGGAGACGAGAGTAGATTTAGAGTATTGGAAAATAGGATTCTTCACAGCATTTATGAGCCAAAGAAAGATCACCGGGGAATGGCGATGACTGCATAACGAGGAATTGCATTACCTCTATGCATCTCCAGACATAGGGTTATAAAATCGAGAAGGCTGCGATGTATATTTTTATGAAGTAAGAAATTTTAATTAAATTTGAAACACATATTTTAATAGCAAGAGATATTTTTAATTCAAATTTTTCCATTTTTCATTTGTTAAATTAAAAAAAGTAAACTATTTTTTTAATTTGCCAATTAATAAGTTTTAATTTCTAAGAAACAATTATTATTATTATTTGTAATAACATAAAGACCCTTCAATAGCAAACCATTGTGTCTTAAGAAATTATTCTCAATTTCGATCAATTAATTAATTAATTAATTAATTAAATTATTAAGCAATTAACATGCACTATTGATAAATTAATGAAAATGTTTATTGAAATTATGAAGCAAGGATATAATATAAAATAAATTTAATAATTATATTAATATATATATATATACATATTACATATACCTTTCCTTAAATTCACCAAATTCTAATAATTTTATCTCTGGGCATAAAAATATATATATTAGAAATGTTTTGCAATAAGATTTTACACATAGTTAAATAGATAATTGGCATGCATTTAATTTTATACGTAATTAATAGAATTTGTAAATATGTAATGAAATATAAAAAAATGTGAATATTAATTAAATACGCCAATGATATTCGTTTAATTGTAAACATTATTATATTGTTTTTTTTAAATAAATCTATATATAAATAATTTAAATTAGTTCTATTAACTATTTTTTTTATATAATAAAGTTACAATTATCCGATTTGCGTCCATGAATTTAATTAAAATATATAAATATATATAATATAATAAAGCTGAAAGTAGGGGCGCTGAAATGATTAATCTCATTTGTCACGACACGGACCTGAATTCTGTTGACAGCGCATTTACGGCGCCCGGCCAAATGAATAAATTGGCGCCCCTATATTCGTAAAATTTATTACATTTATTAACAAAATGCCGCCCTTCAGATTTTCCGCCCCGGACAAATGCCCGGTTTGCCGCCACCTAGAGCGGGCCCTGTTTTTGACAATTTAATGGAATACTTCCACCAATGATTTCAAGTATATCAACATAATATGTCTTAGGAAAATTTTACTAATATTAAAAAGATCATCAAAAGATTCCTTAAACAAAAAATAAACCAAATCACAGATTTTCAAAATTAAGTATGTTGAAATAATTGCCAGCATTAGATAATCTAAAAGATTTTTTAGAAATAAATAATTACATTTTTATGTATTCATGTTTTCTGATTATCCTCCACGCTTCTTCCTGCCATTACCACAGATAATCGAGGGTTTACCGTATTTTAAAAATATAATTTTTATTTAAATATTCGTATAAAAAATTAAAATAAAACACAAATAAATTAAAGATTAACTTGCGATATCTATCTAGGGTTAAAAAAATACTTCAAGAAGGAGATCCAGGGGGATTCCCCTCTCCCTTTATCTTGAATTAAAAAAGGAATCCACTGGTAAAGTTGTATCAAAATTCATCATACATCGGTTAGACTAAACAATTATCAAATTTTTTTAAAGGAAAGTGTAAATTAGAACATTATTGTTTTAAATTATGTAACTATTTATTAAACTTATATAATATAAAATTATCAAAATTCACGTGTAGCCATCATCGCCCCCCTGGAAGTGCCCCCTTTGGGAATCAGTGATCTAAATAGAAAGAGCTAGTTTATAATCAAAATCAAATTATGACAATTAATTAACATGTAATTTTTTAAAAATATGAATTATAATTATTATAAGATTTTTACATATCTCCACGAATCAAGCATTTTGTTAGAAAAACAGAAAAAAAGTATTTTTAGCATGATGTCTGTTCGTCTGTCCGTCCGCTGTGTATCCGTTTAGTCATGTACAGCTTGAACGGCTCAACAGATTTTGAGAAAATTAGGAATATTTACTTAATTAGTAGCATGAATTCTTTAACTTTAGATGTATATCTGGAAACCGAAACTGGTAGTTTTAAAAGTATTAATTTTATATTCATTGTCAGAAATTTTTCACTTAAAATATAGTACTAGTTATTAGTAATTGAGTAATTAGACTAAAAATAAAAACCAAGATAATATAATTTAGTCATTTTAATTCAAGAGTTTTAAAAATATTTTTTTTTTTTTATTTTAATGGGTGTCCCAAATGAAAGATTACAGACAAACTGCTCTTTCATTTTGGGACACCCATATAAATAAAAAAAAAATGAAAGATTACAGACAAACTGCTCTTTCATTTTGGGACACCCATATAAATAAAAAAAAAATATTTTTAAAACTCTTGAATTAAAATGACTAAATTATATTATCTTGGTTTTTATTTTTAGTCTAATTACTAAATTACTAATTACTACTATATTTTAAGTGAAAAATTTCCGACAATGAATATAAAAAATTAATACTTTTAAAACTACCAGTCTACTCTTTCATTTTGGGACACCCTGTATATATACATATATACATATATATGTATATATATATGTTATCTGTATGTTATTTGTAAATTAATTTATTTCAAATCGTAGGTCGGTTCTGTGCCTGGCCACAGCTCATTTTTTTTATTAATTATTAAAATTAAATTAAAAAAAAATACAAACTAATCGGTTTTAATATATATTCAAATTTTCCATAACATTTGTTGAATGTTCGTTTGTGGGGGTGGAGGTTAGGAAAATGGTTTTAGGGATAGAGGGTGGATTGGGGTGGATGCATCATGATCAATATATAATTTATCCGTATCTGTCTGGTTGAATGCCAAGTGGAAATGTGCGCTCTTTTACCGAGTGATGGCGTGCGCGTGCGAGCAATGATGGTGGGGGGTCTTTTGCGCCCGGGCACCTACCTACCGTCAGTTTGCGCTCCGCTGCCAAACATTAAGCATATCGGTACTTATACGTTACCTAGATTCTTACAATATACAACGTTTACCACTCACCTTCTACCCCCGCACTCTCAGACATTTATACAACCCACTTAACACTTCCATTATCTCTCATTTCTCCGTTTCTCTCCTTCTCTTTCTTTCTATCTATATTTTTAAGTGAAATATTTGTGAAATATGTGCAAATATGTATAATTTAATAATATTTTAAGTGTCAGTGAAATATCAAAATAATTATCACTCGCTGGATATTTATTTTTTATCATCTATTAAAATGTAAGTTAATTTTTAATTATATTTCATTTATAATAAATAAATATATTTATTTATTAATTAATTATTAATTTTTTTATTACTTAAATGTCTCATTAATGAATTTGTGAAAGCAATATTATTTATTTTATTATCAAGTCAATGATTTTAATTAATTAAATATATATTTTTGAGTAAGCATTTTAATGTCAAATTAATCTATTGTCATTTTAATTAATTAAATAATTAAATATTAATTTAAAAGAATAAAAATGATTATTTTTTTTTATTATTTTAATTATATGAATAATTAATTAATTCCATTTTTTTAGTTCTGTTAAATTATAAATATATAATTTAATTTCACACAAATTGTTTATTAATTTGATTTGAGGGATGAAAGCTGTGAATTTGATAACAATTCTTTATATTTATTTTCATTTATGTTTATACTAATGAAAAATGATATATTAATTAATAAATTATTGAAATTTGTTTTTAAAAATAAAATTTAAATTTTAAAATTTAATGCCATCGATAATAATTTACTTTTATTATTATTATTTTGGAATTTATTAATTTAGACATAATTGTATTTAAATAATACTTACATTAGTGTATCTTCCTTTGAATGTTTCGAGAGGATTGTTTTCATCATCAGTTATACATGATCAAAACCATATATGTTATTAAAAACTATCGATATATATAATATTTATCATAACAGATTTTTTTTTTAAATTAAATTTTTATTTAATGATGATACTTTATACGATACTAAATAATTACACATCTTGTTACCATTCATGTTTTATATGATACTTAATATTTCAAATAATTTAAGGTGATTTTATTGATATAGTATAAGTTGAAATAAATATAATTGTTTATATATATTGACAACCATACATTTTGGTTGTACCTTGGCCTATTGTTCCTATTTTATTTTATATATATAATAATATTTGAAATAAAACATATATATATATATATATATATATATATATAGGTATATAAACCCAAACGTGGGTAATTTACTCAATTACGCTATAAAAATTTATTTACGCGAATTAAATTTTAACTAATCGTTCATTTTCAAATTAATATTATTAATTAAATAATAAAATTATTCTTAATTATATTAATTCTTAATATTATACATAATATTTATATATAGGTATTTTATATAAAAAATATTTTAATTCCACCAAATCATTGTTCATTATCTTAATTAATTTGAAATTTATGAGTATTTATTAAACTATTTTTAATTATTCTGTTCAGTTTTAATAATTTTTAATAAATTTGGAATTTTCAGGGGAATTTTAGATAATTTTAATGTTTTATAGTTGTAGTAATGTAATTTAATTTTTTTTTCTATAAAATATTTTATTTAAATATATATATATATATATATATAATATTAATATAGAATGTTAATAAGAATTATAATTTTTTATGTACCCATTATAATCCAGTATATACGAGGTTTGTTCAAAAGAAAAGGTGAATTTGGAATTATTTCGGAAAGTATTTACTTATTTATTCAAGTCGCAGTGAACCTGGTGAATACGGTGACTGAGGCATGATTACCGTGTTGTTTTTGACTAAAAAATCACGAACAAGCAATAATGTGTGAGCTGGTGAATTATCGTGATATAGATTCCATGATTTTTTTCCACAATTGTAGTATTCCTTATTTATTTTTTTTAAGTAAAAATCGAAGAACACACAAATACGTGACTAACTTTTTCAGTTGTCAAAAACAAAATACTAATCCAAAATGGCTGATAATGTCAACATATGAGAAACATATGTATACGAACATATCAAAAAACAAATTCGATAATCGAATATACACAGCCCTCGAAAATTCAAAATTCACCTTTTCTTTTGAACATACCTCGTATATAAAGTTAAAATACTTTATCATTTTGTCCAAAATTTTATTGAATTATAATAAAAATTATAACACTTATTAACATTCTATATTAATCTTAATCAAATAAAGAAAAAACTCTTTCATTATTTCCGTTTTAAGATTAAATTTCATAAAAGAAGACATTGATATTATGTTTTGTTATTGTTTTTATTTTTGGAATATAATGACGTAGGAACAATTTGTGGTTAGCGGTTACTTGATCAACATACACACACATATACACTATTTCTACTATTTATCTAATAATACAATAATTCTTTTTTTATTATTATTCAGTGATGCATTGGTAAAATAAGAAGTAAGGGAACGCATAGTGGAGGCAAAAAAGTCCTATTTTCAGCAAACTATTTTTTTCCATATAAATTTTTATTTTTTCTTATTCTTACTATATTCTAAAATATTGACGAACTTAAAAAAGAAATTCTAACAGTAGATTTAAGTGGGAGTTGTCAGGACAAAAGTACTGGATCGCGTTCCGTTTCTGAAAAAAGGTAAGGGAACGTCGTTCCTCCACGTTCACCTCCCAATATATCACTGCTATTATTTTTACATATTCATACTCATACACAAATTTACACTAACAATACCAATTAAAATATACTCTAAAAAAGGATACATTAAAAGTTAGTAAAAATAATATATATTCATTGAAAAATATATTTTTTTTTTTAAAAGACAGTAAGAATTAAAATGGAAACAATTTTCATATATAAATTATAATTATTACACAAAAATTAAAATTAATTTTAGCCGAGTTTTTTCATTTAATTAATTTAAATTTTTCTATTTACTTGTTTTTAATTTATATTATTTGAGTTTTTTTATAAATAAACTTATTTTTTTTTACTAATTAATCAAATCGATTATATATTTATTTTTTTTTTCTTTCAAAAGATATTACCTTTTTCTTTAATTTAACATTCAATAATAATTTATACAAAAGAAAGATAATAATTTATAAATAAATTTCACTTTATTTTCTATTTTACTGTTATTTTTGATATTAGATTATCAATTTCCTTTGAATATGTATTTTTGTTATCTCATAATTTGAATTCGTGGAATTAACAAGTATTTTTTTATTTTTTTTTATTTTTTAATATTTTTTTTTTTTTTTTTTTTTTTTATTTATTTATTTGGCTTTCGGATTATCACCATTTTAGCCAGCCTTCTTTATTATTCTTATATCTATACTTATATATATCGATTTATATATCGATGCACTCAGCGAGGTTTGAACACTCGAACTCGAGTCGGCGGACCGGTCACTATAACCTCGCGGCTAAGCTCCCGGTCATTTTTTAATATTTAATAATATATAAAAATATAAACTTGTTCTAACTTGAACAGATATGTTGTTTTTATATTTAAATTAATAGTGATACGGGTCTGTAGATAGACACGTTATCTATCAAAATATTCAGTTGATAGGCCTCCGCTGGAGTAACATTTCTGTATAATTATAAACATAAATAAATAAAATAACTTCAATTAAAAAAATAATTATATTATTAAATATAATAGATTGATATTTATATAAATTAATTATTAAATTAAAATATTTAGTTGACTTTTTATAATTAAATGTTATATATATATATAAATATTTAAATTATATATGTAAAAAAATAATTATTATTTTAATTATAATCAACAATTAACTATTTATAAAAAATATAAAATGAAACTTAATTAATGATTATTAATTCATTTAAAATTAAGATAAAATAAAATATATATACCTTATCTTATCTTATTATACTGGCAAAAATTATATATATATATATATTTATTTATATTTTTTAAATATTAAACCGCTCGAAATTTTTTTTTTGAAATTCACACCATAAATAATTGGGATAATGAAAAATCGATGTGTATTGATTTCAGCATCGGGTGTTAGGTTTTTTCTTAATTTAAAATAGTAAATCTAAATGACGTCTGTAACTACGTCAGACAACGCTTCCTTAAATACAAATAAGCTGGAGTGTCTCCACTCGACAATCTCGCAATTTGAATTGTATTAAATAACATATATTATATATAAATTAAATTTGTTTAATTATAAATTAAAATTAATAAATAATATTTATTAAACCAGCGCATGTTGGCTCTTTATTGATGGCACCACGTCACGTGTTTGCGCGTGATTTGCAGTGTTAAAAAATTAATTCTGGTACTTTCAGCGATTCAATCAAGCTGAAATTCTATATATAGCAGCTTTATAAAATTTTTAATCATGTGAAAAACTATCAAACATACATCTTTATTTTTACGGTCACTTTAGAGAAAAAAAATCAAAACGGTGCAGGTAATGACCCTCTTCCGGTTGAGCTAAATTTCTCAAAAGTTGATAGAAAACTACGAATTTTGAATAATGCCCCTATACCATATTTCATGATTCTAGTTTAAGCTATTTTTGCATAATCTCGTCTATATAGATACACACACACACATAAATTTTTCTCAACCTTAGTGAAAATGGTTCAGGAACCTTCAAAACGTATAAAAACATCAAAATCTCGACATCCAAAATTTTCGTGATCGCAATACTATCTCTGGCGAGATAGTAAAAATGATTCCTTATTATCGGGTTTGACTGGTAATATTAAATTCGTTGGGGCGTTTAAAATGATAATCCGATTTTCTACTATTCTTATATTATAATCTCAGTTTTGTCTCTATTTATACATAGAAACTATCAATCAATTTCTCTGTTTTCATTTAGGCATAAAACATTTTATAAGAAATTATTCAAAGATGTGCGCTGTTCATTTGAGACTATTTTATCTCCATTTATTCAGACATGTTCAACACAATGATTCAAATATCATTTAAATTATTTAATATAATTTATTGTAAAAGTGTGGTCACTTTAATTAAAATAATTTAATATTATTACATCTGATTTATTAAACCATTTTTTGGAATAAGATATTTAATTATCATTTTAAATGAATATTAATTATTGAAAGAAATTGTATTTAAAATTAAAATAACATTTAACAATTTTCAAGAAAGAAAGACAAAAGGATAATATAAACTTTGCAAGTCTAGATAAATTTTAAATTAATAAATAAAAAAACCATTCTATATAACATTGAATCGCCGAAAGTACCGGAATTAATTTTTTAACACGACTGCAAATCACGCGCCAGCACGTGACGTGGGCCAACAAAGGCCAAACATGCGCTGGTTTAATAAATATTATTTATTAATTTTAATTTATAATTTATAATTAATTAAATTTAATTTAAATATAATCGATGTGATATTTAATCCAATTCAAATTGCGAGATAGTCGAGTGGAGACACTCCAGCTTATTTTAATAACCGAGGGGCGGCTCAGTGAACCCGATACTATTTAATATAACTTAAACTAACTTGATAAGCTTGAATAAGAAGAAAGCATTTGAAAATATTTTTTCTGATTATTTTGAAAATTTCTCCAATTTGTCACCGGCTATAAATGAAGAGTACTAATAATATCAGTTTAAATTCTTTTTATTTATTCTTTATATATATATATATTGGATATATGTCCAATAAAAATTTGGAGTAAATATTTGTCCGTTAAAGATTAGAAATGTCTTAAAGGATGGATGGATAGATAAACAGTCGCTTTTTCTTTGTCAATTTGCACTGTGGATGATAGTCATTCAGACGATGCAAACTTGTAATTATTTAAAGAATGAAAAATAAATAGTCTGATGTATGGTGGAAGGGAAGGTCAAAGGAGTTTAAAAGATCAAAGAGAAAAGAAAAATAATTGCAAAATGATGAAAAAAACACATTTCTATCACTAGACAAGGGCACTAATGCAGTTCATGGATCTATTCAACCATATCAAGTGTTATTCTTCAATTGACAGGTTCAAATTGAAAGGGAGAGAGAGGGGGGGGGGGTGATTTATTAGATATAAAATTCTCTCTTTTGATCATAATATATCTTTATAACTAATATGTAAGTCACACACTTACAACTTATTTAACAATTTGAGTCAAGAATTTTATTAATAATAATTTCTCTTTTTTTACGGTAACATTCACTTAAGAGTAAATTGTCGATTCTGGCATTAACTACTCAAACTATTGAGTAGTTAAAATTTAAATTTGTGTGATCCAAATAAAACATTTTTACTATCTCGCCAGAGATAGTATTGCGATCACGAAAATTTTCGATGTTGAGTTTTTGATGTTTTTATAAGTTTTCAAGGTTCCTGAATCATTTTCACTAGGGTTGAGAAAAATATCTATGTGTGTGTATGTATGTAACCAAGATTATGCAAAAACGGTTTGAGCTAGAATGATGAAATTTGGTATATGGGCATTATTCAAAATTCATAGTTTTCTATCAACTTTTGAGAAATGTCATCACGGTCATTACCTACAACGTTTTGATTTTTTTTCTTCTAAAGTGACCGTAAAAATAAAGATATATGTTTGATAATTTTTCACATGATTAATAATTGTATAAAACTGCTATATATAGAATTTCAGCTTGATTGAATCGCTGAAAGTATCAGAATTAATTTTTTAACACTGCAAATCTCACGCGCCAACACCTGACGTGGTGTCATCAACAGAGCCAAACATGCGCTGGTCTAATAAATATTATTTATTAATTTTAATTTATAATTTAATTAATTTAAGTTAATTTAAATTAATATATGTTATTTAATCCAATTCAAATTTGCGAGATAGTCGAGTGGAGACACTCCAACTTATTTTATTTAATTTTTGATCTTCCTCCATATACAGTCGACATTGAAGACCAAATTTTTCAAATATTCATTTGTATTAACATATATATATATATATATATTATACATATTTCACATACATCTTTTTAAAAGAATATGTTGAAATTTTAAACTTTTTATTCTTAATTGACATTTTATTATTTAAAGTTAGAAATTGGAATTAATTTATATAATTATTTATTAAATAATTACTATTGAAGAAAAATTATAACTATAATATTTGTATTATTCGTAGATTAATATATTTTTAAATTTTAATAAAATTATAATCTATTTATCAAATAATAATAAAAATAATAAGTTAGAAATATATTTAAAAATAATATTAATTGTAAATTTATATTTTTCTTGTTGTTAATTTATTTATTGTTTATATACCTATATTATATATATAGGTATACCGTTTTCTTTCTTTCTTTCTTTCACACTGTCTCTCTCTCTCTTGTCAGTATCCTTTCACTTTCGTAAAGAACAGAGGTCAAATTGTATATAATAATCTATAGAAATATATTTAATAACAATATAACAAAAATTTATATTGAATTCTTTTATATATATATATATATATATATATATATATATATATCCAATATATTGGGAAAAATAATCGATTTGTTTTTTTTCTAATTAATAACAGTATTAATAAATATAAACAAAAACGAAATCAACTAGTTAAATTGATTTATGTTTTCCAATTCTAAATTTTGTAAACATTATATAATTATATTCATTCTCCAGGGCAAAATTTGCTAATATATTCTCACACTTGGCTATTTTGTAAAATCAATTTTATTTAAAATGTATGAAATCGAATCCTATAATCCTATATTTGACTAAAATCAGTACTTTAGTATGCAATTAATAATGAAAAAAAATAAATAGCCAATTAATAATAATGAGGCGAGTCTAAAGATTAATCAAATAAAGAATAAAAACTTATTAAAAGAAAAGAAACTTTTATTTATTTAATGATTATCTCCCCTTGGTCTAACGACGGCCTGTAAATGATCGTTCTTTCCTCAAATAGGGTCGGTTTCAGTTATTTAACATTTGATGCTATTATATTCTTTGATCGTACCTAATATCTATATTTATATTTATATATAGTAAGATGGGGCAAAGGTCCGCACCCTCATTTTAAACCTTGTGGTAGTCTTGTAGTTTTAATTACTATGTTGGTAATAACAAGTTTATGAGTCGCATTGAAATTCATCAGCATGTTGGAAGTCATTTGTATACAATGTGCTAATTTATGTTTTTGTAACATACCATCGAATATTTACGGATTTTCTCATGATTCTAAAATGTACTAGTATGCACTTTTCTTACTATTTCATGTTTCTGATTGAAAGTTGATACCCTTAAATACACATTTTAAAACCTTTTTCTTGTTTAAATTAAACAGTAAAATATTTTTGTGACGCTTTGAGGAAAATACTTAAATGGGACAAAAATCTGCAGCAAAAGTCCGGAATAGATCTTTGGCCCTCAATGTTAGTCAAGTTCTAATGTTTCCTATCTTATCAGGTTTTCATTTGATGTTTTAGCCCCTAAATTGTAACTTTCATAGGAAGTTCGAAAAACAATTCTAAACAAAAACTGCGGATCTTTGATCCACCTTATTCTATATAAAGTCATTTAAGCTCATCTCGTCACCTTAAAAGAAATTTATGAATAACTAGTTAAAGGATTTAATCATTTTCTTCAGAAAATATTTATTCGTATATTAGTATCCTATTTTGAAAATTTGGTTTGCCTTAAAACCATCCTAAATACAATAAAAAAACATTTAGGTAGGTGAAATTTACACTTCTCCCTTAACTGCAGGTGATCTCGAAAGGTACCACCGGGAGGGCAAGTACCTTTCAGAACAATAGATTTTCTAAGTAAGAAACCAGTACAAATATACTAACATTACAACAATACCTTCCCGACCTATAATTATAAACATTTGTCTCAAGTAAACTTGGGTTGGACAATATTTTTACCTTTTTCGAGATAACCCAACGTGCTTATTGTTAGTTTAGTTAATTAATTAATTAAATATACATACACGTAAAGTATTTTGTTCAGACATAACTTAAAGTATACAAATCATGAAGAATTAAGGGAGAATTTGTCTGTTGAAATCTCTCCGATCTACACAGCATTTCTCTGACTGACTAATTGAGAAGTTCCATACGTACTTTTTGAAGAGATTTTCTTAAAAATGTCGAGATCTCCCAAGTGTTGAGACGATTTAATAATTTTATTAACATATAACAAATAGGTGAACAGACTAAAATAAATAAATATATCATAATCCCTTCAATTCAATCCCGACTGATTTATATTATACAATTAAATTAAGGAATATAAAAAATTGTCAAAAGCTTATTTCTACTATTTTTATGTCTTTCTCCCTTACTTTAACGCCTCTTACTATTGTTGTTTAATTTAATTTGGCATTTTCAATCCTTTCATCCCACTCTCTTTGATTGGACACAATTTATTACTATTTAGATAATTGTTTGACAGATAAACTAGTTATGAATGAGCAGCCATTTAAGTTTTATTGACTAATTCACTAATATTTATTAACTTAAACACTAAAGAACATTATTTAATTAATTATTTTTTTGATTTTCCTATACCCAAACCGAACTTATAAAAAAAAAACAACAGAAATTAGTGGAGCCCTCTGGTGGTCAAATGATAAAACATGATAGCTAAATAGAATATCAATGGATTTATATACAAACTTTAATAATTTTTATCTCATAAACTAGAAGCGACCGCCACATACTGCTTAATGAAAGTTTGTTTGGAATTAAAAAAGGGATCCACTGGTAAAGATTTATCCGAATCACTGATACATCGGTTAGACCGAACAATTACCACTATTTATTATTTTAATCCTATTTTACAAATCGTCGAATATTTTCTCCAACTATAACTTCTTGTTTAATTTTTTTTAATATAACTATTTAGTAATAATCCCTTCTTATCTCGACCTCATCTCATTTTATTAATAAAAAACACTCTTTTTCATAATAATTATTAAAACATCAGCATCAGTCTTAACTACGAAATAAAATTGATTTTCATTACAATTACATATATATATATGTTTATAACTTTTTCAATTTAAAATAAAAATAATTTTAAGAGTTATCTCAAATGAAACAATATTTATATAATGTGATTCTATTATTTAGCCATTATATTTATATTTCAATTTAATTTAATTTTATAACTATTTCTATTTGTTTGATTAAATTGAAATGAAAATATTATTTGTTTTATAATTTAATTCCTTAACTTATTTAATAAATTTCAGATAGATAAAAATTATTTTTATATTATATATTAAATGTTTCATTTGTATTGCATTTCAACCCCTTGTCTTTTTGATGGTTATTGACCTTAATATCGATTTGGTCACTCACTTTACACCCAGCCACATTCCAGGGATACAATTTTGAAAATAAACCATTACCTTCCCTAAAATACTTCTTATTCTCCAAAGACTTATAAAAACCATGAGTATTTTATTTAAAAAGATTTATCTTCATACATTGAAAAATGAGCTGAGGCCAGGCACAGAACTGACCGACCATTTGAAATAAATTAATTTCCAATCAACATTATATATATAAAGTACCAAAAATAAATATTTTTAAAACTCGAATTAAAATGACTAAATTATATTACCTTGGTTTTTATTTTTGGTCTAATTACTCAATTACTAATTACTACTATATTTTAAGTGAAAAATATCCGACAATGAATATAAAATTAATTCTCTGTAAACTACCATTTACGGTTTCCGGATATACACCAATAGTTGATGAATTCATGCTACTGATGCATTAAGTAAATTTATTAAATTTTATGAGCCGTTCAAGCTGTACAAACTTCGGACAGATGAACAAACGGAGAAACATCATGCTAAAAATCCTTTTTTCTGTTAATAAAAAGCATAATTTGTCGAGAAATGTAAAAATCTCCACATGAGAAATTTGGTGTGAAAGCAATACCTTCCCTTCCTATCGTCGGTTGGTAAAAAATATTCCCCTCATTTCCCTCAATGATTAATGAATTAAAGACACTTAATAATGATTTTTGTAAATTACAAATATTTGATTTGTCATTAATATAAAAAATCATTTAAATGTCGTGATTGAATGAATAAACAAAATTGAAAGAAATAATTACTATGTAAATATGATGTTTATTTATTTGATGAATCAATGAATTAATGACTGATAGATATATGTTTACTTAAGTCATTTTAGGGATTTTTTTTATAATTTTTTTGAAATTTAATCTTATTTGAATTATGAAGCTTATCTTACTATTTAAACACCCATTATCCTACTCACTACTACACTTTACAAAAATTTATATTTACAAAAACAATATATATATATATATATATATAAATTTAAATGTTATTATTTTTTTTGATTTTTCTTCTTAAATATTATTAGGTATTCATAATATTACACATATACAGTGAACCTTTCGAATGAGCGATTTTTTTCCTCAATTTTAAGCCATTCTTCGTAAAGATTTTTATTAACAAATTTTTCAACAACTCGATAAAAAGTTTTATAATATTTTAATTGAAATAAGTTATTAGTAGTTTGTCGTTATTTAAATATTAAAAAAAAAAAATTTAAATATTAGCTAGTGAATTGAAAAAAAGACCATACATGGAAAAATTAATATTATCTATATCAATGATACTCAACTTTTTTTTTACCGCGGCACACTTTTAACGGTTTGGCGGCACACAAAGTAAAAAATAAGTGTAAAAGTTTAACATATTGAAAAAAAGTGGTCCCAAAAACAGTTTACCTTTTATTTAAAACCAAATTGAAAAATTTAGAAAAAAAAGTCGGAAATGTTTAAGAGCCTCATAATATCGCGACACAGTGGTTGAGAATCACAGATCTATATATTCGAAAATATTGTTTATATATATTCTGCAAAAATATGAAATTTTAATTCAATTTAAATTTTAAATAATTAAAAGATTCTAATTGCTCAAATATGAGACCAAAAACTTTCAAAAACTCTTAATAAGTAAATTTCACCAAAATCATGTGAGATTTTAGGATGAAAAAATAATACCTAGATAACTGAATAAAAATTAGTACATATAAATAAATTAAAAATAAATAATTCTTTGGTATATTATATCTCCCAAAAAAAATATTATGTTTATTTTGTTAATACATATCAATTTATATACATTTATCAAGATAAGATATTTTATTCAATTTTCTTCTGTTCTATATATTTATATAATATAATGTATAATTGTGATAAAAGAACAAATTCCCTTAAAGAAAAAAAAAAGAAAAAAAAATTAGTCGAACTTTCCCCTATAAACACCCCCTCTTTTCTATTTTACCCCTGATTCCCTTCTTCTCTTCTCTTTTTATTTAATTCCGTTTTGTCTCTTGAGAGATATATTGAGAAAATTGAACAACTAATTTCATTTCTTGCCTAGAATGAAGAAATAGATAGATAGAGAGAGGGGGGGAGGTGTGTATAGATTAAGTAAAAGAAACACAACCCCTCTCTCTCTTTTAAGTTTAATTGAAGTTGAATATAAATAAATAAATAAGATATAAATAATTTAATAATAATTTGTATATTTTTTTCATAATTAAATTTATTAAGGTTAGAGGAAGTTGTGAGGCTTAACTGCTTGATAGCTCACACTAATTGGCATATCAATTAAAAAAAAAATTAATTTTTTTGTTTACATATATAATTAATATATTATTAAATGTTTATTTTTCTTTTTAATTAAAGTTTTACATAAAAAATGAAAAAAAAAAAAATGAATAAAAACAATTTTTTTAAATGAATACATCTCTAAGTCCATTAACTTCAATATTTAATATTTGAATTATTTTTCTTATTATTAATATTTATTTGGTCATTAACGCCTCTTTATTTTAATATAAAAAATAATTATGATGCCTCATAATAAATAAATTAGAGTATGAATAAATCTTATAGAAAAATAACTTGTATATCAAATATAATAATAATCTTATTTTATTATACTAGCAAAAGTTATGTATATATATATATATATTGTGAAATATTAAACTGCTCGAAGTATTTTTTTGAAATTCATACCATAAATAATTTTTATAAAGAAAACTCGATTTGTATTGGTTTCAGCCTCGGGAAAAATCGACTTTATTAGTTTTTTCTTAAATTAAAATAGAAAATTTAAATGACGTCAGCAACTACGTTCCTACGCTTCCTTAAATACAAAATATTATAAATATAAATAAAATAAAATTACGAAATATATATTATGTCATATTCACATGCCATACTTTTCTGTCTTTCAGTACATTAATACGTTCATTTAAGGGGTTTATGTTTTATGACTATTTTTTTTTTAATTTATGTTCTTTTAAATTATTTGAACGGAGTCTCAGTGAACCAGGTACTAATAATAATGACAAAAAGATTTCAAAACAAATTCTTATATTATATATGTATATCAAACTTATATTGCATCCAAAAATAGTCTATTAAACGATAAGAAAGTTTAAAAAGGGTCGATTTAGGAAGAAAGTTAAGAAACCCTGATATAATCGATATATTATTTCAGATAACATTTAATAAAAATTTGAAATAAAAATAAATTCTGTTTTTATAGGTCAGTTTTATAATTGACTATTATGCTACAGAAATCATGACCTAGATAATCCTAATGAAATTGCAATATATTCCTCTCTACCTACTTCCCCTCCATCTTTCCATTTCGATTAACCATTTCCTTATATGTAAAGGTTAAGGACAATCATTTTGATCTTAAGAAATTCTGATAAGACAATTGGAAAACAAAATAAATCAATTCATAAAATGTTATTTTATATTACATACAATTAATAAAAAAAATTAAATTTAATATACCCATTTAGTAACAGTGTAGAAAAAGTATTATTTTATTTACTTAACCTGTATGACATGCAGGGGCCTTTAAATTAATCGTTATACCATTCAAATAAATATTTTTTTATAGAGGCATGAGTTAATAAAATTACACCTGTTTGATATCAAATTAAAACGAGACATCCCAAATTGTTAAAATAAACGTTTAAATTGATAAATAAACATGTTTTGAAAAACATTAATTAATAGAGTATATTTCAAATGCTATTTATAATAATTATTATAAGGTAATTGAGTAAAAAAAAATTATATAATAAATTATTAAAATAATCGGTATAATGAAGAGACGGGCATTTACTATTTATTTATATATTAGACAGGAACTCATTTTCACTGGACCCCCAGTCCATTTTTGTGTAATTGTCCAGATTAATTGTCATGCCATGGATTTGGATAAAACTTTACCAGTGGATTCCTCTTTTTAATTCGAAAGAAATTTTCCATATGCAATTTTTCCAGCTCGCTTCTAGTTTACGAGATAAAAATTATTAAAATTTGCATTTAAATACAATTTATCTATTATAATTATATTTCATTGATTTGGCCACTAGAGGGCTTCACTAATGTTCATGTTTTTTTTTTCGGTTCGTTTTGTCTATTGAAAAATTAAAAAAAATAATTAATTAAATAATTTTCCTATATCCAAACCGAACCGAAAAAAACCGTAAATTAATGAATTAGTCAATAAATTAATTAACATTTCGACGTTCATGGCCAAATCAAACCTTAATAATAATAAACTTTGATAATTTTTTAATTATTTATTAATCGTATGTGTTAAAAATTGTAATTTTTTTATTTTTTTACTATAAATTAATTATATTTATTACATTAATAATGTTATTATCGAATTTTATATTAATTATTTGATAATATATTGAAATATACATATTTTAATAATAACTTTATTTATGTAATTCATAATTCGTGGTTTCATTATTAATTTGAAAGTTAAATATTTTTGTATTTACTTGTGATTTCAAAAATGAGAATTTAAAATTAATTGATAAATACCTCTCTTATAAATATAAATTCTTTTTTATATTTATTTTGATGTTTGTTTTTTTTTTCTATGTTAATCGCATCAGAAGTTAACAAGACTAATTAAAATCTATTAAATAATTTCATGATTTTAAGATAAATAATTAAGGCGTGAAAATATATTATTAATTAACCAATTTAAAAGAAAGTTGATTAAACTATTAAACGATATTATTATCTGAATTAGTGTTGTCCATTGCCATCCAAATATTTCCCCTCGGATTAGTGACAGACACTGAACGATGAATCATCTGGTACTTAAATGCTTACTTGCAACAGCAACTATTCTTTCTCATCCATTAACATCAACAAACAAAACATTACTATTTTATTTGGTATATGTAATTTATTATTAATTCTAAATATTTCCTTTTTGTTTCAGGTACGTTATACATTTTTTATTTCATTAATATTTCTTCTATAAGAAACGATCATTCAGTCGGTAAGTTTAAAATTTTCTATAAAAAGAGTGTCTGTAATATATATTATTATTATTATTATTATATCATTTTATATTTATCTCCATATTTAAAAATTTTAAAGATTTTTTTTTCTGAAATTTAACATAAAAAATTTATTTAACAATTTTCAATTTATTAAAGAAACTAAAAATATTGAAAATAATTAATAAAATCAATCGGTTTAAAGGTAGGGTGACCAAACCTCCCGGTTTTCCGGGATTGTCCCGTTTTTAGGCGCTCTGTCCCGGGAAAAATGTTTTCGGGACAGTCTATTGTCTAGTTGTCACGGTTTTTAAATATATAGGACATTTCGTACTTTTTTTTCAAAATTTTTTCCAATTTGGGGACTAGGCTCTTAAACATTTCCGACTTTTTTTCTAAATTTTTTCAATTTGGTTCTAAAAAAAACAAATAACGAAAAGGTAAACCGTTTGTCCCGGTTTGGTGTTTTCGAAATATGGTCACTCTATTTAAAGGTATGTTTTAAAATATTACTCAGTTTTACATTAAGTTTCAATATAAATTATATTAAACTTTATTATCACATTTCGACTTTTTTATACCTTTAACTTAGTGATTTTATTATTTATTTTTAATTTTTTCAGTTTCTTAACTAAATTGAAAATTATTAAAAAAAAAACTTTTTAGGATTTAAAAATTTTAGATTTTTTTTTTTGGAAATTCAACATAAAAATAAAGATTCAACAATTTTCATTTTATTAAAGATACTGAATATATTGAATATAAATAATAAAATCAATCGGTTTAAAGATATTTAAAAAAAAAACACTCGGTTTTAAGTTTCAATATAAATTATAAATTATCTTAAACTTTATGTGATCATTTCAACAGTTATGTCATCAGAAACTTGTACTTGACTTTTTTATACCTTTAACTTGGTGATTTTATTATTTATTTCCATTTTTTTCAGTTTCTTTAATAAATTGGAAATTGTTAAAAAAAAATTTAGGATGAATTTTCAAATAGATACAATATTTTAACGAAAGCTGTCAGTCCAATCTTTAAATCAAATTTTAAAACAATTTCATCCTCAAAACATATAAACATCTTCAAAATATTTTAAAATTAAAAATCAAATGAACTTAAAATTTTTTTATTCATTAATTAAATTAACTATTTTTTTTTTAAATTTAATAAATCAAGCAATAATTAAAATAATATAAAACATAATAAATAATTAATTTAATTAATTATTTTTTTTAAAATTACTTATTTAATAATAATATTCATATAAAAAATTGTATAAAAATAATTTTTTGTTTGAGATTGTTGTGAATGTTATACAAAATGGAAGGTCAAAAAGGGCGGTTCGTTGGGTTATGTTGGGGCGAGATAAAAGCGTGGAGAGTATTTCATATAAATGTTGTAAATGTATCATATTCGCTTATTATTTGTATCATAGAATATACAATGGAGGAAACGGTTTTGAAAACGACCCCTCGAGTCTATAATACAAAAGCCCTAAGAAAGGTGGCGTTGAGTGGGGGGTAGGACTGTGTAGATAACAATTGAAGTAAATGTGAAATACTAGTGGATATGTTGCACATGAAAGTCAAGTTGAATGCAATCTCTAGATAATTGTTTTAGCTATAATGATCCCATGGGTATTGTTTCATGGCCCCTCTCCAACGTCTACCATCCAACCTTCAACTCACCCTCCAACAAATTCTTAAACAGATAGAAGAAGAATACACGTGAGACATTAAATATTCTGCTTAAAAAAAAAGAAAAAAAAATCTTAAAGAACATCTCTCAATGGGATTGTATCAAGATTGAAATTGAGGGATATATATATAAGGTCTTTCATTAATGAGATAAAATAAAGTGAAAAAATTGGATATAAAGAAAAAACTTGAGACAATTTATTTTTTATTAATTTATTCTCTTTCATTCTTTTTAAATATTCATTTATTTAATCAAAAAGAAAAAAAAAATAAAGAATTTTTTTAAGAGAAATTCAGATTTAAAATTTTTAAATTCTAAACTCATCATATTAAAAATATATATATTTTTTTATTATATATATATCATATAATTTAAGACCAAATAGTATTTAAGACCAAATATCAATTCACTAATTTTTTAAAACAGATTAATAAAGTAATAACTCATTACAATGAACGCTCTATATAAGCAACTCATTTGAACCAATTTCAATAAAAGTGTTTCTTGTTGGGAAAAATTGTATTTAAAGTACAAAAATATTAATTAATTAACAGAAATTCTAGTAATTATTCAAATTATCAGAAATTAACTTTAATACTGGCAGCACAAAACACAAACATATTCCAGTAACAGAATTTTGTTACACTTTGAGGTTATGTTGTTGTGAATAGCTGTCAATTGAGGTTGCTTATAAAGAATTTTAATACATTAAAAATTGTAATTTTGATTATAATATTAAAATATAAGTATTATTTGATTATTATTATTTCTCATGCAACTTGGATGGGCAAATGAATTAGACTGGAGTAGGATTTTTTAACTTAGGAGAATATTAAGATTAAGGCCAAATCGGACACCATTAGATCAAATCTAATCTTGTTAAAAGGATTCATATTTCTCAACACCAATTATTATGACTCACAAATTTAAATTAAATTGTATTTAAATTATATAAAGGGACATAAGAGAAGAGAGATTGGAGAAAAATAGGAGTTGGATGGGTGTAGCACAGGATAGGGACACTCGGAGAAATGTGTTTGCTGCTGCCAAGAACTTTCGAGTTCCGTAGAGACACAGAGATAGATAGATTTATTCTTTGTGAAAGTTTGCTATAAAAATATAAAATTTATTATCATATTCTATTATATCATATGTTAGTATCCAACACGAGGGTATCCAGTGATTTATGTAAATCTTTGTAAAAATAAATATACAAAAAGTGAACTTTTTAATTTATCATTAATTTTTACTTATTTTTTTATTATAAATATTTATATATTATCTTATAATGCTAGCATAAATTATTTACATACATATATATATTTGATATACTAAACCGCTGAAAGGATTTTTTTGAAATTAACACCATAAATAACATTTATAAAGAAAAATCGATCTGTATTGGTTTCAGCCTCGGGAAAAATCATCTTAGTTAGTTTTTTCTTAATTTAAAATAGGAATTTTTAATAATAAAAAAAAGCAAAATGTGCAGCATCGTACACGTGGCGGAAGTGAAACTTCTTAGAATCTAGAGAATAAGAGAAATTTTAGTTGAGAGTGTGAGTGAGAGAGAAATAGAGAAAAATAAAGAGATCATTTCGAAAGACATATAACAGTATAAAATTTTCGTAACAAATATTCGCTTTATTATTATTATTATCTACTCTATCATCATATCTACATTGCCTGTACTATTGTCGGTTGGTGATTCAATTGGTAATACTGATATTAATGGCTTGTGATAACTAAAATAAGATATATATGTTCGTGATTCGATATTTTCTATATAACGTGTAAAAACAGCATCTATTGTAGTTCCAGATTTTGTTGTTGATTCCTTGGGATCGTTATTTATAAGCAGACCAAATGTTTCTCGAAGAAAGTTGATCAACGGCAACGAATCATCAGATCCAAAATTTACATTAAAATCTCCCCCGAGAATTAGAGGGATTTTATCTTCGCCTCGTTCAAGTGCATTAGCACCTGTGTGGCTATAAACCAGTAGTGAACGGTGTATGAAATAAATAATATCGTCTAAATTTTGGTCGTTATTTTTTTTCGGCATAGTGAAATCTGTGGAGTAGAGAAAAGCAGTTTTAAATGCAATAATAATTTTAAATTGATTTAGTAGTGTTAAAGTAATGTTGAGATTCGGATAAATAACGTGAATGGTCATCGACGCACATAACTGTATGTGTTGGCGTGTGAATCGCCGACCATGTTCACACACACAATTACATGCGTCGGTATGCGTGCACGCTGTATATTTGACTTGAGAATTTTAATTATTTCACGATATATATATATATATATATATAAATATCAATTTTTACTATCTCGCCAGAGATAGTATTGCGATCACGAAAATTTTCGATGTTGAGATTTTGATGTTTTTATACGTTTTGAAGGTTCCTGAATCATTTTCACTAAGGTTGAGAAAAATGTCTGTATGTGTGTGTGTGTGTGTGTGTGTGTGTGTATGTGTGTGTGTGTGTGTATGTATGTAGGCAAGATTACGCAAAAACGGTTTGAGCTAGAATGATGAAATTTGGTACATGGACATTATTCAAAATTCATAGTTTTCTATCAACTTTTGAGAAATGTAGGTCAACCGGAAGTGGATTGATGTTTTAATAAGTTTTGAAGGTTCCTGAATCATTTTCACTAAGGTTGAGAAAAATGTTTGTATGTGTGTGTGTATGTAGACAAGATTACGCAAAAACGGTTTGAGCTAGAATCATCAAATTTGGTAGACGGGTATTATTCAAAATTCGTAGTTTTCTATCAACTTTTGTGAAATGTAGCTCATCTCGAAGTGGGTCATTACCTACAACGTTTTGATTTTTTTTCCTCTAAAGTGACCGTAAAAATAAAGATATATGTTTGATAATTTTTCACATGATTAATAATTGTATAAAACTGCTATATATAGAATTTCAGCTTGATTGATTCGCTAAAATTACCAGAATTAATTTTTTAACACTGCAAATCTCACGCGCCAACACGTAACGTGGTGCCATCAACAAAAAGCCAAACATGCGCTGGTTTAATATTTATTATTTATTATTTATAATTTATAATTAATTAAATTTAATTTAAATATAATATATTATGTTATTTAATCCAATTCAAATTGCGAGATAGTCGAGTGGAGACACTCCAGCTAATTATATATGACTTAACTAGCGCGCATGCGCGTCATGGACTTTGGACCTAGAGTGGGGATTAGAACGAAAGACAGCACAAAAGAGAGACGCAGATAGAGGCTATCTCACTCTCACTCGTTATACCTATATCTTCTTTCTCTCTTGCGTTACGAAATTTCAATTTTTCAATTCACTCTCCATTCTCAACCAAATGTCAGGACGCCGCTAAAGAAGTTTCACTTCAAAAAATTGGGCGCCAGGCAACGTCGGATAGCGCTTCCTTAAATACAAAATAAAATAAATAAATTAAATTTAAAAATATTTATTTTATTAATATTTTGTAATCAAATTACGAAATATATATTATGTTATATCCACAGGCCATACTTTTCTGTCTTTCAGTGCATTAATTCGTACGTTTAAGGGCTGAATGTTTCATGATTATTTTTTTTTAAATTTATGTTCTTTTAAATTATTTGATATATTTCATTTATCTAATAGAAATTACTAGGCAGGCCACTTGATTCCTGTTAAGTTAAATATATATACAATTCATAATCGCTAGAACGATGAAATGATTTTTTGAGACCTTAAAACTGATGTTGGTATTATGGGATTAAGTGTTCGTTAAATATTTAAGGATTAATAATTTATTAAGTTGTTTTTTCCTTTGCGACTCGACAAGAAATGTCAAAATTTCATTTGGTTTTTTTATAAAAAATATATTTTTTTTAATATATGTTCTTTTAAATTATTTGAAATTGTTTCATATAATTTATCGTTTATTTATTTTAAATAATAATCTTAATCTTAAATATTCATAGTTCATAAGTAATAATTTTTTTTAAAGTACCAATTTGCGGCTCCGTGAACCAGGTACTTAATATTTAAATATATACCTATTATATTATATTAATATTTAAATATATACTTAGGATTGGCTCTTTAATCTCTCATTTTTCTTTGTTATTCGTTTTTTTTTATTTTTCCCAATGCTAAATAAGAAAAGAATAAAAAAACATAGAACATCCCTTTTGAACAAGACTTGTTGTTAGGTTTTTTTTCTGTTCATTCATCGCTAATGAGACTATCCACCCTTCCGCGTATCTCTCATCTATTTTTTTATATTTTCTTCAATTCCTTTTTTTTCTCGTTTTGAAGAGGGGATCTCATTTCTAGGGCTGGACTTTCAAGAGCCCTTCTTTTAGTATGAAACTGAAAGCATCGAGAGTAGGAAAGGGAGAGAGAGAGAGAAGGACACGCAATCAACCTCAGTGACATCATCTTAAAACATCTAGAAATTCAAGTATTCATATTTACAATGTAAAAGTAGAGTATGTACTTTAAAGACATTCCCCTTCCCTTCTTTTATCTTTTCCATATTATAAAAAAATACAATTCCTATTTAAATTTTAATAAGACTATTTACAAAAAACCCTAAAAAATTTCCATTTCTTCTTATTATATTCAAGGGCAAAATAATATCTAATATTATTAGATAATAATTTAAATGAAAGTAATAAATAATTAAATATATATATATATATAGTAAAATTCGGACTATTTTCAAAATAATCACTTCCCCCCATCCAGTTATTTTTCTTGCAGTTTCTTAATTCCCTTGGAGAAGAATTCTTTCAATTTACTCCTAAACCACTTTTGCACCTCTTCCTTAACTTCCTCATTGTTAGCAAATCTTTTTATACGTAGGGTTTGAGTGGTCCTAACAGGTAAAAATCAGATGGGGCGAGGTCGGGACTGTAGGTAGGATGTGGTAAGACCCTCCAACTCAATTTTTGAGGTTGTCATGGGTCAGCTTAGGACACTAATAAAGATGGGACAAGTGCATAATTGTCGAGGTAATTATGTTGAAAAATAACCTGAATTTTGTAAGAATCAAATAAACCGTGTTCGTGCTATAACCATTTGTCTCTTTACTTATTGAATAAGTCTTGGCATTAATTAACAATTCATTATTGTATAATAATTATTTATTATTTATTTTAATCGTCTTAGAAATGACTAACAATAATAAAAAAAAATTATATAATTTTACAAATGAATATGGATTTTTTGTGTTATATAAGTAAAAGTACCCACACGCATAAAAAATTGAGGGAAAATATGAGTGGAGATTTTGTCCATTCAGAAAAGACGTTAAAGTGCTTTTAGAAGTGGACATTGAACATTTATCTGTCTATACGGTTAGGTGCTAATCTTTCTACTGTCGATCAATTGTATTGACGTTTGTGGATGTTGGGCCCTCTTCTTTTCCATTCTCCCCTCAATAATGCAAGTATTCATCACACACGCCTTCTATCCACTTGCATCAAAAGCGATTAGTGCCAAAAACATTTTTCCCACAAAACAAAAAAAAAAAAAAGATAAAAGAAATAAATAAATAAAATAAAGGGAATATTTGAAAAGAAGAAAAAATAAAAGTAAGTAGTACAAGTTGGGAAAGAATAGAAGTTTGATGGTGGTGGCTCAGGACATCGACTGTTGAACGAATCTGTTTGATGTGACCAATGATTTTCAAATCTATTTATTAAAACTTTTTTTGGTTTTTTTCATAACTATTAAAAGGATATATATACTCTCGGTCATAGCAAAAGGACCAAAGTTCGCTATAGCCCCAAGTAAAATTCCATAAATTGTCAGTTCGCTCGAGTCTTTGATAACAACTGCAGAATAAACAGTCGAAATATTGTACGTTTATTTAATTCAAAAATGAATTTATACAAATATGTCGTCTTTTACTGATTTTGAAATCTTATACCATATGATATTAAAGTACCTGGTTCACCGAGCCGCCGCTCGGTACTTTACTTTAAAAAAATTATTCCTTATGAACTATGAATATATAAGATTAAGATTATTATTTAAAATAAATAAACCACAAAATATACGAAACAATTTCAAATAATTTAATAAAACATAATTTAAAAAAAAATATTCTTAAAACATACAGCTTGTACATATTATGCACCGAAAGATAGAAAAGTATGGCCTGTGGATATGACATACTATATATTTCGTAATTTGATTACAAAATATTATTAAAATAAATATTTTCAATTGTATTTTATCTATAATATTTTGTATTTAAGGAAGTGCTGTCCGGTGTTGCACGGCGCTATTTTTTTATTTTGTTTTTTTATTATTAAAATAATTTTCACATATTTTATTCTTTTAAATTAATTAGATTAAAATATATATATATATATATATATATATATATATATATATATAATATATATAATAATTAGAAATAAATAGATTATTATAATTGTATACTGTCTTTTGTATAATACATCATTCTGCAAGGACAGCGCCTAACAAGTCGGTTATATAAATTAGGTGCCCTATTATGATCAGCAGAACTAGTCCTATCAATCTTTACCTTAATTTAATTGATCGGGGGCCCTACATAAAGATATTCACTTGCTAGGCCCGGGACGTGACCCCGGATATGGGTTAAAGACGTTAGCCCCCACACTTTTGTTATTATTATAAATTAATTGTTTATTATAAAAATAAAAAAAATATAAAAATAAAATAATATATGATATTATGTATAATATTTATTAATTTTTGTTGATATTTACTCTAAGGTTTGTTATACTCTATTCATGACATTTTTTTTTTAACAAAATCGATGAACTTTACGGTGGTAGATGCTTTTTGGCAAATGAATTTTTATTCTTATATATTGGAGAAGGGGGAGAGGGGGGAGGTCAAAATAAAATCTTTGTGATGTTGAAGCTAAAAAAAGAAAATTGGTAGAAAAGGAAGGAAGTATATATATATATACGTATATTCCTTTCTGTCCCTCTCTCCCTTGAGATATAACCTGGAATGAATGACATATATATATGTATATAAAATGACAAAGAATTCTTTACAACACCTGAGTTATATAAAATCACCCTCTTTTAATAAAAATATTGACAAAAAAAAATCGTTTTTTATTTTTCTAATTTAAAATATTCATATTTTAAATTAGAAAATTTAAATAAAAAATAATCCAAAATTGAGATTTAATCATAACATAAATTAATTATTAAAATGAAGCCAAAAAAATATATCCAATTTCATATTATTCCAAATTATTCTGCCTACCTATTTTTAATTTTTAAAAATTTTTTAAAAATTACTCATCCATTTAAAATCAACGAATTATTTTAAGTAGTTGTTTAAAATATTAACATAAATTCAATCATATTTATTAATGATTATTATTTAGAAATTAATGATTATTATTTCTCTATATCAGTGTTTCTCAACCTTTTTTATATCATGCTCCACTATAGCTTCTGAAAATTTAAAATGCCCCTGCCCCCATGTTACATAGGCATAATTTTTAATATTAAAATTCGTAGTTTTCGATAAACTTTTGAAAAATGTAGCTCATTCCAAAGAGGACCATTATCTACCACGTTTTCATTTTTTTTCCTCTAAACTGACCGTAAAAATAAAAATATATGTTTGATAATTTTTCACATGGTTAAAAATTGTATAAAACTACTATATATAGAATTTCAGGAATTACCTGAATTAATTTTTTTAATTTTTTTAACACGGTGACTACCAATCACGCGCCAGCACGTGTCGTGGTGTAATCAACAAAGAGCCAAACACCTGCTGTTTTAATAAATATTATTTATTAATTTTAATTTATAATTTAATTTAAATAAAATATAAGTTAATTAATCCAATTTAAATAGTCGAGTGGAGACACTCCAGATTTTTTCCATTTCCCTCCTGAATAGTCAACGAACGCTCCACGTTGGGAACCTCTGGTCAATATAGTTAAATAAATATTTAGTAAGAATTATTTAAGTTAAGTAATTATAATTATTTAAAACGTAGTAATAAAAATAAAATGTATAATTATTAAATTATTCAATTCTAAATAAAATCATTAAAAAATAACTAATTAATTCTTTAACACACACATACAATTATCAAATAATAAATAATAGATAATTTAGTGATAATAAACTATTAAATGATTTAATATTTTATATATGTATTTTAATTGCCTTACTTTCTATTTCTCTATTTTTCATCTGTACCTCCGATGTCGTACACAGTATTTGGTTGAAAGTCTTTATTTAATAGATTTTCATTTATTTTATTTCAATCAGTATATTAAAACATTAATTTCCTTTTTATGTTCTAATTTATTTTTTAAATTGATCAGTAAATAATTATATATCATATATTCATTTTTGAATTATTAAACCACTGGAAGGATTTTTTTTTAAATTCTCATCATAGATAATTTTTATAAAGAAAAGGCGATCTGTATTGGTTTCAGCCTCAGGAAAATCATCTTTGTTAGTTTTTTCTTAATTTAAGATAGGAATTTTAATAATAAAAAAATAGCGCCGGGCAAAAGCGCTTCCTTAAATACAAAATATTATAAATAAAATAAAATTAAAAAGATTTATCTTAATAATATTTTGTAATCAAATTACGAAATATATATTATGTTATATCAACAGGCCATACTTTTCTGTTTTTCAGAGCATTAATACGTACGTATAAGGGCTGTATGTTTTATGATTATTTTTTTTTAATTTATGTTCTTTTAAATTATTTGAAATTGTTTAATATATTTCATCTATCTAATAGAAAATTACTAGGCAGGCCACTTGATTCCTGTTAAGTTAAATATATATAATTAATAATCGCTAGAACGATGAAATGATTTTTTGAGACTTTAACTTAAAACTGATGTTGGTATTATGGGATTAAGTGTTCGTTAAATATTTAAGGTTTAAATATTTATTAAGTTGCTTTTGCTTTGCGACCCGACAAGAAATGTAAAAATTTCATTTGGACTTTTATAAAAAAATCTGGAGTGTCTCCACTCGACTATCTCGCAAATTTGGATTGGATAATCGAGCTTTTTTCTAAATATTTGAAAATTAATTAAAATTTTAATCAATCCAATCATAGGATTTATGGTTTTTAACATAATTTTCACTGATAATATTTTATTGAAATTTTATCAAATAATATCAACATTGTTTTGATTTTTTTCAACGTAAATAAATCCTTTACGTTCATTTTTAAGTCAAAATTTAAAAAATTAATTCCGGTACTTTCACCAATTCAATCAAGCTGAAATTTTATATATATCAGTTTTATACAATTTAGTTAAAAAGACTCAGGGACCTTCAAAACGTATAAAAACATCGAAATTTTGACATCCAAAATTTTCATAATCGCAATACTAACTCTTGCGAGATAGTAAAAATATATATAAGTATAAATTAATTATTCAAGAAATCATTTTTATTTTTATTCTTTTAAATTTCCTTTTTTCTTTCGAATAAAAAAAAATATCCCCTTCTCTAAAGTTATTAATAAATAATAAATACAACGTGATTTATCATTTCCATAGAAAAAGTTTTCAAAAGAAAAATATGTATGTAATTATATATATTAAATCAAAATGCAAATTGCATGTCAAATATTATTTGGCATGGAAATTTATGAAAAGAAAGAATGCAATTTCCGAAATATTTTTATATTCTTCTTTTATATTAATATATAATATATATATATATATATAATAGTGTTGCGTGTTTGGTAGTTATTTTTTTTTCAAATTAAATAAATAAAGGTCACAAAAGTCAAAAAATCAACTCCCCACACACTATTAAATATATTCTAGCAATTAAAATTATTATATTTTATTTTTATAATTAATTATTTAATAGTAATAGTTAATTTAATTGAAAAAAATATTATTACTGAAATTAAATTAAAATTGAATTATAATTAAAATTTAATTATACAATATTATATAATTTTAATAACTTACAATAACATAGTAATAATTATTATTTAATTGATTTATATATATATATATATTAAAAATATGTAATGAATAAATTGTTTCAAAAATTTCAATCTGTAAATGTGGGTGAATGAAAGGGTCATTTGGCAAAAGGGGACAAATAAATAATCCACTATCTCACTCACCTAGTCTGCTTTTTTAAACGTACTAAGAACGTAATTATTATTACATCACGCAATAGTATAGTAGTAATATCTACCAGACAAATAAATATTTTCCTTTACACTTGAGTTCATTAACGGAGTGAATTTATTAGATTATAACAGAAAAAAAAATAAAGAAACATATCATAAATAAGAAATCTTTCACTGTTTCTAATCTAATTCCAAATGATATTATGTAGGTGGGCTTATTGATCGATAGCGTCACGCATTGGTGAAAGTTCATTCCCCAATATTGGTTAAAAAAAAAATTTTAGTTTACTATCGCATATCACCTTTAGAAAATAAAAAAAATGATTATTCAAAAACATGTATAAATTATTAAATAAGTTGACCTATGGCCAGGCACAGAACCGACCGACCTTTTGAAATAAATTAATATCCAGCTGAAGAAACAATTTCAAATAATTTTAATATATCTATTAATGCAATAAAAAACACATGATAAAACATAAATATTTTTAATTTTATTTTATTTATAATATATAAGGAGGCGCTGGCTGTGACGTCATGACTTTATATAATTTTAAATTAAGAAAAAACTAATGAAGATAATTTTTTCCGAGGATAAAACCAATACAAATTCGTGGAGATATGTAAAAAATCTCCTTATGTGAAATTTGGTGCGAAAATAACGTCGATCGGTAATACTACCACTTCCGGTTTCCGGATATACACCAAAAGTTGATCAATACTGATCCTTCAAGTAAATACACAAAATTTTATCCGTTCAAGCTGTACACATCTATACAGACGGACGGACAGATATGATGCTAAAAATACTTTTTCCGGTTAAGAAAATGCATGATTCGTGGAGATATGTAAAAAATCTCCTCATGTGAAATTTGGTTTGAAAACAATACCTCCTTTAATATCGCCGGTTGGTAATAAAAGGATTTAATAAAATTATTATTTTTGAATTTTATATAATAAATTTAAATACATTTGAAAACAAGAAACAAATAATTTATATTTATCAGATGTATAGTGACGCGAAAAAATGTTATTGCCATGTGATGTTTTTGACGGGCCTTCATTTAATAACTTTTTTAACCTTATTTAATGAACATTCACTTGTCTATTTCAAGGTGTCAAAAAATAATTTTAAATTAAATCTTTTCTTGTTATAAAAACAATTTCTTAATTTTTTTGTTTTTATCAGTTGATTTTTAATGAGAGTTGTATGAAGACATTTTAGTTAAAACAGCATCCTGTGGAAGAAAGGGATTGAGAGTCATCGCTTCACTTCAATAAAAAAAATATTTTGAATAGAATGAACTGAAATGTTGAATTTAGACACATTTTAACTCAATTTTTATTTCGATCTAATCTATTTTCACTATTATATTATTTATTGATACTAACTATCCTCTTATACAAAATCTTATGAATTAATATTATTTCATTAAATTTAATAAAAAAAATTACAATTGTAAAGCTTCACGTTGACTAATCGAGCCAAACGTTGGGCTGCCACTTTGTAAGGAGGACCGTTTCAAGTTGGGGTCACTTTGTAGACGATCCTCTTACGTTGGGTGCCAATTTATAAGGGGATCTAATTATTGGGCACTTGTAATGACCCACGATGACCGTGAATTGTTAATTATGTTAAGTTAATGATGGGCGCCAACTTTGGATATCCCAAAGTATAAAAGTGTGTTGAAAAATTAAGGGAAAAGGGAAAACACAATAATAATGTTCACATTAATTTACTTTAATTAAGTAGATAAAAATTAACAAATTAAATATACAAATTTTAAATAGAAAAATAAGAAAATGTAATTCACTATTATCACTGGAATTAGCAGAAATAATTATCAGAGGGTGTGATGAAAAGGATTATACACAAATAATTATATCACGGGACGTGATAAGTATAGGTTATATCAGGATGATATCACTTGTTCGACTGTATCACAGGGTGTGATAAAAATGATTATATACAAAATAATTATATCACGGGACGTGATAAATACCAGGTCATATCGGGATGATATCACTAGTTCGACTCCATTCTCAACTGTCTAAAAATATTAAAACTTGGAGGGATGGTCCTTCCCCTTATGTGAAATATAATATCTATATATATATTACATTTTAAGAATAATGCGACTAAATAACTTTGTTAATAAAATAGGGGAATAGAAAAACAAAATAAACAAAAAAATAGATAAACAAAATAAAATGTATAATAAAAAAAAATAACTAAGAATATAAATACTTTGTCCGTTACATCCTCCCCCTCTGATTCCGAGGTCTTTTGATTGAGGGATCAGCCCTAGGAACGGACAATTTTTGGCCTTCCTCGCTTACGTAGAGGAACTACTGGAGTAGAACGCGTGTCGTGGCTTAGACGCAATGCTGATGTATGAGGGGGAACAAGTCCTTGAGTAAATAAATGTTTTTGAGTTTGTGGTGGCTCCATAACTCCTGGTGGGCCCCGATGGGATCTCGGAGACCCCACCAGCTGTCTATATCGGACAGCAGGATCTTCTTTGCTGACTTTGGTACCGTCCATGGAATCGACGGCCCTTTGCAGCGCATTCAAACAACCGCCTGTGTTTATATCATGTTCAGCGTAAGGAGTTGGCTCTCCCCCTGGTTGAAAGACAGTTTCATGTTCTGTTAATAAATGGGCAAGTTTTATGTTCTGTTCCTCAGTTAGTTGAATAGTGTTTTCAACAACAGTATTATTTTCTTCAGTGGTGCAGAGATTTTCTCGAATAAATTTGTATTTTCTCTTAGGATAATTATGAAAATACCAGCGATTGTTTCGCATATCTAATACTAAACCTGCTTTTCTGAGGAAGTCAAGACCTAATAGTGATCTATTTCCACTAACATTGGGTAGGAATATCATTTCTATATGTATTATTTGATTTTTGATTTTTACAGGAACTGTAGCTAATAACACGGAATGTATACGCTTTTTCCCGTCAGCTAGAGTTAAGGAAAGATTATCTACTTTAAAATATTCTCCTCGTTGTCTTAAATAGCTGAGAAGGCGCTGACCGCCAATAGAGCGAGTGGCCCCGCTGTCAACACAAATAGAACCAGAAAGTTCATAGATGGAGGCTTCTATTAGAGCGAGTTTAGTATCTCTATCTGTAGTAACGTCACACTGTAAGGCTTGTGCGTTGGTAATTTCCTGCTTCGGATTGCAAGTTGGACACCTAGGTTTTGTGACTCCTGGAGTTCCGCAGCCGTAGCAACGAAGTGTTGAAGAGTCAGTCTCTTCTTTTTGTTTTTCACGAGGTTGTGAGTTTCTAAAGGGTTTCCGATCATTATTTTTCGATTTAGGGGGTTCGATAGATTTATTTGAAGTAATTGTTTTTGAAAATGGGGCCCTTAAGTTATCATAGGAGTCGAATTTTTCTGCGAGATCGAGGGGATCTACCAATGTTTCCCAAGAGTCGAGGAAGTGATCTTTGCATTCGGATGAACACTTTCTCTTCATTTGATCAGCTAGGATCAAATTTTTAAGTTGATCAAAATTTTCAATTTTTAGATCGGATAGCCAGGCTTCTAGATAACCGCGTAGATTGAAGTAAAAATCTTTCCAAGTGTTTTCCGATGTCTTCTTGGAGGTGGAGAAAAGTTTTCTTATTTTATCCGTAGTTAATTTAAATCGGTGAAGTAGGAGCTTCTTAATATGTTGATAGTCTTGGGCGACTTCATTTGGTTCTCTAATTATTAGAGTGGTAATATCTGTGGGTAAGACCGAAATAAGATAAGTGACCCATGCATCCTCAGATATGCCAAGAAAATTCATTTGTCTTTCGAAAAGACGCAGATACGTATTAATATCGTCATCGTTAATTTTAAATAGAGGTAAGAATTTCAATATATCTACTTTCGGTTGAAGTGGGGTTGGTGATTCTACCTGGTTCACTACGGTTTGAATTCGGAGTTTCTCTAGTTCAAATTGTCTTTCCTTCTCCTTTTCTTCTCTTTCATCTTTCTCCCTTTCCCTCTCTCTTTCTTCTTTCTCCCTTTCCCTCTCTCTTTCTTCTTTTTCCTTCCTATCCTCTATGATGGTCATAAGTAATTCCCGTGTAAGGTCTTCATCATAATCAGGCAATGACGTGATGTCATTTTTTATATCGATCCTACGAGAATCTAAATTCATAACTATTCCTAATTCCTGTGCTAAAAGGATAAGATCCTCCTTTTTCCCTTTGCCGAAAAATGACATTTTTAATAGGATAATTAAATTTAATGTTAACCAAAGAGAAAAAAAAAATAATTAATTAATCAAAATTAAAAGTTATTTAGTCGCGTACAATTGAATTATACAATGTTTAATTATAAAATAAGATAATTGTAATATAATTTAAAATATGTAAAAAGTATTTAAATATTTGAAAATATAGTGATATTTTATCAATTTTATTAATTCATTAATTTAAATATAATGTAGTAGAATAAAATTTAAAAATTAAAAAAAAATTACAAATTAAACATATAAATTAATTAATTATAACTAATAATAATATTAATATATTCAAACTATTTTTATTGAATTAGAATTAAATAGATAAATATTCTATTTGTTAGATAAATGTGAAAATTAAAAATAAAAAAAATAATTAACAAGTGTTAAATATATTATTATAATAGACAAGGAGATATGATTTATTTAAATTTAAAGTATAAAAGTAAAAGTTTTAAATTTCTATTTTATTAATTAAATATTAAATTGTACTATAAGTCCGTTGAGATGAAAAAAATGATGATACTGCTCACCAAAGATGAATAATGTACTTTTCTCAGGAGCCGTGGTGTACTAATCGGGCCTCAGGTTGGGCTGCCACTTTGTAAGGATGATCGTTTCAAGTTGGGGTCACTTTGTAGACGATCCTCTTACGTTGGGTGCCAATTTATAAGGGGATCTAATTATTGGGCACTTGTAATGACCCACGATGACCGTGAATTGTTAATTATGTTAAGTTAATGATGGGCGCCAACTTTGGATATCCCAAAGTATAAAAGTGTGTTGAAAAATTAAGGGAAAAGGGAAAACACAATAATAATGTTCACATTAATTTACTTTAATTAAGTAGATAAAAATTAACAAATTAAATATACAAATTTTAAATAGAAAAATAAGAAAATGTAATTCACTATTATCACTGGAATTAGCAGAAATAATTATCAGAGGGTGTGATGAAAAGGATTATACACAAATAATTATATCACGGGACGTGATAAGTATAGGTTATATCAGGATGATATCACTTGTTCGACTGTATCACAGGGTGTGATAAAAATGATTATATACAAAATAATTATATCACGGGACGTGATAAATACCAGGTCATATCGGGATGATATCACTAGTTCGACTCCATTCTCAACTGTCTAAAAATATTAAAACTTGGAGGGATGGTCCTTCCCCTTATGTGAAATATAATATCTATATATATATTACATTTTAAGAATAATGCGACTAAATAACTTTGTTAATAAAATAGGGGAATAGAAAAACAAAATAAACAAAAAAATAGATAAACAAAATAAAATGTATAATAAAAAAAAATAACTAAGAATATAAATACTTTGTCCGTTACACAATTTAATAAAAAATCGATGAAAATAAAATTATATCTTTAAAATATGACTTATGTCTAGATTATAGTCCAGAGGTGAGCAACCTTTTTACTACCTCGCTAGAGATAGTATTGCGATCACCAAAATTTTCGATGTAGAGATGTTTTTATACGTTTTGTAATATGTGCCACTCAGAAGCCAAATCGATTAACTCCAATTTTTAAAATTTTGATAGTAATGTAATCTGCAACATATAAAGTGAATAATGAACTTGATAATCTTAATATTGCCTTGCAATATACATTTTTCTCTAATCAATCACCCTAAATTTTCTACAAGCTGTGAACTTTGGGCTTCATTTTCTCATATATATACAATAAAATACAAAAAAATAAAAAAAAATATCCTATAAATAAATTCTCAATCTAAATTTCATTAATGAAAGTAATAATTTTAATTTTTTTTTCTTTTCTAAACTCACCCTCTATTTTATTTTTAATTTAAAAACTGCAAAAAAAATGTCTCTAATTGTTTTAAATAACTACTGGAATAGGGGGAATTTGGGAATTGGGGAGTAGGATTTAGAGGTATTTTTAATTTGAAAGAGAAAGTAAAAGAAGGGTCCTTTTTTTCTTCTTTTCCCTTTCTTTTATTTATTGCAACATATTGGTTTTAATAAAATGAACCAAAAAGATATATTTCTCCATCCCCTTAAAGTGACACTGAAAGATATATATATATATATATTCGTATATAAATATATATATAATGAGATAAAAGGGAGAGGTAGAGAGATGTCTCAATCTACATTTCTTAATAAAAAACAAAAAAAAATTATCTTTATTTTCAAATCTTTATTTATTTATTTATTATAAAAGGTCAGCAAATTTCTTTAAATATATTGTCCCTATATTTATGTAGGGATGGATTTAAGGATTTTATTTCCCCCTTTAAGCTTTCCCTATTCATGAAATTTTTGTCAGTTGTTCGGCCCCTTTATAAAAGACAATCTGTTACCTTGATTTATCATATAATTTCATATTAAAATCTAACAAATAAACCATCAAAATTATTATAAAATCCGTAAATCACTGGGTAGTTTATTAGGTACTTTGGGAATATTATTTATTGCATATAATTGTTATTTAGTTAAGCAGGGGAGGAATTTATGAGTAGTTTTAGAATATATAAACTCTAGACTTTTGTTATCTAAATATACTATACTACAGCGGTCTTCATATGCGACCAGGGAGGCTTAGCCCCCTTGGACCCCCTTATTTATGTTTATTTTAATGTACATTTTTATTTAATATTTTTTTTTTATAAATATTCCACTTTCAATTAGGTATTTTTATATATCGTTAGCTAAATGAATATCTTAAAATAAAAATAATGATCTATCCGAAATTTCTAGGCTTAGCCCCCTTGGACCCCCTTATTTATGTTTATTTTAATGTACATTTTTATTTAATATTTTTTTTTTATAAATATTCCACTTTCAATTAGGTATTTTTATATATCGTTAACTAAATGAATATCTTAAAATAAAAATAATGATCTATCCGAAATTTCTAGGCTTAGCCCCCTTGGACCCCCTTATTTATGTTTATTTTAATGTACATTTTTATTTAATATTTTTTTTTTATAAATATTCCACTTTCAATTAGGTATTTTTATATATCGTTAACTAAATGAATATCTTAAAATAAAAATAATGATCTATCCGAAATTTCTAGGCTTAGCCCCCTTGGACCCCCTTATTTATGTTTATTTTAATGTACATTTTTATTTAATTTTTTTTTTTTTATAAATATTCCACTTTCAATTAGGTATTTTTATATATCGTTAGCTAAATAAATATCTTAAAATAAAAATAATGATCCATCCGAAATTTAGAAATCGGGATTTCTAAAGTCAAAAATGTTTGATGTCTTCTGAATCCAAAAAAAGCAATGCTCTCCTCTAAATAGTCACTACAATTCACTATATGAAGATATATGAATTTACTAAAATTGCTTCCAAAAATATTAGTAAAATAATATAATTATTAAGAGAATTTTTATTAAAAGACCACATTATTTGTATAAAATTATTTATTAAATTAAAATAATTGTACAACGTTTCAACTGCTTATTCTGCAGTCGTTTTCAAGTAACCGTACGCTTGCTCCGATTCAAGCGGACTGATGCATGTCGGGACACGTCACCTCTTATATAGGCAGTGATATTGGCGCCAATTTTTGGCTCCAATTTTTACCGCCAATTCTTAATCTCAACATGAAGTCAGCAGCAATTGTCAAAGCAAGCGTTTACAATCAAGAAGTATGATAGTGCATTATGTCTCTAAAATGAAGATACTAAATTATTTCCATAATCAAGATATATACACAAATACACATTAGATTAATTATATTTAATTTAATTTGACAAATTTTACTCATCCAACACTATGTTCCACATCTTATTAAGTCTATATCCATCCTCTTTGTTAATATTATTGGGATGATTATCAATTTCTATAGATTCTTTTATTTTTCTTTTCCACCAATTATTTTCAATATGAAGTGTTTCTACATTATCTAAATTTATTTTATGTCCTGTTGTTAAGGCATGTTCTGCAATTGCTGATTGATTTGGATGTTTCAATCTAATGGCTCTCTCATGTTCAGACAGTCTTGTAGAAATCTTTCTACTTGTTTCACCAATGTATACTTTTTTGCATTCACAAGTTACCTTATAAACTCCATTATTTTCGTTTTTAATTTTGTCTTTTATATTTGAGGTGAGAGAAGATATTTGTTTATGAGGTTTATATGTTACTCTGATGTTGTGTTTCCTCAATTTTGACGCTATTTTTTCTGTTGTTCCTTTTATATAAGGTAATGTTATTTGTGATCTGTATATTGGTTTTTCATTTTCATTTTTGATTTCTGTCTTTTTTGTTTTACTGAATTTCCTAATTTCATATTCCGAGAAGCCATTGTTTATGAAAGCTTCCTTCAATCGTTGTTTTTCTTTTTTAATGTTTTCATTTGAGCATATCTCTTCGGCTCTTTTGTGCAGTGTTTTTATCACTCCATATTTTTGTGATGGATGGTGGTGGGAATCTGCGTGGATATATCTGTTGGTGTGAGTTGTTTTCCTGAAAATATCAAACCTTAATCTATTCTGTTTCTTTTTAATTAATACATCAAGAAACGGTAACTCTCCATTTATTTCCCATTCAACGCTTAGTTTTATATTTTTATGTAAATTATTTGCTGCTTCTACAAATTTAACTAAAGAATCCTTACCATGAGGCCAAATCATCAAAATATCATCCACATATCTAAGAAACAGTTTTGGTTTCTTTATTGCATTATTGACCAATTTTGATTCAAATTCTTCCATGAATATGTTAGCGAATACTGGGCTTAGTGGACTACCCATAGCACATCCTTCTTTTTGCTTATAAATCTTTTTATCATAAATAAAGTATGTAGATTTTTGGCAAAATTCTATTAATTCGAGAGTATTTTTATCTAATGTAATGTTTGATTTTATAATCTCAATGGTCTCGTCAATAGGAACATTTGTGTACAAGGAGTCCACATCCAGACTCACCAATATATCATTTTTTGTAATTTCTACTTTTGATAACATTTCTACTAAGTGGGTGGAATTTTTAACGTATGAAAAATTAGTACCTGTAAATGGTTTTAACAAATGTGCTAGATATTTTGATGAGTTGTAAGTCACTGAATTGATTTGACTAACTATTGGTCTTAAAGGTTTGTTGGTTTTATGGATTTTGGGATTACCGTATATTTTTGGTATTTGTGGATCTTTCGGTTTTAATTTATCTTTATCTTTTTCCTCAATAGGTAGATTCTTTATTATTGATTTTAGTTTTCTACAGAATTTATCCGTTGGATCTTTTTTCTGTATTTCGTAGGTAGAAGAATTCAAAATATTTTCCATTTTTTGTTTATAATCCGCTGTATTCATTACAACAGTGGCGTTACCTTTGTCGGCAGGGATAATCTTTAGAGAGTCATCGTTTCTAACTTCCTTCAGAGCACGCATCTCAGATTTGGTCAAATTTGGTTTGGGTGGTTTAGCATTTTTCAGTATGTTAATCGTATCAAATCTAATTTCCTCTGCAATGTTGTTTGGTAAGTTATATAAGGATGATTCAATTGAACTAACTATCTCAATTTTTGGAATTTTATTCGGTGCTATGGAGAACTTTGGTCCTTTTGCTAACACTGAGATGGTATTTTTGTCAAGACTTTTATTTGATAGATTGACTACTAATTTGTTATTATCAAAATTCTGAATAGATGTTTTAGTCTTATTGAATGAAAGTTTATCAAATTTTGATTTTTGAATATCGGATTGTTTTTTATGTGTAAATTTAAAGTGTGTCTGGGATACGTGCTGCAAATAAGAAATTTCTTCCTGGGTTAAAACAGATTTTAGATTATTATATATATTGAATAAATCAGTGTCTAATGTAAATAAAACTTGCCTGATATTTGTGATGCGTTCTCGTAACAGAGCCAAACTAGCATTATTATATATGCTAGTCGCTCTTTTTGTGTATACAACTCGCTTAATATAAAAGCCTTTTGGTATAATATCTTGATCACGACATCTTTTTAAGAAATTCAAAGAACTTAATAATTTTGCTTTTTTAACAATTAATCCATCATAACTCCTTACCTGCTTTTGAATTTTTAGGTTATATTTCTCATAAATGTATTTATTAAAGCTTTTGTGGTTATTTTGATAATTATTAAGAGAATTTTTATTAAAAGACCACATTATTTGTATAAAATTATTTATTAAATTAAAATAATTGTACAACGTTTCAACTGCTTATTCTGCAGTCGTTTTCAAGTAACCGTACGCTTGCTCCGATTCAAGCGGACTGATGCATGTCGGGACACGTCACCTCTTATATAGGCAGTGATATTGGCGCCAATTTTTGGCTCCAATTTTTACCGCCAATTCTTAATCTCAACATGAAGTCAGCAGCAATTGTCAAAGCAAGCGTTTACAATCAAGAAGTATGATAGTGCATTATGTCTCTAAAATGAAGATACTAAATTATTTCCATAATCAAGATATATACACAAATACACATTAGATTAATTATATTTAATTTAATTTGACAAATTTTACTCATCCAACACTATGTTCCACATCTTATTAAGTCTATATCCATCTTCTTTGTTAATATTATTGGGATGATTATCAATTTCTATAGATTCTTTTATTTTTCTTTTCCACCAATTATTTTCAATATGAAGTGTTTCTACATTATCTAAATTTATTTTATGTCCTGTTGTTAAGGCATGTTCTGCAATTGCTGATTGATTTGGATGTTTCAATCTAATGGCTCTCTCATGTTCAGACAGTCTTGTAGAAATCTTTCTACTTGTTTCACCAATGTATACTTTTTTGCATTCACAAGTTACCTTATAAACTCCATTATTTTCGTTTTTAATTTTGTCTTTTATATTTGAGGTGAGAGAAGATATTTGTTTATGAGGTTTATATGTTACTCTGATGTTGTGTTTCCTCAATTTTGACGCTATTTTTTCTGTTGTTCCTTTTATATAAGGTAATGTTATTTGTGATCTGTATATTGGTTTTTCATTTTCATTTTTGATTTCTGTCTTTTTTGTTTTACTGAATTTCCTAATTTCATATTCCGAGAAGCCATTGTTTATGAAAGCTTCCTTCAATCGTTGTTTTTCTTTTTTAATGTTTTCATTTGAGCATATCTCTTCGGCTCTTTTGTGCAGTGTTTTTATCACTCCATATTTTTGTGATGGATGGTGGTGGGAATCTGCGTGGATATATCTGTTGGTGTGAGTTGTTTTCCTGAAAATATCAAACCTTAATCTATTCTGTTTCTTTTTAATTAATACATCAAGAAACGGTAACTCTCCATTTATTTCCCATTCAACGCTTAGTTTTATATTTTTATGTAAATTATTTGCTGCTTCTACAAATTTAACTAAAGAATCCTTACCATGAGGCCAAATCATCAAAATATCATCCACATATCTAAGAAACAGTTTTGGTTTCTTTATTGCATTATTGACCAATTTTGATTCAAATTCTTCCATGAATATGTTAGCGAATACTGGGCTTAGTGGACTACCCATAGCACATCCTTCTTTTTGCTTATAAATCTTTTTATCATAAATAAAGTATGTAGATTTTTGGCAAAATTCTATTAATTCGAGAGTATTTTTATCTAATGTAATGTTTGATTTTATAATCTCAATGGTCTCGTCAATAGGAACATTTGTGTACAAGGAGTCCACATCCAGACTCACCAATATATCATTTTTTGTAATTTCTACTTTTGATAACATTTCTACTAAGTGGGTGGAATTTTTAACGTATGAAAAATTAGTACCTGTAAATGGTTTTAACAAATGTGCTAGATATTTTGATGAGTTGTAAGTCACTGAATTGATTTGACTAACTATTGGTCTTAAAGGTTTGTTGGTTTTATGGATTTTGGGATTACCGTATATTTTTGGTATTTGTGGATCTTTCGGTTTTAATTTATCTTTATCTTTTTCCTCAATAGGTAGATTCTTTATTATTGATTTTAGTTTTCTACAGAATTTATCCGTTGGATCTTTTTTCTGTATTTCGTAGGTAGAAGAATTCAAAATATTTTCCATTTTTTGTTTATAATCCGCTGTATTCATTACAACAGTGGCGTTACCTTTGTCGGCAGGGATAATCTTTAGAGAGTCATCGTTTCTAACTTCCTTCAGAGCACGCATCTCAGATTTGGTCAAATTTGGTTTGGGTGGTTTAGCATTTTTCAGTATGTTAATCGTATCAAATCTAATTTCCTCTGCAATGTTGTTTGGTAAGTTATATAAGGATGATTCAATTGAACTAACTATCTCAATTTTTGGAATTTTATTCGGTGCTATGGAGAACTTTGGTCCTTTTGCTAACACTGAGATGGTATTTTTGTCAAGACTTTTATTTGATAGATTGACTACTAATTTGTTATTATCAAAATTCTGAATAGATGTTTTAGTCTTATTGAATGAAAGTTTATCAAATTTTGATTTTTGAATATCGGATTGTTTTTTATGTGTAAATTTAAAGTGTGTCTGGGATACGTGCTGCAAATAAGAAATTTCTTCCTGGGTTAAAACAGATTTTAGATTATTATATATATTGAATAAATCAGTGTCTAATGTAAATAAAACTTGCCTGATATTTGTGATGCGTTCTCGTAACAGAGCCAAACTAGCATTATTATATATGCTAGTCGCTCTTTTTGTGTATACAACTCGCTTAATATAAAAGCCTTTTGGTATAATATCTTGATCACGACATCTTTTTAAGAAATTCAAAGAACTTAATAATTTTGCTTTTTTAACAATTAATCCATCATAACTCCTTACCTGCTTTTGAATTTTTAGGTTATATTTCTCATAAATGTATTTATTAAAGCTTTTGTGGTTATTTTGATAATTATTAAGAGAATTTTTATTAAAAGACCACATTATTTGTATAAAATTATTTATTAAATTAAAATAATTGTACAACGTTTCAACTGCTTATTCTGCAGTCGTTTTCAAGTAACCGTACGCTTGCTCCGATTCAAGCGGACTGATGCATGTCGGGACACGTCACCTCTTATATAGGCAGTGATATTGGCGCCAATTTTTGGCTCCAATTTTTACCGCCAATTCTTAATCTCAACATGAAGTCAGCAGCAATTGTCAATATTATAATATTATTGTCAATATTATAATAATAATATAATATAAAAAAAAAATAATATAAATCTTTATTTTGATTTATTTAATTTATTCTGTTGATATTAAAATTAATTAATTAATTAATCTCCTAAATGAAAATCTTGTGATGTCTCGCACCAGTTAATTTTATTTCATTTGTGTCAAAATTTAAAATTATTTATACTACATTCTATATTATTCTTTGGAAAAGTGGTTGATGTCCAGTAATAATAAAAAAAATAAAATTGATTATTTAATTGAAAATTCTTATTAATTTGAAGGTAAATGCAATGGTTGTGTGTATGTTTGAAGTATAGGAAAGAACAATTGTTTTGAAAAAATTATAAATATATATTTTTTAAATTAAAAAGAGCAAATTAAAACAAATTAATATTAATATTCAGAGTAGTCAAATGTCAGACCGCGTAGAAAATGATGCGCTGTAGATCCATTTTACAGCAAAATTAATCTTATTCAAAATATTCAGCGTGTTTAGCAATCTAAATCTATTAATTTTCATGGCGATCTGTTTGACCGTGTAGAAGTTGATGTGCATCTCTGTTTCATCTAGTGTCAAATTTAATCAAATTCCATAATCTTTCCCATTAAAAAAATACATATATCAGCAAAATATCATGGCGAGCAGTTAAACGATGAAATATACAGACAAACATACAAGCATCCATTTTTATAGCCGCCGCTAGGGCATTAAAAAAATTATTCCTGATTATCGTGTTTGGATGGTAATATTAATAACTGGTTCACCAAACCGCCGTTCAAATAATTCAAAAAAAAAAAATAAATAAAAAAATAATTGTCATAAAATAAACACCCTTTAAACGTACGTATTAATGCACATAAAGACAGAAAAGTATGGCCTGTAGATATAACATAATATATATATTTCGTAATTTGATTTTATTTATATTTATAATATTTTGTATTTAAAGAAATTCTGTCTGACGTAGTTGCCGACGTCATTTAATTTTCCTATTTTAAATTAAGAAAAAATTAATAAACAAATTCAAATTTGAAACAATTTCAAATAATTTAAAAGGACATATTAATGCACTGAAAGACAGATCTGAATATAACATAAATATTTTTAATTTTATTTTATTTATAATATTTAAGGAAGGGCTGCCTGAAGTAGTTGCTGATGCCATTTAAATTTTCTATTTCAGCGATTCAATCAAGCTGAAATTCTATATATAGCAGTTTTATACAATTTTTAATCATGTGAAAAATTATCAATTATATATCTTTATTTTTACGGTCACTTTAGAGGAAAAAAAATCAAAACTTTGTAGGTAATGACCCTCTTCCGTTTGAGCTACATATCTCAGAAGTTGATAGAAAAAGTCAGACAGAGGCGATATAGTAAAAACCAATATTTTCCAGTTGATTAAGTATAAAATATATTTACTATATTTACCAATGAATCTATTGGAATAAGTAAATTCTCCATTTTTTTTTTATATATATTTTTCCCTTTTACATAATATGTATTATATTTAGTTTTTTTTTCCTTTGTATTTGTTATTTATTTCTTTATTTAATTTTCTATTCAATTTCTATTGAAAGAAAAATATTAAAAAAAAGTATTCAAGACACCTGTCGAAATGGTGATTAACGAATAAATCTGTGTTGCCTTTAAAAAACATGAAAAAAAAGATAGATAGGCAGGTCATTAATAATATCTTAGAAATTAGTATAATGATGTAAAAGAGTTAATGGAATGTTTGTTCAATCATTATATCACTTTCAAAAAATATATAAATGATTTATGATATACTCGTATAAATTTGAAGAAATTCCAAAACAAAAAGAATAAAGAATCTTTACCTATTAAACTAATAAATATTAAACAAGATTATTTCATTTGCTATATAATATGTGTAACCTATTAAAATAATAAAATATTTTGAAATTTAATTTAAATTAAGTTTATTATATATTATAGATATATAAATATCGTATAGAATTAATTTATTTACATATAAGAGTTCTGTTAGAAAGAAAAGGTGAATTTTGAATTATTTCAAAAGTATTTATTTATTCATCAATATCCAATATGTCCCCTCAGATAAAATACACTTATGCATCGCATCTGAAATGCGCTTTTCGGTTTGTCGACTTTATCTCATCAATTGTGGCAAAACGCTTTCCTTTCATTGGTTTCTTCAGTTTTGGGAATGGGAAAAAGTCGCAGTGAGCCAAATCTGGTGGATACGGTGGTTGAGACATGATTATGGTGTTATTTTCGGCCTAAAAATCACGAACAAGCAATGAGCTGGAGCATCATCCATGATTTATTTTTCTACAATTCCGATCGTTTGAGCCGTATTGCATAACTTCCTTGTAGTATTCTTTATTTTTATTTTTGAAGTAAAAAATCGAAGAACACGCAAAACGTGACTAACTTTTTCACTTATCGAAAACACACTACTAATCCCAAATGGCTGATAATGCTAACATATGAGTAACATATATGCACCAACATAACAAAAAAAATTCGATAATCGAATGTATACAACCTGCGAAAATTCAAAATTCACCTTTTCTTTTGAACAAATCCCGAATATCAGGATGATTTTTCCGAAATATACCAATTTTTGTATACTAGTTTATACTAATTTAACTCTTTAAACAATTTCATGATCATAAACGAAAGAAAGTATCTTCTGCCCTTTCTCTTCCCCCCTCCTCTTCTATATATATATATATATATATATATATAAGAGGGCGTTAAATCCAATATAACTTTAATCTTCTTACAATACTCCCCATTTCTATCGAATTTATTTAAATAAGAAATTCTTCTAAAATAGAATCTGTTATAAAAGGGCTGAAGGGCACACACAATAACAAGATTTAATACGATAGAATGAATAATTGATGATCAAATGATTATCATGACTCAGATGTTTCTTCTTTATTTTCTTTCTACTTCTTCTTTCACATCAACAACAAAAAGAAATAAAAACCATTAAATTTTATTTAAATAGTTTATTTATTTATTTGCTTTAACGCTTTTATAAAATGTACATTTAATTTTTTAAAATTTAAGTTATAAATAATAATTTTTATTAATTTAATGACCCAAAAAAAAAGAAAAACTGTGGTAAGGTACAGAAACTGACCGACGATTTGAAATAAATTAATTTCCAAACAACATTATAAATATATTTAAATATACAAAGTATCAAAAAAATATTTTTAAAACTTGAATTAAAATGACTAAATTATATTATCTTAGTTTTTATGTTTAGTTTAATTAATCGATTATTTATCACTACTATATTTTATGTGAAATATTTTCTGACAATGAATATAAAATTAATATTTTGTAAACTACCAATTCCTGTTTCCGAATATACCTACCCCAAAATTAAATTTTGGAATGCACCTGGCATATATAAGCTTGGTCCATTCCATGTTTCTAATTTAAGTCCCTTATTTTATTGGCGTTAGTTTCCCTGTACTGGGATTGCTATTTCATGACTAATTTTTGTGACAAGAATCCCTTCGTCCAAACTCCAATTGGAGAAGCCGCTGTAATGAAGAGAATGTAAATTTTACATCTAATTATAATAAAAGAAAATGAGCTGTGGCCAGACACAGAACCGACCGACGATTTGAAATAAATTAATATCCAAATAATATTATATATAATATAATATAATAAAAAAAAACTTTAAAACTCTTGAATTAAAATGATTAAATAATATTAAATTCGTTTTTATTTTTAGTTCAATTATTAATTACTACTATATTTTATAAGTGAAATATTTTCCGACAATGAATATAAAATTAATACTTTGTAAACTACCACTTCCGGTATCCAGATATACACCAAAAGTTGATTAATTCATGCTGCTGATACATTAAGTAAATTTATCAAATTTTATCAAAATCTGTTGAGCCGTTGAACGGCTGTACACATCTATACGGGCACACAACAGACAGATGGACAGACATCACGCTAAAATTACTTTTTTCTGTTAACAAAACGGATGATTTGTGAAGATATGTAAAAATCTCCACATGTGAAATTTGGTGTAAAAACAATACCTTTCCTTCCTTTCATTGGTCGGAAAACAAACAACTAAATTAAATTATTTCTTACAAATTAATAAATTCAATTATCTATATAATTGAAATTTTAGAAATTCCTTAATTTATTTATTTATTTTAATTTATTAGTCTTACCAAGTGTGATAGGGAATAGTAGTAATAGTAGTAGTGAATGTTGTTGTGATGGAATCAGTGGAGGGGGGAAAAGAGAAAGAGATAAAGAGATTTCCTACTAGAGAGAGGCAAGATTTCGTTCAATGGACCAAATGGGAGATTATGGCTTCCTGAAAAGAGGGGAGAAAATCCACGGCAACCGCAGACGGGCTCTCTGTGTCTGATGGTGGATCATATAAAGGAGGGTTGCTAGAAATGTAATGCTTCTAGAATAAGAACAAAAAGATACGTCATTAAAACATGTTAAAATTATAATTATATACCAGAAAAGGTATATCTATCTCCTAGTCTTTTATAAATAATCCATATCTACTCTTCAATCTATTAAATAAATAATTTTTAATAGAGTGAACATTCTATATAAGCAACTTAATTTGAACCAGTTTCAATAAAAATGTTTCTTATTGGGAAATAAGCTGGAGTGTCTCCACTCGACTATCTCGCAAATTTGAATTGGATTAAAAAACATATATTATAGTTAAATTAAATTTAATTAATTATAAATTAAAATTAATAAATAATATTTATTAAATCAGTGCATCATTTTTGATGGCACCACGTCACGTGTTGGCCCGTGATTTGCAGTGTTAAAAATTTTTTTCAAATTATTTCAGGGATTCAATCAAGCTGAAATTCTATATATAGCAGTTTTATACAATTATTAATCATGTGAAAAACTATCAAACATATATCTTTATTTTTACGGTCACTTTAGAGGAAAAAAAATCAAAACGTTGTAGGTAATGACCCTCTTCCGGTTGAGCTACATTTCTCAAAAGTTGATTGAAAATTACGAATTTTGAATAATTCCCGTATACCAAATTTCATTATTCTAGCTCAAACCGTTTTTGCGTAATCTTGTCTACTTACATACACACATACACACGTACACACACACACACACGGACATCACTCTTTCTCAACCTTAGTGAAAATGATTCAGGAACCTTCAAAACGTATAAAAACATCAAAATCTCGAGATCGAAAATTTTTGTGATCGCAATACTATCTCTGGCGAGATAGTAAAAAGGTATATCTATCTCCTAATTTTTTATAAATAATCCATATCTACTCATCAATCTATTAAATAAATAATTTTTAATAGTGTGAACGCTCTATATAAGCAACTCAATTTGAACCAGTTTCAATAAAATAGTTTCTTATTGGGAAAAAAGGAGTATAAAAAAAATTAGTTTTATTTTTTTTCAGGAAAAAGTATCTGTTTGTTTCTAAATATTTTTGAATTTTTCTTTTAAATTATAATGTTTTGATATATATTATCGATTAATAAATCATTTTTTTCATATCTTTTTCAAGCATTTGGCCATTAAAATATATTTTTAAATTCAAGTGGAGTTTCTGTCCTGTCTCTTTTGAATATATCACTTAAAATCATTATCTGTAGTGTTTTGCTTACATTCAAGAATTTTATAAGGTTATAAAAATAGCATACTTTATTGAATTTAATGTATGGAGAGGCCAAATTATAGAAAAATACTTATAAATAGAATCGACCACTAGAAATTAGCAATATATATTTATCAACGATTTATTCTATTTTATTATAATATTTTTATAGGTTAATAGTATTTTATTCTACAAATTATTTTGACGATATGGGGAAAAATTATATATATACATAAATAATATTTTTATAAGTTCGGGTTGGATATAGAAAAATTATTTAATTATTTAATTGTTTAATCTTCTTAAATTCAAACAGAATTTATAAAAAAAAAACAGAAAATTAGTGGAGCCCTCTGGTGGCCAAATAATAAAAAATGGTAGCTAATTAAAATATCCATAAATTTATTTTCAAACTTTAATAAATTTTATCTCAAGCGCCACATACTTCTCAAGGAAAGTTTTTTTTTAATCAAAAAAGGAATCTACTGGTTAAGTTTTATTAAAATCCATCATACATTGGTTAGGTTAAACAATTACCAATATTTTAGTTAAATAATAGATAAAATAAAATTGTGCCTAAGTAATTTATTGTAATTTATAATTAATTTTTATTTCAATTATGAATTTCAATTTAATAGAAAAATAATAGTTTGACGGAAAAAACCCAAACACCAAGAAAATATTGGATTAGGAGAATGAAATGTTATGGTAAACATTTATCTTCTTATACTAATAATTTGAAAAGTGATTCAAGACTACAAGCTAGATTAATTAGGGTAATTTTAAAGTAATTAATTTTCAAAAATATAAAATAATATTTTTATATAAATAAAATCATGTCTCTTTCTTCTTGATAAGTACATATATACTTAATTTACAAAAGAGTAATTAAGAACACTACATAAAATAATAAGTAATCAAAGAGAAAATTAATAAACAAGAATAAACCTTCTAAGACACTAAACTATATTCATAAATTAACTTTATAATATTGTCTCAAACTGTAACTGTTATTTAAAAAAAACAGTTCTCATAAAAACATACTTTATCTATTGTTTATACTTATATTATATGGCCATCTGCAAATATTTAATATATCAAAAGTTAAATATTAAGCTTTAATAAATTATAATTAATGAAAATATATTTTTCAAAATCATTTTTTTCTTAATTAAAAATTGAACGAAAACAGTACAGTGAACACTCTATAAAAGCAACCTTTATACAAGCAATAAGGTATTGTTTTCACACCAAATTTCATATGTGGAGATTTTTACATATCTCCACGAATCATTCATTTTGTTAACTACAAAATAGTTTTTAGCATGATGTCTGTCCATTAAATTTGGTATATTTACTTAATGCATCAGTAGCATGAATTCATCAACTTTTATATATATATTCTGAAGCCGGAAGTGGTAGTTTACAAAGTATTAATTTTATATTCATTATCGGAAATTACTTCACTTAAAATATAAAAGTAATTAATTATTGAGTAATTACACTAAAAATAAAAACCAAGATAATATAATTTACACATTTTAATTCAAGTTTTAAATATATATATATATTTTTAATACATACTTTATATATAAATATTGCTTGTAAATTAATTTATTTCAAATTTTCGGTCGGTTCTATGTCTGGCTATTGCTCATTTTTACTATCTCGCCTGAATTGCGATCACGAAAACTTTCATTGTCGAGATTTTGATGTTTTTATACGTTGTGAAGGTTCCTGAATCATTTTCACTAAGGTTGAGAAAAATGTCTCTGTGTGTGTATTTGTATATGTATGTATGTATGTATGTATGTATGTATGTATGTATGTAGACAAGATTTCGCAAAAACGGTTTGAGCTAGAATAATGAAATTTGGTACACTGGCATTATTTCAAATTCGTAGTTTTTTAACAACTTTTGAGAAATGTAGTTCAACCGGAAAAGGGTCAATACCTACAATGTTTTGATTTTTTTTTCCTCTAAAGTGACCTTAAAAATTATATGTTTGATAGTTTTTCACATGGTTAAAAATTGTATAAAACTGCTATATATAGAATTTCAGCTTGATTGAAATGCTGAAAGTACCAGAATTAATTTTCTAACTCTGCAAATCTCACTCGCCAACACGTGTCCTGGTGTCATCAACAAAGAGCTAAACATGGGCTGATTTAATAAATATTATTTATTAATTTTAATTTATAATTAATTAAATTTAATTTAAATATAATATATGTTAATTAATCCAATTCAAATTTGAGAGATGGTTGTGTCGAGACCCTTTAGTTTTATTTTCAAATTCAAATTAATATAATAAAAGTGGCGAAATTTTTTATTTATTTATTTTATTTATTTGTTTATATATAGTTGAGAGTGTGTGTGAGTATATGTTAAATTGGTCCATGGAGTGCTATAAAATGAGACTGGACAAGTCGAGCGACAATTCATGTTTAAAATGAGTGAATGAGTGAGGTGGGAAGTAGATTGGGAGGGGGATGGGGGAGGGGTTGGTAATTTTCATCTCTTGCGTGGGGGGCTATACTATAAAACACATGTAACCTTTTAGGGGCAGATGCTCAGGGAAATCCCCGTTTTATCGCTATGTCATAAAGAATGAAATAAAAAAAAAAAAAAAAGCAGGTGGGAGGTGGAAAAGGTTAGAAACTGTCTAAGTTGTATTTTTTTATTTTATTTTTTTCTCTTTTTCACCTTTTATTTAGACATGTTTATATATATATTTATATATTTAAATTTTTTATTTATTTTGAAAGAATGATGGTGGGATCATGGCTAAAAAAACAATAAAATGCGGTATTAATAATAAATTGTTTTATATTATTAAAATACAATAATCATCTTTGACATTTTTCTCAAAATAAATTATAAATAAACGTTTTTTTTTTTGTTATTAAAATTTTTTCTACCTTTATCTTTTCTATTTTTCTTATTTACCTGTTGTTTTTTTTAATTTTAATTATTTTTATATTTTATTGATTCATAATTTTAATAAAATATATAAACATGACAACGAAAAAATTCTAGGTGAGAAATGTCAGTGAATATTGTATTACATTTTATTTTTATGGAAATTAAAATATCAAAGATGATAAAAATTTAATATGCTGAATAAAAATTATATATGTATAACGATGAATATATAGTATATATATATATATATTTATATATAACAATGAAAATATAATTTTTAATTAAAATATATGAAAATGGGTTGATAGAGGAATGAAATGGGGAAGCTTTAGCAAAAGGGATAAATTTTAATTATAAAGAAAAGGTTATAGTATAAAAATTATAAAAAAAAAAAATAATTAATACAACCTAAATTAAACAGATTTTATATATATATATATATATATAGAGAGAGAGAGAGATGTTGGAAGGGGTTGGAGCGTTGTCTAGGGGTATATTAATCCGATAGAGCAACAACACTTCTTGTTTGGGTTTTTCTATAAAATGGTTTATTTAAAATAAATATACATAGGCAAATAGACACACTCTCTCATCATCATAGCCAAGCAACCGAACTATCAATCATCTAACTACCATCCAAATGAGTCCCTTGCGGGGTTCGCGTTCCAATTTATATAATAATCCCGCCCCTACTTGGTTGTCGGGAGAAGGGGGTGGGAGACTTCCTCTGGATATCCCGTGGTAAATCCCGCTGCTACCCTCGGTATTCATGCCTTCGGATCGAAGCATAAAAAGTTTTATTTGATTTTCAATTAATTTTTAATACTATAATTAGAGTTTTATTAGCAGTATTAGCAGTATTTTTTTGCTCTATTTTTCAACATTCAAGATAGCTGAGACCTGTACGATGTCAGCTAAACGTGTGCGAAATATTTTGAACAACCATTTAAACATGGAACAGCTGTGTGCAAGGTGGGTGCCGCGTTTACTAACGTTAGACCAAAAACTGCTTCGAAAAACCATTTCTACCGACAATTTGGTCCTGTAGGCGTAATCCAAACGAATTTTTGCGTCGATTCATGACTTTTGATGAGACTTAAATTAAAGTAAACTAAATTAGAACACCGTTATGAGAAATGTATCAGTGTTGATGGAGATTATGTTGAAAGATAAAGCAAATAAAAAAAAAATTAAAAAACATCTTTTTTGTTGGTCAACTTTTCACCCCATCCTCGTATATTAACACTGTTCAAGAGAAATGATGAATTTTGTATTTTCCCGGGCCGTAACATTCCATTATTGAATTATTTTTTTATGTTGGTATATATATGTTTCTCATATGCTGACATTATCAGCCACTTTGGATTAGTAGTTTGATTTTGACAACTGAAAAAGTTAGTCACGTTTTTGTGAGTTCTTCGATCTTATGTGTTCTTTGATTTTTATTTTAAAATATAAAAAAATTATATTTTAATAAATATTAAATTCTTCTTAAATATTTATTAAAACTTCATTAAATTTTCTTTTTTATATCTCACAAAATAAATATTTATTTTTTTCTTTTAATTTGAAGATTATTTTATTATCTTCTTTTCTCTTTATTTCTAAAATATTTTTGTTTTATTAATATATTAAATATTTAATTAAAAATAGTATAGGTTGGGTATATTCAGACTTAGTCTCTTACTAATTTTATTCTAAACAAATAATAAATAAAAAAACAAATATTGAAATTTGTTATCTTTATTATATTATAACGATTTCTCTTGCATCCCTATTTTATTCTAATCAACCCTGAGGGTAATCTAGGCTAATATTTTATATTGCTGTTGTTATCGGAAAATGGTATATATCATTTCATTTATTTTCATGATATTTTTAACCCTTGAGGGTCAAATGTCCTATATAAACCTCCCGCCCTCCCCCATTACTTCTATTCCCTCTTTATTATATATTCGAATATTTTCTTCTCTTCATTTATATTTAAAATCTAATTTCCATCTAAATTTTACTTTGTTAAAATTACTTCATTCTGAACAAAATTTAACATTACGCTTCCCCTTCCTCACAATTCATAATACATGATTTTTAATTACTTTTATTCTTTAATATATATTAATTTTATTTATATTAATTGTTTATATAATAAATTTCATATCAAAATTTTAGAATTACAAAAAATCTTATTCTTTTTTATAATTTTTATGAAATTTAATCTCTGGAAATTTAAAAAAATACTAAATTTGAGGTGGAAATAGAAAAAGTTTTACGAAAAAGTTAAATAAATGTTGTTTTTATAAAAATAATAAAATAAATTTAATTCAAATATAAAAAAAAAATACAATAAGATATAATATATAATCATAATTTTGAATCAAAATATAAATTTTTTTGTATTTTGTTTTTCTTATTTTGGTTTTTCTTTATTGTCTAAAAAGATGGAAAACTGATACTCTGAGTCTGTGATTATGTGTGCCCTCAATTAAAGACATTTATGATCGTTAATTACTGAGTGTTAGTTATTATGTAAATATGTAAATATGTAATATGTTTTGCTTTTTTTTTGTTTTTGTTTGCTTTTTGGACGTTTTTGCTAATTTTTTTTGTCACCACCCTAAAAGGTGGACTGAAATAACATCCAAATAAATAATAATATTTATTTATTTACCAAAAAATATAATTATGCCTTTACCTTACTCGCTCTCAACGACAGCTTATTTATTTTAATTTAAGTTAAGGTGATGGAGAGGGGTTAGTTTCAAGGGTGTGAGTAGAATCTTCCCAATTGGTCAAGTGCAATAGTGTAAAAAAAAATTATGGCAATTTATTATTATTTATTTATTTCTATTACACGTGCAGACATATGACTATATATATATCCAAAAACAAGTTAAATCTAAAATAATTTCGCAATGGGAACTGACGTCTGCTAAAGTTCACTTGAAAAAACTGAAAAAATAAAAAAATTTTAAAGAAAAATTAAAGCGTGAAAAAGAAAGAAAGGAAAAAAAATATATATATACACTTATATTTTATATTTATTACGACTATTTCAGTTAACAAAAGAAGATTTCGATATCGGCATCATAATCAGCATGAAAAATAATTTGTTTTTTTTTTTTTCCCTTGAAATGTTTCGTTTTTTCCCGGGAAACAGGAAATAAAAATTAAAGAATTTTCCCGGGAATAACCCTCTAGTACAGTGATTCTCAACCACTGTGCCGCGAGATTTTTAAAATGTGCCGCCAAATTTTACAAATGTAAAGTTCAAATTAAGAAAAGGTACTTATTTATTTTATATGTATGTAAAAAAAAGGTAAAAATGTTTTTGCGATTAGGCTCTTAAACAAATTCCGACTTTTTTTTCAATTTGGTTCTAAAAAAAAAGGCAAAAATTGGTATGATTATTATCATTTTCTTTGTGTGCCGCCAAATTTTTAAACCGTTAAAAGTGTGCCGCGGTAAAAAAAATAGGTTGAGAATCACTGCTCTAGTAGGTACAATTTTTATTTAAATTTGAACAAATTATATTTTTTACTTTTTTCATGAATTTATATTAAATTTTATCATAAAATCTCTATAAATACTAATTATTTTATAATATTTTAGATCAAATAATATATAAAGTAAACCATTTTAATTAAAATTTTATATTGGTCTTCCTCTAAGATTACTGAAATGAACAGACATATATTTATTTATACAGTTGTATATATTTGTATATATATATATATATATATAACACCCTTTTTCCGGGTATAGAAATAGACCTGAACATATGCCCTTTTGCACTCATAATACATTTTCTACTTCTTATCTCCTTCCCACTCTACTCTTCAGGCATTCCCTCAACCCCTCCCCTTATTTCAAATTTTATTTCTTTTTCAAACCATAAGCAGAACTATAATGTGTAACACGTAAACTTTTGTTATTCTATCATTAACTAGAAAAAGACTAAATTTATATTTTCTAAATCTCTATTTACCAATACCTATATTGCTCTAGCCTCTAATATAGCAAAACATAAATAAATTATATAATTAAATAAATTAAAATAAAATAACTCTTATCCTTTTTACACAATAAATTCTATTATATTATTTTATAGTTTTATTAATTTGAAATAACTGTTAATATATTTTTTTGTTTTGTTTTATTAGTTATTTAATAGTCTTTTATACAAACGATATTAACATTAATTAATTTTATTTAAATAATCATTTTAATACTAATTATAAAAATAAAAATGAACTGTGGCCAAGCACTAAACCGACCGACGAATTGAAATAAATTAATTTCTAAACAACATTATATATATATATATATATATATAAAGTAAGAAAAAATATATTTTTAAAACTTGAATTAAAATGACTAAATTATTTTTTAGTTTAATTACTCAATTATTAATTACTACTATATTTTAAGTGAGATATTTTCCGACAATGAATATAAAATTAATACTTTGTAAAATACCACTTCCGGTTTCTGAATATACCCCAAAAGTTGATGAATTCATGCTTCTGATGCATTAAGTAAATATAATAAATTTTATCAAAATCCGTTGAGCCGTTTAAGCTGTACACGTCTATACGGACACCTCGGACAGACGGACAGATGGATAGACATGATGATTAAAAATACTTATTTCTGTTAACGGTTACGGTTTCCGGATATATACAAAAGTTGATGAATTCATGCTACTGATGCATTAAGTAAATATACCAAATTTTATCAAAATCCGTTAAGCCGTTCAATCTGTACACATCTATATGAACACACAATGGACAGACAGACAGACGGACGGACGGACAGACATCATGCTAAAAATACTTTTTTCTGTTAATACATGATTCGTGGAGATATGTAAAAATCTTCACTTCTGAAATTAAATTTAATGAAAAATTAATTAAATATATTATTTTAAAATAATTAAATATAATTTTTATTTATATAATTATTAATTTAATTAACATTTCTTGTTACGTTTCTTGTAGAGTTAGAGCGAGGGTTTGTGTTTGTACCGTCATGCTAATCTCTGATTCTCTGTCAATTTCTCTAACATTCGTTCTGCCCCTTTCCTATTCATTCCGGCTCTACACATCTCACTAAAATAATATTTAATTAAATCAAGAGATTAGTTGGAATTCGTATTTGTGGAGGAGAATAACTCTCTCTCTCTCTCTTTCTATATATATATATATATATATATATATATAAATGGTAATTGTATTCAAACCCTTTTCTTGTTCCATCGTCACGCTATTCTACCATTCTCTATACTATTTTGTTACAAAACAAAACAATACATTCATTACAAACAATTTCATGATGCTAATCAAATTCTTTACTGTTCTTGCTTTGCCAAAGTTAATAAAATACTTATAGTTATCTGGTAAATAATCGCCTAAATATAGTAAAATGTTGAAGTAGAGTGATTTTAGAAATACAATTTGTTCATATTATGATTTTAGTTACAAAGAGATGTTGAATTGGATAAATTTTAAACATTTTTTTATTTAGCCCTCTTAATATAGCGCCACAGGGTGAAGGCAAAAGCGTTGGCTCACATTCTCGTAGTTCTTAGTCCCGTAGAGCCTGTCAATGGAATTTCTATAGCTTGGGGGCTATGGGACGAAGTCAATCCAGCATTTGGGATAAAAATTTGGAAGCTATTTGATAAAAAGTAGCGCCTCCGATCAAGAAAATCAAGATAAAGGTTGATAGGACCCGTTCTACTAACCTAATTGATATAACCGACTTGATAGGCGCTGTCAGAGGGTGTTTTTTTTAACTAAACAGGAATATTGATTTATCTCTGTAGCGCTATTAAAATCGAAAGTTTTGACAGCAGCAACTACATTTCTCCAGCTATTCATTACTTTCACTCCAATTCTAATTGTCTTTCTCATTCCCTCCTTTATTTATTTGTGAACTACCTCTCCACAGTCTGCCAATCTCAGTACCACCATAATCGCCACAAAAATACCTCTCTCCAGTCTGTCCCAATAAACGCCATACAGACTTCATCTTCACTGATGTCATTCAGTTTTGCCCCATAAATCATACAAACAATTCTATTTTTAAATATTCTGAATTTTTTCTTGTCTTTCAAAGTTATATATCACGCCTCAAACTTTTTTAATACAATTAGTGACTATGATACCCTAACAATTTTGATGAAATTAGACTGTTTTACAGGCTAATAATACCTATTATCCAATAGGACCTTTATTTAAATTCTCTCAAAAATTATTATTAAGTCATTTATTTTGGTCATATAAGGAGAGCACCCTCTTAGTCCTACTTTATTTTTTATCTATTATGTCCATCAAGCCATCTGCTCAAAATGATACCGAGCAGTCTCACCCTTCCTGAAAATTTAGTCTACACGAGGTTACTTAAATCCCCTCTCGGTTAATATTAGCATCTATGATTTTCAACTTTTTTACTTTTTCAAATCATAAGCTTCCCACTTTAAGATTTTTTTTATTGACTGTATACCTTTTGATACTAAATATTTTGTCTCCGAACTTTTCAAACTTTTAATCCTTCTTTTTTCTTTGAGTTTATCAATTTTCGTATGATACCTAAGATTATTGTTATTAATTTTTTTATTATATTTAAATTGTATACTAATTCCTGCCGTAATTTTAATTTTAATTTTTATTTCGTTCCATATTTATTCTGGGGTTGTCTTATATCTTCTTTTAATATCCAAACTGCTAAATTCATTTTTACTATCTCACAAGATTAGGCAAATCATCTTTTGAGAAAGTAGCTCATTCGGAAGACGATCATTACCTACCACGTTTTCATTTTTTTTCTTTAAACTGACCGTAAAAATAAAGATATATGTTTGTTAGTTTTTCACATGATTAAAAATTGTATAAAACTGCTATATATAGAATTTGAGCTTGATTGAATCCCTGATAGTATCAGAATTAATTTTTTTAATTTATTAACACGATGACTGGCAATCACGTCCCAGCAAGTGAGGTGGTGTCATCAACAAAGAACCAAACACGTAATGGTTTAATAAATATTATTTATTAATTTAAATTTATAATTTAAATTAATTAAAATTAATTTAAATATAATATAGGTTAATTAATCCAAATCAAATTTGCGAGATAGTCAAGTGGAGACACTCCAGATTTTTTATTTTTACATAATCATTTAATTTATATTCTTTGTAGTTTAGATTATCTAAATTATATCTTTTTTTTTAATTTACCTTAAATTTCAGTTTTGAGTTAATTTAAATTTCGATAAAATCTATTCTTTATAGGAAATCAATTGTATGTTATATTACTATTCTCATAATATATAATTTTCACTTTAAAAATAAAATATATATATATATCAATAATTTTTTATAAGTATTATATTAAATGTGAGTGAAGGGTGAATCGGGAATGGGGGTGGAGTTTTAATAAACCTTCAGCAAAGTATAACAAAAGGATACTCAACATATTTTACATATAATATATTTATAGTACATATCGTATATTATTATATTTTATATTTTAAACAAACTTAATAATTCCCTAAAGGTAGTTGAATGAATTAAAACAGGTGATTGAATATTAACCATCAATCACCTGTCTATAATAAAAACAGTAAAATATTAAAATAACGATAGAAAAAAATTACAATTTCTTTCAACGATGAAATGGAATTTTTAATGAATGAGAACGTGACAAGGTTTATTATTATTATTATTAATAATCACAAATTCACACCATCAGGTGGGCCAGAGATGTGTTGTATGGAGTCAGTTAAATAAATTAAATAAAAAAATAGTATAATCGCACAGGTGTTCAGATATTTTTTAATATTAATAACAACAGCAATAAAATAAACAACTAATCTCATTTATTGAATCTCTAATATTATTTATTTAAATTATAAATTTCTTAAATTACATAAATATATTATTACCGACCGACGATAGTAAGGGAGGTATTGTTTTCACACCAAAATTCACATGTGTAGATTTTTACATATCTCCACGAATCATGCATTTTCTTAACAGAAAAAAGTATTTTTAGCATGATGTCTGTCCGTCTGTCCGTCCGTCCGTCCGTCCGTCTGTCCGTCCGTCTGTCCGTCCGTCTGTCCGTCCGTATAGATGTGTACAGCCTGAACGGCTTAACGGATTTTGATGAAATTTGATATATTTACTTAATGCATCAGTGGGATGAATTGATCAACTTTTGGTGCAAATCCGGAAACCGGAAGTGGTAGTATTAGCGATCGACGATAAGAAGGGAAGGGTTATTTTCGCACCAAATTTCACATAAGGAGATTTTTTTACATATCACCACGAATGTATTGATTTTATCCTCGGGAAAAATCATCTTCATTATGTTTTTCTTAATTTAAAATTATATGACGTCACCCAGCCCTTCATGACGTCACAGCCTCGGGTAACGCCGGCAACGCCGGCTACTTCAGCTATATATTATAAATAAAATAAAATTAAAAATATTTATGTTATATCCATTTCTGTTTTTTATTACATTAATAGATATATTAAAATTATTTGAAATTGTTTCTGTAGCTGGAAATTAATTTATTTCAAACCGTCGGTCGGTTCGGACCTGGCCACAGGTCAACTTATTAAATTATATATTAATATATATTATTAATTAATAATAAATATACACTGAAGGCGGTACTGGCGAAAGGAAATTTCATTTAGAATCAATCAATATATATATAATTTCCGTCGTATGTTAGTGATGTCTGTAACATTATGAAGTTAGTTACAAATTGTCAAAATTATTAATTTGAAACCAACTTCATTTTTTTAAAATTTTGCTTTGTTAAATTAAATAAGTGTCTATTAAAAATAATAATAATAATAATAAATGAATAAAGTTAATAATTTTATATTTAAACATTGTGTTGTTTTGTAGTATTTGAAATGTTGTTTTAAAATGTCCATCTAAGAAGAGTGTTATGCCCACGGCAGCATATGATGCCGGGAACGGCTAGTATATAAAATAAAAAAAATAAATATTCTAGTATATTTATGTAATTTATATCTATATCAGTGATTCTCAACCACTGTCTGCGGCACTTTTATGTGCCGTGAGATTTTCAAAAGAGATTATCAAAATGTGCCGCCAAATTTTTACAAATGTAACGAGGCTCTTAAACATTTCCGACTTTTTTCTAAATTTTTTCAATTTGCTTCTATAAAAAAAGGTAAAACGTTTTTGAGACTAGGCTCTTAAACATTTCCGACTTTTTTTTATATAAATTTTTTCAATATGGTAAACTTTTACACTTATCTTGTGTACCGACAAATTTTTAAACCGTTAAAAGTCTGCCGCGGTAAAAAAAAAAGCTTGAGAATCACTGATCTATATCTTATATATAAAAATTTATAATTCATTATTATGAGAAGTAAAAATATCTAATAAATTCTGTTTTTTTATATAAGGAGGGAAAGTTAAAGTTTATTTAACACTAATAATTTAATAATAGGTACAGGAAGGGAAAAATGCTATCGCCATGGGGACGCTTTTGGCGGGAATGGCAATCGGCTTTCTGATTGGCTGACAACAGCGCTCTCATGGCGATAACATTTTTCCGTTACAACACATAACTTTGAAATAATTAATTATATTACTCTTACTTTATTCTTTTTTTATTTCTTTTCATTTATACATTTTTGAAAATTCTTCAATTTTAAATGTATAAATAAATTTTTAAATTTCTCATTAAAAGTTTTTCACCTCATTTCAATAAATAATTAAATATCATATTGTGTGGAGTAAGAGGGTGTTCTTCATTAACCCCATCCCTCCTCTCCGCAACCGGCTTCATTTCCCTTATAGATTAATTAGCACCCTTACATAAGGTAACCCTTTTTCAAGGGTTACCCTCTCACTGATTGCAAGGACTCTTGTTTGTTACTTTCTTCATCTAATGGAGCAAGTGAAAGAGAGAAAGAGAGAGAAAGTTAAGGATCGAGAGAAAGTTTGCAAGGGTGGAGAGAGAGAGAGTGGACTAACGTCAAATATAACCTTCACAAGCTTAATGGAGATTATTGCAGAACCACACACACACAGGAAGGGATTCAACCCTAAACTACCCTTCCTTCATTTCTCCCCTCGCCCCCTACAACCCCATTACCCAACAAACATTCTTATTAAAAGGTGGGGTGTTTCTTGTTTAAGTAGATCTAATAAATTTATAATCCTTACAATTTTAGAAAGAATTTTCACTCGGAAAAAATATGAATAATAATAAAAATCATGCATACATGCATCGAGTGACTTCTCCTTTAGGAATTTATCCTTTATTTTCTCTCTCAGCTCACTTCCAACTTAAGTATTCATCAATCGTTTCTTCTCATATATAAACTCGGCCTTGATTTTTACTACCATTTCCACACTCTTTTTATTCATAAAAAAAACTAACATAAAATCATCATCTTTCATTTCCTTTTACTATCCAAAAATAAATTAATTCATCGAATTCCTATAAATACAGGTATATATTAACTTAATAAAAATTTTATTAAACAATAAAAAAATAATGTTTTAAGTATAAATAAGGGATAATTGTTTATATTCTTTATTAATTTTATTAATATTTAATACAATCTATAATGTGTTTGGATTTTATTTAATTTATTGTTAATAGATTGGTCTATTATAATCAAAATCATACCTGGTTCATCGTGCCGCCATTCTCAGTACTTTAAAAAAACGATTCCTTATCAACTATAAGATTATTATTTAAAATAATTAAACCATAAACTATATGAAACAATTTCTAAAAATTTAAAAGAATATAAATTAAAAAAAAAAATAGTCATGAAACATTCAGCACTTAAACGTAGGTATTAATGCACTGAAAGACAGAAAAGTATGCCCTGTGGATATAACATAATATATATTTCGTAATTTGATATAATAATAATAAATAAATAATAGTAATAAATATTTTTAAATTTATTTATTTTATTTTGTATTTAAGGAAGCGATGTCCGGCGTTTTTAATTATTAAAATTTCTATTTTAAATTAAGAAAAAGATGATTTTTCCCGGGGCTGAAACCATTACAATTCGATTTTTCTTTATGGTGTGAATTTCAAAAAATCCTTCGAGCGGTTTATTATTTCAAAAATTACAAATATCTATATATATATATACAATTTTTGCTGGTATAATAAGATAAGATAAACATTCTTCTTCTCATTCTCAACATCCCAACCCTTGAATGATCACACATTGGTTTATAACAATAACTTTTATTATTAGATATTAAGTACAAAAAAAAACCTGTGACGTTTGTGTACAGCACCTATAAAGCGGTGTAAAGGTGTTGTATGATAAGTACAATCTATATTTTAAATTTTTTTATTGGTCAGAAATTTTTTATCTTAAATTTTCATCCCGAAGGGAGACTAGATCTCGCTTTCATAGATCCCAGCCCTAGTCCCTTACAACAGTGCTCCGCAACCGGTGTGACGCGGCACACTGGTTTGCCTTAAAGGAGATACAGGTGTGCCGCCGCGATCAAATGAAACTTAGAAATCCGCATATAATATAATTATAAATCAAAAAAATATAAATTTCTTATATTCATGTATCTCCTTTAAGGCAAACCAGTGTGCCGCGTCACACCGGTTGCGGAGCACTGCCTTACAAGACAAGGGACTTGAACCCAGGACCAGGAGGTTGAGCCTCAAGTGTATTGTCCGTTTGGGTTTCTTAGATATTAGATGTTAAAAAGAAACCATAAATAATATTTCGATATATAAAATTATTTTGTTGATTATTCAAGTATAAAAATATTGTTCTGCTGTGAAAAATGGGGATATCCATCGCTCTGAAAGTTCTCTCTTCCAAAGGGTTAATCCTCCGAAGAATTGGATGAGCAATTCCTTCTGGGACCCATAATCACAACTGTCAGAGAGACGACTACACGCGATCACCCTCTGCTGTTGGAAGCGATTTCCCATTATTCTCCTTCAGATTGGCACCGCATTCAATCTCAATTTTCTTTCATATTGAAAATAATAAAAATAAGCTGGAGTGTCTCCACTCGACTATCTCACAATTTGAATTGGATTAAATAACATATATTATATTTCAATTAAATTGAATTAATTATAAATTATAAATTAAAATTAATAAATAGTATATATTAAGCCAGCGCGTGTTTGGCACCACTTCACGTGCTGGTGCGTGATTTGCAATGTTAAAAAATTAATTCCGGAACTCTCAGCGATTCAATCAAGCTGAAATTCTATATATAGCAGTTTTATACAATTTTTAATCATGGGTAAAACTATCAAACATATATCTTTATTTTTACGGGCACTTTAGAGGAAAAAAATTAAAACGTTGTAAGTAATGACCCTCTTCTGGTTGAGCTACATATCTCTGGCGAGATAGTAATAAATGAAAAAACTAAATAAAATAAATAAAAATAAAAATAAAAATAATAAAATATAAAATTATCTGCCTATACTCAGGGTGTCAATCCACACAAGTTATCTAAAATTATTGGTATTTATAAATTATATCGAAACATATTTTTTTAATTCCAAAAAACATGCCGCGTATTTATAAGATTTATTAGTTTATTTATTTATTATATATTTTTAAATATTTTTGAAATATTCTAAAATCGTTTTTACTATCTCGCCAGAGATAGTATTGCGATCACGAGAATTTTCGATGTTGAGATTTTAATGTTTTTATACGTTTTGAAGGTTCCTGAATCATTTTCACTAAGGTTGAGAAAAATGTATACGTTTGTGTATGTATGTAACCAAGATTACGCAAAAACGGTTTGAGCTAGAATGATGAAATTTGGTACATGGGCATTATTCAAAATTCATAGTTTTCTATCCAATTTTGAGAAATTAGCTCAACCGGAAGAGGATCATTACCTACAACGTTTTTATTTTTTTTCTTCTAAAGTGAACGAAAAAATAAAAATATATGTTTGATAATTTTTCACATGATTAATAATTGTATAAAACTGCTATATATAGAATTTCAGCTTGATTGAATCGCTGAAAGTACCAGAATTAATTTTTTAAAATTGCAAATCTCACGCGCCAACACGTTACGTGGTGCCATCAACAAAGAGCCAAACATGCGCTGGTTTAATAAATATTCTTTATTAATTTTAATTTATAATTTAATTAATTTAATTTAATTTAAATTAATATATGCTATTTAATCCAATTCAAATTTGCGAGATAGTCGAGTGGTGACACTCCAGATTTTTTCTTTTTGTTAGTGAAATATGTATTTTAAATTACTTTATTACTAAATAAACAAAATCATTAAAATAATTCCTGAGAACGAGTAGCTATGAAAAATTAATATTTTAATATAATAATGTTTTATTATAAATAAAAATTAAAGTAACATTTTTATAAATCTAAAAATTTGTATAAATATTCTGAAAACGTTTTTTACATTTTTTTACATTATTCTTATATATATATATATATATAGATTTGTTACTGTAATCTATATAGTAAAGGGAGAATGATAATAAATGGGTGTTTTTGAGGAGAGAGACTAGTGAGAGATGTAACATAGAATAATCCTAAGCTTATCTTAAATCTCTTTTAACCTCTTTGTCTATCATTTCACTTGATGGTGATCGTTGCTTTTTAGGATTTTTATAAATGGACAGATGAATTCATTTATTCTTGTCTCATCCAGTTACTTATCGGAAAAAAGACAGTAAGAAAAATAAATCACATTCTTAAGAGTAAATAAGTGGGGATTTGAGAGGGGTGAAAAAGAAACGTGTCCAAATACGGAAGGTAAAGTTCAAACTTTTTTTTTTTTTTGTTTGGTTTGGGAGCCTGTGTGTGTGGCGGTGGGAGGGGGAATTGTAAATTTTAATATTTTCTATTACATGGGTAATTTGTTTCTAAATCTTTTTCTTCTTCATTAGTCATAGAAAAAAAATAAGAATAATAATAAATTTTCATGATCCTGTACCTAGGACATTCTTTATTCAAAAGTAAGCCAACTAAAGACGGACACAGATAAATATAAAACAATAAAAATGAAAGTCGCTCTTAATGGGATTAATGATTTTTGTTTTAATTTCAAGAAAATAAATTTTTAAAAAATACTGGGAAAAAAACATCGGTTGAAACAATTTTATGGTGAAAAACTTTTTTTATCAAAGGGCGAAACGAAAGTTGGACATTTCTTGGGGGGAGGGAGGGAGGGGGGGGGCTGGCAGACAAAAAAAGACAATTTAATCAATTATTAAACACTAAATATTTAATTGACAATACACATAATACATGTCTCTTTCAAGGTCTGAAAAGATCCTTTCAGTGCTGATATACCAGGTCTGTTCAAAAGAAAAGGTAAATTTTGAATTTTTGCGGGTTGTGTACATTATATTATCGAATTGTTTTGTTGGTGGACATATGCTTCTTATATGTTGACATAATCAGCCATTTTGAATCAGTAGTTTGTTTTGGATAACTGAAAAAGTTAGTCACGTTTTGTGTGTTCTTCCATTTTTACTATCTCGCCAGATCACGAAAATTTTTCATGTTGAGATTTTAATGTTTTTTTTACGTTTTGAAGGTTCCTGAATCATTTTCACTAAGGTTGAGAAAAATGCTGTATTGTGTGTGTGTGTGTGTGTGTGTGTGTGTGTAGATAAGATTACGCAAAAACGGTTTGAGCTAGAATCATAAAATTTGGTACATGGGCATTATTCATAATTCGCAGTTTTCTATCAACTTTTGAGAAATGTAGCTCAACCGGAAGAAGGTCATTACCTACAACGTTTTTATTTTTTTTCCTCTAAAGTGACCGTAAAAATAAAGATATATGTTTGATAATTTATCACATAATTAAAAATTGTATAAAACTGCTATATATAGAATTTCAGCTTAATTGAATCGCTGAAAGTACCAGAATTAATTTTTTAACAATGCAAATCTCACGCGCCAACACGTGACGTGGTCCCATCAACAAAGAGCCAAACACGCCTACCACATTTTCATTTTTTGGTTTAATAAATATTATTTATTAATTTTAATTTATAATTTATAATTAATTAAATTTAAATTATATATTATGTTATTTAATCCAATTCAAATTGCGAGATAGTCGAGTGGAGACACTCCAGCTAATTTTCTTTAAAAAAAATAAGGAATACTACTTAGAATAAATTAATGCAACGTTTACGTGAAGTAATACGGCTCAAAAGATCGGAATTGTGGAAAAACAAATCAAGGATTCTGCATCACGATAATGCTCCAGCTCACACATCATTGCTTGTTGGTGATTTTTTGACCATAAGCAAACCGTAATCATGCCTCAACCACACCACCAGATATGGCTCCCTGCTACTTTTACTTATTCTCAATACTGAAGAGTCCAATAGAAAGATAGCGTTTTGCCACAATGGATGAGGTAAAGTCGGAATCAGAAGTGCTTCGACGATTGGAAGAAGCGCTGGCATAAGTCCATTATATCTCAGGGGAATTACTTTGAAGGGGACAAAATTGATTTTAATGAATAAATAATTCAAAATTCGCATTTTCTTTATAATATATTTTCAACTTAACAGTAATCATGTGGTCCGTAGAAGTTTAAGATACCAAGAAAATGATATTATACTTTTATTATACTTAGCGGACCGCAAATTTCCTTTTGTAACGCAGCGGGTTGTTCACTCCAGATATAATAATTTAATATCTCGAAAATATCTGTTAAACATTCTTAGAAATAGAAATTTAATATTTAATAATATAGTCATTGAATATGATAATATATCGTTTGAATATGCACGTTTTTGCGATTACTAATTTTTATTTGTAATTTAAATCAATTAAATTAGGAAAACATTTAATAATTTAAAAATTTCCAAATAAAAAAATAATTAAATAAATAATATAAAATAAAAGTGAAAAGTATTATAAATCTAATATAATAATTTATAATTTCAATGAAATTAAAAATAAAATTAGAAAAAAATCAGGTGAAAAATTCTTTATACATTTATAAAAGGAAGTTTATACTTTGTTATTTTTTTTGTAAAGACTTGGTTGTATATATATACATATATATATATATATATAAATATATATCATTCCTTCTGGGTTATTTTTCCTTTAAAAGATTTTATCAAATGTAAAGTTTTTCATTTCCTTAATGTCACTCTTTCTCTTTTTCTCTCTGATTGATATAAAAAGACATTCATATGTTGTTTTTGTTGTTATTGTTCTCTATATACCTATATACATACCTATTATGAATCATCATTCCTTTCTATTTAATAATTTCATTCCAGACTCAAAACAATTCCAATATCATTGCATGAAATGGTATTTATTCATTATCCATGAACCATTTCCATATGTCATCTTTTACTTCTTTATTTTTAACATAATTTAATGGTAAATGTTCATGAAACGGGTCACCTCTCGGATTTGGATGAAACTTCGCCAGAGGATTCCTTGTTTAATTCTAAGAAACGTTTACCGTAGGCAATATTGGAGGGTGTCTTCTAGTTTTCGAGATACAAATGATTAAGGTTGAATATGAACATACATATTTATAATGTTTTATTGATTTGGCCAGTAGAGGGCTTCACTTTTGCCGCTGTGTGTCCAATGGATGTATATGTATATGTAATGTCAATATTTAAACTTAACAATTTTTATCTTAAAAAAGAAAAAGAAATGATTAAAGTGTGAATATTGACATTACATATATATTTATTGGACATACATATTTATAATGTTTTATTGATTTGGCCGGTAGAGGGATTCTCCATCACCGCTGTATGTCCAACGGGTGTATATGTAATATCTATTTTCAAACTTTCTTCATTTTTATCTCGAAAACTAGATGAGATCCCCCTATGATGCCTAAGGAAAACGTTTCTTAGAATTAAACAAGGAATCCAGTGGCGAAGTTTCATCCAAATCCGAGAGGTGACCCGTTTCCTGAACAAAAACTGAGTTCAATTGATGAAACAGTTCAGATGTTAAAATTATATATTAATATTCACTTTTATGTATTGTAACATATGGACGTATATAATATTACAAAACTGAATCAATGATAGGAATAGGTATAAATATCTATTAAAGGATAGTGTTACAGTTATTTAAAAATGAAATAATAATTTCAACTTCCGTCTCTCTCTCTCTCTCTCTTGTTATTTAGATCCATTTATTAACTAATAGCAATGCAAAAGTCCCGAAATGGCCACATGAGAAAGAGAAAGAAAAAATCACCGTTACCCGATCAATGTTTATGTTTCATCCGGTCAGACAAATCAGGGTACAAACCTCTAATAGTCTTGTCAAACATCAATACAGTTAACTTTATTAAACGTCCATTTAAAAAAAAACGCTATATACATTATATATATACAATCACGATACAAGCATAATAAATAAATATTAATTAAAAATTAGCTGGAGTGTCTCCACTCGACTATCTCGCAATTTGAATTGGATTAAATAACATAATATATTATATTTAAATTAAATTTAATTAATTATAAATTATAAATAATAAATAATAAATATTAAACCAGCGCATGTTTGGCTTTTTGTTGATGGCACCACGTCACGTGTTGGCGCGTGAGATTTGCAGTGTTAAAAAATTAATTCTGGTACTTTCAGCGATTCAATCAAGCTGAAATTCTATATATAGCAGTTTTATACAATTATTAATCATGTGAAAAATTATCAAACATATATCTTTATTTTTACGGTCACTTTAGAGGAAAAAAAATCAAAACGTTGTAGGTAATGACCCTCTTCCGGTTGAGCTACATTTCTCAAAAGTTGATAGAAAACTATGAATTTTGAATAATGTCCATGTACCAAATTTCATCATTTTAGCTCAAACCGTTTTTGCGTAATCTTGCCTACATACACACACACACACAGACACACACACACAGACATTTTTCTCAACCTTAGTGAAAATGATTCAGGAACCTTCAAAAAGTATAAAAACATCAAAATCTCAACATCGAAAATTTTCGTGATCGCAATACTATCTCTGGCGAGATAGTAATAATTAAACATAAACAAAAGAATGTATTAATAATATATATATATATATATATTGTAAATTAATTAATTTTTTGATAATTATTTAATATTAATTACCATTCATTTAAATTCAATTTATTATTTATAATTATAATTTATATTTGGAGTTTGGGTACTGAATTTGTGCTGATAAATAATTTAGAAATCGATAAAATGACAAATTGATTAAATCATTTGGTCATTAACTATAAGATGCATTTGATCTGTGATCATACTAAAATATTATCGATTTACAGGGTGTTCATTTGAGGTTGTTCAGTAAGACTATCTAAAAAACTACTCAGATTTCACGATCAAAATTAGGAAGCTATTTGATTAAAATTAACGCCTCGAATCAACCAAATTAAAATAAATGTTCAGAGACTCCAAAAGCTCAAAGGCTTTTTTGGAATTCACACTATAGATAATATTTATAAAGAAAAATCGATCTGTATTGGTTTCAGCCTCGGAAAAAATTATCTTTGTTAGTTTTTTCTTATTTTAAAATAGGAATTTTAATAATAAAAAACAGCGATTCCATAAATACAAAATATTATAAATAAAATAAAATTAAAGATATTTATTTTAATAATATTTTGTAATCACAATTATGTTATATCCACAAGCCATACTTTTGTCTTTCGGTGCATTAATACGTAAGTTTAAGTGCTGTATGTTTTATGACGATTTTTTTTTAAATTTTTTGAAATTGTTTAATATATTTTGTTGTTTATTTATTTTAAATAATAATCTTAATCTTAAATATTGATAGTTCATAAGGAATAATTTTTTTAAAGTACCAAACGGCGTATAATAAGATTAAATATACAATATGATAATAGTAAATTAATATAAGTAATTTTATTTTTTAAAAATTATGTATTTATTATTTGTATATGTAATTAAAAAAAAATAAAATATAAAAAATATTTGTTGGTTTATATTACCTATCCTAGAATCATAAAAGCAAAAATATATAAATTAGTAATAGGTAATTGATAGATCAAAAGGTAAAGGTAAAGAGTTGACTCGGAAAATATATTAAATTAATAGACAAAAGGATTGAAAAAATAGAATAGACAATAAATAATTATAACATAATTTTTAAGTAGAAAATAATTATTATTACTTAAAAATACCAATAACAATAGAAAAAATAGAAAAAATATATAAGACATATTAGAAAGATTTTGACGGGTAACGGGTAGTCTCTTCTCTATGATCCCAATAGTAAAGATTTCTACTTCAGGGAGTAGCGTCCCTGCCCTCACGTGAGTTCATGATTTCTTTCTTGTATAGGAGGCGAATCATGTCCTTTACCCGTTGTCTCCTTTCCATCCATTTCCTTACTCTTACTATTCTCTTCTCCCTTGATCCTTCTAAAAATTAATCTTATTTGGATGAAGGAGAATACCTAGCATAGAATCATTAAAAAGAAAAAAAATGAAATCTAGTCTTTTATGAAAGTCTATTAAGAACCTCGGGGGGTTAATTCAAATATATGCAGATTACGCGCATTTTTTGACTAGCAAAACCTTGTAATTTACGAGTGAGACGTATCTTATAAGTGCCTCTGAGTGCCTCGATCGATTCATATTAGTATACAACTTGGAACTCATATTTATTGTATTCTTTGCAGATTTAGAAAAACAAATCTTATTCAATGTTTTTCATTTTATTAAAATTTTTGACTAAATCTTGTAAATTGTGACCAAGACAAATCAATTGAACATAATTTTAGCCAGATTCTAAATAAAATTGATTTTCAGTATCATTATATGGAAATTTTTAATTAATTTTAATATTGGTTTATTTTTACAGTTCAAAACAAAATATTGCCTTATAACATCAGGTAAAATCTATACGAATCTATTCATTATGAAACGGACATTCATTTTCACTAGTATTATATAATTTTACGTTGCTTCCTTAATTAAATATTAATTATTGAAATTTGACAGATTGAAAAGATTTGCCGCCATGTTGATTAGCCGTGGCGACCACCTCCAATGCTTTGCTTATCCGTGACCTTGAAAGGGACAATAGTTTTTTAATTTCTCCATAGCAATCACTTGGTTACCCCCAATGGATGAGATTCAACTGCCTTTGGCCTTATTTCCCTAATACACGCTTGTACATTAATTTTACATAATCTATTTTTTAATTAATGTTCTTTTTAATTATTTGAAATTGTTTCATATATTTTGTCTTTTGTGAACCAGGTACTTATTTTGAATAATATATAAAACCAGGACCCATTCTTCTCTGTAAAAAGAGAAAAGGATAAAATAATAAAAAAATACAAATATGAGTAAATTTAAAATACACAAACAAACCTCACAAGACTCCATTTTTTTAAATTCCTTTTTAAAAATTATTTTCTATTTTTTATACTTTTTTTTGTTAATAGTTTTTTAATTCAAAATATCATTCTTTCTCAATTCTTTCTTTAACAGACCCAGTGGCGGATTAAGTTGATTGGGGGCCCCGGGCGGTAAAATTGAAATGGGCCCTCTGTTATTTATCATTATAATTGAAAGACAAATTTTGTTTATATTATAATTTAGGCTGTTTTATACTTACATATATAGTATTTATGTAAAAAATACATAATTTTTACTGTGGTCGCCGAGACCCAAAATTGATTATTTTTTTCTTAAGTTAGTCGGGGTTCAAACATGACCGAATAAAGATCTATATCAAGAATAACTTGTTTTATTTAAACTCCGATTATCCATAAACTCAACAGTTTTTTTAAATTTTTTTTAAGGAAATATTTTTATTTAGGTTTCGGTGGGCCCCTCGGGCTGGTGGGCCCCGGGCGGCCGCACGGTCCGCCCGGCGTTTAATCCGCCTCTGAACAGACCTAGTTATAAAATAATTTATTAATATAATAAATAATTGAAATGACTTATGACTTCCCAAATATAGACTTTTCAGTGATACTGAATATTATAGAATTGGTTCAATTTCACGATAAACTGCGAGAGAGAGATGATATGTTTTTCGGTCATGAGAAAGCTACAATTGAACTAATCATAATGGACCTTAGAGTAAGAAAATAAAGGTAATTCTATTTTAGATGACCAGGATTACAACTCACTGTCATATTTTTTTTAAAAAAAATTAAACGGATAAACGGATATATAAATGGTTAAACGGATAAAAATGAATTTTGTTTATGATATAGATAAATTACTGATAGATTGATCACTGATTCCCAAAAGGGGTACTGCGGTTATCCAGGGGGGGGGGGGGGGTGTGAGGGGCACAGGTGTATTTAGGGAAAATTTATTATTATCTTTCTATTCGGAATCCAATAAATAATTTCATATTTATTGAATTTCGAATTAAAGAATAATTTTATAATTTCAAACATCAATGTTTCTAATTTCCACATTTCTTTACTAAATTTTACAAAAAGATAGAAATATGAATATATTTATTTTTTATTGCTATAAAAACTTGTTAAAAAATTAGTTTCCAGGGTGCGCTGAGTAATTATTTTCTGAAAAAGAGATTGTGTGTGGGGGGAGGGGGGATAGGTAGTGCATATGTTTGGGAACCACTAATATAGATACATTAATCTAAATTTTAAGAAATATTATTTATTATTAGTAATTATATCTTTTTGAAAAGTAATTTAATTTTTCTCATTTGAAAATTGAAAATGAGTAAATATTTAAAATAACCAGAATTAAAAATGTATCATCTACCTCTACTATCTTATATCTATCAAAAAATTTAATAAAAATAAACCATAATCTTCATATTTTCATTAAAAAACACTATTATTCTGAAATAAAAGTGAGAATAACAACAAAACAACTGCTAACATATTGTAGAACTACTTTTTGATCCAGTAATGGACCATCAACCTAAAATGGGTTTAAAATAAATAAATGGAATAAAATTCACTAAGGATTGGTTTTATTAATATTTTTTATAATTTCTTATAATTTTTTATAATTTATTTTAATTATTCTTTATATTTACAGTTTGTTTCTTTATATTTACAATTCTTATCCATTTAATCGCGCGATTTTTAATCAAGAAAGGTCAATTAATGGAATCGAAAAGAAAAAGATAATGACATTAATATAATTTAAATAATATATTGGAAATTTTAGTAATATTAATTTAATATAATGATAATTATTTATACTAATATAATAATAAATATATTTTATTAAATTTATTATTATCAGTAATAAGATGTTTAAATATAATAAAAATTGTTGTTCATTTAATTTCATAAAATAAAATTATAAATTTAATAATGTTTATAAATTGGGAATAAACCTATTTACACAATTTATTATTAGCAGAAAATTTAGTTATCTAAAGGAATCTGATGAAAATAAAATATAAGTTGTAAAGATTTAGTGATTAGCCATGTTTATCTCAGTATTTGGCCACGTGGACCACTACTGAATAAAATTGTTCTAGACACTTAAAACAAAAAAATTAGCATACATCACATTTAATTTAATAAAAAAAACCGATTTTATTAAAAAAAAATTTTAATCGTATTTTTTAGTAATGGGCCTCCGGTCCACTTATGAAAAAAATGAGATATTTGTTTCAGTAAATGACCATAATAATGACCCTAATAATTTATAATCATCACATAAATTAAATATTTCAAACTGATTAATATAATTTGTAGTATCAACTATTGAATTTAATTTTTGAATTGAAATTATTATTAAATAAAACATAATCGATTGAAAATAAAGTGAAGCATATCTTTGACGTTTTGCATAAGAAACTAACCTGCCTCGTGTTTTAACAAATTTCATAATTATAATATAAAAGCAGTGATTGGTCTCTGTTTCATTGTTAATCAATTCGAAAAATGCTCTTCTTGATATTTATCGATATCTCAAGTTTAATTTGAAATTAAAAAGCTTTTGATCAAAAATCTATCAAATGGTCCATTACTGGTACAGTGGCCCACGACTAGTACATTTACCTTATATATTACAAATGGGATTTAATGAAATTCAATATTTCTGAATGTTATATTATAGAATGTATATATATATATATATATATATATATACGTATATATTCTAAAATATGTATATATATTTTTGTAGATTGCTAGTTAAATTGATAAACAGAATATCTTAGTCTGGATTCAAAGACCGGTTTTTGTTTGTATGAGTGTCTGTATCAGTATTTCCATCCAATCTTTCCGCTTTTTTTTAATATTCTCATGTATTCATCGAATGATGATGATTCATCCATCCATTTATTTAATTTTTAGTAGGAATAACTTTTAAAAAGTAACTATTTCTCTTTGAGATCTATAAGTATTATTCAAACGTGAAAAAATTGATATTCTAAACATTCATAATATTTGTTATAATATAAAAATATGAAAGGTTTTTTCAATCACATTGATAAGATTTAAATTCAAAAATACTTAACATGGAGAACATTAAAACTACTCTTTGTGAACGAAAATCCAACCAAACAAATTAAAGGATAAAATCATCCATCATCTCTTATTTAATAGAAATTATTTTTTCAATAAATACAATTTTAAGGTAATATCATAAATTGGTCATCCAGTCATGGATTTGAATAAAAATTTACCAGTAGATTCCTTTTTTAACTCCAAAGAAACTATCCTTATGCAATTTTTGCGGGTCTCTTCTAGTTTATGATAAATAAAGTTTTTTTTTAAGTTTGACTGATTAGCTGATTATGAATGTCGAAATGTGCTTCCATTAAGTAATGTTTTTTTTTTACTAATTCACTAATTATTCACTTATTCACAAATTTTCGGTTAATTTTGATAAATTAATTAATTATTTAATTTTTCTATATCCAATCCGAACTGAAATAAAAACCCTGCTAGTGAATTCCTTTTTTAATTCCAAAAAAACTTTCCTTATCCAATATTTCGCGTGCGCTTTTAGTTTTTACGGAATAAAAATTATTAAAATTATTAAAATTTGCATTTACATCCATTGATATTCTATTTAGCTACCATGTTTTATCCATCCAGAGGGTTCCACTAATTTTCTGGAGGGGGGTTTCAGTTCGGATTAATATAGAAGATAAAAAAATAATTAATTAAATAATTTCTATCATGTTTTATCCATTTGACCAGCAGAGGGTTCCACTAATTTTCTGGGGGGGGGGGTTCAGTTCGGATTAGATATAGAAAATAAAAAATTAATTAAATAATTTATAACCTAAAAAAATCCGAAAATTAGTGAATAATTTATAAATTAGTCAATAAAACATTTCTTAATGGCTGCACATTTCGACGTTCATAACCAGCAAATCTGTCAAACTTATTTATCTTGCAAACTAGAAAAGTCCGAGAAATATTGCATAAGAAAAGTTTCTTTGGAATTAAAAAAAGGAACCCACTGGTGAAAATTTATTCAAATCCATGACTTGACAACTAATCTGAACAATTACGTTAAGTTAAGTTGTTATATATCATATAATATTTATAGTATTCGTTAAAATAATTTTTCAAAAAAATTGGTAAAAATTTATAAAAAAAAAAAAAAACATTTTATAAATATTCAATGATAAATTTTTGTTATTTGTGAAATAAAGAATATATTAAAGTTAATTTCACTTAATTATAAATTTTTAAATAATAAATTCATAAATATAAGTCGATAAAAATATAGGTCGGTAAGAAAATCTTACTCTCTATTTTTTTTCAGTTCAGAAATTTATTTACTACCGGTTTTGTTTGTTTGTTTGTTTTTTTTAAGAATCTCAATTCAAGTTGCTTCATCACCTAATAAGGAGATCAATCTGCTTGAAAAGCTCTCCAAGATTCTTTTTTTTTATTTTTGCTCAAAGAGACACACACACACAGACAGACAGACAGAGAGACAGATAGACAAGACATGTATCTACAATATATATATATATATATATATATTCATGTTGCAATCATGATCATCATCATCAAACATGATTTAACTTTCACCTAAAAGGGAATGTTTTTCTACTTAATCTTAAATATAAATAAATAAATTAAAGGAAATTAGCATAGAGAGTAAAAATATAAAACTATAAAATATACTTCCTAATATGTCAATGAAAAATAAATTTTATATTATGTGAATGCTTGTCCTTATGTGTGTGAGTATTTGATAATAAATAATAATAATAACTGAAAAAATTCTTTAGTATTTTGAATTTCTTATATAAAATAAAAAAAATTTAAATTCGTTAATTTTTACTATCTCGCCAGATCACGAAAATTTTCGATGTTGAGATTTTGATGTTTTTATACGTTTTGAAGGTTCCTGAGTCATTTTCACTAAGGTTGAGAAAAATGTATACGTTGTGTATGTATGTAACCAAGATTACGCAAAAACGGTTTGAGCTATAATGATGAAATTTGGTACATGGGCATTATTCAAAATTCATTGTTTTCTTTCAACTTTTGAGAAATGTAGCTCAACCGGAAGAGGGTCATTACCTACAACGTTTTTATTTTTTTTCTTCTAAAGTGAACGAAAAAATAAAAATATATGTTTGATAATTTTTCACATGATTAATAATTGTATAAAACTGCTATATATAGAATTTAAGCTTGATTGACTCGCTGAAAGTACCAGAATTAATTTTTTAACACTGCAAATCTCACTCCCCAACACGTGACGTGGTGCCATCAACAAAGAGCCAAACATGCGCTGGTTTAATAAATATTATTTATTAATTTTAATTTATAATTTAATTAATTTAATTTAATTTAAATTAATATATGTTATTTAATCCAATTCAAATTTGCGAGATAGTCGAATGGAGACACTCCAGATTTTTTTTAAACCAAATTTCACCTGTTAAAATTTTTACATTTCTTCATGAATCATGCATTTTGTTAACAGAAAAAAGTATTTTTAGCATGATATATGTCAGTCTGTCTGTCCGTTGTATGTCCGTATAGGCGTGTACAGCTTGAATGGCTCAACGGATTTTGATAAAATTTGTTATATTTACTTAATGCATCAGTAGCATGAATTCATCTACTTTTGGTGTATATCCCGAAGCCGGAAGTGGTAGTTTACAAATTATTAATTTTATATTCGTTGTCGGAAATTGTTTATTACATTAAACTAAGTTGTGAAATAAAAAATACATACATATTTATAAATATAACGTTGTTTTTAATTATTTTTAAATCGTCGGTCGGTTCTGTGCCTGGCCACAGCTCATTTTATTATTATTTTTATTTAAAAATTGATATGTCATATTAAAAAAAATATTTTTATAAATAAATTTATGTTGAAAATTAATCCAATAATAATAATAATAATAATATTAAATAAAATAAATAACTAAATAAATGTTTTTTCTTTAATCTCTTCAATGATTATTTATTTTGGTAAAAAAAATCAATTAAAATGAGTTTTCACAAATTGATTGTAATCGATCAAAAAAAAAATAATTTAAAATTTTAAAATAAATAAATTTAAATTTGAATTATAGAATTAGAGTTTTTGAAGAAGTTAGAAAGTTATACAATCTTTTTGCTTATCTAATATAAAATAAATAATGATAATATAATATTAGTTAGATTTAAAATTATCTATTGAAAGACCATGATGATTTGTGTGTGAATTTTCAGTATTAATAATTTAACATTTTCAAAAATTGATCTTATTATATAATATCTAATATTTATATTTTCTGTTTTTGTTTTAGAATACATATACAAACGCTGAGAAATTATTAACAGCCGCGGAGGAGCTTGCTCAAACGGGCGAGTGTAACGCTGATGAAATTTATTCAGTGGCCCACGAACTTGAAAGCCACGTTACGAGCTTTGCTGCTCGAGTTGAACAACGAAGACGTCGCCTCGATCTTGCCGTACTCTTCTACACCCACGAGAAAGAGGTAATCATCCATCCTTTATCACTCTATAATTATCATTAGTATAATATAAAATATTGACAATCCTTAATAACCAACTATATTTAAATAATTATATAATAGTTAAAGTGTATAACTATAATGATATATATATATTAGGTTGATCGTGAAGTAATTTTGTTATTTCCGCCAGAGGATTTAATTAAATTTTTTCGAGCACAACTTCACACTTGAGCCGCATAATTATTATTTGTAGGTAGAGCTAATATAGAAATGCTTGTGTGTGATAAAGTTCAATTGAATCTATGCTGTAGTTTAAATAGTAGAGCCATACACAGCATTTTCTTCATTTTTTACATTTTTCCTATAAAAATGGTAAAAATACTTTTCAAACCAGATAGAAATTAACGGCTGTGTTTGGAGAAGATATTTTGACAATACGGCAAAATTTTCTTTTAGATTCGGCAATTTTGATGTCGAAGTTGCACTACATACTCTAAGGTCGGTTGAAGCTGATAACTGCACGTTAAAGGCATTAGTTGATTTTTTGGACTGTACGTGAAATAAAGAAGTTGAAAAAAATATCTGGATCAGTTTTTTGCCATTGTCTTTCAGTTTTATAAAAAAAACGAAATTAGTTTCCGAACGACCCAATATATTTTATTTATTTATTTATTTTAAATCCGACATAATTAATTTTTGACAATTATGTTATAAGAAACATAAAAAAATATATTTAAATTAATAAGTTAATCATATTATTTATAGATTTTTAATTTTCAGTTAATTTTATAAAAAAAATTAAAAAATATTATATTTTGAAATATTAATGATTTTTCTTTAATTTACTATATTACCATATATATATATATATATATATATTTCCAAAATTTGTTTAATAAAAATTATTCGAATAATATAAAATAATTTAATAATTATTTTTATCAAATTGATATGTGTGCGTTGAAACACTTTATTCCAATTTTTAACGCAAATTTGAATACATATTCTTTCATCCATTTTTTTACTATCTCGCCAGATTACGCAAAAACGGTTTGAGCTAGAATGATGAAATTTGGTACATGGGCATTATTCAAAATTCATAGTTTTCTATCAACTTTTGAGAAATGTAGCTCAACCGGAAGAGGGTCATTACCTACAATGTTTTGATTTTTTTTCTTCTAAAGTGAACGAAAAAATAAAAATTTATGTTTGATAATTTTTCACATGATTAATAATTGTATAAAACTGCTATATATAGAATTTCAGCTTGATTGAATCGCTGAAAGTACCAGAATTAATTTTTTAACACTGCAAATCTCACGCGCCAACACGTTACGTGGTGCCATCAACAAAGAGCCAAACCTGCGCTGGTTTAATAAATATGATATATTAATTTTAATTTATAATTTAATTAATTTAATTTAATTTAAATTAATATATGTTATTTAATCCAATTCAAATTGCGAGATAGTCGAGTGGAGACACTCCAGATTTTTTTAAGTAAAATATCAAACAACGTGACTAACTTTTTCAGTTGTCAAAAACAAGCTACTAATCCAAAATGGCTGATAATATCAACATATGAGAATCATATGTGCACCAACATAACAAAAAAAAATTCGCCAATCGAATGTACACAACCAGCGAAAATTCAAAATTCACCTTTTCTTTTGAACAGGCATCATATATTATATAGATAAATTTTCCCCTTACTTAACTTAAAGAAGGAATATATTAAGTTTAAAAATGTAAGGGTCCTGTCAACGGCATTTTAGATTGTATATATTTATATATCTATAGGCAGCAGACATCAAATCAATCTGTAAGTACCATATGTGTGTAGACGAATGATGGGGTAAGGGGAGGGATATAGGGGAGAAGAAGAAGAGTGTCCCATCTGTCTCACTCACTTAGAATGGGTGTGTAGAAGCATTTCCCCCGGGCAAATGATAAAAGGAAATGCAAGTGAGAAATGCGAGGGTGTTTTTTGTGCCCTAACTATAAACAATTTGTAAATTGAAAAAAAAAATGTAAGGTGAAAATAAAAATAAAAAATAAACATCTCTATGATTGGTTGGGTGTATTAATTAAAATCAGTTGGTTGGTTATTTTTTATATTATGATTAAGTAGTAATTTTAATGGGAATTCAAAGTTTAGAATCCTTATACATACGTGTACAGTAATATATTACGCTTAAAAATTGAAAATATATATACTAATCGGATTATTTCTTAATTTTTTGACTTTCACCCTTTCTTTAAGAAAAAAATCTAATTAGATTCCATTTCAGTTCACCGATTTAAGCCAATTATATATATATATCTTATCCTATTATACTAGCAAAAATTGTATATATATGTATTTTTGAAATATTAAACCGCACCAAAGATTTTTTTGAAATTCACAGCATAGATAATATTTATAAAGAAAAATCGATCTGTATTGGTTTCAGCCTCAGGAAGAATAATCTTTATTAATAGTTTTTTCTTAATTTAAAATAAGAAGAATATTAAATGACGTCAGCAATTTCGTCAGACAGCGCTTCTTTAAATACGAAATATTTTAAATCAAATTACGAAATATATATTATGTTATATCCACAGGTCATACTTTTCCGTCTTTCACTGCATTGATACGCACGTTTAATGGCTGTATGCTTTATGACTATTTTTTTTTAATTTATGTTCTTTTAAATTATCTGAGCAGCGTCTCGGTGAACAAGGTATTAATATTACCTGCCGACCATGACTAATAATAAAAAAAATTTTCACTTAAACATTTATTAAAAAAAAAATTAAATCTTTATCTATATATAATATGATTGACCATTTCAAAAAAAAGGAAAAAAATTATAAAAAAAAGTTTTAAAAAGAAGACAACCTAAAAGTTAACTTAAAACATCTGGGAATGCTAGGAATCATTACTATCAACGAACTTTTATTCATATTTATCACAAAATTGGATAAATAATTCCAATTTATATGATCTTAATATATTGTGAGAATTAGATAAATAATGTAGAGAGCAAAAAATATTTAAAAATAGATATTTAAGGTAAATGAAATAAAATCATTTAATTTACAGAATGAAAATATAATTTTAATCAAAATAAGAAACAATGTTTTTGATTAAAATGTTTTCAAGATTTATAATTACAATATATAAATATAAATTTTAATATTAAATGTTTAAATAATAATGAGACATATTTATAATATTTTACTTAATTTATTATCTTCACTGGTATTTGGTAGTATGACATTACAAGTTTCAAACCAAGTTATTAATGTTTCTCTTAGTTCATTACTTGGTTGAGTGAATCGTCTTGAGGCTGGATTTATTCCGGCACAATTTAGAGCCCTATTATATCTTGTATGAAGTCCACAATCAATTGAATTTCGTTTGGTTACTCGCCAAAATCGATATTTAATTTGTAAATTAATATTAAATTGATTGAGATGAGCTTTCACTACATCTATAATGAACTTCTTTCTTTGCTGGTAGTTGAAAGAATCGTAGACTTCAATTTTGCAATTTATAATATGCGGGAAATTTTCAACTTTGACCGCCGATTTGATTATGTTCCCAACCGAATTTTATAAAACCAAGACCACTTTACATTTACACTTTTTTAAGCTCTACTCGAATCCAAAATCAAAATTTAAAAATTCGAAAATTTTTGGCGACAGACACACATACTTACACAACTTTTAGTTCGTTGATAAAAAAAAAATGAGAAAAAAGAATATAACTTCGTAAAAATTTGTCTAAAGGTGTATATAAAATACTTAAATAAATATAAAAACAGTTTGAAAATTTATTTAAAATAAACTTATTGAAATTTTCTCAAACACATTTGGTAATTAATTATGATTTATAATGAAATGAAAAAAAAATATTTTTTTAAAAAAATAATCTATATATTTAATACGACAGTGTCCGTCTGTACGCAAAAAACTCCAGAGCCAAAAATACAAGGAGTAAGGTAACCAAATTTTTCTGAGGTGAAGGGTACCTCAAATGATGAAAAATAAAAAATAAATTAGTATCTTAGGTAACTCCTGAGCTGAGCTGCGGGTGTTCCATTTTCCAGAAATATATATAAAGGAGAGTGTTTGTATGTAGGTAATTTGTTTACTTTTTTGCTGTCATAGAAACATATATATATATAATTAGAACCTCTCTCTCTCTCCCTCTATTTACAATTTTAAAAAATGGAGTGTTCTAGCCAAATTAAGAAATTTAAATGCCTTATGCAACATTGATAGGTAAATGAATTGGCCTGGAAGAGGAGACATGTGATTAGAGAAATTGGGGGAAAATCAACCGAAAAGTAATTAAACAAAAAAATTCAAGAGTTATGATACGGATACGACTTACATATAATTAACATACAAAATGTAGAATTTGAAAAAATATAAATATTTAAATACTTAAGATCTCTAATCTCGAAGAATAATATATTAATATTCGAGAAGAATTTAAATCGACGTTGTAATTGAGTAACGCCTGTTATTATCCAGTAAAGGGGCTTATCTCATCAAAGAGGATCAAAATTAAAATATATAAAACAATTATTTTTCATGTTGATCGATGACTAGGGTGGCCATATTTCGAAAACACCAAACCGGGACAAACGGTATACCTTTTTTTTAGAACTAAATTGAAAAAATTTTGAAAAAAAAATTACGAAATGTCCTAAATATTGAAAAAACGGGACAGTAGGGTGTCCCGAAGACATTTTTGGGACAGAGCAACTAAAGACGGGACGTTTGGTCACCCTATCGATGACTCTGGGAGACGAGAGTAGATTTAGAGTATTTGTGAGATTAATATTGTTCGCAGCATTTATAGGCCAAAAGAAGATGAGGTCACAGGGGGATGGCGGAGATGGCATAACGAGAAATAATGTCCAGATATAGTTAAGGTTATAAAATCGAGAAGGCTGGGATGGGAAGGGGACGTGGTTGGAATTGGAGAAACTAGAAATTGGGAGAAACCGATTGGGAAACATCCGGTGGAAGACCAAGGACCAAGGTGGGTGGACAAAAAAGGAAGGGACATGGGAGAGATGAGACAGGGTAGGATTTTGTTGTAGCTCAGGATAGGGACGCTTAGAGAAATGTGGATGCTGCGGCTAAGAACTTTCGAAAACTGTAGAAACACAGAGTTAGATAAATATAACATATACAATAATAATATATAATTAATTTACTGATTAAATTAAAATATATTTTACAAGAAAACAAATACATGTCTTATCTACTTATACTGATTGAAACAAAATGGATGAAAACCTTTTACATACAGACTTTCAACCAAATACTATGCATCACTCACGGGGGGTACAGGGGGCGGAGCCCCCGTCTACGTGTGAAGAGCGCCGAAGGCGCTCGGAGCAGCTAGTTGTTATTAATTGATAATTATTTATTATGATAAAAACTTATAATTGGATTAAAATAAATGTTTGAAATTATTTTAAAATAAATAAGTACAGAAAATAGGGTAGAAAATTTACAAATACTTAAAGAGTTTTTTTTATCTTTATAATGAGACTAAAATTGAAAATTATATTATGAATTTTAATTCAATTAACAAACCATGACAAAATATAAAGATATATCTTTAGAGTCTTATTCAAGGTTTCTATTTAATTAAAAAAAAAAAAATTTTGCAAATCAAAATAAAATGTAGATGTTATTAATTAACGTAGTGAATAGAGTGAAGTTCTCGTTTTTTTTATATAAAATAAGACTCATCTTTTGCTTCCTTTCATCTAACATCCATATTTAATTAAATCATTTACATTTGAAATGTAAATATGGAAATATATATATATATATATATAAATTTGTCTTTTGTAAATGCCCTTTAAATATGAAAATATATCTTAAAAATAAAAAAAATTATAATAACTATCTAGATTTATATTTGTCTATATAAAAAAATATTTTTTTTCTCCACGTTGCTCAAAATTTAAAAATTTTTGCATATCTTTATGTTTCATGATCTAAAGAATACGGTACAATTTTGTATATTGATATTGTAATACTTAAGAGTCAAAATTAGCTGCGCTAATTACTATAAAATTACATTACACTATTCTTATTACTCCTATTTAAACATATGCTAAAATTTGTTTATCAATTTCTCATCAAAAAATAAAAATTAATATTTTTGGTGATTTGATGAAGTCAGAAATATTTTCGTCGTTTATTTTAATTACAGAATTATTAATTATTATATTTCACAAGAAAAAATAGTTTATAGATTATATACAAATTAAAATATAAATTTTTAGACAAATTCTAAATAAGGGTTGTTTTAAATTTTTGTTAAAAATTTTTAATCAAATGATTATATTCGATAAAGTAAATAAATTATTTATAATGCAAGAAAGGGGGCTTATCTCGTCAAAATTATTATCGAAGTTAATTAAAATATATAAAACCATCTTTTTGGAAGCTGTATTATATGGGTGTGGGGCATGGTCTATGACATTGGAAGACGAGAGTAGATTTAGAGTATTTAAAAATAAGATTCTTCGGAGCATTTATTTATTTAATAATATCTAATATCTAGCTATTTGTACTTTTTATGTTTACGGTTAATAAATTTGAAATTATGAAATTAATAAAAAAATAATTTAGACATATTTTATAAATCCAAAGATAAACAAATAAATTTACTAAAAAGTTTATTTATCATTATTATGTTTAATAATTTTTTTTTTTGTAATATATTGATAAAAATTAATATTAAAAAATATTAAATCGTATAAGTTTAAATTAAAAAAATAATATTTGAATTCAAATTTAAATTTTAATACATAATTTACAATAAATTTCAATCAAATGTAAAATAGAACACTTTGAAAATCATCTAGATGCTAGAAATTTAGAAAAATGTGTTTCAATATTATATACATAATATTATATATATTTAATTAAAATATTGAAAAATATTATATGAATATTTAGAATAAAATTATATAAAGATAGAGTAACCAAACGTGCCGTTTTTCCGGGATTGTCCTGTTTTAGGTGCTCTGTCCCGGCGTCCCGAAAAAAGTCTTCTGGACAGCCTATTGTCCCGTATTTTGTTTTTGTTTTTTTAATATTTAGGATATTTCGTACTTTTTTTCAAAATTTTTTCAATTTTCTTCTAAAAAAATAAAAAAATAGTAAACCGTTTGTCCCGGCTTGGTGTTTTCGAAATATGATTACCCTATGTATAGATAAATTTAGAAAAAATTATCATAGTATATACACTGTTGTTATATCTATAATTAATTATATGAGATAAGTCTATGACTTCAAGGGATTTGAAAATAGTTTGTTTTAATATACCGACTGAATTTAGAAAAAAAAAACTGAAAATCTATTATTTAAAGATTTTCAATAAAATATTAGAATCAGTAGGAGTCAAAGTGTTGATGCGAAGACTGCCTCAATTAGTTTTATATAAAAAAAATCTAGTTTATACATTACTCTAAAAAATAATTTTTTTTTTTTTATTTATACTTTATTTATTTGATTTCGGATTTTTCTGGTAATGTTTTTTTTTCTTTTATTATATTGTATCTTTGAATATCATTTGGTTATTGTTGAGTAGCCTGATTGGTCTGTTTGCTATTTCGCTTACCACATAATAATAATAATAATGACCCATGTTCACTCGACCACGCAAAGATGCAAATAACGAGGCCACAAATTCAACGGGATTTTTTTTTATTTCACTTTAAAAAAATTTTCTTATTTTTTCAATAATCTCTATTTTGTATAATGATTCATAATTTATTATCTTATTATACTAGTAAAAAATGTATATATATATTTGTATTTTTCTAATATTAAACCGCTCGAAGGATTTTTTGAAATTCACACCATAAATAATATTTATTAAGAAAAATCGATCTGTATAGGTTTCAGCCTCGGGAAAAATCATCTTTGTTAGTTTTTTCTTAATTTAAAATAGGTATTTTAATAATAAAAAATGGGGCCGTGCATGCCGTATAGCGCTTCCTTAAATACAAAATATTATAAATAAAATAAAATTAAAAATATTTATTTCAATAATAGTTTTTTGTAATAAAATTACCAAATATATATTATGTTATATCCACAGGCCATACTTTTCTCTCTTTCGGCTCATTAATACGTACGTTCATTACAATTTTTTTTACTAACTCGCCAGATTGCGATCACGAACATTTTTGATGTTTTTATACGTTTTGAAAGTTCCTGAATCATTTTCACTAAGGTTGAGAAAAATGTCTGTGTGTATGTGTGTGTATTTGTAGACAATATTACGCAAAAACGGATTGGGCTAGAATAATGAAATTTGGTATTCATACATTATTCAAAATTCGTAGTTGTCGATCAACTTTTGAGAAATGTAACCGGAAGAGGGTCATTACCTACCACGTTTTGATTTTTTTTTCCTTTAAAGTGACCGTAAAATTAAAGATATATGTTTAATAAATTTTCACATTATTTAAAATTGTATAAAACTGCTAGATATAGAATTTCATCTTGATTGAATCCCTGAAAGTACCGGAATTAATTTTTTAATACCTTGACTGCAAATCACGCGCCAACACGTGACGTGGTGCCAACATCAAAGAGCCAAACATGCGCTGGTTTAATAAATATTATTTATTAATTTTAATTTATAATTTATAATTAATTAAATTTAATTTTAATTTAATACACCTATTTTAATTAATCCAATTCAAATTGTGAGATTGTGAGATTGAGTGGAGACACTCCAGTTTATTTAATTTATATTTTTATAAATTATTTGAAAGTGTTTCATATATTTTGTCGTTCGGTGAACCACAGGTTATATAATTATAATAAATCATATTCATATCAATTTCTCATAAATATACTCAAAATACAATAATAAAATCAATTATTCTTTATGTAGATAATTTTTTTTTTACAAAAATTTTTAATTTAATGATTTTCTGATATACCTTTTACATTTTTAAATTAAATATTTCTTTCTTACAATTAGTAAGTAATACTGTCATAATTATATCTAAATTAATTCGATAATTGAAGTTTTCATTCATATGTTTTGAAGAATTAAAATGATACTTGATACTTGATTTTTTATGATGATTTTCTCCATTGAAATTTATATATGATATTTTATCAGAATGTAAATTAATTAGAAATATATTTACATTGCTTATATTAATATTATTATAATAATATAATAATATTCCCAAATATAATAGAATAGTATTTCGAGTATTATATTTATATTTTGATAATTAAAGGTAACATATTAATAATAGTAATAACATACTATAAACATACTTTACTAATAATTTTCATATACGTAGAGTGATTCATAGTGAATAATTTTTTGATAAAAAGAAAAAAAAAAATTATTTATATAGTAAATATAAAAATAGAAATGACTTATTTCGTTGTTTGGTTATTGGCAAGAGGAGGTAGGTGAAAGGATTACACATCAACTCTTCCTAATAAATTGATTTATCTTAGCATATTCTATAATGTCTTCACACATTCGTTATAGATATTTGTATACCGTATAAATCTTATCCGGGTCACTCAAAAATTAAAATGTGTTTTTCACATATTAAAATTAAATTTATATTGTGTTCATCACTGAATATCTTATCTTATTATTCTATTAAAAATTATATATACATATATATATTTGTATATTTATAAATATTTATATATTTTTGAGATATTAAACCACTCTAAGGATTTTTTGAAGTGAAAACTTCTTTAGCGGCGTTGAGCACTTTTGCGGGATGGGGAAAAAATATAGATTTCGCGTGAGATTCCAAAACGACACCGACCCGACCGACCGACCGATATACGCATGCGCAATACGCCAGAATGTTAGACACTAAACTTCTGATACATTCTTTACGAAATTTTACATATTTGCCATATTAAATATTATTATTTATATTTACATTAATAATCAGTATTACTAAATTATGTATATATAAAATAAAATATTTTAATATATTATTATGTGTTAAATTATATTAAATTAATTTCTAATATATTTATATAATTTAAAATTAATTTCAGAATATATATATATATATATATTAAATTATATACTATATATAATATATTATATAATATATATTTTAATAAATTAATTTTTAAATATATGTGTGTGTGTGTGTGTGACCGTAAAAATAAAGATATATGTTTGATAATTTTTCACATGATTAATAATTGTATAAAACTGCTATATATAGAATTTCAGCCTGATAGAATCGCTGAAAGTACCAGAATTAATTTTTTTACACTGGAAATCTCACGCGCCAACACGTGACGTGGTGCCATCAACAAAGAGCCAAACACTCCACTATCCACTCGACTATCTCGCAAATTTGAATTTGATTAAATAATATTTATTAATTTAAATTAAATTAAATTAATTAAATTATAATTTAATAAATATTATTTATAACATCAAAAACATCAAAATCTCAACATCGAAAATTGAATTGCTGAAAGTACCAGAATTAATTTTTTAACACTGGAAATCTCACGCGCCAACACGTGACGTGGTGCCATCAAAAGAGAGCCAAACTTTCGCTGGTTTAATAAATATTATTTATTAATTTTAATTTATAATTTAATTAATTTAAGTTAATTTAAATTAATATATGTTATTTAATCCAATTCAAATTTGCGAGATATGCTGAATATGCTTTTAAATAAAAAAAATTTTCAAGAAAGTAATTGGAATTATTAATATTAAGAATCAATAAATAAATTTATTAAATATACATTTAAACATGTAAATTAATCTATATATAAATTTAATAAATATTCAAACAATAATTGAAACAATATAAATAACACGATTCAATATTTTACTTACATTGTGATTTATATTTTTATTTTTATTACAACTATTATTATGGGTATGTTATTTTTGGCAGTTTAAAAAAAATTAAAAATATTAATAAAATTTATCAAAATAATAATTTGAAAAGATTTCCAATTATTTTTATTTATTTATTGTAAATTTTTCAATGTAACCATGGTAACCATAAATAGACTTTTACCAAAATATTACTATTTAAATTAATTTTGGATAAATTAATTTTGGATTTAACTACACTAAAACCTTCCCTGGGACGCCCACAACAATCCCTGAAAGTTTCATCGCAATCGGACGGGTAGTTTTTGAGTATTTGACAGACACACACAGACAGACAGACAGACAGACATATATATATATATTCATACACATCGTATTTTTAATATTTTTGTAATAATAATCAGTTTGCTGAAAAAAATAATTATGAATTTTATATATATATATATATATACGTATATAAATTTCATTTTTCTCGTGAAGTGGTGCGCATTCCGTCTGCTTTCAAATTTCTTACGCACAAGTTTTCACTTCTGTCGGCCAGTCCCACGACTGCCAATTCGACTTTTTTTTGAAATTCACACCTCAAATAATATTTATAAAGAAAAATCGATCTGTATAGGTTTCAGCCTCGAGAAAAATCAACTTTATTAGTATTTTCTTAATTGAATATAGTAAAATTAAATGACATCATCAACTACGGCATCCATATTGAAATCGGCCTCCGCCGTTCTTTTTTAATTGATATTGTACTATTATTTTTTTATATTTAAAATATTTTAAAAAATTTTTATTTAATTACGAAATAAAATTAAAAATATTTATTTTAATAATATTTTATATATATTTATCATTCCTCTACCCAAGTACAGGTGTCAATATAATTTCAAAATTTATATTATTATCAGTAGTAATCCTTGGTTTAAACAGTCTATAATCTACTGCTATGTACTTTGAAAAATATAAAACTGAAGCCTTCTAATTATAACAACATATATATAATATAAAATATAATTAAAAAATTTTAAAATTTTAGAGTTTACAATAATAAGTTGTATAAATTTGTTAACGGGTCGAGCTATGGCTTGGTGTTCCAAGTACTAAGTGTTATATTAGTAGAGAAAGTATATAACATGATTTAAAGTTTTAAAAAAAATGTTTTCTACGTTGAATCTATTTTTTTTCCTTAAAGAAAATAATAACGATGTGTGAATAAATGTTTTAAGTGGAGGGTGGAATTTTTTTTCTTGAAATACTTTAGAGGGTTTAAAAAGCAAAAACAGCATCAATGATGATCGAATTCACTTTGAGTGGATGAATATAATAAGTGAATAACGAAGGAAGGGGCGTTGTGAAGGGGCTGAGTGAAATGATTTTATCCTTTTAAGTATTTAAATGTAACTGAAGACTAGTATGGAAGGGCAAAGACCCTATTTTTATTTTTTATTTTGATTAAGAAAATATGAAATGACTGATCGATATAAAGTTTAAATTATTTTACTGTTGATTTATTATTTAAAAAATCATTAAGTGCATCATTGATACAAACAAGTCGTAATCAGAAGGGGCCAAGTCTGGTGAGTAAGCAGTATGGGGTGGCACTTTTTAGTTAAGTGCTTCTTTGAACTGGTTTTGCCTTATGTTCTGGATAAAAATAAAATCCTCTCAACAATTTCCTTCTTTCTTTCTTGTTTGACAATTCAATTACTCTAAAGTTATTTTTTGGTTTGTGAATTGTCTTGATTCAATAATATTTAAAATTGCATATTTGTTGTGTTTTTATTTATTTCTCCACCACTTTTGAATCAACAAAATCTTTGTTTACACGTATGCGATGTTGTTCGCAATAATTCACTTGAAATAATAACCCAACAGCAGTTTTCTTCAAATAAAAATAAACAAAAAAATTTGCTCACTTTAATTATTCTTTTTTTGGAACACAACGAAACAATACTACCCAAACAGTTTTTCAACATTTTTCTTGAGAGCATAAACTCTTGTTAATGCCCCAATCAAATGGGGAACACGTGGAATTTGTATACTCCACACTTCTATAGTGCATCATTGTTATCTAAAGTCCACATTTAATACTTGATGTGTATATTTTAGGGATATAATAGTGTCGATTGGATATTAATAAGAAAAAGCAGAAGTTCAAGTCAAAGTTAGTTTTTTAATTTACACTCTGAACGAAAATCCTTCCTTTAAGAAAAATTGAACTCGAAATAATTCTAATTAAAAAAAATAAAAAAGAAATAATTCAATAAAATAAATTTAATTAAGTCAATAATAATAATCATTTAATTATAAGTTCCTGGTTCACTGAGCCGGTGTTTGGAACTTTAAAAAAAATTATTTCTTATGAACTATGAATATTTAAGATTAAGATTATTATTTAAAATAAATAAACCACAAAATATACGAAACAATTTCAAATAATTTAATAGAACATAATTTAAAACAGAATAGTCATTAAACATACAGCCCTTAAATGTACGTATTAATGCACTGAAAGATAGAAAAGTATGGCCTGTGGATATAACATATATATTTCGTAATTTAATCAGAAAATATTATTAAAATAAATATTTTTAATTTTATATCGTAATTAAATAAACAATTTTTATATTTATTTTATTTATAATATTTGTATATAAGGAAGAGCTGTCCGGCGTTGCCCGGTGCCATTTTTTTATTATTAAAATTCCTATTTTAAATTAAGAAAAATCTAACAAAATTGATTCTTCACGACCTATATACAGATCGATTTTTCTTTATAAATATTATCTAAGGAGTGAATTTCAAAAAAATTCTTCGAGCGGTTTAATATTTAAAAAATACAAATATATACATAATTTTTGCTAGTATAATAAGATAAGATAATGAAATATTTTTAATTATTAAGAATGATACGTCAATGAAAATATAATACTGATTTAGAATAATAATAAAAAAAATATTAGGTTTTTGTTATATTTGACCTTTTTATTATTGTTGTTGTTGTTATTATTCGGTTGTGTTTACCCAACCATAGAACCCATCAAGACGAGGCCATCATCATCATCATCATCATCATCATTAGAAATACGTAGACTTTTCTTGAATGATTCCATTCCGAATTGAAATTTTATTAAAAAAAAAAAATTAAAAAATTCACTATTTTTTTATTTATTTTAACTATTTAATATAATAAATAAATACTTACTTTCTTAATAATTAAAAATAAATGTAAAATAAGTATTTCATATAAAAGGGTCTCTAAGTGTGTTAGGGAAGGTAAGTTAACTTCACAAGGCATATATTTATTGCATATCACTAAGATGTCAAGTTCATTGTCTTGTCATTCTAAAAGTCAAAGGATTACTTAACTTTAGTAAGAGAAGAGAGAGAGAGAAATGAGAAACTCACTGATACGAGCAAGTTTCAGGCTAATTTAATCGCCAAACAGCCACTAAAATACAAACCAACATCCTTAATCATGCTCTTTCTAGTTTAATACTCTTCCCTTTCCACTTAGATATATTAGAAGCTAACGCTTTCATTACTCAAAGAACATCATAAAGAATAGAATTATAATTAACAATAAAATTGATTAGATTTCCTTTTTAAAAAATCGTTTTTGAATTAATTAATTATTATTATTATATATATTAGAAATCTTATATATGCTATACAATTAAATATACTTATATTAAATTAAATTATGATAAATAAATACATTTTTTAAAAATAATTTATATAATAAATTATTTTATTTTTATTATTTCCTAAATGATAAAAATTAGAAAACCTGCTTTTAAGTTATAAACACCGACTAAAATATTATACAATTCAGGTAGTCTAACCTTTTAATTAATGAAAAACTATTTTTCAAGTTGATAATATTCAAAATAGAACCCATTTTGATTATGTATTTTACAAATTTTTCTGCTTTTAAAACTTTTGAAAATAATGTTGTTGCCTTTAAAATTAATCATAAGTACCACTCGTTCATTAAAAAAAAATATTCCTTATTATCGGGTTTGATTGATAATATTCAAATAATTTTAAAGAATATAAATTCAAAAAAATAGTCATAAAACATTCACCCCTTAAACGTACGTATTAATGCACTGAAAGACAGAAAAGTATGGCCTGTAGATAAACCATAATATATATTTGGTACTTTGATTTTATTTATATTTATAATATTTCGTATTTAAGGAAACGAAGTCTGACGGATTGATAAAATTTGATATATTTACTTAATGCAGTAGCATGAATTCATCAACTTTTGGTGCATATTCGAAAATCGGAAGTGGTAGTTTACAAAGTATTAATTTTATATTCATTGTCGGAAATTTTTCATTTAAAAGTAATTAAACTAAAAATAAAAACCAAGATAATACAATTTAGTCATTTTAATTTAAGTTTTAAAAATATTTTTTTTTATACTTTATATATATATATATACTTATATATATATAATATAATGTTGTTTGGAAATTAATTTATTTCAAATCGCGGTTGGTTCTGTGCCTGGCCTCAGCTCATTTTTTAATATTTAAATAATAATAATAATAATAATTATTATTATTATTATTATTATTATTATTATTATTTTCTTTAATAAATATTTTTAAACTTACATTCGATTTTTATTATAGTATTTTGTAAAAAAAAATGAATAATTTTATTTTAATTTTTTATTTAAATAATTCTTTCACATTTTAATCAAACGAGGTCATTTATTTATTCTTATCACAAAATCAAACGATTTTTTTAGTAATCAGATAGAAATACCATGAAATGGTCATTTAGTTTACAGAAGATTATTATGCAACTGGGGGATTGTCGAAGGTATGCGAGATTATCGAGGGACCTTTATGAGGATCGACATTGCCACAAACACGACATGTAAACATTAACATTAACATTAATCTATCTGAATGGGATTTATGTTTTGGATATATAAAGGGGCCGAGCTGGGGGGGGGGGGGAGGAGTGGAACGGAAATTGGCATGACATTTGTAAATCGTATTAATAGTAGGTTTAATAAAAATAATACCACATATATTAATACACACACACACATACGAGGTCTGTTCAAAAGAAAAGGTGAATTTTGAATTTTTTGTTATGTTGTCATATATATTTCTCATATGTTGACATTATCATCCATTTTGGATTAGTTGTTTGTTTTTGACGACTGAAAAAGTTAGTCTCGTTTTTGTGTGTTCTTCGATTTTTTACTTAAAAAAAAAGGAATACTTCAAGGAAGTTATGCATGTTTGCGTGAAGCAATAATGCTCAAACGATCCGAATTGTGGGAAAACAAATTCTTTATCACGATAATTAATCAGCTCAAACAGCATTGCTTGTTCGTGATTTTTTGATCAAAACAATACCGTAATCATGCCTCAACCACCGTATTCACCAGATTTGGCTCCCTACGACTTTTTCCTATTGGAAAAACTGAAGTGACCAATGAAAGGAAAGCGTTTTACCACAATTGAGATAAAATCGGAATCGAATAATGAGCTGATGGATATTCTGATAAGCGCATTTAAGAAGTGCTTCGACGATTGGAAGAAGTTCTGGCATAAGTGCATTATATCCGAGAGGAATTACTTTGAAGGGGACAAAATGAATATTAATAAATAAATTATTTGCGAAATAATTCAAAATTCAACTTTTCTTTTGAACAGACCTCGTATATAATAAATGTTATTTACCCATTGTTCTAAATTTAATTTTTTACCGACCGACGATAGTAAGGGAGGTATTGTTTTCACACCAAATTTCACATGTGGAGATTTTTACATATCTCCACGAATCATTCATTTTCTAAACAGAAAAAAGTATTTTTAGCATGATGTCTGTCCGTCCGTCTGTCCGTCTGTCCGTCTGTCCGTCCGTCTGTCCGTCCGTCTGTCCGTCTGTCCGTCCGTATAGATGTGTACAGCCTGAACGGCTCAACCGATTTTGATGAAATTTGGTATATTTACTTAATGCATCAGTGGGATGAATTGATCAACTTTTGGTGCAATTCCGGAAACCGGAAGTGGTAGTATTAGCGATCGACGATAGGAAGGAAAGGGTTATTTTCACACCAAAGGAGATTTTTTTATATATTACCACGAATCATACACTTTGTATTGGTTTTATCCTCGGGAAAATCATATTTATTAGTTTTTTCTTGATTTAAAATTATATGACGTCATCCAGGCATTCATGACATCACAGCCTGGTCTTGCATATATATTATAAATAAAATAAAATTAAAAATGTTTTATTTATTATTTATGTATCCATATCTGTTTTTTATTACATTAATAGATATATTAAAATTATTTGAAATTGTTTCTCTAGCTGGAAATTAATTTATTTCAAACAGTCGGTCGGTTCGGACCTGGCCACAGGTCAACTTATTTTTACTTATCTTTACATTTCAAGACCAGGAGAATCCAAATATGACTTTAGAACTTTTAGACTCAAAAGCTGGGTAGAAAAATTAAATGAAATTAAATGACACTATATATACTATAATAATTGTTTATAATTAATCTACTTTTAATTTTTAATTGATTTTTTTATGATAAAATATTTAAAAAATTAAATTTTTGATTTATTTAATCTGAAACCAAGATTTTGAATTTAATATTAACTTCAGGTTCTCCAAATGTCCGGCTTAGGTTCCGCTAAAATATTCTGTGTTAGCCTTAGGTGCATAAAAGTTGTTTTTAAAAATTAAAAATTTAATTAAAGTACTAGCAATAGTAAAATGTTCATTGATATTTTTGAGAATTATCTATGAACCTCAACTAAAACCATAAGTTTCTCTATTTTTGCCGACCGAAGATAGTAAGGGAGGTATTGTTTTCACACCAAATTTCACATGTGGAGATTTTTACATATCTCCACGAATCATGCATTTTCTTAACAGAAAAAAGTATTTTTAGCATGATGTCTGTCCGTCCGTCCGTCCGTCCGTATAGATGTGTACAGCCTGAACGGCTGAACCGATTTTGATGAAATTTGGTATATTTACTTAATGCATCAGTGGGATGAATTGATCAACTTTTGGTGCAATTCCGGAAACCGGAAGTGGTAGTATTAGCGATCGACGATAGGAAGGAAAGGGTTATTTTCACACCAAAGGAGATTTTTTTATATATCACCACGAATCATGCACTTTGTATTGGTTTTATCCTCGAGTAAAATCATATTTATTAGTTTTTTCTTGATTTAAAATTATATGACGTCATCCAGCCATTCATGACGTCACAGCCTGGTCTTGCATATATATTATAAATAAAATAAAATTAAAAATGTTTATATTTATTATTTATGTATCCATATCTGTTTTTTATTACATTAATAGATATATGAAAATTATTTGAAATTGTTTCTGTAGCTGGAAATTAATTTATTTCAAACCGTCGATCGGTTCGGACCTGGCCACAGGTCAACTTATTAATTGTGAATTCGATTCTAGAATCAACAACGTTGAAAATTTAGGCTTATGGTGCCCGCTATAGGCGCCGTTTCATTATTTCAAAATAGTTTAAATGTTTTCCTTGATTTTTTTACTGTTTTTTTCTTTAAAAGTAATATGATCGCTTAAATAAAATGATTAAAAGAGGGTTGAAGGTATAAGATTTCTTTTTTTCTTTTACTTACTTTCCTTTTACACATACACAGTAAGTAAATCTTAAAAAAAAGCTATTCGGTTTTCACAAGTTTAAACAGCCAACTTAGTAAATCTAACGAGGAAGGAACTCTACTTTTCCTTCTTTCTTTTATCCGTCTCCCTTCCTCCTCTTCTCTCTCTCTCTCTCTATTTGTGTAAAGTTAACTTTGTTTCTAAAGTTTAATAGAATCATCATTTTCATATTAAATAGTTTTCAAATAAAAAAAGCTTTTTCTACCCCTTTTGAGAAAGTAAACGAAAGTAAAATGTGCATTTTGCATATTTCATTATAACCAACTTCCTCCTTCCTTATTAGTGTGAATTATCAAATTTTACAAAGTTATTCTTTAAATAATCATAAAAGAGATAAAAAGAAATTATAATAATAAACCAGTGTAAAGAGTTAAAAATATTTACTAAATTATTGTAATAAATGATATATTACCTCGTTTTAAATTTATTTTATATAAAAACATTACAAGTACAGATAGTCTTACTAATTTTAGTAAATTTAAATAGTTCTTATTTTAAGAATAAACGTGTTATTTATGCTTTAAGTAGCTAATACTTCTAATAATCATGTCATCATATCTATTAGCTTTTGATTTTTGACAAAACCCCAATAGTGCGCCATATCCCTCGGTTTTGCCTTACTTACAATATTATTAATATTATTTTAAAATTAATCTATTTTAGGAAGATTATTTAAAAATTAAATAAAATAAATATACATAAAGTGTAATAATAAATCTGGAGTGCATCCACTATCTCGCAAACTTGAATAGGATTAATTAATATATATATTATATTTAACTTAAATTTAATTAATTTTAAAAAAAATAAATTTACAGTATAATATTGTTATTTAATTAAATTAATTAATTAACATAGAGATTAAATTTAAATTTAAAACCTTTATCTTCATTTTTAAGTCAAAATTGAAAAATTTTAAAAATTAATTAGCTTGTTTAGCTCTTTGTTGATGACATCACTTCAATTGCTGGCGCGTGATTGGCAGTCACCGTCTTAAAAAATTTAAAAAAATAACTTCGGTACTTTCTGTGATTCAATCAAGCTGAAATATCTATGCCAAAGGGGTTTCTCAACTGATTGAGTGCCTTCGTTTAATAAATTATTCTTTAAATATTACCTTAAATTTAATGAACAATTCACATAATACTTAATACTTTTATATTTCAATGTGTCAAAAAATCGATTTAAATTAAATCTTTTCTTTTTTTAAAAAAAATTTCTTAATTTTTTCCGTTGACTTTAATGAGAGTTGTATAAAGAAATTTTAGTTAAAACAGCATCCTCTGGAAGAAATGGATTGCGAGTTAAATATTCCGAACAGAATGAACTGAAATGTTGAATTTAGACACATTGAATTGGATTAAATAACATATATTATAATTAAATTATAAATTAAAATTAATAAGTAATATTTATTAAACTAGCTCGTGTTTGGCTCTTTATTGATGACTCCACGTCACGTGCTGGAGCGTGATCTAGAAAAAAGAGTTGGACGCTTTCCAGAAGGAAAGCTTGTTCTCGAACCTCCCACTGGACGTACAATCAATTACCGCTGATTTTTATATAATTAAAAAAATAAAATTCACTCCTACACTATTTTTAATTTTTTTTTTTTTTTTTTTTTTTTTTTTTTGTTAATTTAGTTGACTGGTTGGCTTGAAGAGTTACGTGGTGGAAATAGTGGCAGTACTAAAGAGGGTGGTGAAAGTGCCCCGTCTGCTGGAGTGGCAGTCGGTGGCAGTGATGAGGCACCCGAGACACTGGAGGCGGCCGAACGCCTTTTAGAACAGTGTGGACAACAACGGGCATCCAGTCTTGACGCTTGCCTAGCAACAATTGCACACGGACAAACCCTTCTACAAGAACTCAGGTAAACAAATCTACTATTAATATCGACATAATTAATATTTACTAGAAATTTTTTAGTTTTTTTTTTAAATGCTTATATTTTAATGCAGTGGGTTCCAACCTTTCTGTACTGGCGCCTCCCTTTTTTAAAAAAAAATTTTTGCGCCCTCCTTAATTTTTGTATTAATCTAATTTCCTTTTACAATAGTCGGGCACATTTCTGAAATAATATAACAAACAAACGGTTATCCGATTCTTTATGTTTTTATCCGATTCTTTATCTTTGTTGGTCTAAGAAAATTTTAAAAATTAATCAACCCATTCCTAAGTTTTGTCCATAATACACCTAGGATTGGGTCTAATTTACCAATACTATTTCTACTATGAAAACTAAAATGATTTAATGCTTAAATTTAAATATAATAAATATATGAATTTAGGTGTTGTGTACTGGTTCCCAGAGTGGGGGTATTTTGCAGCGACCCAGGGGAATTGTATTTATTTTCTATTTTGAGTTCAATAATTTCATAATTTCAAACAACCGTGTTACCTTTTACTCCTTTTTTTAAGAAATTTACGAGAAAGATAGAAACATGCATACATAATTAAACCTTTGTGTTAATTGCTATTAAAATTGATTTAAAAAAATTAACTTCCAAGGGGCGTTGAGTAATATTTTCTTGAAAAGAGGACCCTAGGACGAATTGGTTTGGAACCCACTGGTGTTGAGTGTTGAGAGCAAATTAGGACTTTTGTCTTATAAAAATAAAATCTCACAAAATGCCGCCTTCAAATTTGCCACCCCGGACAAATGCCCAGTTTCTAGATCAGGCTTGATATGGTAGAACCAACTGCAATAACTACAGGGGAATATCTCTTTTGACGACATCGTATAAGATTCTCTCTCGAATATTATTTTAATAAAATTACGATCATATGCAGAGGAAATATTAGAAGAATATCAATGCAGGTTTAGGCCAAATCGATCAACTTTATATCAAATATTTTGATTAAGGCAGATATTAGAAAAAAAAACGAATTCAATATTTGTGTTCACCATTTTTTTGTAAACTTTAGTAAAGCATATATGACTCAATAGACCGGGAAAAACTTTTTCAAATTTTGATCTTAATGGGAATTCCGAAAAAACTAGTATGTATGATTTAAATTTGTCTTGAAGATAGTAAAGGAAGAGTAAGATGCAGGAATCAACTGTCAGAAATCTTCGAAATTCGGAATGGGTTCAAACAAGGAGAAATGATGCATGACCTCTATGCATCTCCAGATATAGTTAGAATTATAAAATCGAGAAGGCCGCGATGGGCATGGCACGTGGCTAGAATGGGAGAGGAAAGAATGGCAAAAAAATATATTAGAGGGGAGACCGAGTGGGAAATGTCCGCTTAGAAGACCAAGGACCATGGAGGGTTGTGGCTCAGGATAGAGATACTTGGAGAAATGTGGTTTCTGCGGCCAAGGTATTTCGAGTTCCGTAGAGCCACAAGTATAGATAGATATTTTGGCAGTGGCGTACCTAGGGGGGTGCGGTGGGTGCGGTCCGCACCGGGCGGCACTTATCTTGGGGCGGCATTTTTTATATTTAGTTATAGTTGTAAAAAAACTTATTCATTTCATATTTATTTTTTTTCTTTCTTGAATAATAAATGATTATTATGATTATTATAAGTTTACTATTTGATTTAAATAAATTATGATTAACTATATGATTTCGAATATTATTCCTCGGTGTATATAAATGCATTTTAGGGTAAATTTTGAATTCTAATTCCAAGAACAGGATAATAATTTTATTTTATTGTATTCATTAAAATTCGTTGAATTCGTAAACGCATCTTTACGATTTTGTTCAGCAATTTTTCCTAACTAAAATTTTTTGATATCAGTTTATAAATGTCATTTCTTTTGAAAAGTTTATATGATTACTTTGAAGTGATATACCAATATTTTTTTAAATCATCGATTTTTCTTTTGAAAAGCAGGGCAGGCGGAAAAAATATAAATATAAATTTTGAGAGCATAATACACGATTTTTCTAGTATGAAAGCTAAAAGAGTAAATATTATATTAATATGTTTACGAGTGCATACAAATATGTGTAAAAAATTTTATTCTGTGATGTAATATTGATTAAATAACTTAATAATTTATTTATGTGCATTAATTTATAAATACCACTATTTGATTGACTTATAATAAAAAGGGCGGCAAAGTGGAGATCGCCCCGGGCGGCAAAAGTTCTAGGTACGCCACTGTAGTTTGGTATTATTTTTATGTTTTTTTAGATACATAAACCTATTAATTATTATTGTTGTATAATCTCCATAGAGAAATTAGCAGAATTTCGCAGAAATAATTTATATATCAATCTGTATTTTTTTATTTAAATCAAAATTAAATTTTATGATTCGATCAATTTTATCAAATCTCAAAAAATAATTATTATATATGTTCATCATGTATTGAGTGGATTTTCAATTTAATAACCACAGCCCTAGAATTATTTTTTTCCTTATTTTGTGCAAAAAGGGGAGACACCCCTTCGATGTAGTCAATAGGATCTATCTTTCTTTATCATAGCGAATCGTAATTCAAGGAAAAATTAATCATAAAAAAAATATTTATCAACATTGAAGTATTCATACTAAACATTTTCATTTTAAAATACATTTTTATATAAAGAACTCTTAATACTTTGTTGATTTATGATGAAAGGAGAAAATTATATTACAAAATTATACAAAATTATTTTTATACATTCTTGAATATTAAATAATACCTGTATAAAATAAAAATTAATTAATTATATTACATAAAAAATCGTGAAAATTTAATTATAAATTAAAATAAGTTTCAATTAATTTTATAAAATTAAAGTTAAAATTTAATACTTTTTAATTAATATGATTTAATTAAATAAATATTTATAATTATTTGTAAGTAGGTTATTTTATAAATTTATTATATTAATACATTTGAAATTTAAAATACAATTTGAAAAAAGTAAAAAATTGAAATTTATTGAATTTTTTTTTTTTTGAAATTGGGATAATATTATTTTATTTATTGATTTATCCATTAAATTATTTATTTATTAGGACGTTTTTCATAGTTATTTTTTAATCAAATTATATATTTTTCTCAAATTTGTGAACCTCTCTTTTCCTACGTTAATCCTCAAATTTAATTAATCCATTGAATTACTTTACTTACTGTTATTTATTATTGTTACTTATTATTGTAACTAACGTAGGTCAAAGCAAATATTTTTTTGATTAAAAAATATCTTCAGGTCTTCCATGTTTTACAATCACACAATACAACACTTATTCATATTTATACATTAATAAAGAATAATATTATAGTAAATAAGAACTAACGGCATTAACTCACATTCTCGTGGTCCCGGGCCTGGCAAGGGAATTCCTCTTGCTGGGCCCAATGGAAGGGAGTCCATCCAGCATTTAAAATTAAAATTGGGAAGCTACTTGAAAGAAAAGGTAGCGCCTCCGATCAAGAAAATCAAGGTAAAGGTTGATAGGAACCGTTTTACTGATCATAGGACACCTTTACTCCTCTTAGGCGACATCCTGTTTGAGACGCTGTGTTTATGTAGGATGTATATACAAAAATCAGAGGGTTTTTTTTATTATAGTAAATAAATAGTGATAAGTAAATAAAAATAAAAATAGTCAATCACACCCTAGTAAATATTTAAAGCACATGAATTTTTTAAATGAAGTGTCAAATTTTTTGAACTTTTCTCAATTTTAATTTCGTTGCCTTCCTCGAATTTTTTAATTTGTATTTACAAATACTAATTTTTAAATCATTTAAAATATGGAAAATTGATTTAGAAATGACGGAATTAATTTGTTATTTCAAGGAAAATTTAATTTCGAAAATGTACATGATGAAAAATTAACATAGGCATTTGAAGATCACGTGTATAAGAGTGTGGATGAAAGACGAAGGGGATGGTAAAGGTTTTTGAATATGAAATAGTGAAGGGTGATGAGATGAAAAGGCAAAGGGTGCAAATGGTTAACTTTTTTTATTAATTTAATCTTAAACTAGGAAAAGAGTAAAAGAGACAGATAGAGAGTGAGAGTATAATTTATGCACTTCTTTATAGTATTCATGTCATTTTCTTCTTTTTCATAATTTATAAAAACAAATAACCAGGCAAGGTAAAATGCTAAAGGATGATGGAGGAATGAGTGGGAGAGAGTAGAATAATGAATATTAAGATGACAACATCTTAGGTGGATGTAATATAAAAAACATAAAGAAATTCAAAAAAATCTAATTTAATAAAAAAATATAATCATATATTTACATATATATATACTTATACTATATAAATAATTGAAAGAAAAAATCAATCTTATTTATACATAGTTAAGAAGATATATTTCTACCAGCGTTTGCTTTAGCAATTACGGCGTTCGAACAATATAATCAATTTCCGCCTTTCAGATTTGCCGCCCTTCAAAATATGACTTTTTTTTAGACAAATGATATATAGGAATTGTTTTATATTTTTTTCTTTTTTAAATTGGGTATATTTTTTAAATTTGTGTTAAATCCAAATGACTATATTATATTTTAAGTTATTAAATGGTTTCTTTCTCTATGTTTAATAAATTTTCTTTTGTGATGTGATTTTAATAAAAAATAATATTAAATTGTTTATAAATTGATTGGTAACGGGTAGATTATTTTCTAAAATATCAGTAGAAAAGAAACTCTTTCAGGGAGTAGCGGCTCTGCCCTCACGTGAGCTCATGATTCCTTCTACCTTCTTTATCCACCTAGAGGTTAATTTAAATATATGCTGATTACGCGCATTTTTAAATATATGCTGATTACGCGCATTTTTAAATATATGCTGATTACGCGCATTTTTAAATATATGCTGATTACGCGCATTTTCTGACTAGCAAAACCTCGTAATTCACAAGTGAGACATAACTTATAAGTGCCTCTGAGAGGACCCTTCTTAGAGGGATAAACGGCTTCTAGCTGCACGAGATTGATTATTAATAATAATAATTTATAGAAAATTTTGTTTCATATACTTACAAAACAACACAATGTTTAAATATAAAATTATTAACTTTATTTATATCTTCATAATAATTTTTTTATTTTTTTTATTTGACACTTATTTAATTTAACAAAACAAACTTTTAAAAAAATGAAGTTAGTTAAAAATTAAATTAATTTTGACTATTTGTTTGTAGCTTACTTCATAATGTTACATACATCACATACATACATTCGACGGAAATTAAATCTTATACTAGTATATTGATAGATAAGTACTCTATTTATAAAAAAAATATTTTTTAGAAAGAAATCATTTCAAAACAAACTATAAATGGAAGTATACAATTTTAACAAAATTTCTATCTATTTAAAAATTTTAAAAATAATATATAAAGTAATATTTTATATACATTTATCATTTTACAGAATTATCTTTATTTTTGATTGAGTTAAATAATGTATTGTAAATTGTATATCTCTATCTATATAGATATAGAAATATTTTATATATACACTAAATTTCCCCCTGTATGATATGTCCATATATGTCAAAAGCAGTTCTTGCTTGATAGTATATAGATATAAATTCACCCGCACATTCATTATACGCTTTGGTTGTCAAACACACTCATGAGAATATCTTCTCCTTCCTTTATATAAATAATAATAATAATATTTATGATAAATTTATAGACTTAATTTTAAATTAAATAATTAGTTTCATTTAAAATATTAATTTATAAATAAATTTGAGTTATCAATAATATTAATTCTTATGCAGACTCATTTAAAAACCAACCTACAATCAAATTTAATCTATATAATAAAAGGATTAATATTTTTAATTTGTATATAATTAAATATATCAAGTCAGGTGTTTGATCTGATCTACCCATCTTGAAGGAGAAAAAAAAAAAAAAAAAAAGAGATCTACCCCTTGGCCGCTTGCCTTCAAACTATATTACAGGTGTGGCCAAACTTATAGCTTTTAGGGGCCACTTTTTGAATAAAATATAGTCTATGGTCGACTATGGATATGGGCAAATAATTTTAAAATTTTAGAAGATAATTAAAGAAGTCATTATATCGCCGATTTAGATATATGAAAGATATGTTAGTTTTAATTATTATAATAATATTAATAAAAAAAATTGTAAATGGAAGGGCTGTTATTTTTCATTTAAATTTATAACTTCAATTAAAATAAATACTTCATTTTGGAATGGATATGAGAGGAGGGGGAGGTAGAGGCGAAATTTGGGTAGAGTAGAGTAGGTGTTTTGAGAAAGGGAAGCCCTTGGATAAAAAGTATATAGATTATCGGGATAAGAAAAATATAAATACATATATGGTATATAAAAGATGTAATAACATATAGGATGATTATGATCTAAAATTATTTTTTAATAAATTTAAAAATAATATCCCGGGTAGCGAGTAGATTCTTTTCTATAACCCCAGTAGAAAATAATTCTATTTCAGGGATTGGCGACCCTGCCCTCACGTGAGCTCATGATTTCTTCTAAATCCCTCTTCTACTTGGAGGAATAATGTCCTTTACCCATTGACGCCTTTCCATCCATTCCCTTACTCTTACTCGCCCCCTCCCCCTCCCCTGATCATTCAAAAAATCAAATTTATTTGGATGAAGGAGAATACCTAGCATAGCTTCATTAAAAACAAAAAAAAATTGAAATCTTGTCTCTTATAGGAGACTCTTTAGAGTCTCCTATATATATTTGAATGAACCCCCCTTCGGGGGGTTCATTCAAATATATCCAGATCACGTCAATTCTTCGACTAGCAAAACCCTCTAAGTTCACAAGTGAGACATGTCTTATATGCCTCTGAGAGGACCCACCTCTCCAACGCTTCACAATAGTAGAAAACTTGGAACTCATATTTATAGAACGCTTTGGAGAATTAGGAAAAACCAATCAAATCAATGTTTTTCATTTTATTAAAATTTTTGACTAAATCTTGTAAATTGTGACCAAGACAAATCCATTGACCATAATTTTAGCCAGATTCTAAATAAAAATGATTTTTTGTATCATTAAATGGAAATTTTTAATTAATTTTAATATCGGTTTATTTTTACAGTTCAACAAAAATCTTGCCTCATAACAACAGATAAAACCTATACGAATAGATTCATCATGAAACGTAGATTCATTTTCACTACTATTATATAATTTTACGGTGCTTCGTTGATTAAATATTAATTATTGAATTTTGACAGATTGAAAAGATTTGCCGCCATGTTAGCCCCCTCACCTCACCTCCCACCCGCCTCCCCTCCTGGCCTGCCTGCTTGCCTGCCTGCTTCGAGTGCAATCAGTTCCCATTCCCTTTCCAGTCGAAGACGTTGACCGGCGTCACCACCGAAATCATCCCTCAATCAAGAATTAATTGTAAATTTATTTATTCCTATTAATTTAAATGAAGTTTAATACATTTTAGAAAAGATTCAAATAAAAATTTAATTTTATAAAATATAGATTTTTAACTTTTTACTGATATATTAATTATATATATTTAATCAATTTCGCCCCCACCTCCAATGCTTTGTTTCTCGGTGACCTTGAGGGGACAGCATAGCAATCTCTTGCTTACCCCCAATGGATGAGATTCAACTGCCTTTGACTTTATTTTAAAAATAAATTATATTATTTCCCCTTAAATGAAATTATATACAAATTAATTATACTACGTATTATACGACAAATAAATTAATACGAATTATATTAATAAATGATTTAACCAACTTCTCCATCCCAATCATTCCTTCTTTTTTGTATTTTAACATTGAAACATTTTTCCTGCTATTTCTATTCTATTCTATTTTCAAATTTTATATTCAAAAATAAATAACTTAAAATAACATAAAAATAAGTTGACCTGTGGCCAGGTCCGAACCGACCGACGGTTTGAAATAAATTAATTTCCAGCTACAGAAACAATTTCAAATAATTTTAATATATCTATTAATCTAATAAAAAACAGATAGGCATATAACATAAATATTTTTAATTTTATTTTATTTTTAATATATAGCTGAGGTAGTTTTTAATATATAGGTAGGTAGGATAAAACCAATACATTCGTGGTGATATGTAAAAAATCTCCTCATGTGAAATTTGGTGTGAAAATAACCCTTCCCTTCCTATCGTCGATCGCTAATACTACCACTTTCAGTTTCCGGATTTGCACCAAAAGTTGATCAATTCATCCCACTGATGCATTAAGTAAATATACCAAATTTCATCAAAATCGATTGAGCCGTTCAGGCTGTACACATCTATACGGACAGACGGACGGACGGACGGACAGACATCATGCTAAAAATACTTTTTTCTGTTAAGAAAATGCATGATTCGTGGAGATATGTAAAAATCTCCACATGTGAAATTTGGTGTGAAAACAATACCTCCCTTACTATCGTAGGTCGGTAATTATTTGAAAAGGAAGGAAATAATTTTATTGATTTTATATATGAAGCAATAAGAAAAAATTGAATAAGTTTCATAAAATGTAAAATTAATTTTTAATAAATTTAAAAATAATATCCTGGGTAACGGGTAGATTATTTTCTATAATCCCAGAAGAAAAGAATTCTATTTCAGGGATTGGCGTTCCTGCCCTCACGTGAGCTCATGATTTTTTCTGCCTTCCCTCTCCCATGCAAAAATCATATCCTTTACCTTTTAACTTTTTTCTATCAGTTCCCTTACTAATTCCCCTCTGATCTTTAGTAAAATTCAACCTTATTTAGAGGAAGAAGAATATCACTTATCAATTCTTTAAATAAGAAAATAAGCTTAGTTAGGGGATTAATTCTATATACAGGTATATTATATATAAATTTCTCACTTTCAATTATGAAATATTTAATTTGCAATGTTACTTTCACGTGCATTATTCGACCTGATATAACTATTAGATATCTTCACCATTTCTTCTTCTTTCTTAATATAAGAAAATTTCTAACTCCTATATAATATTAATATATTAAAATGGACGAATCGAATGTGAGTTAAGTTAACATACAATTATGTAAAAAACCATATTTACTTTTGTCAAAAAAAAGATTTCCATATATTTTAAAGAGCATCCAATATAATTAAATTACAGCGGACCCCAAACAATATCTATAATAACTAAGGCACCTCGGTATCTACCAGTTAGACTATTACATAGAGATCTCAAATTGCGCACAATAGAGGAAGTGATTTAATGCATTTCTAATTAATTTGAGGATGATGCTTCTAGTTTAAACATGAAATGGAAAGTATGCATGTTTTCAATTCATTGTCAAAAAATTTGGACTCTGTAAACGAAATTCTGGTTGAACACTTTCAGAAACGCTAAAATTATATATTCATTTGTATAAAATTATTTCAGAATATAAATGATTGTATATAAGTATATTATGAGCTATTAAAACCTGGCGAAACCGTTAATATTGATCGCTACCAACAACAAATGATCGATTTAAATCGAGCAATACGTGTAAAACGACCAGAATATGCAAAATTTTGCTTCATGATAATGCCCCCTCACACAGAGCAAAACGGGTCACGGATACGATCGAGGCGTTCAATTGGGAAGTACGAGCGCATGCGGCTTATTCTCCAGACTTGGCTCCATCTGATTATCATCTATTCGCATCATTAGGATATGCACTCGCCGAACAACACTTCGATTCGTATGAAAATGTACGAAAATGGTTCGCTTCAAAGGAAGAATTGTTGTTTTTTTTTGGCCTGGCATTTATAACCTGCCGAAGAGGTGGGAAAAAACGAATACATTCCAATGGAGATTATTTTCAATAAAATATTTTTATAATTTTCAAATAACAGACGTGTTATTTTTACAAAACAAATTCCCGTTTCATACTTCTACATCTAGTAAATAAACACACATAAACTATTTACAAAATTGATTAAATATATATTTTGCTTATATAATTTTCGCAAATACTCTGAAGACACCCCTAAATTCAATTGATAACAATATTCAAAATAATAATAATTTAATTTTTATTATTTTTTTTTTATTAAATTTAAATAAGATAAACATGTATTATGTTTGAAGTGTTTTTATTATAGCTATATTTCCTATTAAGGTTTCTCTTTTTCTCCACTCTGTGTTTCTTTTATAATACATTGCTAATGAATCTCACTTTGTCTGTCTGTCCTTGTGTCTTGTTCCGAATAGGGGCTGTTTGCTTGAATTACATTCACTCGCAAGAGAAAATGAGTGAAGGGGTGGTGGAGGGGAGCCATCTATCAATCCACTCAACCACACTTTTCTGAAGAGAAAACGAACGTAAAAGACCACAACCCCAACAACAACAACAACCTAAAGAGCTCCCCTAGTTTCTTGTTATTAATTAACTAAAAACCACCTCTACACCTGATCAATTGTTGTTGTCTGGCCATCTTTGATGAATCTTCGTATTGTTATTAAGTGTTGCTGTCAACAGGGGGGAATGTACAAGAAAGAAGAAAGTGAGAAAACATGAAAATGTTTTCTTTTTGGTTCATCATTTTCCCATATTTCAAATCTACAAATATTTTATACCAAAATTATAGTCACTAATATATTTATTGTTAATTAATATTATTATTTTTAAATCTTATCTTATTATGCTAGCTAAAATTGTATATATCTATCTATATATAACCATTGGTTCTCAAAAACCGCTCTAACGATTTTTTTCAAATTCACACTAGATATAGTATTTATAAAGAAAAATTGAGTTTTATTGATCACATCTCTTGAAACTTACAGCTTCATTATTAATTTCTTAATTAAAAATTATATATGGAAAACGTCAAAATTGGCATCCATTTTTATTTTTTAACTGAAATTGTATTAATATTTTTTTTTATTTAAAATATTTTAAAATTTATTATTTAATTTCGAAATAAAATTAAAAATATTTATTTTTAATAAAATATATATAGATATTTATTAATCTCTCTCAAAAAAAAAACAAAAACAAAAACAAAAAAACATATACGTCTTGCTAAGAGAGTAAAAAATGTCGTTTTCATCGTCTAAGTATTATTAGCTCTACCCAAGAGCGACTGTCTGACGATTCAACTTCGCAGGATCGAAACCGGCGGAAAATAATTTTTTTTTTTTTTTTTAATCTATTATTTTTTAATAAATTACTATTTTATATTTATTTATTCATTGTTCTTTTATTAAATTTAATATTTATTAATATTATTTATTATTAATTTATATATGGACAAATGACACTCATATTGAAATTTGACTCCAGCCTTTTTTTAAAAGATATTGTATTAATATTTTTTTTATATTTAAAATATTTTAAAATTTTTTATTTAATTTCGAAATAAAATTAAAAATATATATTTTAATAATATTTTATAATTATAAATTACGATATATATTTATCATTCTTCCAATAAAAAAAAAATATTCGTGCACTTAAAAACATATCTAATCTATCTATATACATATTTATGTATTATTGAGGACCCCAAGTTCCATTCATTTTAATCAGATTGATGCAATGATGCAACATTTAATAATTGTAATAAATAATTAAAGAATTGTATATCAGCTCGGTGTCTCAAGTATTAATATTACCAGCCAAACCCAATATAATAATGAATTATTTTTTTTTAACTTAATTACCTAGCCGAGGCTCGGGGTCCCGGTGTGATCTTAATATATTGTCAGAATTAGATAAATAATGTAGAGAGAAAAATTATTTAAAAATAGATATTTATTTAAATGAAATAAAATTATTTAATTTACAGAATGAAAATGTCTATAATAATGTCTAAACATTTTTTCGAGCGACAGCTCGGTATCCCAGGTATTAATATTACCAGCCAAACCCAATAATAATGAATCATTTTTTTTAACTTAAGTACCGAGCCGAGGCTCGGGGTCCCGGTACTATTTAACAATAGATCTCATTTTTTCTGCGCCACAAAATTTATAAAGAATTCAATTTTCAAATGTTCTCAATTTATTCTCTATGGATGTGAGGCATGGTCTATGACCTTATGTGACGAGAGTAGATTTAGAGTATTTGAGAATAGGATTCTGCAAAGCATTTATGGGCCAAAGAAAGATGAGGTCACCGGGGAATGGCGAAGATTGTATAACGAGGAATTGCATGACCTCTATGCATCTCCAGATATAGTTAGGATTATAATATCGAGAAGGCTGCGGTGGGCAGGACACGTGGCTAGAATGGGAGAAGATAGAATGGCGATGGAGACCGAGTGGGAAACGTCCACTTGGAAGTCCAAGGACACGGTGGGTGGATAATGTGGGAAAGGATGTGAGAGGATAGGGACTGAAAGGTTGTGGCTCAGAATAGGAATACTTGGAGGGGTGTGGTTGCTGTGGCCAAGAACTTTCGAGTTCCGTAGAGTCACAGAAATAGATATCATTTTTTTGAAATAAGAAGACTTTGGCTTAATACTATATTTTTAGAGTTGCGTAAATTTATGAAATAGCATTTATTTTCAACTGCTTTTAGTTGCATTTAACTTTTATCATGGTTTTGATAAAAGTTAAATACATTACCAGGTACTCGACGGGGACGTAGCAATTGATCTCTTATATGGGATGTTCAATGTGTATACAATTACATATATTTATATGGATACTGCAATTTGAATATCTATTAAACAGAGATATTATTATAATCGTATACACGCTTGTTTGGCTCTTTGTTGATGACACCACGTCACTTGCTGGCGCGTGATTGGCAGTCAACGCGTTAAAAAATTTAAAAAATTAATTCTGGTACTTTCAGTTATTCAATCAAGCTGAAATTCTATATCTATCAGTTTTATACAATATTTAATCATGTGAAAAATTATCAAACATATATATTTATTTCTACGGTCAGTTTAGAGGAAAAAAAATGAAAAGTTGATAGAAAACTATGAATTTTGAATAATGCCTGTCTACCAAATTTCAAACCGTAACACACTCACACAAACAGATATTTTTCTCAACCCTAGTGAAAATGACTCATAGACCTTCGAAACGTATAAAAACATCAAAATCTCGACATTGAAAATTTTCGTGATCGCAATACTATCTCTGGCGAGATAGTAAAAAGATATAATTAATTATATATTATAATTATTTCAAATATATTTTAATTTTTAAACTTTCATATAAAATAAAATGTATAGAAAACTAATAGTATAATACAATGATAGATTACGAATTAATTATTTATTTTAAATTTTATTGATAATAATTTATTTATTGTCTATGATTAGGAGTGCTGGTGTGACTTCGGCTGAAATGGACTCAACCGGTTCAGTGACTGCTGTTGAGGCTGCACTTGATCGATTGAGCAAACAACGGGAGGAACTAGAAGAATTATGGGCTGCACGGAAAATGAAACTTGACCTATGCCTACGATTACGGCTCTTTGAAAGGGACGCTCTTGAGGTAAATTTAAAATTTATTTGTGATATTATAATTACAAGTTACATTTATATTAAATGACTTCATTTAAAGGATGACTGAAATTTTTTTTCATTAGAGGTTTATTTTTTTTTAAAAAAAGGGAAAATTTTTCTCTGACGATTCTCCCTTTCAAGTAATTTATTTTTCTTCTAAATTTGAACATCTTTAACAAATTCCAAAAATAAACAAATTCATTGTGAACATTCTTGACATTGTCCATTAAGGGAGATTTATATCTCTTTTGATGTTCAAAAAAAGATATTGGTTGACAAATATACCTATAAATATATATTGCTATTTTTGTATTCTTGATATATTTTATATTTTCTAATTAAATTGAAAATGATAAATCTTGGAATATAGTAAGTTTAGATGGAAATCATACAATTTTTACTTTTAATTTGTTTTCTATACTTTTAAACTAATTTTGCTAATTAAAATAAAGGTAATTGTTAAGTCTAACCGATGTTTCATGGATTTGGATAAAACTTTACCAAAGGATTCCTTTTTTGATTCCAAACAAACTTTCACCAACAAACGGTCGCTTCTAGTTTAAGAGATAAAACTTATTAAAGTCTGCATATAAATCCATTTAGCTTATTTGACCGCCAGAGGGCTCCACTAATTGAGAATAAATAAAAAATTGAAAAATTAATTAATTAAATAATTTTTCTATATCCAAACCTAACTTATAAAAAGCGAAAATTAATGAATAAGTTAATAATTAGAGAATTAGTCAATAAAACATTATTGAATGGCTGCTCATTCATAACTAATTAGTTTATTTATCAAACTTTAATAATTTTTACCTCGTAAACTACAAGCGACCGCCACATACTTCTTAAGAAAAGTTTGTTTTGAATCGAAAAAGGAATTTACTGGTAAAGTTTTATCCAAATCCATAATACATCGGTTCGACTAAACAATTACCAAAATAAAATGCTCTTGGATATTAAATTTTTAAATATTAAATTAAAACTCACTAATTAGGAAGATAAAAAAAGGAGAAAATCAAGAAGACAATTAGATTAATAATAATAATTGGAATGGATTATACATAGTAATAATTTAATTAGTTACCATTCAATTTTTATACTAATTTAATTTTTAAATTATTTATTTATTTTTTAATTGAATGTAAAATATGCTAAAAGCATTCTCATTTTTTTCTTAACTCTTATAATCAATAAACCTCATAAAATATAAATATCAAGATTCATAACTAATTGAAAACTACTCAAGTTTAAAAGAAAACAAATTAAAAAATAAATTTTCTATTCCAATTTTCTACTTTATTACAGTTTATAAATGCTTATATAGTAGAGAACATGCTAGCGTCATGTACGTGGTAGACAAGAAAACACCAGGGTTACCAAATTTTGTAGCGTATGATTGTGAAAACTGATTTTGTTTTTGGAAAATATATAGGTTCTTTGGAATTTCAAAGTATTTCCACTAAACTGTCGTTTAATTGTTTTAGATCTTAAATTTAAATTAATTCCCAAGTTTTTGCATCTCTTTATCTCAGCAACTTTCATTGCCAATATCCTTCGATTTGCCTACCAAAATACCGGATTTGAATATAAACAGATTTCTCGCATACATAAAATACACTATTACACATTGTAGTTAGTACAATAATAACTGTGAAATGTTTTATTAGCTTACATTAAACGATTTATAATTCTAAAATTATGAATATAAAATTATTCACTATATTTATTATTATTTATATTTTAAGGTATCATCACAACTTGAACTCTGGTCAGAAGAATTAGAGAGAGGAGAACTCAGCCGTGATACACAACAGGCGGAACAACTTTTACGTTTGCATAATGAAAGTGTTACACATATGCAAAGTACTACATTTCAAGTATTACAACAAGGGCAAGAACTTGCACAGGTAAATAAACAAACTAACAAAAAAAACAAAACATTTAATTAACTTTAACTTTAATTAAATTGCGAAAATTTCTGAAGATAAGATCAAAATTTTATTTATTTTTTGGGCGAGTATGAAGGTGATCCGAGGGATAAGTGACCTCACATAAATATTTATTAAAATATATAATATCAATAATTATATATATAGTTTTCTATATTTTTTTTTGTTTTTTTTTTTTATCAAACGTGAGATTCTTTGCAAGTGTTTGATGTTTCATAGGAGAAATATAGAAAACAAAGGTAGAATGTTACTTTAGAATAGCTTCAAAATACTTAAAGGTTTACCAGGTTTGTTCAAAAGAAAAGTTGAATTTTGAATTATTTTGAAAAATATTTATTTATTCATCAATATCCATTTTGTCCCTTTTAAAGTAATTTCCCTCAGATATAATGCACTTATCCCACCGCTTCTTCTAATCATCGAAGCACTTCTGACATGACCTTTTCTTTACGGCCGTCAGCTCGTTCTTCGATTCCGACTTTATCTCATCAAGTGTGGCAAAACACTTTCCTTTCATTGATCTCTTTAGTTTTGGGAATAGGAAAAAGTTGCAGGAAGCCAAATCTGGAGAATACGGTGGTTGAGGCATGATTACGGTGTTGTTTTTGGTCAGAAAATCACGGACAAGCAATGATGTGTGAGCTGGTGCATTATCCCGATGCAGAATCCATGATTTGTTTTTCCACAATCCCGATCGTTTGAGCCCTACTTTTCTTTTGAACAGACATCTTGTATATTTAAATGACCCAGCTGAATAATTCTGATATGACATGAAACGTAAATATATATATGATTCACTTACTTTATATATAATAAACACAAATTAAATGATTACAAAAAATGATAAACCAAAATATTTTATTTAAAAATACTCAAAAATTTACTTTATTTTAATTAATTAATTCATTTAAACAAAATCATAAAATTTCAAATTAGTTTGAATATTTTTTTGATTAGTATTTTTTTTATTATTTCTTACATTTAAAATATAATTCTTACGTATTCTAATGAATGTATATAAAAATCAAAGTAGCTTCAATGTAGGGTCATTGAACCTCTCTCTGGTAAGGCCAGGATCATCATCAACATCTATCTATCTCTCTCCTTTCACTTCTCTCTCTATCCAACTTGTACTAATATATACATATACACTTAGTGTATATAGACATTCGCAATGAATCTGGTGCTTAACAAAAGAAGGAAAACATTTTCTTTCCCTCTCTCTCCTATATATGTATTGTATATATATGTATATATATATATATATATATATATATATATATATATTCCTCCCTTCTAAGAATCTCTCCTGAAAATGAATTTAAATTAAGGAACGAAACGTCGAGGCACAAATCTCACTAATCGACTTGAAAACGCTAAATATAAGTATATCTATATCTATCTATATATATATATTTATGTAGATTGATACATATATTATATGGTCTGATCTAGAAAACTGGGAACAATTTTTAGGGTAGGGAGATTTTTTTGAAAAATCAATCTATCAAGATAATTTTTAAAAAAATTCATTTAGAGGTATTGGTTTTTTATTTTTTTAAAATATATAAATTAAATTAATTATTTAATAAATCCTCAGATGTTAATATACATATATCATAAATCAAAATCAGGGAACTAAATTGATTATTAAATAAAAATAATCAAAAATTTAATAAAACAATTTGAAAAACGAAAATGAAACATTTATAAATTATGTAATTATTTTTATGAATAAAATTTTTTTCAAATTAATTGATATTAATTAACTAAATAAATTTTTAAAAAATGGGTAAAGTTTTTATATTTGTTTTAAATTTTAATTTTTATATTCGATTTAAATATAAAAAAAAAATAAATTTAAAAATAAAAAAGACAATATGCAAAAAAACATAACAAACTTGAATCTTCTGCGTATATTATAATTTTCAAAAAGGAATAAAGAATTTATATAATTAAATTAAGTATATTTTTTAATATAGATAGATGTCTTCCATAGATTATTTATTATTATTATATAAATTAGTTTTATTATATTTGTCCTATTAATATATTTAACTATTTTTAGTTAATTTTTTTATAAAAATAGATTAATATAGATATCTATTAATTTTAGTTATTACTTGATGTAATGAATGGTTATATTTTGACTTTTTCGTACATAAATAAAAAAGCAAAATAATGAAACTAAAAAAGTTAATTATCAATCATTTATTTCGTTGTCTTCAGGCATTTGAAACGTCTGGTTTATCATTGATGGCCGATTCACAATATTCAGCACAAACACGTGTTCAGGTGTTATTAGAATTTTTACATGAACGTGAAATGGATTTAGAAGATTTAGCTGAAATGAAACGTGTCAAATTGGAACAATGTGTACAATTGGGACAATTCCAAGCGACAGCAAATCAGGTGAGTTGCCTTAAAATAAATATACACATATACAAGTCTATAGTAATTAATTAAAAATAATTATTTATGATTTTAAACAATATTCATTTAATTTATTTATTTTAATTGTTTTATTTATTTATTATACAATTTCGAAATAATGTATATATCTAAGTATTTGATTATTTTTTTATTGTTAGTTGTTTAAACAGTTATTGTTAATTTAAAAAAATTCCTCCGAATATATAAATATTTGTATTATTTGTATATTCTTTTTATCATTGTCATTTTAATTTAAATTTGAAAATCTAAAATATTTATTATTTTATTATACCAAATCTAATCTATTTTTTATATATATATATATTTATATTTTTTATATATTAATTATCAAAAATGGTGAATTTACTAAAAACTGCAATATATTTATTTTTTTGAATTTCAGGTTGTAAGTTGGATACGAAATGGTGAATCTATGCTGCTGGCCAGCTTTGCCATTCCCGCTTGCCTACAAGATGCTGAACAGCTTAAAAAAGAACATGAACAATTTCAAGTGGCCATTGAGGTAAAATTAAATATCTTTTTTCATCCTTATTTATCTAATTATTAATTATTTTATTGTTTTTACTATAATTACTTATTTAAATTTATTTTTTTATAAATAATTATATCATTTGTTTCAAAAATTATTAATTATTACCTTTTTTGTGTTTATATTAAATATAACAAACAAATTATTTTTAATTATTTTTACTATTTTTCTTATTATAAAAATATTTTATAATAATTTATATCGCTCCCTCTCCTATTAGTAATAATATCCATCTTACCTAAAACTCTCTCATAATATTAATCTTTTTCAATTATAATATTATAAATCTATTTTTTTTTTCTTGTTTTACTTTCCTTTGATGCTTTCAATAAAGCAGATGTGGAATTTGTCGTATTGATAAAAGTTAAATAAAAAAAAATATATATATATATTTTTATTTTATGACTGAAAAGATATTATTAATATTTTGAATAATACTTATATATCTTTTTAATCTTTTATTTACTATATGTAAATCATATTATTAATATGTCAGGTGTTTAACTTACATTAGAATAGTGATTCTCAACCTGGGCGATATCGCCCCCTGAGGTGCGATCGACATCTTCTGGGCGGCGATTAGTTATTTTTTGGGGGGGGGGCGAAATCATTTTCAACTCTAAAAAAAAGGTAAGATGATTTTGTGAACAGGCTTTTTCCGTTTTTTCAATTTTTTTCAATATGGTTCTAAAAAAAAGGGTAAGATGATTTTGAATTTTTATCTGTTCAAATGTATAGGGGGGCGGATTATGAAGCCGGCCTTACGAAGTGGGCGTTTGGTCCAAAAAGGTTGAGAACCACTACATTAGAATATTGTATCATTTACTTATGTGTTTATTTTTTCCATGATTATAGAAAACTCATACATCGGCTGTCCAAGTCAAACACCGTGCAGAGGCATTAATCTCTGCAAATCATTATGATCCACAAGGGATACGAGAAATATCTGAAGAAGTAACAAAACGATGGCAACAATTAGTGACATGTGCCGAAGAGAGACATAAACTTGTCACTGCCAGTATTAATTTTTATAAGACTGCTGAACAGGTATAAAAAAACAATTAATAAATAATTTTTATTAATTAAGAATATAATTTAAATAATCTCTTAATTTTTTTTTTTTTTTAATTATTTAAACATTTCTGTTTTTTATATATTTTTAGGTATGCTCTGTATTAGATAGTTTAGAACGCGAATATAAACGCGATGAGGATTGGTGTGGCGGTTCGAATTCATCAAATGAAAAATCAGGTGTGGATCGCGCTGCAGCAATTTCGCAATTGATAGCGAAACATCAAGAACAAAAAGAAGCATTTCTTAAGGCATGCACATTGGCACGGCGTACAGCTGAAACGTTCCTAAAATATACCGCGAGGAGTTTACAATATTATAATTATCAAAATGGCGAGGCTGGAACTCGTTCATCAGAAAATCGAGTGAAAAGTAATTGATTTAATTTTATTCAAATTAAAAAATTATTTATAATATTTTGATTATATTTTGTTTTTTGTTTTTTTGTTATTTAGATATCCTGGAGAAACTTTTATGTCAAGAGAACAAGGTTTTAGAGCATTGGACTCAGCGAAAGAAACGGCTGGACCAATGCCAACAATATGTCCTTTTTGAACATTCAGCAAAGCAAGCCCTTGACTGGATCCATGACACAGGCGATTTATATTTATCAACACACACCGGTGTAGGCTATGATAAGGCTGAAACTGAAAATTTATTATCAGAACATAACGAATTTAAAGGCACTGCCAAGGTAAATTAAAATTGATCCGAAACAATATGAAAATAATAATTAAAGACATTGAATTAACAATTTAAACGAAAATATAAATTTATTAATATTTTAATAATTATTTGGATTAATTTAAAATAATATAATATATAAATAAAAAATAGAATTATATTTAAAGATGGGACTGAAAGCTCTTGTTGAAACTTTGTATCTATTTGGCAATTCAACCTATTTTCAATTTATAAATGAAAATGAAAATTAATAATACTATCACAAATATCTCATTCGTACTATGAGCATGATGACGTAACTGTCGAAATGATCATAAAGTTGAATAAAAATTTATCTTGAAACATAAAACCTTGTGGTTTTAATAACTTACTTTTAACCTTTGTGATGTTATTATAAATATTTATTTACATTTATAAATTGAAAATTGTTTCTCGAGAAAAATTAATAGTTATTTTTTTATTTAAAAATCATTTTAGGAAACTCGTGAACGTGTAAAACTATTGATTCAACTTGCTGATAGTCTTGTTGAAAAGGGCCATGCTCATGCTGCAGCTATCAAACAATGGGTGGCTGCTGTTGACAATGGATATAAGGACTTTAGTGCTCGTATGGATAAATACAGGTAACATTTATTTATAATACATAAATTTAATAGAGAATGGGTTAAAAAAGTATATACGAATAAACCTCAGCTAAATAAATATTACAATATACATTTATTCAGTAAATAAATAAAAAAATATATAGAATTTGATATTTAATTAAATAATTAGTTATTAATTTTAATATATAAAAAATCGAAGATTTTTTCAAATTAATTGATCTATTACTGATAATTGATTTAATATTTAATTAAATTTATTTTTTAAATAATATAATTACAAAGAAATTAATAATTGTTTTTTTTATTTTTTTAATTCATTATATTGAATGGATTTAAATAATTTTTTTCTTTTTCTTTTATCTTTAGATTTCAATTAGAGGGTACTCTTGGTATACAGGATGAAACATTAGGTAGTGATGGAAGTGGCACAAGTAGCAAACCAGATCTTGCAATTGATCGCAATTCAGATCCATTACTTGAAACAAAATTAAAAGATGCTGCAAATAAAGAACTTAAAGAATTAAATGAAGAGAAAAGAAAATCAGCAAGAAGAAAGGTATAAAACGAAATTTTTTATTTATATTTATTATTTATTTGTTTCATAGTTATATTAAAAGTATTTATATATTTATTTATTTCAGGAATTTATTATGGCTGAATTATTACATACAGAACGTACCTATGTTAAAGATTTAGATACATGTATCCGATGTTTTCTTGATGAAATGCGATCAAATCCAATACAAATACCGACAAGTCTACAAGGCAAAGAGAATATCATATTTGGAAATATGCGTGCCATATATCAATTTCATAATGATGTTTTTTTACGAGAATTAGAAAAATATGAAACAATGCCAGAAGATGTTGGGCATTGTTTTGTTACATGGGTAAATTAAATTAAGCATTTGATAATTTTAAAAAATAAAAGTGGAATTTAACGTTAATAATTATTTATTATATTAGTCTGAAATAAAAATATTTCAATTTGTTTATTTCTTAAATTAATTACTTAATTAAAATAATGTTAATATCTTTGCTAAATTTAATAAAAAATTATATATTTAATATAAAATTTAAATTTTTATTTATTAGATTTAATTAAAGTGTAGATATATACATTTAAATTATTTTAAATTAATTAATCTAATTTAATTATTTGATTATTAATATGCTCTTTCTTACTTATAGAATAGTTTCATAATTGATTTTATTTAATTAATTAAATATTGAATATTATAATGTGATATTTTGTTTGTTTCAGGCACAAAAATTTGATATGTATGTAGAATATTGTCGTAATAAACCAGAATCGAATAGTGTATTAGTTCAACATGGTGGTATCTATTTTGAAGAATTACAAAAAAAACATCGTGTAGAACATCCAATAGCTGCATATTTAATTAAACCCGTCCAACGTATTACTAAATATCAATTATTATTGAAAGATTTACAATCATGTTGTAATGAAGGACAAGGCGAAATTAAAGTATGTTTTATTCTTGTATATAAATTTTCAATTTATATTAAAAAAAAACTAATTATAACTGGAAAAAAGTTATTGAAATTGACTTTAAAAATATTTTCCTATCATAATTTAAATTATTCAATTCATAATGTGTTCATAATTTACAATTATATTTGTTAAATATATATTTTTATATTATTCATTTATATATATATATATTATATTATAATTAAATTATTTTTTTTAGGATGGACTTGAAGTTATGCTTAATGTGCCAAAAAAAGCAAATGATGCCCTTCATTTGTCATTACTTGAGGGTTGTGATCGTAGTCCAGATGAATTAGGCGAAGTCGTTTTACAGGATTCATTCCAAGTCTGGGACCCTAAACAAATAATACGCAAAGGGCGTGAACGACATTGTTTTCTATTTGAATTGTATTTATTGTTTAGTAAAGAAGTAAAAGATTCAAGCGGACGCGCAAAATATATTTATAAAAATAAATTAATGGTAAATAACTGTCATTGTAAATTAAACAAATAAATATAATCATAAGTACCTATATAAAATTAAATTTATAGAATCACAAAATAAAGAATTGTTTCTAAATTTAATAACAAAAAAACATTTTTAATTATTATAATTAATTTATTTCTTTTTTTTTTGTTTTGTTTTATTTTAGACTTCGGAATTAGGCGTAACTGAACATATAGAGGGTGATGAATGTAAATTTGCTGTATGGACTGGACGTGCCCCTATATCTGATTATCGAATTGTACTCAAGGTATAAAAAAAAAGCGAAAAATTTGTTTATTTTTTCATTCATTCAACATATGGAATAGACATATGTTATATATCAGTTAATTCCTTCCCATTAATATTTATTTATTATATTAAATATATATATATATTTGAAAATGTGTACTAGTAAATATATGTCATCCTTATTTATTTATTAGTTACAAATCATATTTAAAAAAAGAGAAAATTGTTTATAAAAGAATAAATATAAAAATGAAAAATAAATAAAATAATCGCTTTGATTATAATACAAATAAATTCTGTTTTCTATAATTGCTCGTATACATTTTAAAAGATGGGTGGAAGAAAGTGAATTATATCACTGCTAAATTTATAAATAGATAGAAGTATGTTCAAATAAATACGGACATATATATGAAAGAAAACCAGTGATGTGTTGGTAAAATAAGAAGTGAGGGAACGCATAGTGAGAGCAACAAAAATGTCCTATTTTCAGCAAACTATTTTTTTCCATATAAGTTTTTATTTTTTCTTATTCTTACTATATGCAATATTAACGAACACAAAAAAAAGAAATTCCAACAGTAGATTTAAGTGGGAATTGTCGGGACATGAAAAAGTATTGGATGGAACGCGTTCCGGTTCCGAAAAAAGGTAAGGGAACATGGTTCCCCTCCCAATACACCACTGAAGAAAACTTATATCTATATCATATGAATTATATTAAATTGAAATTTTATTAGTAATTTAGTCTTATTCTAATTATATATATCACACACTTTTTTATTTAATTATTATTTATTATTAAATTGTAAAAGAATGTACCATTTAGGAGAGTAAAAAATATATTTTTAAGTAAATATGTATATTAACAATATTCAAATTACTCTTATCAATTTGGGTCGATGACATTGGTAAATTGATTTGCAAATTAATTGTTTTATTTGTATTATAACCTGTTGTTGGTAAACAAAAGTAGTTCGTGTATTACAAAAAGCTGAGCACTCCTGACATATTACACAGTATTATTAATAAGAACAGATAAAAAAGATAACTTTTTGTTTAATTGATTATCCATTTGGTATCCACTCGATAAACATTTATTATCATAATAATTAATTTTTATTAAAAAAATGTAATAAATGTTAGTTTATTTAATTAATTAACAATGTTATTATATTATATTATAAATATTTATATATATATTTTTTTAATAATAAATCAAATTAAATAAATTTAATATATATAATAATATATATATATTTCAATCATTTATCTATATTAGTATAAATTTTTATAAATATATTAATAATTTTTTTTTAAATAAAATTATTATCAGCCACACTCCTGTACACCTCTCTTTTAAATATATATATATTTTTAATTATAAATTTCATTATAATAATTATGCATTAAAAAAAGAAATTTCATAAAAATAATTTAAAATAATTATTTATTCATTTATTTATTTTTCCAGGCTTCATCACTTGAGAGTAAACAAACCTGGGTTAAAAAATTACGTGAAGTAATACAAGAAACATATTTTAGTTCGGCATTGCCATTAAGTCTTCCACGTAGTCCAGCTAAACTTAAATCAGCAACAAGTCAACGATCAAGCAGGTAATTTTATCTATATTTTTCTAAGAAATTTTATTTAATTAAAATTAGGTAATTTTTCATATATTTTTATCACATTTCGGGGTGAATAAGAAGAATACTTATATAACATATTTTGAATAATAATAATAATATTTATGTATTATTTTATATTCTTAGGGATATGGATGACTCGGCCTCGTTAGATGAGAGTGTTGAAAATCTAGATCGCAACTCGTTAGCATCGTTTGGCTCAGGAAATACAACAGATTCCGATAAGGTAAGACAACTGCCATTTATTTTTTTCTCTACAAGTTCTCCTTGAGATTTTTTCAGAATTTAAATCTATTACATAAATTTATATGAAAATTTAGGTCATCTATTAAAATATCATTCATTCAATATTTTTTTTTTTTACTTTTCAATTTTTATTACTTTTTTATTCGTAATTTAATAAAAATTATAATAAATAAATAACTAATGACTTATTGTTAATTTTATATTTTAATTTAAAAAAATAAGCCTTTCTTCCCTAGATATAATACAATTATGATTCTTTGTTATATATATATTTATTTAGGTATTTGCATCTCAATTTTATATTATTACTTTGATGACGACTCCTTTATTCATCTTATATGATAACAAAAAAAATTAGGGCAAATCGAATTTTGTGAATTTGAAAGTGTATCTTATAAACTATTAAATAATAATTTCCTAAACATATTTCATACAGTGCGCTTAAGTTCTAAATATTTTTTGAGGTAAAGTTTCTTATAGAATTTATATATTGCATCATTTATATAATCATCCAATTTGAGAATTAAAACTTTCTCCCTATCGACTTAACTTTTTATTTAATTATTCCTTAATTTAATAAAATATGTACTGTAAAAATGTACAATTTTATAAAATTATATATATTTTAAATTTGTACAAAGAAAATATAAAAAAAATTATCATGCACTTACTACGAAAATGTTAAAAAAAAACAATGTTTGGATTCTCTAATATATAACCGAAGAAAGAATTATTTAAATAATTATTCAGTTTATGTTTTTTGATCAAAAACAATGATTAAATTTAATATCTTAAGTCATAATATAAAATAAAATAAAAAATAAATAAAAATAAATAATTTTATTAATTAAATATTTAAAAATAGAGTATAATTCGAAGTGAATAAGAAAATTGATTCAAATTGAAATTATGATTAGTTTTATAATTTATAGAAAATTCTTGATATATATAATTGACTAATTGTGAATTGTAAGATTTAAAATAATATTTTACAAATCTAAAATCTAAAAGAAACTAAAATATGAATCTTAATTTAAAACAATTTTTATTTTTCAATGAGAATGGAGATTTTCGAGAGTCAAAGTATTATATTATCGAAACATTTCCGGTATGCGGTTTTTGACTGATCTCCACGGTTTGTCATTGTGATTCCCATAAAGTGTGTATGTGTGTGGCAGAAATTCTTGAACAAAATTCCGGTAAAACGGTAAAACCGTTAAAAAACAAATTTTATATTTAAGGTTTTATCGACATGTCAACATTTTAACTTAAATCCTTTGATAAATAAATAAATATAAAAAAAAAATAAAATGGCTATATTTCGTACACTGTAAAAAATACTAAAAATTTTATATGAAACAATTTATATAGAATTTTATTCTACAAATTTCATCTTTTTATCTCGCCAGAGATAGTATTGCGATCATGAAAATTTTCGATGTTGAGGTTTTGATGTTTTTATACGGTTTGAAGGTCCCTGAGTCATTTTCATTAAGGTTGAGAAAAATGTCTGTGTGTATGAATGTGTGTATGTGTATGTGTGTTTAAGATTACGCAAAAACGATTTGAGCTAGATTAATGAATTTTGGTACACGGGCATTATTTAAAATTCATAGTTTTCTATCAACTTTTGAGAAATGTAGCTCAACCGGAAGAGGGTCATTACCTACCACGTTTTGATTTTTTCCCCTAAAGTAACCGTAAAAATAAAGTTATATGTTTGATAATTTTTCATATGATTAAAAATTGTATAAAACTGCTATATATAGAATTTCAACTTGATTGGTTCCCTGAAAGTACCGAAATTATTTTTTTAACACTGTAAATCACGCACCAGCACTTGACGTGGTGCCATCTACAAAGAGCCAAACACGCGCTGGTTTAATAAATATTCTTTATTAATTTTAATTTATAATTAATTAAATTGAATTTAAATATAATATATGTTATTTAATCCAATTCAAATTACGAAATAGTCGAGTGGAGACACTCCAGCTTATTTATGAAAAATTTTGTAAACATGATAAATTTGTACTAAAAAAGTAAAATGACCATATTTCTTAAAATAGAAAATATAGAATAATATTATTTGAAACAATTTCTAGAGAATTAAATAATACATAATAATATTTTTTTTTCAATGTACTTTTTCAAAATACTTTACTATTTAAAACACCTCTTCAAACATTTTTTTTAAATATATTTAGAAAGAGGTTAGTCAATGGAAACAAATATATTTAAATAAGTATATATATATTGATTGAAAAGAGTCTTATGGGGGCTACCTATTCAACTGGTTTTATTTATAAAAGTGAATTAGTTGAACATAACGTATGCGTAGGATATTTTGTTCATGGTAAAATCTCGAACTTGTTCTAAACTAATTCGATTAATGTCAGATGTAATCCACGTACAGCGAATTTTGCTCCACAAACCTTCAAACTTCGAGTGCGCATGTTCCTATTTCCTGGGCATGGAATTATGATAATATTATTATTACCAAATTGCAATCTGTGTACATTTATTCAACAACTACCACTTAAATTAATTAATTTTTTAGCATTATAAGTAATAAACCTAATTATATATATTTATATTTATTTATTTATATTCTTTTCTATAAATATAGATACATACGAGGCCTGTTCAAAAGAAAGGTGAATTTTGAATTTTCTCGGGCTAAGTACATTCGATTATCGAATTTTTTTTTATTATGTTGGTACACATATGTTTCTGATATGAGGAGATTATCAGCCATTTTGGATTAGTAGTTTGTTTTTGACAACTGAAAGTTAGTTACGTTTTTGTTTTCTTTCTTTTTTTATACTGAAAAAAAAGGAATACTACAAGAAAGTTTTGCAACGTTTGTGTGAAGTAATACGGCTCAAACGATCAGAATTGTGAATAAACAAATCATGGAAAAATAGCTAAAAAAATAACTGAAAAAGTTTTTGTGTGTTCTTTGATTTTTTAAATAATCTCTATAATTTTTTTCGTTAAAATATGAATAAAATGCTGAAAGGAAAGCGTTTTGCCACAATTGATGAGATAAGTAAAAAATCGAAGAACACACAAAAACGTGACTAACTTTTTCAGTTGTCAAAAACAAACTACTAATCCAAAATGGCTGATAATGTCCTCATATCAGGAACATCTGTTTACCAACAAAAAATAAATTCGATAATCGAATGTACACAACTCGCAAAAATTCAAAAATCAGTTTTTCTTTTGAATCATATTTGGTAGAGATAAAGAGAAAGATTCAATTTGTATTATTTTATTAGTATTCATATGACAAATAACAACTCCAATGTTGTTAATTGAATTGCATAATATTTTCAGACCTACAGACATAATTATCATCTATTAATACATTAAATACTGACGGAAGATCACACACTCCTCTCTCTATTGCGCTAAATTATTTTCATGTTTTATTTAATCTTTTATTATATTTATTTATTTAGAAGATAGCTATTAAACTTTTTTTCTCTATAACATTACTTTATATCACATATAAAATTATATATTATCTTGCCATTTAAGGATTTATTTAAATTTAATTATTTATTTCTGATTTTTGAATTTAATGGTTACTTATTTATTATTAATTACAATTATATAGATTAATATAATTATGAATAGAAATCAAAATATATTTTTTTTTTTATTAAATGAATAATTTTTTTATATATAATATATTCAAATTGTCACTAATGTTGTTTTTAAATTTTATTATAAAGTGAATTGTATAATTACATTCACCATTACTTCATTAGAAATTCTCTTTCTCTCTCTCTCTGTCCCACTAAAGAGATAATAAAGCTTGATATTAATTAACCCTTCAATTGGAATTGTCTTGTGGCAGATGCAGATTGGATTAGTCCTTCCTTCCTTTCTTCCTTTCCCCTTCTTCCATCTCCTTCGCTATCCCCCACTTCATCATCATCATCATCATCATCATACAGTTTCATTGAATTGAAAATCAAATCAACCAACCGCCATGTTAATTAACCATTCCTTGAAAATCGTTATCTTCTATTTTAGCCCATTTAATGTTACTCTCTGCCATTCCAAACCCCACCGCCCTGACTCCTCCACACAAAACCCTACTCACATACAATACTTATACCATTATCCAATTCATCATTACTAACCACCTAATTTGATTTATCAATTATAAAATAATTTATTTATTTACGTCTATGTATGATAGGTCTTCATTTTTTAAATAATTATATATTATATATTATTATATCAAAACATTATTTTTATAATTAAATCACAAATAAAAACCATGCTTTTAAAAAAAATATAAAAAAAGAATTTATATAGGAAATAAATTAATAAAAAAAAACTTTTTGATATACACGCTTTTTAATCATAAATTCCCTAAAAAATAGAAAATAAAATATTAATTAAACCTTGAATATTATCCTTTACATATACCCAACAAAAAAGTGTGGGGGCATATATTAAAATTAAATTCTTTACCTACTACTGATGTTCATATGCGCCCACGCTTTTTTGTTGGGCATATGTAAAGGATAATATTCAAGGTTTAATTAATATTTTATTTTCTATTTTTTAGGGAATTATAATATATAATATATAATTATTTAAAAAATCAAGACCTATCATGCATAGACGTAAATAAATAAATTATTTTATAATAGATAAATCAAATTAGGTGGTTAGTAATGATGAATTGGATAATGGTATAAGTATTGTATGTGAGTAGGGTTTTGTGTGGAGGAGTCAGGGCGGTGGGGTTTGGAATGGTATAGTATATATTCGAATTTTTTTTTATATTATTTAATATTTACCATTTTACTCACAACAAAATATTATAATTTACATTTTTATTTATTTAATTTGTTTATTTTCAAGTATATATTATAAAAAAAAAATAAATAAATGAAAATTATATTTATTATCAATCAATGTGAAATCATTCCTATTTTTATCTATTCTTAAATAGGATAGAATCGGTGTTTAAATTGGGTGATGATGATGATGATGGAGAGTGTTGAGGGATGTGGTGGGGATAAGGGGAAGTCTGCTATTGGTGTAACAAATAGGGAATATATTAACTTATGTTGAAAGAGATAAACATCTTTCGTCGTCTTCTTTTAATAATGATAATATTTACTTACATTCATATTATATATATTTATATTTATTTTCATGAGTCATAACACTTTTAAGAAGACAAATCTTGTGAAATGCCTACAAATACATTTATTTAACTAAATACCCACACCAGATCACCAATATAGGGTGAGTCGGAAGTACATAGGTGGATTGTACAAAGGAAAACGATAATTAAGCGCATATGTCATTTGTTTAAAGTTTTCAATGAATCGAAATTTCATAATTTATTTGGGTTATCGAACTTTTATTTTAATAAATGTTCCAAAATATCTTCAATGACGTGTAAACATTTTTAGCCTAATCTTTGAAGTTTCTTTATTGGTATATTACATTTTTTACAGTATTTTATTAATATTAAATGAATTATTTAATTTATGATTTAAATTATAATAATTAATAATCTTCTGTACTGATTTTTTACATGTGGTTAGATTGGGAAAGAAAAGATTGATGAAAAATTGGTTTGTAGGGAAACCGGTTGGGAAGAGATCATTGGCAGATTGACATCTTAGGTAGGAGGGAATTGGGAGAGAGTCGGGGTTGGATGGAGATTGTTTAGGAGTGGGGTTGCTCCAGGCAAGAACTTTCAAGGTGAGAGTGATTTTTACTTTTTACTTTCCTCCGTGCAATTCCATTCATATTGTTAAAGTCATTCCCCTCTTTTCATATCCCCCCTCTCTCTCTCTCTAAATATATATATATATAGGGTGACCAAACGTCCCGTTTTTCCGGAATTGTCCCATTTTTAGGTGCTCAGTCCCGGCATCCCCAAATATATCTTCGGGACAGCCTATTGTCCCGTTTTTTAAATATTTAGGACATTTCGTACTTTTTTCAAAATTCTTTCGATTTGGTTCTAAAAAAGGTAAAACGTTTTCTGGACTAAGCTCTTAAACATTTCCGACTTGTTTTTCAATTTGGTTCTAAAAAAAAACAAAAAAAAAAAATGTAAACCGTTTGTTCCGGTTTGGTGTTTTCGAAAGATGGTTACCATATATATATTATATCTATATAGAATATAAAAATGTGTCAAATAGTATGATATTTAAGAAATGGTATCTAATACCCACTCCTCCTGAACTTCTCTACTTTTTAATTTCATTTAAAAATCCCTAATTATTCCTTAATTTGTCAGCTAATTAACATTTTAATATTTGTTAAAGTTTATTTTAATTTTATAATTGTAATTTATTCCTATTTCCATATTTCGGTTTTTTTTTTATTTAGAATAAATAATAATTAAATAATTAGATGGGACTTCGAATGGATTTAGATAGGATTGTTGGGTAGAGGAATGTATAGGTTAGAAGAGAGGGGCTTGTTATTTGATATATAAATACAAAAATTGTTGAGAATGTTGGTTTTCAGTGAGACAGGTTGGACAGGACAGTGGTAGGAGTGGGAGGGTATAAAAGAAGGAAGGGTTAGTTTGGCTGAGTGCCCGGGTGCAAATGCTTGCCTTCGTTTGCGGCTGCGCCGTCAATCGATACGTGCCGACCTCCGACCTCACCTCGTATCCCGGGATTCCCTGGCAATGCCTTGCCAGCAAGCAACCCCCGGGGGTTATTACACCACCAACCGTCTATTGCCCCTTTTCTGTCTCTTCCTATCCCCTCCCCCATGCACACGCTATACGTAATGCGGTTAGGTCAGGAAACAGGAAACACCATAACCTACACAAAGTGAGGGTCAAGCTACTTACGAGAATAGAAGTTGATCAAAAAAATATATAAATATAGTATTTTGGAGATTTGTAAAAAAAACAACAACAACAACAACAACAACAAACAAACGATCTCACTTTTTTAATCATTCATTAATCATTTTCTTCTCTTCTTATAACTATACTTCCAGTAATAATATAATAATTATAAAAATTACTCTTCTCCATTTTTTTCACTTCCTCACACACTTTCACTATTTTTCTATATAAATTTATTTTTTTTATATATTTTTTTTATAAAGCAAACACTTATTTACATTAATCCCGTACGCGGTTGATAATTCCATAAAAACATCACCGGGTTAGTTTCCATTATAATTGAAATTCCAGAAAGTCTATATTAATTTTAAACCGCAAACAATAACAAAAAGTATATCAATTACATTCTTAATTCAACCTTAATATATTAACATAAAAAAAAAACAAAACAGGAATATAAACATTTTGTAAAAATTATGTACACCAATATGAACCTTAAATTTTTAAAAATAAGCTGGAGTGTCTCCACTCGACTATCTCGCAATTGAATTGAATTAAATAACATACATTATATTTAAATTAAATTTAATTAATTATAAATTAATATTAATAAATAATATTTATTAAACCAGCACATGTTTGGCTCTTTGTTGATGGCACCACGTCACGTGTTGGCGCGTGATTTGCAGTGTTAAAAAATTAATGCCGGTACTTTCAGCGATTCAATCAAGCTGAAATTCTATAAATAGTAGTTTTATACAATTTTTAATGATGTGAAAAACTATCAAACATAGATCTTTATTTTTACAGTCACTTTAGAGGAAAAAAAATCAAAACGTTGTTGGTAATGACCCTCTTCCGGTTGAGCTACATTTCTCAAAAGTTGATAGAAAACTACAAATTTTGAATAATGCCCATAAACCAAATTTCATGATTCTAGCTCAAACCGTTTTTGCGTAATCTTGTCTACATACATACACACACACACACACACACACACACACACACACACACATATATATATATATATATATATATATATATATATATATATATATAGACACATTTTTCTCAACCTTATTGAAAATGAATCAGGGACCTTCAAAACGTATAAAAACATAAAAATCTCGACATCGAAAATTGTCTCTGGCGAGATAGTAATAATTGTAAAAAAACAATATTAATGAAATAATCACCGAAAAGGTTAATCATTTTTTTTTTTTTTTATAAAACAAATGATTAACGAATTTTTTTACTACATATTTGAAAAATGCACGATGTTATTTCTCTCTTAATAGATCTATCAAAGAATTTCATGACTATCTCTTTAATCTAGACAACGGCATAAAGTCAAGTTTGATTAACGAAAACTTAAAACTTAATACGAAATTTCCAATTTTAGTCTTAGACAAGAAAGTTTTAAAAGAATGGATGGGGACCCATAATCTAGTAGCAGTAAACGTTGGTAATATTCTTACTTTTTCAACGTTAATGGACCATAAATTATCATTTTTATCGACTTTCGGACTAAGCGTAAAATAAGAAATTGGCGCGTGAAGAAAGATATTGAAAACATGAGTGACCAAGAGAACATAAGATACGAAATACAGGGTAATTGTTTACTAAACGGGAAGCTTCAGGGTTTGAATTAAACTTTGCAAGTGGGAATTTTTAAATTCAAAGAATTTTTCCTTATGCAATATTTCACGGTCTCTTCTAGTTTACGAGATACAAATTATTAAAGTTTGTCAGACAATCTAGTTTTGAATGAACAGTCATTTAATAATGTTTTATTGACGAATTCACTATTAATTCACTAATTTTCGGTTTTTTACAAACCGACGGGAGATATTGTTTTCACACCAAATTTCACATGTGGAGATTTTTACATATCTCCACGAATCATACATTTTGTTAACTGAAAAAAGTATTTTCAGCATGATGTCTGTCCGTCTGTCCATCTGTCCGTCCGTATAAATGTGTACAGCTTGAACGGCTCAACGGATTTTGATAAAATTTTGTATATTTACTTAATGCATCAGTATGATGAATTGATCAACTTTATGTGTATATACGAAAACCGGAAATGGTAGTATTACCGATCGACGATAGGAAGGAAAGGGTTATTTTTACACCAAATATCACATAACGAGATTTTTTACATATCTCCACGAATCATGCAATTCGTTCACAGAAAAAAGTATTTTTTGCATGATATCTGTCCGTCCGTCCGTCTGTCCATATAGACGTTTATAGCTTAAAATGCTCAACGAATTTTGATAAAATTTGATAAATTTACTTAATGTATTAGTAACATGAATTAATCAACTTTTGGTGTATATCAGGAAACCGGAAGTGGTAGTTACAATGTTACAAAGTATTAATTTTATACTCATTATCCCAAAATATTTCGTTTAAAATATATTAGTAATTAATAATTGATTTTTTTTTTATACTTTATATATATATATAATGTTTGGAAATTAATTTATTTCAAATCGTCTGTCGGTTCTGTGACTGTCCACTGCTCAACTTATGTTCGGTTTGGATATAGAAATTATTTAATTAATTATTTTTTCAATTTTCATATATCCAAACCGAACTAAAAAAAACACGTAAATTTAGAGGAGCCCTCTGTTGGCCAAATGAATAAAATAGGAAGCACTAACATTTTAAAAAAGTAAATGTCTCTCTCATTAAAGAAACTTTTAATAATTTTTATCTCATAACTAGAAGAGACCAAGAAATATTGCATAAGGAAAGGTTCTTTGGAATTAAAAAAAGAAACCTTTGGTAAAGTTTCATCCAAATCCCTGAAGCTTCCCGTTTTTTTTTTAAACAATTACCAAATATAGAATAAATCTAAAATCCAAACCTTCACAAAACTTACAATCCCTGGAGATTATTTTTGAATGTGGAATAATTTTAACAATACTGTTAAGTCATTTATATATTATATATTAAAGCAACAACGAATTTGCAGTTTGCATTATATTGAATCTAACTGTTTTCCAAAAAAGAAACGCCATCCAAATAATAGAACTTCGTGATTAAATACTTTTAAAAATTGATATGCTCAGACTTTAAGGAATGGTTTGTTGAAATAAACAATTTCAGTTTAAGTGGAGTATGCCACGGAGTCATTTGAAGTTTATTCTTTGAAATATATTTATAATTGAATTCTTCGGACAGTTTTAGAACCGGTGTCACCCTAATATCATATGGTTACAGTTATTACAAGTTAATATCACTATTGATAAGCATGAAAAAACTTTACCCTTAAGCTCATCATAGGAGAAAAACATGGGCTTACACTTGGCCCCATAAAAACAGAGTTGGTCCTTCGGAAAACTTTTACTATCAGAAACTAATATTGAAGGATTTTGAAATATGATTAAGTAATCGGTTCTGTCCACATTGTTAAGGATTTTTGGATGAAAATCCACAAAACTTTGGCATTGGAGCACTTTGAACATACAATGGATTTGTTCAGAACTACTTATTCTAGCGGTACTTTCGATGATTCTATATCCTAAATTTCTGACAAATGAAGAAAACTTTTACGGGGTTACTGAAATTTTAAAAAATATTATGATACAATAATTTAGTGAAAAAATGAAATGAAAAACAGATCCTTGAAAAAATGTTGAAAGATGGTTTCCGAGGAGATTTTTATATCATCAAATAAAAAAGGTTTATTTTTACTATCTCGCCAGAGATAGTATTGCGATCACGAAAATTTTCGATGTTGAGATTTTGATGTTTTTATACGTTTTGAAGGTTCCTGAATCATTTTCACTAAGGTTGAGAAAAATGTCTGTGTGTGTGTGTGTGTGTGTGTGTGTGTGTGTGTGTGTGTGTGTGTGTGTGTGTATGTATGTAGACAAGATTACGCAAAAACGGTTTGAGCTAGAATGATGAAATTTGGTACATGGACATTATTCAAAATTCATAGTTTTCTATCAACTTGTGAGAAATGTAGCTCAACCGGAAGAGGGTCATTACCTACAACGTTTTGAATTTTTTTTCTCTAAAGTGACCGTAAAAATAAAGATATATGTTTGATAATTTTTCACATAATTAATAATAGTATAAAACTGCTATATATAGAATTTCAGCTTGATTGAATCGCTGAAAGTACCAGAATTAATTTTTTAACACTGCAAATCTCACGCGCCAACACGTGCCATGGTGCCATCAATAAAAAGCCAAACATGCGCTGGTTTAATATTTATTATTTATAATTCATTAAATTTAATTTAAATATAATATATTATGTTATTTAATCCAATTCAAATTGCGAGATAGTCGAGTGGAGACACTCCAGCTTATTTTTGTTTGGTATCAAAAATTTCACATTACTTAAGTAGTTCATAAATTTTTTAAACTACATTAAATAAAAAAGTTTAAAAAGTTGTTTCTTAAAGAACCTATAATGAACTTGAAATTGAGTTTAATAAATACGCAATAAACTTATAATATATTTATTCTATAAATCGTATTTTATTGTCAGATAAATCTATTAAAATGTGAAAACTTGGAACCTCCAACTTAAATCAAGATAAATCAAGTGGTTCTTATAATCATGACTAAATAAGGAAGTTTTTTTTTTTTTTTGTTTTTTTGCAAATTTTACTATTTTCATAACAAATATACTTAGAATCACCATCACAATCAAATGACTATGTTTTTTCTTTTATCTGGCAATTTTAAATTGATATATAAGATATTAAATACGCGAATTATTTATTAATAAAAATTTACACCAAAAAGGCAAAAATTTTAAAATATTTCATTATTTTAAAAAATTACACCACTTCTCTCTCAAAAAAAAACCTTTTATAAATAATAAAAATAATAATAAATAATAAAAAATTGGGAAGAGAATGTTTTTAGTTTCTAAATCTCTAAGGACCGCTGGTTGTGTTCGATAGAAGATGTTAAGGACGAGGTGTGTACAATAAATCGGTTTTTCTGGGATAGTGAGAGGGAGAGGAAGAATGATTCAAATTAGGAAGGAGAGTGTATAGAATTGACATGGACGGGGTTGGTGGAAGATAAAAGCCTGAGAGTTTGGTAGGTTAACGGGTTATATAAGAATAGGAAAAATCTGGAGTGTCTCCACTCGACTATCCCAAATTTAAATTGGATTAATTAATTAATTAATTAAAAATTTAAATTTACACTATAGTATTGTTATTAAATTAATTAATTTATTAACATATATATTATTAATTTTAAATTTAAAACCTTTACCTTCATTTTTAATTTAAAATTTATAAATTTAAAAAATTAATTCGAGTGTTAGGCTCTTTGTTGATGACATCACGTCACTTGCTGATGCGTGATTGGCAGTCAAATTTAAAAAATTAATTCCGGTACTTTCAACGATTCAATCAAGCTGAAATTCTATATATAGCAGTTTTATACAATTTTTAATCATGTGAAAAATTATCAAATATATATCTTTATTTTTACGGTTAGTTTAGAGGAAAAAAAATGAAAACGTGGTAGGTAATGGTCCACTTCCGAATGAGCTACAGTTCTCAAAAGTGGATAGAAAACTACGAATTTTGAATAATGTCCGTGTGCCAAATTTCATTTTGCGTAATCTTGTTTACACACACGCACACACATATACAGACATTTGTGTCTCAACCTTAGTGAAAATGACTCAGGGACGTTCAAAACGTATAAAAACATCAAAATCTCTGGTGAGATAGTAAAAAGTAGAAAAAGAATTACTGACTGTGATATATGTCAATTTAATAGAGAATGTTATTTTATTTATTATTTATTTAATCTATTTAAATTAAAAATTATACTAATAATAGAACAATTTATAAAAATAAATAAATATTTCAGAGAGGAATTTCAAGTCTCTTTAGGTATCCAATTTTATATATATATATATATATATATATATATATTATTTGTTAATTATTTTGTTATATTATTCCAAAATCTCCTTTTGCGCCCGAAAAAAGACTACGCAATTAGAAATATATTTTTCCATTCATTTTGTGTATGTGTACTTTTTTTTAAGTTAATTTTAATCATTTTTTAAATTAATCTATTCTCTTGGATACTCCCGTATCTTTTCTCTTTTGTGCTTGCGCCCTACAGATTGAAAATCTCTGCCTTAAAAAAAGATTATTTTTTCAATTATTTAGCCCTTTGCAACCCCTTTGATTTTATGAACTATGTTTGGGGATGCCTAGACTTTAATTAATTAATTAAAACCCATGTGGTTTTATTTTGTTTTCATTCATAAATTCTTCAAAGAATTTTATGTTTACATCTCCTGAAACTATTCTTGATCTCCTAAGTCATTAGATAAAATTCACACTGTTTACGTCATTAATTGAAGCTATACTATGAAAATAATCATAATAACGATTGAAATAATATTAACAGAAAAGTTATATAATCGTAAAATAATAGATCATTAACTGATTATAATAAGTTATTTTTAATAATTTATCTAGTTAAAAATTAATTGTGTTTTTTTGTTTTTTGTGTTATAGGTAAGTGACACTGTGCTATTTCTTTTAATGTGGCAAGTCGGTGGGTAAGCAAACAAATACTAATTATTATTTATTTAATTATCATAAATTAATAATAATATAATTGTATATTAGGTAAGTTATTTATTTCTATTAAAACCATACCAGTGAAGTGATTGAAGTGCTTTACATTTTTAAACCAATAAATATTCTATTCTATAATAATTTATATGATTTAGGAGGTAGCTTAGCCGTGCGTGTATAGTGGCAATTTTCTACATAAGAAGTCGGCGTTCGATTCCAACTATTAAATATATTAAAATTAATGTTTATATTAACTAAATTTAGATAAATAATTGGTTTTTATAAAGTTTTACAAATGGAAAATTATATAAGGAATATATATGTTCCTTTAACGAATATATATTCAATTTTTATTTATTACTAGCTACTCAGACCTCCTCGCACTTGGACAGGGTCTCTGCCCCCTGTACCCCCAAGTTATAAGTACTTATTATTTGTTTTAAGTCAGTATGTAATAGGTTGTCATTAATTTGTTTAATTTATAAAACTAAACTTTTTTAACTCACTTGGTCTCTCCTCAACCATACAAAATTTAAATAAATTCAAATATTTATTTTTAAAATTTAAATTTTTTTTTTTTCTTTTTTATTTTACAATCTGTCGATTTGACAATGGGTAAAAGTTATATTACAAGTATTTACAAAGAATGTTTCATTAAACCTTTAATTTATTTATTTATTTGCGATATTTAATTTATTTATTTGGTATATTTAATTTAAATACAATTTATAAGAGTCATAATAATTGGTGTACAGAAATATTTAATGTTCTTAACGAGATTTGATCTAATGTTGTCTGATTTGGCCTTAATTCGCATTGATATTCTCATAAGATTAAGATATTAAAATAAAAATTTGTATGGGAATTGCTAGAATTATTAATTTTATATTCACTATCGGAAATGAATCTACTTCTTCATTGAGTCACGAGAGGTTCTGAATGAACAACATGGAGTATTATATATATTTTTAAAAATTAATTTCTGCGGTTATTGAATAGATATTGAAATAATATATAGCCTATATTCAAATAGCGGCATATAAGAATAATGTAATCTAATTTCATAGTAATCGGTTCAGCCAATTTTGAGTCAATAACGCAAATAAAATAACACAAATAAAAAAATAATTATTAACATTTTTATTATATTTATAATTTATTCTAATATATACTTTTTTCATTTTCTTAGTTTGAATAACACTCTTTCATGTTTTTTTTTTTTGGAATTAGAATCTTTGATGAGTAATTCACTGGAACGTCCCATGATACACACTCAGGATTATAAAATCATTTAAATATATTCACCCTTTTTTTATATTTTTTTATTAATATTATATTATATATAATCTCGGACCCTATAGTATTAATTTATTTAAAATTTTATCAATTACACATTATGATTATAATTTTAATCTATGTATAAAGTTTTTTTAATGGTATTTTAGTATTTTTGAAAACCAAAGTATTTACATTTTAAGTCAGGTATTGTTTTTATATTTCTCTTTTGTTTATAAAATAAAGTGAAAAATTAATTTACAAATGAATTTCTATTTTATAGCTTTATAAATAATAAAAAAAATTACAATCAATAAGTCAATGACTAATTGAAATTTGTCAACCATTGGGGCGCGCTATGGTAGGGGGCGCGAGCAAACTAGAGGAGGGTGCGACAATATCCAAGAGAAAATATAATATTATTTATTATTTTATGTCCTTCTATCAATTGTTTCTCAATTGCTCTCTTTGAAAATTTAATAAATAATAACACCTTCCTTCACCCATTCGGGTCTTGTGTAAATGTAATTAAAGGGTGTAAATTATTATAATGTGCAATATTAAAAGAGACATAATTTTAAGAGTTTACCAGGACCTTTTCGTATACATAATAATGCATTACAGTTTACGAAAAGAGATTATTTTATGAAATAGGATTATTCTTAGATAATTCAGTATTATTTGATATATATTCTAAAATTAGAAAATTATATGTATATAAGTATAAGAATGCTACATAACTTCATCTAATGACCTATAATTATGTAAATGAAAATACTTTAAAGATCTCTTATATTTTTAAATTATAAATGATGTCACACAAAAATAGTATTTTAAACCCTTTCGCCTTGTTGAGTCACTTGTTACAATTTTTGTTATTCACCCTTCACAAAAAAAAGATGCCTCATTTTAAAATTAAATAAATATAATCGAATGTTATTTATTAGTTACTACGAAAACTTATATAAGTAAAGTAAAACAATATAATACTTTTTACAAAAACATAAATATTTGTTATTTATATATATATAGTCCAAATCTTTTATTTTTTTTAATAGATATAATAATATAAACACATTTAAACTTCTGTTTTAGTAGAATATCACATGATAGTTTTTCTTTTTCTTTTTAAATGTTGTCAATCCAAATTACGGCATCTTCATTCTCATCAAAAATATTCTGTACTCATAAAAACTTAAAGAAATCAAGATCTTTGAAATAATTTTAAAAATGAAGTTTTATTTATTTGTACATAGAATTGCATAAAAATTTAATTATTAAAAATTTGTACGGTCTCCCGTAGTAATAAATCGTGCTTCATAGTTTGGAAATCGCTGATCTAATCCATTTTGGGATTCTACAAAGATTTATCTATCTATTTCAAGTTCAGTCATTTGGTTCTAATAAAGGGGTTGCTTTTAAAATTTCACTTTGCCACCCCCTAATTTTGCTGTAAATTTTGTTGTGGTTTTGTATACAAAACGTGTCTTAAGTTACACTTTTCGGCGCTATATAAATGTATATAAGTGTTTTTATCATGGAGTGAGATGGAAATTATATATTGTCAGAAATTTATTTTGACGCTATTTTTCCAATTTGCCGGCGCGAATGTTGAAATTCTGAAAGAGAACCTCGAAAACTAAAAAATATTGTCAATATGCCAAAAATATTTATTCATCAATATCCATTTTGTCCCCTTCAAAGTAATTCCCCTCCAATATAATGCACTTATGCCAGCGCTTCTTCCAATTGTCGAAGCACTTCTTTTCGGTATGGCCATCAGCTCTTTCTTTGATTTCGACTTTATATCATCAATTGCGGCAAAAGGTCTTTTCAGTTTTGAGAATAGGAAAAAGTCGCATGGAGCCAAATCTGGTGAATATGGCGGTTGAGGCATGATTACGGTGTTGTTTTTGGCCAAAAAATCACGAACAAGCAATGATGTGTGAGATGGTGCAGAATCCATGATTTGTTTTTCCACAATTCCGATTGTTTGAGCCGTATTGCTTCACACAAATGTTGCATAACTCCCTTTTAGTATTCCTTATTATTTTTTAAGTAAAAAATCGAAGAACACACAAAAACGTGACTAACTTTTTCAGTTGTCAAAAACAAACTACTAATCCAATATGTCTGATAATGACAACATGTGAGTAACATATGTCCACCAAAATAACAAAAAAAAATTCGATAATCGAATGTACACAGCTCGCAAAAATTAAAAATACACTCTTTCTTTTGAACAGACTTTGTATATTAGTTTAGCATTAATTTAAATTTTAAATCAAATTAAAATCAAGGCATTTTATAGTAGATATTTGCATTTCAAGGTATAATAATTAATTAACTAAATAGAATATTTTTTTTATTTTCATATTATATATATATATATAATATTTAGTAAATAAAAATAAATTAAATAAATAATATTTAAGAATTTGGCAACACATTTATAAGGTATTTCAATTATTTATTTGATTATCAGATGAACCTATTATTTTATTTTATTTATTATTTTTTATTTATTATTTTTTGGCCACTTCAAAATATATCGTATCAATTTATTATATTAATTTATAATATCTCTCAATTTTCTCCTAATAGATTTTATAAATTAATAATACCTATTGGCCCCCAAACCGAGTTTTCTAGTTTATTTCTCTTAAATCGATTGATCATTAGTTTTTAATCTCTATGTTTACTACATGTTGAAAATCTTATATAATTTATATATATGATACTAATTTTATTATATTATATAAGTCATGCCTAAATAATACCATCTCTTCCTCCCATCAAAATTCCTTAGAGATTTATTTCTTTTTTTCGATCCATAAATATGCGAAAAATAATTTATTAGTATAGTTATATTATACGGATTTTTTTAAATATAAATTAATTAACAATTCTTAATGTATTATAAGTTGATACTATTCCTAAAAATTTATTCAATTTCTATTGAGGAAATTTTTTAAATAATATATACCTATATATTTTAAAATTTTAATTATTTAATTACAATGTCTTGTTTATAGTAATAGATGAATATTCATTTTTATAAATATTAAATAATAATAAATTAAAATAAATCTAAAACTAATTAAAATTTAAATAAATTAATATTTTAATTAAAATACGTGGCCTGTTCAAAAGAAGAGGTGAATTTTGAATTTTCTTGGGCTTTGTACATTCGATTATCGAAATGTTTTATTTTTTATGGTACACATTTGTTTTTCAATTGTTGACATTATCAGACATTTTGGATTAGTAGTTGGTTTTTGACAATTGAAAAAAATTAGTTACGCTTTTGTGTGTTCTTCGATTTTTTACTAAAAAAAATGGATCAAAGAATCTTTATTAAATATTGCGTTAAAAATGGAATATAATGCTCCAACGCAGTTAAAATGTTGACTGTCCCGAGTCTACTTTGTCTCAAAAAAATGTTTATAAGTGGTACAAGCGCTTTAAAAAGGCCCGCCAAGTTCAAATGTTTTGCTCCCTGTTTTTTTTTCGATTACAACAGCGTGGTGCATCATGAGTTGTTGTCAACAGGTCGTACTGTTAATAATAAATACTACATGGAAGTTATACAACGTTTGCGTGAAGCGATACGGCTCAAATGATCGAAATTGTAGTAAACCAAATCATGGATTGCTGGTTTATGATTTTTTGGCCAAAAACATCCCCCCAATCATGCCTCAACCACCGTATTCACCAGATTTGGCTCCTTGCGATTTTTTCCTATTCCCAAAACTGAAGAGACCAATGAAAGGAAAGTGTTTTCCCCACAATAGATGAGATAAACTCGGAATCAAAGAACAAGCTGATGGCCATACCGAAAAACGCATTTCACAAGTGCTTCGACGATTGGAAGAAACGCTGGCATAAGTGCTGGCATATCTGAGGGGGAATTACTTTGAAGGGGGAAATGGATATTGATGAATAAATAATAATTTCGAAATAATTCAAAATTCACCTTTTTCTTTTAAACAAACCTCGTATATTATAATAATATAATTTGAATAATTTTTTTTTTCTCAAATGTCAATTTTTATATGAATGTAGTAGTGTAATGGTTATTAAATATTAATATTTCAAACATTATGGATATGACACTGATGTGAGTTTAGAGTGATGGGGGAGGTGGGTTTTTGACTGACGCGCATTCTCGGATACGCACGCGGCGTCGACGCCGACCCTCTCTCTCTCTTTGCCTGTGTATACCCTACGTTCAGTTCGCGGACAGCGTTCGCATTCGGACATTCTCACTGTAATTAACCCCTCTTTCCTATCGTCCCATTATACACTCTCAGAATGTTTTCATTTATTTACAATTTATATAAATAACTAAAAGAAAAAAAATAATAATAATATATCATATAACTAAATGAAAAAGAAAATGTGTGTGTATTTCTATAATAAGATATATGTATATATATTATATTAATTATATGTATATATATATATATATATATTCAGCGAGTGAGTTTATAATTTATTTTTCTCTTTTAATTATTTAATTTTAGAAATATGTGTGTGTAATTTAATACAACATAACTTATCACAGGATATTTATATTAACTAGTGTGTATAAACTATCTCTCTCTCACTTTTATTTTATTTTTATTTAATTATTTATTTTATACCACACACAATTCAAGGATAATTTTTTTTTTATATTTTCCTCTTTTTTTACTAATTTTATCTCACTTTCTCTCTCTCTCTCTCTCTCTCTCTAAGACACACTGAGACACTATTTTTTTTTATTATTAATAATAATATTTAAGTTAATTTAGAATAATTTGATAATATATATAATAGTATTTTAAAATATATATTATACAATATAATATTTTTTTTTTTTAATAATTTAAAAAGCTTTTTTTTAATTAAGTATTTATTTATTGTTTTTCATGAAAACAAAAACAAAACAAATACTTGAACAGATGATAGATTAGTTAAAAACGAAATTATTTTCTTTCTAAGCCACCTGGACTCGCCCAGATGATCTTACAAAATCCCTTGAGGTTTCTCTAAGAACCCTCCACTACTACCTTTTATGCACATGACATCATTATATATTTTTCTAGATATTTATTAACATTGAATTTGTGGTGTTTGATATTCATATTAAGTAACAAAATTAAATCAAAAAAAAAAAAAAAATAATAAATACAAATTTTAAACAAAATATATTAAAAATCACAACACAAATAAAAAAGAAATGTCTCAAACTTTCAAATTAAATATAGGAAATTAAATTAATAATAAATATTTATAAGAATTATAGTGTATTTATATATAATACTTAATATATATTAAAATATTTTTTTTTCCCGCCGGCATGTACCACCGGTGGCTTATGCCGCCACATATAATAAATAGACAAATTATGGAGCCGGCCGGAACGTGCTAATAAGTCGAATATTATTATATAATTTATTTTATTTAGATTTCTTTTTTAAATAATATATATATATATATATATATATATATATATATAAAAGTATTTATTTATGATTAATTGTTTTATTATATTCATTTTTTTTCAGGTTTTAATAGAAAATATTTGTCATTAATAATTAATTAATTAAATTAATTATTTTAAAAAACGCACTTGGGTATATTTGTGGGTTTTAATATAAATATAAAATATTTTAATGGAATTCTTATAATAAATTAATTTCTTATGTTTAATTTGAATAAGAGACCAACTATTTTTGGTGTGATTTTTTCAAATTTTTTTTTTTATTTTATTTTTTTATTTGTATATTTAAAATAAAACAAAATCGATTTTCTCAATATAAATTGACCTAGGGATGACATTTTCTCTTGGGAAATTGTTGTCTTTCTGTTTGTCTCTTGAAAAATTGAATCTCCCAAAGGCGACGAATGTCAATCTTTCAATTCTCTTTCTCTTTCTATCTGTCTTTCTATGAAATGGAAATAAAAGAGAGAAAGATCGAAAAAAAAATATTATTATATAAGTCAAATTTACCATAAATGTCATTTTGATCATTTTTGAAAAATCAATTTTTTTTTTTTCTTATTTTAATTATTATTCAACCAAAAATAAATAAATAAATAATTTGTTAAGTATTAAAAAATTAAATTAAATTTGTTATTATCTTAACATTTTGGTTATTTTTAAAAATTTAGTTTTATTAAATCTCCAAAAATAAAAATGCAAATTAATTTTATTAGTTAAAGATAAATTGCAAATTAATTAATGTTAATCTCTATTTTTTTTTCCTTTATTAAATTTTAAGTAAGAAATAAATAGAAAAAAAAATGAAATAATAATTAAATAATTAAAAACATTTTACCTATACTCGATTAATCTTTAAATTTAAAAATATTAAATTGAGGTAATGGCACCAATAGATGACATTTTAAGCGCTCTTGTTCCTATTTTCTTTTATAAAACTGAAACTATACGTCTCACAAAAAAAATCTTTTGGTTATTATAAAGCTTATTTTACCTTTTATCACCAGGATAAATATTTTAAACTTTTATATGAGTTTAAGGGGAAATATAATTTTTTTTCAAAATAATCAAATGGCACCTATAGATGACACCAAAAATTTTGGTGGAACCTAATGATGACAATTATGGAACCCAAAGATGACATCTACTTTTTTTCACTTCGCTTGCTCTCTTTATCTTCAACTTATTTATTTACAAAGTAAAACATCTTTCCAACACCTTGTTGCTGCTTTAACTTTAGTTATAATAAAAAAATCAGGTTTCATATAATGATAAATTAGATATATTTATTGTGATTGATTTTATTTTTAGCTGATTATTATAATAAAATAAAAAAATTGATTTTAAACAAATCTTGTTTTAATTATGCATTTTAAATTATACATTGAGAACAGAGTAATTTAAAAAAAATTTCAAAAAAATAGTGTTTGAAGTTCTGGAATAGAAAAAAATTTTCTGACAATGAGAAAACTAAAGATAAAACACAGTTTTAGGTAGGTTCCCATATCAATTCAGACATGAAACTTGGTTGAATTCTATAAAATTATCTCCTCTTTACATCTATTAATATAATAGACAATTTTTTTAAAAACCTACTTATAGCTGACATTGCTGTCATCTATAGGAAAAACAATATTTAGGGGCACCTATAGATGACACGGTTGATAAAAAAGATACTTTTAAAAATTAGGTGTTTAAATTGAAGTGATTTATATCTATATTAAGTCTATTTTATAATGTAGTAATTATATTCTTGATAAATATGAAAATAAAAATATAAAATACTAATTAAGAACATTAGTTACCTTAAGGTTATCTTTAAGATTTGTGTAAAAAATCAATTGTTGACGATCCTGTCTGCTTTTCAAGTTAAAAGAAAAAAAATAGGGCGACTAATTGTATTGTTGTAGGGTATCTCAGGTGGTGGAAAAACAAAACTATCATTTAAAAAAAATAAATTCCGCGTATGTTTTAAAATTTCCTTATTTTTTTAGTTTAAATTCAAAAGTGTCATCTATAGGTGCCATGTCATCTATAGGTGCCATTACCTTGTTTGTTTTTTTTTTATTTATATATAAATATTTTTGTTTTATTTTTATTGAAATTTAATTATAGATATGCATTTTATTTAATATATATAATCTATTTCTATTTGACTTATTTCTCCTTTTCTTTCTCTTCTACACCCTCTCTCTATTGCTTTCATCCCTTACAATTCTTCTTCACCTCCTTCTACGCTCTACCCTTCTCCCTAGATCCGAATGGATGTAATTAAGCTTGTTGGATTCTCGCCCTTTGACCCTTATGCCATTGCGGGTTGTATGGTTGTTGATTAGCCTAGAACCCACGACTAACGACACCAGAAGAGACGTAAATTGCTCTTCCTCCTACTACTGCACCTATTTACATTAACCCCTTTTGCCTACATATTTTCGTTGCTGTCTATAGGAACAAAATTACAATAAAGGATAAAATAATTTTTATATTATTATATAATTTTTGTAAAAGATAAATTGATCCAAATTCAAATATTAGTGGTTTAAATTTTGAAAGACATTCCAGTTTTTTTTTTTTTTTTTTTTTTATTAATCGATATGTGGTTTAAATTTTGTAGACATTCCTTTTTTTTATTAATCGATAAGAGAATTAATTAATATTAATTAAAATATAAACGTTAATTGATTCTCTCTTTGTTAAATCTTTGATCTTTTCATTTAGTTAAAATTCAATATGAGATTATTATCATCCCAAATTTCAAAAAAAAATTGTAACAAAAATTGAAAAAAGTCAGAATTAATTATCATTTTAATTAATTAATTGATCAATATTTTAATTTATATCTGATTACTAATAGAGAATAGTCTAATTGAAATTTTTTAATTTTTTATTTAGGTAATTGGTAATAAATAAATTTTAGGCAATAAATTGAATATATACGAGATATATATTGAAAATAATTAATTATAATAATTTTATTTATTTTTATTTTTCTAAATGAATTTATTTTATGCATATAACAGAAATTTTTTGATAATTGTTCAGATTAGATGTCCTGTCATGGATTTGGATAAAACCTTACAAGTGGGTTCCTTTTTTAATTCCAAATAAACTTTTCTTATTCAATATTTCTCGGTCTCTTCTAGTTTATGAGATAAAATTGATTTTACTTTGACAAGTTAACTGGTTATGAACGTCGAAATGTGCAGCCATTAAGTAATGTTTTATTGACTAATTCACTAATTAATTATTCACTTATTTACTAATTTTTTTTTTCGGTTCGGTTGGATATAGGGAAATTATTTAATTAATTAATTTTTTAATTTTTCTATAACCAATCCGAACTAAAAAAAACCCCAAAAATTAGTGGAGCTCCCTGCTGGCCAAATTCATAAAATATGGTTGCTAAATTGTTATATCAATTGATTTATATGCAAATTTTATTAATTTTTATCGCGTAAACTAGAAGAGACCAATAAATATTATATAAGGAAAGTTTCTTTGGGATTAAAAAAGGAATCCACTGGCAAAGTGTTATCCAAATCCATGACATGACAACTAATCTGAACAATTACCATTTTATTAAATATGTGGGGGAAAAAATTGAATTTTTTTTATTTGTTTTTAATATTAATATATTCCCAGTCTGATCGAATAAAGAATAAAGAGCATATTTATTTAAAAGTTAATGAATAAATATGAATATGGTAGAATGAATAATCTTACCTTCTACACACTCTCTCTAGCCATCCACCCACTCATTCACTCTCTCTTTCACTCTTTCTATCTCTCTCCTCCTCCTTCCTCTTTCTTTCTTTTTCTAATCAATCAATATTTTGTTTTACTGATAGAAATATTATATTTATTGGCACATCTCTCTTTTTTCCTTATCAGAACACTCACCAACCGTCACATTCGAGTGTTGTTCTTGTCGTTGTTGTTCTTATATTAACACGAAATGTTCAGTTAAAAGTGATTATTACAAAGTGAATAAAAAGTGTCAAGTGTTATTGAATGTAAGTGAAGAATATGGCGGCTGCCGCAACGGGCAGCGGCAATAAACCGCAAAAAGCGCGACGTAAAATTTCTTTGCCATGGTTCCGTCAGGCGTCATATACGCCTACACATTCACCACTTACCCGTCAACATACAATCGACACGCCAGGCGCCTTTCAGGCGCGGATGCATCGCCAGGCATCCGAGCAACAGGTACCCTATCCACCCTCTTGAGCACATAATAATACAATGAGCCTCTTGACAATCATAAACAACAATAGCCATCATCACAGTCAGCCGACGTTCATTTTCTTTTTTTTTAATCTCCAATTTAATTAATTAATTAATTAATTAATTTTATATAATAATAATAACTCAGAAATATTTTATTAATTTTTATGATATTAAAATTATTGAAATAGAAAAAAAAAATGGATAAAAAAAATGATAAACGATAAGAAATGTTTATCTTTATTATTTTATATATGAAATAATTACATTAGATAAGAAAATAATAATAATTAGAGGCTTTTTTTTTAAAATATATATATATATATATATATATATATAATTAAAATTGTTAATAATTAACATTCTTATAATTTTATTAATTTTTAAAAACTCAAATTCAATTTAATTATCTAATTTTAATGGTTTTCTAATCTATTTGAAATTAATTAAATCAAATTAATTTTGATAAATAAAATTGAATTAATTAATTTATATTAATTATATCTTTGCTCTATTACAAATACAATATTTAATTAATTAATTATAATTAATTTCATATTTATTAATCGTTATTTAAAAATATATCTTCATTTATATTCGAAAATCAATAATTATTAAAATTTATTTTAATATGATGAAACGGAGTGAGGTGGGAGGAGTTAAATCATTGATTAAAACTATTCGATGCTAGAAAATAAAATAGAATTCTAATTATTAATATAAAATTTATTATAATATTATTATATTTAAAAAAAAAAAATATAATTAAAATTCTTAATTTTATTCAATTTTAAAACTCAAACTCAATTTAATTATCTAATTTTAATGGTTTTATAATCCCTTTGAAATTAATTAAATTAATTAATTTTGATAAATAAAATGCAATTAATTAATATTATATTTATTATCCAATATTTAAAAAATATATCTTCATTTACATTCAAAAGTCAATAATTATTATAATTTATTTTATATGGTGAAACAGAGTAAGGGGGAAGGAGTTATTTTATTGATTAAAACTATTCTATGCTAGAAAATAAAATACAAATTTAATTATTAATATAATATTATTATAATTATTTTTTTCTCTATTAATGCAATATATTATTTGATTTATTTATTTTATTAATTTGTAACATTTATTTTTATGTTAAAAAATAGTTTAAGTCAGCTAAATCATCAATCTAAATATAACTTTAAAGATAGACGGATGTGAACGAATCATGATATTAATATGTGACTTGTGGCAAATGAAAATTGGCAAAGAGTATAACATCACCCTCTTTAAAACATTTTTTATTTTATATTTACAAACTCTGAGAGATTATTACCAGATAACAAAAAAAAAAAAATTTAGGAAATTAACAATAATTTACATTATTTATTTATTTGAGAAACTCATAAATCAAACCATTTAAATTTTTTTTTTTAATTTAATATTGAAATTAATTTAATTTTAAACTGATGAATCTAGAAGTAATTTAATTTATTTAATTAATTAATTTTTTTTTTTATTATATTAATTTTTTTTATAAAAAGAGGAATGAATATTTTCTAGAATAATCTTTTTTTTACGTTTATTTTATATATATATATATATACATTTAAGAGAAATTCATCAAATTTGATGTTTTTCTATAATAATTGTATATTTAGTGTCAAATTAAAGTGTATTTAATTTGACTTGTCTCAAAAAAAAAAAAAATAAAAAATGATAGGAGTAAATGATCCATGTTAGAAAATAAAATACAATTTTAATTATTTTCTAATATAATTTTGTTTTTTTTTTATTTTTTTATTAATGAATATTATTATTTATTTCATTAATTTATTACTTATAGAATAATGGATAAGGACGTGTAAATAATTATATTATTAATCTAATATTTTTACCAACCGACGATAGGAAGCGAAGGTAATGTTTTCACACCAAATTTCACAGGTGGAGATTTTTACATATCTCCACGAATTATACATTGTTAACAGAAAAAAGTATTTTTAGCATGATGTCTGTCCGTCTGGACAGATTTTGATAAAATTTATTATATTTACTTAATACATCAGTAGCATGAATTCATCAACTTTTGGTGTATATAAAGAAACCGGAAATGGTAGTTTCAAAAGTATTAATTTTATATTCATTGTCGGAAATTTTTCACTTAAAATATAGTAGTGATTAATAATTGAGTAATTAAACTAAAAATAAAATCCAAGATTAGTCATTTTAATTCAAGTTTTAAAAATATTTTTTTTTATACTTTATATATTATATATATATATATAATGTATATGTATAATTTTGTTTGGAAATTAATTTATTTCAAATCGTCGGTCGGTTCTGTGTCTGGCCACAGCTCATTTTTATAATCTCTATAGATCTTATTAAATATAACAGTGTGATTAAAAATCATTAAGATTGGAACAGTCTAAGAGCCTGATGCTAAATAAGATTAAAATCGTCGTTTTGGAACCATAAAACTACAGTTTTTAGCAAAATTTTGGAGTTAATTATTGTCATAGATAAACTATCTGTCTGTCTGGATAGTTTCAAGCAAACTACGCACTACACTCCAATAATATTCTTAGTTAACAATTTATCGCATTTACAAAAGCACAAATAATCTAAGATCAAAATTTATTTTTTGTTATATAAATATAAAATACTATCGAACAAATACCTATCGAGACAAGCTATTTTTTAAATTCCTATTTGGGGGAGGGGGTAATTTATTCTCAATACCATCATCTACTCCCACAATTCTTTGAGACGAAGATTAAATCAGATTCTTGCAAGAGAATATATAATATAAAAGCTCTTATTTTTCTTTTCCTTAGATCTCATCTTCATTTTGTTCCCCCCTTTCACTCTCTCCCACCCTTCCTCTGTCATGAACAACAAACTTTGAATCAACTCAATCATCGTTTGCAAAGGAACATAAAATTTATTTCCACCTCACATTTATATATATATATATATATAGTATTGTTACATTCTTTTTCATTTTCATAGATCCTTCTCCTTATTTCCTTTCAATGTGGTTTTTTTTATTTTTTCCTTCTTCTAATCTATATCAATGAGAATCCATCACACACACACTCATATATATTTACAGACTTGTCAAGGACTCACTGGAGGGAAAATAAGTTTATTAAGCAAACATTTGCATCTATCAATCTTCATAATAAATATATATATATATATATTATCACTGAGAATTGTTTGATTTTTATGTGAAAATGTTTACTATGATAAAAAAAACGAACATTCTTATATATGGAGTATAAATATAAAATATTTTATATCTTTATTTTACCTCACCTATGTAAAGGAAAACGTGTATTTTGATTAAAATAAAAACTTATTATGAACTTTCAATATAATTTTTAAAATTAACAAATTGCGGACAAAACAAATGGATAAATTATTTAAAAAAATAAAAAAAAAAAATAATTTTTGATGGTTCTTATGGAAAAAAATAACAAATTTTTAAAGAAAATTGGTGAATATTCAGTGATTTAGGTATTTAATATTATTATTGTTATTTGAAAAACACTTTTTAAGTATATAGTATAATATATTTTACTATAGTATTGCCATGACGAAAATTTTCGATTTCTGGATTTTTATGTTTTTATACGTTTTAAAGGTCTCTAAGTCATTTTCACTAAGGTTGATAAAAAATGTCTCTCTCTCTCTGTGTGTGTGTATAGATAACGCAAAAACGGTTTGAACTAGAATAAAGAAAAATTTGATAGATGGAGATTATTCCAAATTCATAGTTTTCTATCAACTTTTGAGAAATGTAGCTCATTCGGAAGAGGACCATTACCTACCACGTTTTCATTTTTTTCCTCTAAACTGTCCGTAAAAATAAAGAGAAATGTTTGATAGTTTTTCACATGATTAAAAATTGTATAAAACTGCTATATATAGAATTTCAGCTTGATTGAATCGTTGAAAGTACTGGAATTAATTTTTTAAATTTTTTAATACGTTAACTGGCAATCACGCACCAGCACGTGACGTAGTGCCATCAACAAAGAGCCAAACACGCGCTGGTTTAATAAAAATTATTTATTAATTTTAATTTAGAATTTAATTTAAATATAATATATATGTTAATTAATGCAATTCATATTTGCGTGATAATCGAGTGGAGACACTCCAGATTTTTTATAAATATGCTTATTTACTCCTTGTAACTATTATATGTTATTCATGTAACCACTTTAATAAGGTATTTATTCTTTCGGATTCCCCGCTAAATCAGTAATTCTTATATTATATATATATATCGTTTATATATAAAGATTAATTTTGGATGAAAAAATAGATTGTTTTGTTTTAATTACTCAGGTCACTGTCTCCTTGAATGGGTTTAGGTGAAAGACCGTTCTTACCCTCTTAAGGGGTTTCTAGGTTATCATTTATTTTATGATTTCCTCTTACAGCAATGATAACGTCAAAGCCTTAATAATAATAATAATAATAATTCAAAGATTTTTTCTTCTATTCATCCTTGTCAGGATTGAAATATGATTATTTCCATCTAGATAGATTTTATATATTTAAATAATTTTTTTTTTACTTTTTGAGCAATTATTAACCACAAAAAGCCTTTTAATTTATAAATTTTTCATTAAAGATCGAATCGATTGCTTACTCTCTCTCCCTCTCTCTCTCTAATACACACAGACACACACATATACAAATACACAAACCTAAACACTCTTTTTAATCTTTCTAAATATAAACATTTTCATATAAACGTAATATTATTTTTATGAATTTACAAAAAAAGAACAAAACATCACAAAAGAGTAGTAGCTATAATAATTATCCATTAGTAAATCAAAATCAAAAAAATATGTCATTTAGGATATATATATTCTACTAGTATAAAATTATTACAGAAAATTTTACATGCATTATATACATATTATATACATATATTATAACAAAGATAATATTAAATGCTCTAGATCAGTGTTTCTCAACCTTTTTGGACCAAACGCCCCCTTTGTAAGACCCGCTTCTTATAATTCGCCCCCCTATAAATTTTTACAGATAAAAATTGCATGATAATCCCTAATATAAGGTAGGAGATACTTAGAACCATATTGAAAAATCGAGTTTTAGAACCTGATTGCAAAATCATCTGAACTTTTTTTTTTTTTTTTGAACCATATTGAAAAAAATTGAAAAAATAAGGAAATGTTTAAAAAGCCTTTTTTATTGTTGAAAATGATTTCGCCCCCCAAAAATAACTTATCGCCCCCCAAAATCGTATAGTCAAATAATCGCCCCCTTTAAGATGTCGATCGCCCCCCGGGGGGCGATATCGCCCAGGTTGAGAATCACTGCTCTAGATAAAAGTAATAGAATGCAACCGTACTACATGTTATTATACCGCTAAATCAGCTTGTTTTGGCCGTAGGAACCATCACCATCCTATTTCTATTCCCTCCCATTTTCATTATAGATTTTTTAAAATTCTGTCTGCTAATTCTCTTTTACTTTTCAATTGAAAAAAAAAAATTTAAGTTTTTTAAGAGTAAAGGTATTCCGATTCACACACATGAATTTCCACAGTTCTCCACATTTCAAGTTATTCTCATTTCAAATAGTGGTTTTCCCGTTGACGTGTGTGTGTATGTGTGTTTGTGTGTGAAAGAAATTTTGTGAACAAAATTCCTGTCAAACGGTAAATCCGATTATAACCAAAAAGTTTTTTAAAAATATCATTATATTTCTCAATTTTAATACTTTGACTAATTTTATCTATTCCTGTGGGGTTAGTTACTAAACTACATAGAGTTTTTTACATTAATTGACCAACCTTTAATATAGTGAGGCCCCTTTAGAGAAAAAAAAACCTCTGACTTTGTACGTCCTACGCAAGGACAACGCCTATCAGGCCGGTTATATCAATGAGGTGTCCTATGATCAGTAGAACGGATCATATCAACCTTTACCTTGATTTTCTTGATCGGAGGCGCTACTTTTTATCAAGTAGCTTCCAATGTTGATCCCGGAGGCTGGGTTGACTCCGTCCCATAGACCCCAGCTAGAGAAATTCCCTTGCCAGCCCCGGGATTCGAACCCGGAACCACGAGAATGTGAGGCAGCGCCACTATCACCCATCCTGTGCCGCCTATCCTTTAGAGAAATTTTCTTAATATTTTCATATTTTTATTCACTTAAACTATTATTGGTCGTTCCCTGATTGGATTCAACAAACAAATAAACTCCTCTGTACCTTTGTTCTTGCGATTCAAGCCAAATATTTCCTCCACCTCGATTTAATGTAGAGATCATGTAATCTCTTATTAGGCAATCTCTGTTATTCTTCCAATGATCTCATAAAATATATGGAATTTATTTTATAATAAAAAAAATCACAACACTTGATCTTCTTTATAAAAGATAAAAAATGCTCACTTTCGATCCTTCCTATCTCTTTCTCTCCTATATACCTAGTATTTTTGTCTTTCTTTATCATGAAAAAAGAGCCGAGGGGGGAGGTGAAGAGGACCTCTTCTCTTTGTATACAATCACTCTCTCAAGTTCACTTCATTCTACTTCATTCTACTATTTGAATATATATATATATATATATATACACCATATCCATTCACTTTTCATCATGTTCTCAAGTTTGCTACTTAAAAACACAACCATCACCCTTTTTTATTTCACTCTTAACTCTCTCCCTCCTTCATTCCTTTTTCTAGCAGCCCATTCTCAGGCAGAAGATAAAAAAAGACACTTCTCTATAAAATGATTAACTTTTATTATCATAAATGAGGAGGAAAAAACAGCTTCCCTGCTTAATAAAAGAGTATTTTATATTTCTCTTTTGTTTTATTATTATGATTCGCACATAATTCATTTAATAACTATAATTTTAATATAAACAGTGTTGGCTTCTGATATAAAAAAGGATTCCAAACATTTATTTGGAAGTCACATCTTAATTTGGTAAGATTTTTGTAACAAAGTGTTCAATAAAATTTCAAGCAAAATATATTGGTTTTTATATTTATGTTTATTTCTTGTTTGTTTAAAAATTTGCTTTAAAAGAGAGAACGAAGAAAAAAATTTGTATTGAACTCTTATAGTTAAGCAGTATTTAAAATAACTATGTTATACTTATATATATAGTATATATATAAATATTATATCTATACAATATAATTATAGAATGAAATGGATTAAATAAAATAGATATATCATCATAGACATAAGGATCATATACGGATTATTATATAATTAGTATATTTGATAATTTATATTATATATATATATATATATATATATATATATATATTCAAAAGAAAGGTGAATTTTGAATTTTTGCGGGTTGTGTATATTCGATTATCGAAATGTTTCTTATATGTTGACATTATCAGCCAATTTGTTTTAGTAGTTTGTTTCTGACATCTAAAAAACTTATTCACGTTTTTGTGTGTTCTTCGATTTTTTTAAAGATTCTGTATTTTTTCGTTAAAAATATAATAAAATGTTCCAACGCACTTAGATGACCATACCGAAAAGCGCATTTCAGAAGTGCTTCGAGGATTGGAAGAAGCGCTGGAATATCTAAGGGGAATTACTCTGAAGGGGACAAATTGGATATAAACAAAAATTTTTCTAAATATGTTAAAATTCAACTTTTCTTTTGAACAAACCTCGTATTATATTATATATAGCTAACGAGTGAAATTTTAAAAATAGGAAAATCTTACAAAATCAAATACACTAAAATTGGAAAATATTGTGACTTAAGAACATTAGAGATTTGTATTTTAGAATTGAAAATATCAACAAAGATTATCATATACACAAATAGATTTGTTAAAGAATAATTTTATTATTTTCTCTTTCAAGAATATTTGTAAGAAATAATTTGAAAAATTGTTTTCATTCAATTCAAATTTAAATAATAAATCAGGAATTTTAACGCTACTAGCATTTCTGCTAAGATACCTGCAAAATAAATTAAATATGGTGGGAAATCTTTGATAAAATGTATACACAAATGAACTCTTTCAATCTGGACAAGGAAATTATTTCAGTGAAATGGCTATGGAAATATACCCGACGGCAATAATTAGATTTTTCTTTTGATAACATATTACAATATTCTTTCCAAAATTATTTTATAAAAATTACGACCCTCTCAATATTAGCAGAAAATTAATTCTGATTAAAGTAACCACGTTCAACATTAGATCAAATATTTTAAATAAATATTAAGAAAGTAAGAAGAATTACATCAATTGATCAGCAACATAACAGCATATGTCTCAAAAAAATTGGGAAAATTGTTTCAAATTTTAATTTTAATGCGAATCAGACTAAGACGCCACGCTGTCTGGTAGCCAACGCCGTTGATTCGCATCTTTCGGACAAGAGAATTTCTCTAGTCAGGTTAAAAATATCAAAATAAAGGTTAAGAGAACCTTCTCCTGATTATAGAACACATTTATTCCGCCTAGGCGGTAACCAACTTAATAGTCCTTTACTGTCCTTTCGTATGATGTAAAAAGGGAGATTTATTTTTTAGGGGCATCGGACAAAAATAAGTAGTTGCAGCGCCCGCTCTAGTATATCATTTACGGCTGCCCGAATAATAGAATAAATTGGTAAAAATTTATTACATTCATAACCGAGATGCCGCCCTTCAGAATTGCCGCCCTGGACAAATGCCCAGTTAGACGCCCTCTAGAGCAGACTTTGATAGTTTATTACTATATCGCCAGAGATAGTATTGCGATCACGAAAATTTTCGATGTTGAGATTTTGATGTTTTTATATGTTTTGAAGGTTCCTGAAGCATTTTCACTAAGGTTGAGAAAAATGTCTGTCTGTGTGTGTGTATGTGTATGTATGTAGGCAAAATTACTCAAAAACGGTTTGAGCTAGAATGATGAAATTTGGTACATGGGCATTATTCAAAATTCATAGTTTTCTATCAACTTTTGAAAAATGTATCTCAACCGGAAGAGGGTCATTACCTACAACGTTTTGATTTTTTCCCTCTAAAGTGACCATTGTATATATAGAATTTCAGCTTGATTGAATCGTTGAACGTACCGGAATTAAATTTTTAACACTGCAAATCACGCGCCAACACGTGACGTGCTGCCATCAACAAAGAGCCAAACATGCGCTGGTTTAATTAATTTTATTTATTAATTTTAATTTATAATTTATAATTAATTAAATTTAATTTAAATATAATACATATATTATGTTATTTAATCCAATTCAAATTGCGAGATAGTCGAGTGGGGACCCTCCAGCTAATTTTTTATAGAAAGGCTAATATGCAGAAATCAAATATCAGAAACATTGGAAATTCGAAGTGGTTTAAAACATGGATACGGATTATCTCACCAATTTTATTTAATCTCCCCATCCAATACTGGATTAGGCAATTTAGAAGAAATCGATCAAAACCCTTTCCAATAGTATTTGTATTTATCTATCAACTCGGAATTTTATTTCTATATGTGTTTGAAAAGATAATAACCAATACCTATAGGGAGTTAATAAAAAAAATCGTTTTTTTTATTCCATCATCTAGTAAATATATGTTATTATATTTGTGTTCAAAAAGTAACAAGAATTTTTGTTGTTTTAAAAAGTATTTTTTTTTCTAAACACTAAATCCCCTATATTAGATATTACACGCTTAAGTTTCGGTTCACAACAGAAATGTCGTTTATTTTAAAAGGTATACAGGGTCTATGAACCATCAAAAATTGCTAGGCTATAGTACTAGCCTTTTTACGATGTTGTTTACAATATATAAGCTACATACGAGTATGCAAAGGGTCAAGTTTGGCGTACAATTTAAATAGATAGGAGATTGGGTGAAAATCGATAACATAGAAAAATTGATAAACTCAGGAAAAAAAAGTAGGCTAAAGATTAAATATTTAATAGCAGAGGAGAAGAGTGTCAATACACAAAACATTAAATTTGAAAATTGAGAAATATGTATTTAACTACTTAAATTCTATAATAACGAAAGATAATAGTTTTCGAGAAGTTTAGTTAAGATTAGAATCAGGTAACGCCTGTTTTCGTGAATTATTAAACAGGCTTACTTCATTAAATTTAGTATCGATGGGTATCAAAATTAAAATTTATAAAACCATTATTTTACCGGTTTTGTTTTATGAGTGTGAGATTTTAACATATTTGAAAATAGGATTCTTCATTTATCTTTCAGTATATTTTCTAAAGATAATAGATTAGATTATTATTATTAAAATTGTATTTATCCCATTTTTAACGACCGCCGATAGGAAGGTAAGGTATTGTTTTCATACCATATTTCATATATGGAGATTTTTACACATCTCCACGAATCAGCATTTTGTTAACAGAAAATAAGTTGACCTGTGGCCAGGTCTGAACCGACCGACGGTTTGAAATAAATTAATTTCCAGCTACAGAAATAATTGTAATATATTAATATATATTTAATGTAATAAAAAACAGATATGGATATATCATAAATATTTTTAATTTTATTTTATTTATAATATATATGTAAGACCAGGCTGTGATGTCATGAATGGCTGGATGACGTCATATAATTTTAAATTAAGAAAAAAACTAATAAAGATGATTTTTATCGAGAATAAAACCACCACAAAGTGCATGATTCGTGGTGATATGTAAAAAATCTCCTCATGTGAAATTTGGTGTGAAAATAACCCTTCCCTTCCTATCGTCGATCGGTAATACTACCACTTCTGGTTTCCGGATTTGCACTAAAAGTTGATCAATTCATCCCACTGATGCATTAAGTAAATATACCAAATTTCATCAAAATCCGTTGAGCCGTTCAGGCTGTATACATCTATACGGACGGACGGACGGACAGACATGCTAAAAATACTTTTTTTCTGTTAAGAAAATTTTAGGATTCGTGGAGAAATGTAAAAATCTCCACATGTGAAATTTGGTGTGAAAACAATACCTCCCTTACTATCGTCGGTCGATAAAAAGTATTTTATCATGATGTCTGTCCGTCTTCATGAACTTTTGTTGAATATCCGGAAACCTGTGGTAGTTTAGAAAGTATTAATTTTATATTCATTGTCGGAAATTTTGCACTTTAAAATATAGTACTTTAGTAATTAATAATTCAATAATTAAACTAAAAATAAAGACAAAGATTATATAATTTAGTTATTTTAATTCAAGTTATTAAAATATTTTTTTTAATACTTTATATATATAGTGTTTTTTGGAAATTAATTTATTTCAAATCGTCGGTCGGTTCTGTGCATGGCCACTGCTCATTTTATTGATTTTTTAAGTTATTTTAAATCATTTTTATCTTGAATTCTATGAATGGTATTATTATGATATATATATATATATATATATAAGAAAATTTAGATTTATAACGATATTTTAAATATGAATTTTATTTTAAATCTCTAATATTTGTAAATCAAATGTTTTCACTCTATAGATCTTTACATAAAAAAAAAATTAAAAAATTATTAAGTTTTGAGTTCATTCTCATTTCTCTTTTCAATTTATTTATTTATTTAATTCTCATAGTTCATTATAATACTATATAAATAAGATTAGAAAAAAAATTATTTCAGCACATCTTAGATTATATCATCAAATGTTTATTTGAATTTTATAAACTTGATTTTAAAATAGTTTTAAAAATAATAAAAAAAAAGAAATGAAAAATGGGGAAATTATTTCAGGTTTAATATTTATTATATTTTATATTTACATCTAATTCGCGCATATATTTTATATGTATTATTATTATTATTAATATTTCAAAGTTAAAAAGCAGGTAATATCATCAATTAATGGTGATTATTATTTAATTTTATTCCTATCCTATCATATATATTTAAATTACAAAAAAAATCTAACTTTATATAAATATACTAAGTTAATATATTAATTAATTATTAAAATTAACAAAAACAAAATAAAATAAAAATAAGAGTTTATGTTTATTAAAACGTTATTGAGATTATTGAATTTAATTAACAATTTTAATTAATTTATATTATTACATTAAAATTTATTAAAATAATTTTAATTTTTATTATTCTTATTATTTCAATAATAATTAATATACAAATCGTTTTGTTCTAATAAGAACAACATATATAAAACATTAGACCACTCACATATATATTTATACATATAATAATAGGTAAGGTTTATGACTACTAATGCGTGAATTTTGATTTGATCCCCAGATCTTTCTAAGACTCGCTACCATTGTTTACCACATTAGTTGATAAAATGAGGTACTATTGGCTACTTACAGCATGAAGTAGCGGTCTTTGATCCAGAAAATCAAGGAGTCCATTGTACTGATCATGCAACTCTTCTTCTCACTTTAGGCAACAACCTGCTTCATAGACCCGGTCCTTTCATTGGGTATTCATCAGTGATTGAGATGAGATAAGAATTTCTCTAGTAGCCCCTTTTAAGTCAGTTGATGTACGAAATGTTTTATAGACAAAATCTTTGATAATCTCATGAAAAGTAAAGTGAGGTCACAACATTTGCTTGGTGTTGGAATGAATGAAGAGAGGAGGAGCGAAGGAGCGAGGAAATGGTTAGGGTGTTAAACGAGTAGGAAGAGAGAAAAGAGATATGATTAATGACTCTTTAAGGTCGACATCGTAGCAAATCGATAACAACCCCGACCTCTTCCCCATACTCCTTTTATGTCCTCTCTTCAACTCATTTGTTGTTTTTCTTTTAGTTAAATATTAAAATTATAATTGATAATTTATATCATATTCATTAATTTATTTACATATTTCTTCACTCAATTTTAATTTAAATAAAAATCAGAAATTAATTATTGGTATATTAGAAATTATAGAATCGTAAAATTTATAATTATTGTAGTTTATTATTATGTTTTTAATAAAAAAATAATGAGCTGTGGCCATGCACAGAACCGACCGACGATTTGAAATAAATTAATTTCCAAACAACATTATATATATGTATATATACTCGTATATATAAAGTATTTAAAAAAATATTTTAATAACTTGAATTAAAATGACTAAATTATATTATCTTGGTTTTTATTTTTAGTTTAATTACTCAATTATTAATCACTACTATATTTTAAGTGAAAAATTTCCGACAATGAATATAAAATTAATACTTTGTAAACCACCACATCCGGTTTCCGGATATACACCAAAAGTTGATGAATTCATGCTTCTGATGCATTAAGTAAATATATCAAATTTTATCAAAATCCGTTGAGTCGTTCAATCTATACTCTATACGGACAGACGGACAGACTTCATGCTAAAAATACTTTTTACTGTTAACAAAATACATGATTCATGGAGATATGTAAAAATCTTTTATTGCAAGATATTAACCAAAAACTTAAAATAAAGCATGTGACTAAATATTAAAATCATAAATTTAAATCAAAACTCCAATTGGTGTGAATTTTTAAATAAGTTTAATTTAGGATAAGGATAGATAATTATTTTTTAATAGTGTTCTATTTCTATGAATAACAATTATGATTACGATAAACCTTGTCAATTTGTAATCAAATTATAACTTGTATTCATATTGACCTGGAAATAATTCAATAGGATTGTACAATGTAGTTTATGTTAATATAAAAGACAATATGTTAATGAAAACAGATATACATTACAATACAGTAATAGAAACATTATTATACATAAAAGTAGCTTTGTTTTAATGGTTCCTGTTTAAACCGTCTTTTCTGTTGTGTCAAAGCGTTATACTCTTTCTCGTTATGAAAATAATTATCAATTTTACCTCTAAAAAACAATAACTGACTTTTGACCAATCTGAAATTATCTTTTGTCTATAAAACAAACAAATGAAATAAATCAGTGCAATTATGGAACCACAAATTCGAAGGAATGTGTCTGAATTTATATTTTGTTATTTGTTCTAACTTTCCAAACTTATTACGCTTTGGGAAGGATAATCAAAAAATTACGGTCGGAGATCATTTGTTTTTTCTGTTGCTGGGTAGAAGTGTCACATGATCAGTACCAACCTTTCATATCTTGATATTTTTAATTTAAAATAAATTGTCAATATGGTTATTAATGGTCTGCAAGGGCTATAAATCCAGGGGACTTAAGGTTGAGATCCCTGATAAGTGCTAAGATTAATATTAAAAAATATAAATATTCTTAAAAAAATACAAGACTGATTGATTATGTATTGGCACGGAATGTTGTAGTACAAAATACATTAAATTTTACTTTATTTTAATATTTTAAAAAATATATAAAGATGTATTTACAAGAAGACATTTATATATATATATATATATATATAGATATATTGAGCAGTTAATTTAGTTTTTCTTAATTTAAAAGAGGAAATTTAAATGACGTCAGCAACTACGTCAGACAGCGCTTTCATTAATACAAAAATATGATAAATATAAACAAAATAAAATTTCGAAATATATATTATGTTAAATCCACTGGCCATACTTTTCTGTCTCTCAGTGTATTAATACGTACGTTTAAGGGCTGTATGTTTTATGACTATTTTTTTTTTAATTTATGTTCTTTTAAATTATTTGAACGGCGGCTCGGTGAACCAAGTATTAACATCACCAACCAAACCCGATAATAAGGAATCATTTTTTTTAATGACAAGTACTTACTTATTATCGGCTGATGAACTCTAAAAAATAATTAAACATTTTATAAAATTTAAATATTTAAGTTTATAATTCATATTAGCGTTTTTGTTTATTAGATACATATTCTTTTTTGTTTCACGAAATTATTCGTTGTTTTTATTTCTAATTTGATGATTATTAATGATGAATGTTGTTGTTTGTATTATACAGGGTGTGGAGATGACCTGGGTGATTGCAGACCACGTGGCACGCGATTCCAGTGGAGAATTATCTGTAAGCAAAGGGCAACAGGTGGAGGTGGTGGAGGTGCAGAGCGGTGGTGAGTGGTGTTTAGTGCGTATGCCAAGTGCCGGTGGTGCTGGTGGTGCCGATTCACCACCCGAAGGGCTTGTCCCATCATCTGTCCTCAAACAACCACCGCTTGGACTTAAAACGTCACCCTCACGTCGCGTGGGGAATGCCACCACAAATATCTCCACCTCCGCCTCTTCATCTAACAACGCCAACAACAACGCAGCTGGTGGAGGCATCACAAATGCCATTGAACCAGATTCCGGTAAGTCACATGAAAAAAAATTATAATTTTTTTTTTTTAATTATAACAATTAATTTAGATAATTAATTTTTTTTTAATTCGATTCTTATATTTTGTTTCTTTATCCCTTAACGCACAATTTAAAAAAATCTGACCAAAAAAAAATTAAGGGGTTAATAAAATTAACATAGTATTTTCTTTTAATGGAATATTATTATTTTAAAATTATTTTTTAGTTTAGTTAACTTTTAATAATTTTAATAATTTAATTATTATTTTATTTTATTTATTTTATATGTAATTAATATTTAAAATATTTTTAATACAAAATATATACTTAGATGTATGTTCGATTGCCTATAATCCAGGGGTTTTTTTCTCATCTGTTCAGTTATATGTAATTTAACACCTAGACTGGAGAAAAATTTAAAATATTAAGAAATTATGATTATATAATAATTTCTTTATTTCATTTATATATGAAAATGTTTTTTTTTAATTTTATTTTGTTTACCTATTTCTAATTTAAACGATTTAAAAAATCAATTCTGTCTAATTTAATATCCCTATTATTCTTATATCAAGGTTTATTCTTTTTTTATAATACTAACGCTTTTTTTACCGATCGAAGATAGGAAGGGAAGGTATTGTTTTCAAACTAAATTTCACATGTGGAGATTTTTACATATCTCCATGAATCATGCATTTTTTTTAATAGAAAAAAGTATTTTTAGCGTGATGGCTGTCCGTCAGCTCGTCCTTCTGTCTGTTCATTGCGTGTCCTTATAGACGTGTATAGCTTGAACGACTCAACGGAATCTGATAAAAAAGTATATTTACTTAATGCATCAGTAGCATAAATTCATCAACTTTTGGTGAATATCCGGAAACCGGAAGTATTAATTTTATATTCATTGTCGGAAATTTTTTTCTCTTAAAATATAGTAGTAATTAATAATTGAGTAATTAAACTAAAAATAAAAACCAAGATAATATAATTTAGTCATTTTAATTCAAGATTTAAAATATTTTTTTTAATACTTTATATATATAATTCTTTGCCTGGCCACAGCTCATTTTTAATGTTTATAATTAAGTATAACATAAAATATGATTTTTTTTTTTTGTTTTTTTTTTAATAATTATTATTTCTTTTTGATTATCAGCTTAATAAATAAAAGTATTATGATTCATTTACACCAGTTTATTATTATAATTATATATAGGCGAGTTTGTTTTGACGCGCGCATTGGTCAGTTTATTGGCCCAGGTCCATTTTATTACTATTATTATTTTTTATATGAGATTTTCGGTTTAGAGAGGGATGGAGGGGGTTGGTTAGTTGGTTGGTTGGTTCGATGGTTGGTTGCCCGGGACTGTTGGCCCGGGGCTCTCTCTTTCTCTCTCTCTCTCCCTTCTATCGATCCCTCAACTCCCTTTTGGACCACTGCATTGCCGCTCGCGCATCTTCGCCATCATCAGATGAGAACAGAGCCCCCGCCATCTTGCATGCCCTCCCCCCCCCCTCTCACCCATCACCCATTCCAACCTTTTCCGTTTTAGAGACATGGACACTTTCTCTCTTTCAAATTCACTATCATTGATAATTACTTTACAAAACAACCTTTATCTGCGAAGCAATTGAAACAAGTTTTTCTTTTTATTTTCATTGTACCCCCCCCCCTCTTTCCTCTCGTAAACAATAATATAATAATAATAATAATACTAATTAAATACACATCTAAATTTATATTGAAAATATTGAAAATCAATTTTAATTTAAAAAAAAATCGTATTGTAACGGTGTGTACCGATTTAAAATAAATAAATAAATAATTTAATACATAAGATCTATTATCTGTGTGAATGAGCAATTTGTTTATAATATTTCTCACAATATTTCTGATCTATTCCCCCATCTTTCTAAAATTCTCTGCTATGGTAATGTTTAATATAAAAAAAAAAATCAAAGAAAGAATGATAAATATTTAATTTACAATTTTTTATATTTTGATTTTTTCGTGGTTGTTTATTTAAATTATTTAATTTTAATTCAACTTTATTAATAAAAATATTTTTTTATAATGTCCACAATTGTCATTTCTAATTATTCTATTTGATATAAACCTCCTAAATGATAGCCACTCACTCTTCATACTCATTCACTCACTTATTATATATATATATATATATGTGTGTGTTATAATTAGCTAGCTTCAGTTTTATACTTTTCAAATTAGCAATAGCTTATAGACTGTTTCGACCAATTATTCTGAGAATAATATAAATTCTGAAATTGTATTGACACTTGACTTGTCTATATTTTATTTAAAAATGGAGGTTATATTTTTTTATTTTTATTTATAATAATCAAATATCATTTATATTATTTATAATTTAATCTAAAAAACATTTAATTAATATAATATAATTTATTTGGTATTATTAGATCAAATTTATTCAACAATTTATTTGAAAATCCTTCTTTTATAATTGTTCATATGTTTATTTATAAAACATATATAGTTTGTTTTTTTTTTTTTGTGAGAGATTAATAAATATATTTCACAATTTTAATCGAAAACATTATTAAAATAAATATTATATTATCGATATATAAAAAATTTTAAAATATTTTAAATATCAAAAATTTTAATACAATATCAATTAAAAAAGAATAGCGGAGGCAAATTTCAATATGGATGATGTGCTTTGTAACGTCATTTAAATTACTATTTTATATTAAGAAAATATTAATAAAGTTGATTTTGATGGGATTGAAACCAATACAGATGGATTTTATATATATATAAAAGCTTATGCTGATTATTTATAAATATAATAAATTTATGGTGGTGGTGATTGCTGAGCCATCCGCAATGCGGACGATCTGCACCCGACGCCACCCAATCCACCCACCCACTCTTACCACTTATTCACTCACTCCATCACCATCAAAATACCGTTTCTCTTCATTTATTATATAAATATATTATAAGTAAGTTATTTAATGATAAATTGTGTGGAGTGAATTCCATATATATATATATATATATATATATACATATATTTATGATATCAACAAGTCCCTTCAATACATATAAAGACCTTGACCTCTTATCTACTATAAAAGACTGGTGTTTAAAAAATCATATTAAACGGGAAATAAACCCTTAATTATTATCAATCCATATATATTAATATTAATAATAATACTAAAAAATTTGTTTTCTTTAATTTTTTATTAAATTTTGAATTTTTTACCTTACAATAATTTATAATTCTCGTTAATCTAATTATAGAAAAAATTGACTGTCGTCTATCACTCTTACAATTATTGATTTAACTATAGAAATATAGATTTTATTATTCAGTTATTCATCAATGATAATCATAAGTTTGACATATTTTATCCACCCATATATATATTACACGATTTTTTTCTAAGAATATAATATTTTTTAACAAAAAATACATACAGGGATGTATGTTTGGTTGCCTATAACCCAGGTTTTTTTAACTCTTCAACTCTTGGCCTGTCGATGAAAATTCAAAAATAATAAAATTATATTTTAATTAATAATTTATAATATTATTATATTAAAATGAGCGATTTTACCTCAATAGAAAAAAAAAACAGAAATAAACATCTCTTTTATTGCTATTAATATTTCTTTTGGGAATTCATGGTATTTCTTTTATAAATAATTTATTAACTTTTCTATATATGTTTTAAATATCTTATTTTTTTAAATAATTTATTTATTTAAAGTACTCGAAATAAGCCTATTTCTTACTCCTTCATTCCAACATTTTTTTGTTTTTGTTTTTATTTTACATTAATTGTAAATTTATTGAATCGATTAGATCTTGTCACCCTCAAAATTCTACTTGAAATCCCAAGAATAAATATTGTATAATTTTTATACCTAGGGGTAAAAAAAGAAAGTCTATTTTTTCACATTCATATCTTATTCTCTCAATCTCCCTCCCCATTATTTAAATATTTTAGTTGCATGCATTGCATGCACAAATATATTTTTGTTTTTATTAAATTAATAAGTGTGCTGGTGACTATTGATTAAAAATACATCTTGATTAGAAATTGATTTGGTTTTCTTTTTTAAATAAAATTAAATAAAAAAAACATTTCATTTGTCTTTGAATAAGGTATCAATTTTTTTTTTTTTATATTGATCATCACGAATGCTGATAATAACATGTATATAGATGGAGAAATTGTAAAATAGTGTATAACAACTTTAGGTAATTTTTTGATAATTTTTTGTCTTGAAGATGAGTGCGTTGCGCAGTCGAAACCAAGAATATTTTTTTTCTTTTATTAATGTTTATGTTAAGAATACCAATGATTGCACCTTTTAAAATAAAACATTCGTTTTTAATATATATATATATATATAATTTAAAAGTAATTCAAATATTCATTAAAAAATTTACATTAAAAACAGATTAACAATTCATTTACTATTTCTTTCACAATTTATTATTTTTATTTAATTTGATATTAGCTCAGTGTCCTAAAATATTAAAATTGTTTATTAATATTCTTGTCTAATTAAATATCATTCAATTTTTTCTCAATTTGTTTCAATCTACTATGTAGATTATTTTTAAAATTGATGATAACACATCCCCTTATTTTAAACCATTTCTTCTTTCAAAAATTTCCGTTATATGATTTCCTCTTCTTAATTATTCTTTAATGTCCTTAAAACAAATTCGAGTAATACGAACTAATTTTTTAAGATTTTTAATAAAATTTAAATTTTAAAAAGTTTTAGATGCATGGAGTTCAATAAATAGATCTTATGCTTAGCTATCAGGGCACCCATACAAATACAATACAAATATCAACTTTTTTTAATTTTCTTTTTTGATACAAATATAATAAAATATGTATATAATAAAATTATACAAGGTAACATATATATATTAGTATAGTAAAAAAAAAAAATACCAAAAATATCGACTTAATTCATTTATAATTCATATCATTATAAATGTCAAAGTTTGTTTTATGTTTACCTTGCTAACACGTTTCATTAAATATTAATTTCTGCGTTTTAATGATTACTCCTACTAACTTTTCTAAAATTTATAAAAAAAAAATGATTTGTTCATTGAAACTCCAGATTAAATTATTACTTATTTAATTTTTAATTTTTTTATTCTATTGTTTTTTAAACAAATAATTTTTTTTTATTTATTAATAAACTAATATATGTAAATAAATAAAATAAAATATTAATTCAAAAATATTATAGTTATAATTATAACTAAACAATATCATACAACAAACAGCTCTTAAACGTACGTATTAATTAATGCACTGAAAGACAAAAGAATGGCCTATGGATATAACATAATATATATTTCGTAATATAATTACAAAATATTATTAAAAAAAATATTTTAATTTTATTTTATTTATAATATTTTGTATTTAAGAAAGCGCTGTCCGGCGTTGTCCGGTGCCTTTTTTTATTATTAAAATTATTATTATATATTTTAAATTAAGAAAAAACTAACACAGATGATGGTTCCCGAGGCTGAAACCAATACAGATCGATTTTTCTTTATAAAAATTATCTATGCTCTGAATTTCAAAAAAATCCTTAGAGCCGTTTAATATTTAAAAAATTTAAATATATAAGTATATAATTTTTTTCTAGTTAAATAAGATAGAAGATATAATAACTAATTGATAATAATAATTAAATTGAAAATTAATTAATTATATAATTGATTTTTCTAGTAATTATCAAAAATTATTTTATTTAATCTTAATATATAATTTCATTATTATTTTTATTATTATTATTAATTATTAAATTAATTTTATGAAAAATATTGATTAATAAAATTTGTTTTAATTTTAACATCCTTTATATCGATTTTTATAATAAAAGTACATGAAAAGAATATTAATTTTTAAATTTCATAATTATTTTATCGAAAATTAACCAAATATTATTGATTGATTTAATTGTGGATTGAATTGAATTAACATCTGATTAAACTTGTTAATCGCTTTATCATATAATGTCAAACAGTGTCATCCATTTTTTATATACAATCTTCTATAAATATTTATTATTTATAAATTAAAATTTTTAATTTTAAATTAATATTAAATTTTTATTATTCATTTAATCAAAAGATAATTTCAGAAATTGTTTATATTTAAAAAATTATAATAATAATCTTCTAAATGTAATTAAATATAACTATAGTATTTTAATTAATTTATTTAATCCAAATTTATATTGTTTATATTATTATATTTATAATAAAATTATAAAAATAAAATTTTTATAGGGCGATATAAATTGACAAAAAAATTCTTATTTTTCTTTTTCTGATGTGTTTAATGACACCTTGAAATTAAGCAATTTTTCCATACATTTTAATTTTCTATTTAAAAATGAATGATTTTGCCCTTGGTGAATTGAATTATATACAATATTTAGTTAAAATAATAATTTTATTATCGATTTATATATTTTTTCTCGCTTTTTTTACACCAATTTCATTCTTGAATATATTTTTAATAGATATTGAAAATCATTATTGATTTCTTGTCAAGAAAAGAAAGACATTATTCTACAGTGTCGTATTGAACGTCAACTCGCATTTCCATCCCCAACCATCCACCTTCACTCTTTCCCACCCACCCCCAACCTTTGCTCAAGAATATACAATTCTTATCATATTTTTTTAAAATATTTTCTATATGAAAAAGTTTATAATATAATTTGAAATTGTCTTATTTATATGCGTAAAAATGTGATTATGGTTTAATTAATTTCTATAGAAAAGAAAATATACGTTTGTATGTCTGTCTTTCTGTTCTTTATAACACACCGTTCAATAAATACCGAGACTAACCCAGAGATGGTGGTAGTAGTACCAAAATGGCCACGTTTCCATAGAGTGCGAACCTCTACATGAAACGTGTAAAAATTTCACGTCGATCGGATCACAGATAGCAGAGTTAACGAGGTTAGAGTAAAGTCACTTTGTAATTTGTTTGAAAAATGGAAAAAAAGGAGTTTCGCGTGTTGGTAAAACATTGTTTTTTAATGGGTAAAAACACCGTAGAAGCCCAGAAATGGCTTGAAAAACATTATCCGGACTCCTTTCCATCCAAAACAACGATTTGTCGTTGGCTTGCTGAATTTAAACGTGGCCGTAGGGACACAAACGATGCGGAACGTCCGGGAAGCCGTTAGACAGGAAAATGTGAGTGAAGTATTAAAAATTGTAATGAAAAATCGCAAAGTGGAGGTCCGTGAGATTGCAGAAATAACACAGATATCATCTTGAAGCGTATTTACAATCCTTCATGAAAAATTGAGCATGAAAAAGGTTTTTTCAAGTGGGTGCCGCGATGAGACATTGCACCATGCCACAAGTCCATGAAAACAATGGCAAAATTGAACGAATTGGGCTTTTATTTACTTCCGTACCCTTCGTATTCGCCAGATTTAGCCCCCAGCGACTACTGGCTCTTTGCTGATCTCCAAAAAATGCTCCAGGGATAAAAAATTGCTCGAATGAGAAGGTCATTGCCGAAACTGAAGCCTATTTTGAAGCCTTCTATAAACATGTTATAGAAATGTTGGAAAGGTGTTTGAAAGATTGTATCACTCTAAAAGGAGATTATATTGATGAATAAAAATGATTTTTTTTTTTTAAATGTGTTACATTCCCAAACAGTCCATCTAATTGAAATAAAATTTAGCCCTGAATTCTATTAGTACAGGAATATTTTGCTTTTGAATTTTACAAGAGAAATAATAAAAAAATTAGTAAGAATTTTAAAACTGAGAAGGAAATTTTTTTTTATGGGAATAGATCTCAAAAATATAATGATGGAGAGGGACAAAGTGTATAATAATAAATATGAGAGAATGGTATTATTTCCATGTAAAATTATAGATTTTAGAAATTAAAAAAACTCGAGAATTTATTTATTATTTTTATAAAATAAAATAATAAATATAGAGAAACCAATTGAAATAAAAATAGATATATTTCAACTTATATTAAATATAATATCACATCTTTTTAAATTTTTGATTGAATGTTGTTACTCAATCTCATAAATTTCTTTTGTTTTAAAATCTTGATTTATGAATCGAAATAGAAATTAAAAATGAACTTAACAAATCAATTGCTTCCAATTAGTATTAAATTTTATATTAAACTTTTAAAAAATATGATTAGTCGAGGGAGGACTCAGGGGTATATATATATATGTTCGTTTAAGTTTCCTTGAAAGTTTTTTTTTATTAAAAGTTATTTCAGAGTTATTTGAGTCTCAACGTTTCGGTGCCAATTTTGGCGCCTTTATCAAGAATTTTTTAAATTCTCTCTTTAAAACCAATCTTGAAAATGGCAGAAAAAGTTATTTTTATAAAATATATACCATATCAAGAATTTTTTCTTGAACCACCAGATTTTTACTTTTATTTTGGAAAAAAAATTTGACAAATGATCCTTTCAACACCAGTTAAATAACATTTTTTCTTTAATGTTATCAATTACATTAGAAAAATAAGTTGACCTGTGGCCAGGTCCGAACCGACCGACGCACAGTGGTCTGAAACGCCCAAATAGCTGGCCAAAAATGAAGATGTTGGTGAAACAGCTTGAAATTTTGTAGGCAATAGTTTTGAGAGTCAGGAAATTTAAATTTGACAAAAAAAAAATGGCGAATTCAAAATGGCGGACAGATTTTTAGAAAAGTGACGTCAGATTCGCAATTGTATGTTCTCTGGGATTTTTTGAGCCGAAAATTTCGAAATTGAAGTTAGATTGTACGAAAAAAAAATGATAAATTTCAAATGATGTGTTGATTTTTCAAAAAATGACGTCATGCAGAGAAAATCCGTAAAGCTCACAACCATCGAAACTTAGGGGTTTTCATGTTAAGATATTGAAATTAGATGATTTTCTCGATAGTAAAAATATGCCAATTGTGAGTGATGGACTCACTTCAAGAGAAAGTGCATTTCTGAAAAATATTTTATTATCAGTAAGACAAATAACTAACAGTTACATTTTGGTAAGTACCGTGTTTTATTTCATTTTTATCATTTCGTTCGTGTTGCAAAAATATATTCTTCTTTTTTGTACATTGATTTTACTTTAAATATCTTTCCTTCTTTTGAAAAGTGACAGGTGCACCTTAACGAGATATTAATCGCGCTAACCTGCAGGTACCTGTGGGTCCCATAGGCCCTAGTCTGTTGACGTTCGTGCGCTCGGAAAAAAATTCATAGGAACAAATGGGGCAAAAAGGAGCAATTTTTTCTTCATGATTCTTTATCTATAGACCTTTATCTTTATGATTCAAATGAGATTGTCACCAATGGTCACCAATGTAAAAAATGCGGAATGTTTTTTGAAAAGTTTTTCGTCAGGTTACATTTTCTGACACAAGCGGTTTAAATCAGCCAATATCAATATAATACATGCATTTCTAGCAAACAAAATAAAAAAGTCCATGTACGTACCTCCAGCAACAGTTTCCATGTCGCAAGTTGCAAATGAACAGCTGACTTTGAGATGTTCTGAAAACTCGTAGAGTCATGGTAGTGCTCTACATTTTCAGCTTTTCGTACATAAATATGTCTTCAACAAAATACCATAAACGACATGCAAAAAAAAAATTTTTCAATTTTCGATTTTTGGCCAGCTTTTTTGGCGTTTCATACCACTGTGCGACGGTTTGAAGTAAATTAATTTCCAGCTACAGAAACAATTTCAAATAATTTTAATATATCTATTAATGTAATAAAAAACATATAGGCATATAACATAAATATTTTTAATTTTATTTTATTTATAATATATGTATATATTTATATGTAAGACCAGGCTGTAACGTCATGAATGGCTGGATGACGTCATATAATTTTAAATCAAGAAAAAACTAATAAATATGATTTTCCCGAGGATAAAACCAATACAAAGTGCATGATTCGTGGTGATATATAAAAAATCTCCTCATGTGAAATTTGGTGTGAAAATAACCCTTCCCTTCCTATCGTTGATCGCTAATACTACCACTTCCGGTTCACGGATTTGCACCAAAAGTTGATCAATTCATCCCACTGATGCATTAAGTAAATATACCAAATTTCATCAAAATCGGTTGAGCCGTTCAGGCTGTACACATCTATACGGACGGACGGACAGACGGACAGACGGACGGACAGACATCATGCTAAAAATACTTTTTTCTGTTTAGAAAATGCATGATTCGTGGAGATATGTAAAAATCTCCACATGTGAAATTTGGTGTGAAAACAATACCTCCCTTACTATCGTCGGTCGGTAAAAAATTACCAATTTTGAACACCGCTGCCCGATAGATTTTTAATTTTTAAAAATTAAATATTAAAAAATTTCAGAATACAAATTACATATCTATTTCAAGAAATCTTTAATGATTATAAACATAAAATATATTAAAATGTAATCAAATATAAATTTTCCCTCTTCTTAAAAATACAAATTTATAATTTTCGGTTTTTATAAGTTCGGTTTGGATAATTATTTAATTAATTAATTTTTTAATCTTGTTATATCCAAATCGTACTTATAAAAACAGAAAATTAGTGGAGCCCTCTGGTAGTAAATAATAAAACATGGTAGCTAAATAGAATATCAATGGATTGATATGCAAACTTTAATAATTTTTATCTCATAAACTAGAATCGACCGCCACATACTTCATATACCATTTATAAAACTAAATAAAAAAATACCTATTAGTTTTGATTAATGTATATTGAATTTGTTTTCCTATCCTTGACCAATTAATTCAATTTTCTAAAGAATTTTGACTTCATTAATTAAATGAAAATTCTTCCTAAAAATAAATATATATATATAACTAGCAAGAAAATAAAAATAATAATAATAAAAGGTATTTTAGAATTTAATTGTGTGGGTGGATGATGAAGATATTGATTAGAAAAAATAATCGATTGTGATCTTATTATAGTTTTTTCTTTGAAATGTATGTGTGGTGTGTGTTTTAATATAAAATGAATCAACCAATTTACAATTGGCACATATGGAGGGAGGATATTTTTGTTTGGCGCGACAGAGATAGAGAGAGAGAGGAATCACAAATTACAACAACATCCACATACGACATTTCAGTCGCTTCCAACTCTCTTATAAATTCACATCTTATTAATTGAATTTAAATCTTTGTCTCTAATAATAATAAAATGTGATAATTCGTATTTGTGAGTGTGAGTGGATGAGTGTGTATGTGTATGTCATGTGCTAAATGGCTGCTACAGGTCTTCTTGTTGTAATGACTGGATTAAGTCTTGATAAAATACGTCGAAAATTTGGCCGTCATTCTTCAGGTGGAGTATATAACCAGTTATTTATATATATTTCATTTCATTTATAGAAATAAATTAAATAAAATGTAATTAAAAGAAAAAAAATAAGAAAAAATAATTCTAAATTCAATTAGATAATTTTTATTTTTTTTTTAATCTCACAAACGACACATTAAAATTGTTCTAACACACTGCTCTATACTACTCAAACAAAATTATACATTTTTACATATATATATATATATATATAATAATAATAATTTATACAAATTTTTACCTAAAAATATTGATAACTACAGCTGAAATTTCATAAATAAATTAATTAATTTATTTATTTTATTCATTTAATATTTTTTAACGACATCCATTTTATAAATATATATAATAAAAGTATGAAAAACATGGAAAAGGTCAATGCGTAGGTGAAAAATGGATGTAAATAATATGAACTTGTCTGTTTCCAAGTAAAATATATTTTTACACATTATATTTAAACTTTATGAAAGAATATGAAAGAATAAAAGTGAATTTTTTTAAATATAATATAATTAGATAATTTTAATGAAAATTTTAAACATTTCCTATAGAAGGAAATTTTAGATCATGGGTTAGCAACCTTTTTATAATTCGGGCTAAATTTAAAAGCAAAAAGCAGAAAGATTATAGACAAATATTTTTCATTATAAATTTCGGTTTAATATTTAAAATATTGACATGTTAACATAATTTGTATAATAATAAATAATACACATAAATATATTTTTTATTTAATTTCTATTTTGAAAAAAAAAAACTAAACTAGATCAACTCTCAAAAGATTAGCTGTAAAACATGTATTTTTAAATATACTAATTTGATTCAAACAAATTTATTTAATTCATAACAATTATTAACTCAAAATTAAATGTTTAAAGCAATTCAAATAATTATGTTTAAAAAATGTATTAAAAATTTCTAAAAAAAAACATGAAAATCAGAAATATTTCTCAATTAAGTACATTAATTAAGTTTCAGAACAAAAATTACATAGAAATACAGAATCTTTTATTTCCCTTCAGTCTTTGTCGGACTAATGGAAACATTGAATTATCTCCTATTAGTCCTGTTGTACCTCTCTATAGGCAATTCATAAAATATCATTGGTCACTTTGATAAAAATTTTAAAAATTTGAATTAAGTGAAATTTGATGAAAGAGTGAAAAATACAATATACAACGAACAATTTCCAAAAAGTTACCTGAATGTTTGTAGATTATTTTGAAAATTGAGTAGTCCAACATTTCTTTACCACTTGGCAACAATTCTTGCTTATTACTCGTCTCATGGTTTGTGAGGGAGGTGATTTGTTGTTTCTTCATTATAATTCATCTCTAGGAATCATATAATAGCGAATCAGCATGAAATTTAGGTCACACAGAGGCTGGGAAGGGCTTTCTCATAATAGGTCACCTTCGATTCGAAGTTCGAAGAAAGTATTCATTATTTAGACTTTAGTCGGTTATTCAAATATAATAATATAATACTAAGAAATATATCTAATACAGTGAAGGCACTATATAAGCAACTATTTTTAGTTCAACTGTTCTGTATAAGCAACTTACTTTTTTAAGCTAAATATTTGAGTTGACAACAGCTGTTCATAACAACTTAACCTCAAATTATAAAAAATTCTGTTATTCGAATATGTTTGTGTTTTGTGCTGCCAGTATTGAAGTTAATTTCTGTTAATTAGAATAATTATTTATATTTATTCTGACACAGTTTAGTTAATAAAAGAAATAAGGAAAAATATTTTCCAGGCGGAAAGTATTTTCTACTCCTTTTTTTCAATAAGAAACTTTTTTTTTATTGAAATTGGTTCAAATTAGTTGCTTATATAGAGCGATCACTTTATATAGAAATTTTTTTTTTTTATGTGTTTTAAAGTTATATTGGGAATTTGTTTGTGCTACTGGAGATTTCATTTGTAAGGATTTGTTGATTGTTTTCAATAGGACCAACATCAGAATAATAATTGATTGTTTTTCCAATTTTTATGTTAGATCGCTTTCTATTATCTAATTAAGAGAATTTTTGTTTTGGTAAAATGAAAATTGAAATAATTTTATTTCATTTTATTATGAAACTAAAATAAGCCGATTCTGAAAATATTAATAAAATATTACCATTTCCTTTAGAAAACTTAATTTTTATAATTAAGGTTTCTACTATGGTTTATAATTATATTTTATTTAAAGAATTCCTACACCATAATGGAATTTGGTTATATCTGTTAAGCTACCACCCTGGCATAAATTTTATATAACAATTTATATATATATCTTAAAGTAAATATATAAATTTTGAAAGTAATTAAATAAATTATCATGGAATTGATTCTATTAATTTTAATTTAATTAACGAAATTAAATTATATTAGCATTATATTAATTCCTATTAATTCAATTTAATTTTAATCCATTAATGAAATGAAATATTTACTTTAATAAAATATTTGATATTTTATTTCAATTAATTAATTATTTAAAAGTATCTTATTTGTCTTATTCGGACTATAAACAAATTCATTAAAAAAAACAATATGAAAATTAAATATTCTATAGTTATTTTTTGATGGTTATATTTTTTTTTATCTTCCTACAATCATATATCAGTATCTGGTTCAAGAAAATAAATTAAAAAAATAGTCATCAAATATACAGTACTTAAACGTACTTATTAATGAACTGAAATACAGAAAAGTAAGGCCTGTGGATATAACATAATATATATTTGGTAATTTGATTACAAAATATTATTAAAATAAATATTTTTTATTTTATTTTATTTTATTTATAATATTTTATAATTTAAGGAAGCGGTGTCCGGTGCCTTTTTTATTATTAAAATTTATATTTTAAATTAAGAAAAAACTAACAAAGATGATTTTTCCCGAGGCTGAACGCAATACAGATCGATTTTTCTTTATAAAAATTATCTATGGTTAATTTTCAAAAAAATCCTTTAATATCTCACAAATATACAAATATTTATACATACAATTTTTGCTTGTATAAGATCAGATATAATATGATATTTAAATAAAATAGAAAGCATAAATGATAGAAAATAAAATAAAAGGGTCGTTTTAAAAAGACAAGTGAGTTCTTCATTTAATTAACTTGAAATCGATCGACTTGGACTGTGTATATGTTCATGAGGGAGCACGTGGTACTAAGTCAATGACAGTCTACTATCGCCACTTTACCCCAAATCCCCCTCCACCCATACTCTCCCTTTATATATACTCCATCAAAATACTTTACTAGCCCCTTGAGGGAATGATACACTTCCGTTTGCTCACTTTTTTTTCTATTTTTTGGCACTCTTTTATCTGTAATTATTGCTTTTAACTAGAGTGTATCAATTTCCACAGTTGTAATTCTATTTGTTCTACACAGTAATAATAAGGAAAAGAGATACTATATATTTTTATTTTCTCTTAAACAACCTAATAAAGAAAAATGAAAATTCTTTTAAATATTATACTAAATTATTAAAATAATTGTATACTTAGATATTAATTTATTTACATGAAGGATTATTATTATGAACATACTTTTTTCCATTCACTTGACAACTTTAAATAATTAATTTTAAACAAATTTAATTAGGAGAGAGTGGCTCATTTCAGGACGCAGTACAACCTTGGTACAGCTTTATTTTTTGCTCTATTTTTATACACTTTTTATTAACTTCACTTTTCTGTCTGTCTGTAATGTCAATAATTTGTAATTGGATGTTAACCCACTTCTAGTTGAGTGATTTCGCTCAAATTTGAAAGGTATATTGAAAGTCGATGACACTGCAATAATCAAAAAAAAAATTTGATTTTTTCAAAAATACGGATCTTTAAAACTTATGAATTTAAATGATTGATGTTAATATAATTTTATATTTATATTTATATTTACAATTTTTTTATATTTTCTATTTTCTATACTTTGTACTTCTGTTGTTTTGTGATTCTGAAAAGAACTCAGTGCCGCATAGAACACGGCAATATACCAATGGCTTAATAAGTGTCTTGCATAATCAATGTCATCGAGAAAAAACATAGAAACTTGACAAAGAATCTAGTATATCTTAAAGAAAAACAGATTTAAATAGTAGTAAATATTGCAATGTTTTACATCTGGCAAGGAACAATAAAATATTTTTTAAAAAAATATAAAAAAACTAAAAACTTGAAAATAAATTAATAAAAAAATATTTTTAATATACACGCTTTTTAATCAAAAATGCTCTAAAAAATATAAATAAAATATTAATTAAACCTTGAATATTATCCTTTACATATGCCCAACAAAAAAGCTTGGGCGCATATGAACATAAGTAGTATTATTAAATGAGCCCCACGCTTTTTTGTTGGGCATATGTAAAGGATAATATTCAAGATTTAATTAATATTTTATTTCCTATTTTTTAGAGCATTTTTGATTAAAAAGCATTAAAAAGTTTTTTTTTATTAATTTATTATTACTTAAATTAATTTTTAGTTTTTGCAGATGTAGAGAAAATGCAATGTTTGGATTCAATTATAAAAACAGATTAGAATTTATTAAGATATTTATTTTTAGAACATATACCTAGTGTAACTTTCACATAAAATTTCGATAAATTGTAAAATGAATTTTTAATTAAAATGTTTTTGGCTATAAGGTACTATAATGATAGTTAAAGTCTTTTTTAATAATTGTTCTGGTGTTAAACCTAACAGCATGTCATTTTAAAGTTTCAAAATTTGTGTCTGGTACATTTTGTGACAAATTGAAATGATCCACCTTGGGATACCAAATTTTGCCAAGTTAACTTTTATTTTACAAAAATTTGTTTTATTTTTATTTTATTTTCAATTGGCATAATATCTTTTTATTTAAATAATAAATATTATTTATTAAAGAATTTGAAAATATTATTTATTATCCAAACTCAAAGATATATAGTATATTATTACAATTCAAAATGATTATACTTATATACGGAAGAATATTATTATTAGTAGTAGTAATAGTAGTAGTGAATTCCTCGTATCTAGAAATATAATTATTTAAAAATTTATTTTTAATCCATAGAGTTGATAGAATAGAATGAGTAAAGTCAGTGAGGATGACTAAAGTCACGTACACTCCTTTGTTTTCCTATTCTTCTGCTTTTCTCAATAAAACCTAATTATAATAATGATTATTTTTATATAAATTTTATTCATTAGATAAATATAATAAATCTATAAATATATTTAAATAAATAACTAAGTAAATATATATATATTTTTTTTAATCATATTTACTAATTTTCATTGTATTTATTTATTAATTGCTTGTTCGTATTAACTAAATATTATTTAAATAATAATAATAATAATTCTTTAGAAAATTATTACTTATTTATTAATTTTGAATCACAAAATACTAAAATATAAAATATATTAAGGTTGTTCATAATAAATTATATTCCTTTTTAATCATTCTTAATTTTGTTTTTTATTTTCTTAATATTTGTTTATCACGCGAATATATAGGGGATAGCTTAATAAAAAATAACTCTTTTCCACCCTTGACTTATATAGTTAGATATCATCAATAGATTATTCTTATTTAAATTTAAATATAAAACAAATAAATTATCTAAAATTTTATTAATAATAAAATAAAGATAATAATAAATATATCATTTTATTATACTAGAAAAAATTGTATATAAATATATTTGTATTTTTGAATTATTAAACCGCTTGAAGGTTTTTGTGAAATTCACACCATGTTTATAAAGAAAAATCTGTTCTGTATAGGTTTCAGTATCGGGAAAAATCAACTTTGTTAGGTTTTCTTAATTTAAAATAGGAATTTTAATGTTAGGTTTTCTTAATTTAAAATAGGAATTTTAATGTTAGGTTTTCTTAATTTAAAATATGAATTTTATTAATAAAAAAATGACGCCGGGCTTCCTTAAATACAAAATATTATAAATAAAATAAAATTAAAAATATTTATTTTAATAATATTTTGTAATCAAATTACCAAATATTTATTATGTTATATCCACAGGCCATACTTTTCTTTCTTTCGGTGCATTAATACGTTCGTTTAAGGACAGTATGACTGTTTTATGACTTTTTTTTAATTTATGTTCTTTTAAATTATTTGAAATTGTTTCATATATTTTGTCGTTTATTTATTTTAAATAATATTCATAATCTTAAATATTCACATAGTTCATAACGAATAATTTTTTTAAAGTACCGTACGGCGGCTCGGTGAACAAGGTATTAAAGTTTTATTATATATATATTATTATTTTATTATTATATAATCTATGATATTTTATTGTAAAGAATTAATTTAAGGTTAATTATATATATAATCATATTAAATTATTTAAATTTTCACTTAATTTATTTATATTATAATTATAAATATTTTAAAAGAAGTTAAATGAAGCTTCTAATAATTTATTCGATTCATTTATTAATTTTTAGTTTATAATTAATTTTTAATAACCTAAATTGATTTATTAATATATAATTAAATAATTAATTTAATCTACCATATGATTTCATATATTTGAATTCTCATATTTAAATGTAGTTATATATGTAAGGTGGCTTTCAAATGAGAGAAAGGTTTCTTCGTTTTGTTGTAATTTTATTAATTCTAAAAGAATATTTACAATTATTCTACAATTATTAGAATATTTACACATTTGAATAATACATACCTAAAAGAATAATTAAATTACACGTTATTTATAGAATATTATATACACAATCAAAATTAAACTAACAGCTTATCTTACATTAATACTTAATAAATACTTAATAAGCCCTCTATCCTAAACTATATATACTAAGGTTAAAAGAAGCTATAAATATAATTTATATATATTAATTTTTATATATATTCACTCCCATTACCGATGGGAATTATCCTCTCAATTTGGTATAATCAAATGCAAATGCTTGTGGGTGGGAGTAAAGAAAGAGGGGCAAACGAGTGACGTCATCCTCCTCCTCTACTACTTACTTTTTTCATTTTGATCGTCCTCCCCCTCTCCTGTCAAACTACACTCTCCACATATACTTTTCATGTTTGGTTTGACAGTCATGATACACTCGTCGATTCGATATGTTCTTTAAAATTATCACGTGGCATTTTATTTTTGATTTTTTTTTAGTTTGAAATAATTTGTTAATTAATTGATAAATTAATTAATTTCTATAATCTTTTATATATGTTTACTTTTTGTAAGTTTTTTTATATAATGACTTATTGTTTTTAATATATAATACGATATTTATATTTGTGTGTGTGTTAAATAGTAATAAATATACAGTGTTGGCATGTTTTTATGCATATTTTATGTGTTAATTTCCAATGATTGCTATTGACACACCGGAAACCCCAAGACGACGGGGTGGCTCACTCGCCAATATCCGCTCAGTCTATGACAGGGTCCATAAATACATTGCAGGTATTCTATATCCTTTATTCTATTATTTTTATTATTATTATTATTATTGTGATCTGCTTAATCCTTTGGATTAGTTGACGCTTTTAGATAATTGAAAAATTTAATGGTAATTGTTTAGTCTAACCGATATTTCATGAATTTGGATAAAATATTAACAGTGGATTCCTTTTTGATTCAAAACAAAATTTCCTTAAAAAGTATGTGGCGGTCGCTTCTAATTTACGAGATAAAAATTATTAAAGTTTGCATATAAATTCATTTTTTCTGTTTTTATAAGTTCAGTTTGGATATAGGAAAATTATTTAATTAATTAATTACCGACCGACGATAGTAAGGGAGGTATTGTTTTCACACCAAATTTCACATGTGGAGATTTTTACATATCTCCACGAATCATGCATTTTCTTAACAGAAAAAAGTATTTTTAGCATGATGTCTGTCCGTCCGTCTGTCCGTCTGTCCGTCCGTATAGATGTGTACAGCCTGAACGGCTTAACGGATTTTGATGAAATTTGGTATATTTACTTAATGCATCAGTGGGATGAATTGATCAACTTTTGGTGCAAATCCGGAAACCGGAAGTGGTAGTATTAGCGATCGACGATAAGAAGGGAAGGGTTATTTTCGCACCAAATTTCACATAAGGAGATTTTTTTACATATCACCACGAATGTATTGGTTTTATCCTTGGGAAAAATCATCTTCATTATGTTTTTCTTAATTTAAAATTATATGACGTCACCCAGCCCTTCATGACGTCACAGCCTCGGGTAACGCCGGCAACGCCGGCTACTTCAGCTATATATTATAAATAAAATAAAATTAAAAATATTTATGTTATATCCATATCTGTTTTTTATTACATTAATAGATATATTAAAATTATTTGAAATTGTTTCTGTAGCTGGAAATTAATTTATTTCAAACCGTCGGTCGGTTCGGACCTGGCCACAGGTCAACTTATTTTTAAATTGGCTTATATCCAAACCGAACTTATAAAAACAAAAAATTGTGGATCCCTCTGGTGGCCAAATAATAAAACATGGGAGCTAAATAGAATATCAATGGATATATATGCAAACTTTAATAATTTTTATCTTGTAAAAGTGACCTCCACATACTTCTTATTGAAAGTTTGTTTAGAATCAAAAAAGGAATCCAATAGTAAAGTTTTATCAAAATCCATCATACATCGGTTAGACTAAACAATTAATTTAAGATATTAAAAATTATTTTGTAGAGCAGTATATATCTTAATATTTTTGTTATCTTGATCATTGGAATTCCTTTTTAGATTTATTATAATTATGATATACATATTTATGAGATAGAAGATAAATTCTTTTATGCCCTTCATGCCCTTCACTCTATTGGATCTGGGCCTTGGCTATTTTCAGCCTTTAAGGCCGTTCACACGTGGCTGATGTCTTAAAAGAATGTCACTAATAAATAGGCCTTTTATTAATATAGCCCATCTCTCCCCTTTAAAAGATCAAAACAGAAAAACAAAAGATTTAAAGATTTTTTTTTATTTTATTATATTATATATATTCTATTTAATAATTTCATAAATACTTAGATAAGATTGTCTCAACATAAATATTTATTTAATTTATTTACTTTAAAATATTTAATTAAAATATGTTAAAATTTATTGAATTTAATAAATCTAAATTGATTCATTTGACTTTCTTTAAATGAAATTTCTTAGATTACATTAAGGCACAAATTATCTTTGCTTTTGAAGTTCCTTAAAGTTTACAATAATAATAATAATAATGAATTAATATATAATTAATTAATTTGAATAATACAAAATAAATATTATTTATATTTTCAAAGTTAACATTAAATTAGAAATTATCCTTTTATATTTCATAATTATATTTCGTATTTATTTATATTTGGAATAAATTTTTATTTAATTTGTGTATTATATAAAAAACAAAACAAAAAACAAATGTGAATCAATGAAAGGGAGGTAAAGCTAGAAAAATATAAAATTTCAAATCTGAGATAAGTTTGGTACTTTTTAAAAAACTGCAAAAGAGTTTTATAATGAAAAATTTAAATATTAATTTAAAATTAAAAAAAATTGCAAAATAGATAATTAAGGGTTATCTATACAAAATGGTTATTAAATATGTTTGTTATTCATAAATTATTATTTTTAATTAATCAATAAATAAATGAATAAGTATATTTTTTAAATTTCAAATATTTATATTTAAATATAAAGTAACTAAAAGCATATGACAGTGATTTTCAACCTGGGGGGGGGGGGGGACGAGCATACCCAAGAGAAAATTCCCTACTTTTTTTCAATATGGTTCTAAAAAAAAAAGTCAGATGATTTTGCGATGCTCTGAAACATTTCCGATGGGGGGGGCGATGAAATTTATGATTGAAAATTGGGCCGTGAATACTAAAAGGATGAGAAACCCTGGCATATGATTAATAGACATGCTTTTGGAAATTGAAGTTATTCAACATATAAAATTATTTTATTTATTTTAAATTAAAATTTTTTTTTTTAAATTTAAACATTAAAAAATTTATTCAGTTATTAAATTTATAATTCGATTTTGACAAAAAATAAATTAATAATTAATGAATGTATTATTATTATTTCATATAATTCTACATAAGGCAATCATAGAGTAGTTACTAAGTCAATAATTGTTATGAATAAATACTGAACTTTTCCTATAGTGCTATAACTTTATAATAAAATATTAAAATTGGGTGAACGAGTGTAAATATTAAAACTTCTTGATTTTGTAATTTCACTTAATTATATATCATATTTTTAATTTAGATTAATTATATATATATATATATATAATACAGTAATAAATTTATATCATCGTGTAGTGTAAAGCTCAGAGATAAATAAAAGTCATTCTAAAAAAGGAATAAGAGAAAAGGGATGTTAGCAAAGGGGCCCTTCTTGAGCAGATGGTTTCTTATATTGCATAATCCAGCCTCTCTCTCTACACTCACTTCATTCTACATTCCACCACTCCATACCAGCAACACCACCATCAACCAACAACATGAAATGGCTTACGACATAAACAACTGAGCCAGAACAACCTCTTCTCTGTGTCTTTCTTTGTGGACAGACCATATAAAAATATATAAAAAAATAAAATTGACGTTCTCTATATTCATCTCAGGTTCATTCAACAAATAAAAGAAAAGAATAAGAAAGGAAAAATAAAAGAAATAAATAAAAAAAAAAGATTTACCAAAAATGGAGAGAAAAATTAAAAAACAAGAGGGTGTGTGTGAGTTTTTGAAAGAGAGGGTAAATAGAAAAAAAGACAGAAAGAGTGAATAATATAAATAGTTTAATTATTTTTTAATATATATATATATATACACAAGGGTTGTTCAAAAGAAATGGTGAATTTTGAATTATTTTGAAAAGTATTTATTATCAATATCCATTTTGTCCCCCTCAGATATAATGCACTTATGCCAGCGCTTCTTCCAATCGTCTAAGCACTTCTGAAATGAGCTTTTCGGTATGGTCATCAGCTCGTTCTTCGATTTCGACTTTATCTCATCAATTGTTGCAAAACGCTTTACTTTCATTGGTCTCTTCAGTTTTGGGAATAGGAAAAAGTCTCAGGAAGACAAATCTGGTGAATATGGTGGTTGAGGCATGATTTCGATGTTGTTTTTGGAGAAAAAATCACGAACAAGCAATGATTATCGTGATGCAGAATCAATGATTTGTATTTCCACAATTAGAATCGTTTGAGCCGTATTGTTTCACACAAACGTTGAATAATTTCCTTGTAGTATATTCCTTATTAACAGTACGACTTGTTGGTTGGCAAGAACTCATGATGCACCACAGTGAGCAAAACCTTCACGAACTTGACGGCTTTTTGAAAGCCTTTGTACCACTTATAAACATTTTTTTGTGCCACAGTCAACATTTTAAGAACTTTATTCCATTTTTAACGCAAAATTTAATACAGACTCTAAAAAAATCGAAGAATACAGAAAAACGTGACTAATTTTTTCAGTTGTCAAAAACAAACTACTAATCCAAAATGGCTGATAATGTCAACATTTAATAAACATATAATATATGTACAAACATAACAAAAAACTTTTGATAATGGAATGTACCCAACCCGGAAAAATTCAAAATCCACCTTTTCTTTTGTACAGACCTCGTATTTTCTTAAGAAATTTTAACCTGTTAAGTATTTTTTAAAATTCACACAATAGTTATTAATTTTTATAAAGGAAGATCGATTTATATTGGTTTCAACCTTGGGAAAAATCATCTTGTTAATTTATTCTTACTTAGTAAAAATAATAATATTAATTTAAGTTAAAATGGCGCCTTCACATTGGCAGTTGCCTTAATACTGATTTAATCATTTTTTATAGTAAAAATATTTTAAAATGTTTAGTTCATTTTTAATTTAAGTTCGAAATAAAATCAAAAATATTTTATTTGAATAATATTTTATCATCAAATTACAAAATATATTAATCACCCCACCCAAAAGTAACAGCAACATTATAATACATATGAACCATTGTAAATGAAAAAACTTATTATATATATATATATATATATTATTATATATTATTTCTTCTATTTAATGATGCATTGAATGAACAGTCGGGAGATTTGGATAAATTCTTATAAATGTTTTATACTAAAACTTAAAAAAAAAAAGAAATTGATTTATATATTTTCTATGTATAAATAGACCGAAGTCAGATTATAAGATAAGAATAATAGAAAAGAGGATATTCATTATAATAGCCCCACGAATTTATTGATATTCCCATCCAAGCTCGTAATAATCTTAAAATAATATTAACAGTCCATAAGGAATAATTTTTTAAATTACCAATGATGATTTAAGATTTAAGATAAAATTGAGAGGGAATGGAATTAAGAAAAGATGCGAATTGGTTTCTACAAAAAACGAAAATTAAATAAAAAGAATTCAAGTTTGACAGATAAGCTGATTATGAACGTCGTAATGTGTTACATTAAGTAATGTTTTATTGACTAATTCACTAATTATTCACTTATTTCTAATTTTCTGTTTTTCGGTTCGGTTTGAATATAGAAAAATTATTTAATATAGTTTTTAATCTTGTTATATCGAAATCGTACTTATAAAAAACAGAAAATTAGTGGAGCCCTCTGGTAGTAAATAATAAAACAAGGCAGCTAAATAGAATATCAATATGTTTATAAGCAATCTTTAATCTGGTAAAATTTTATTCAAATCCATGACTGGATAACTGTTCTGTATAATTACCAAATTAATTAAATTAATAAGTTATATATATATATAATATAATAAAAATCAATTTATTATTTAATGGAGTTGGGTCATCAGTGCAGATTCTTGTACAATCTTTATATAATGCGAAGTTGTTACGAAAAGGCGCCTAATAGCGAATTTAATTAACAACATTCACAAGACTGGATTATTTTAGTAGCAATTAATCAGAAGAAAAAGAGAAACATACACAAATAATAATAAATCCTTTCTTATCACAACAACTAGAAAATAACATCTGGATGAATTTAAAATTACTTCTTATACTTTTACATAATCCTAATTTAAAATACATAAGATACAAATGTATAATGTATTAATATTTTTAATAATACATTATTTTATTATTAGAGGAGACTGGCTCACATTGGGACACTTTTTATCATCTTTTTTCTAATTTTTACCGACCGAGACGATAGGAAGAGAAGGTATTGTTTTCACACCAAATTTCACATGTGGAAATTTTTACATGTCTCCACGAATCATGCATTTTATAAACAGAAAAAACTCATGTCTGTCCGTCTGTCCATTGTGTATAAACATGTACAGCTTGAACGGCTCAACGGATTTTGATAAAATTTGATAAAATTACTTAATGCATCAGTAACATTAATCCATCAACTTTTGGTGTATATCCGGAAACCGGAAGTGATAGTTTACAAATTATTAATTTTATATTCATTGTCGGAAATTTTTCACTTAAAATACAAACCAAGATAATATAATTTAGTCATTTTAATTCAAGTTTTAAAAATATTTTTTTTTTATACTTTATATATATGTATATATAAGGGAGTATATATGTATATAAATGGGTCCTCCATGATAACCTATCTTGGGTATCCTCAATGGTTTAGTTTCTTTCTATCATTCTATTCTTCCCCTACGGCTTCTGTTCTGTTCAAATACGTTTTTGGGTATTCTCTCTGCTTCCATTCTCATTAGATGTCTAAACCAATGAAAATGTTTTGATTTTATTTTGGTTACAATGGTTTCTTTCTTGTATATAATCGTTTGTTTTATGTTCCAAACATAAATTCCTCTTCCCTCGTCTTAGAAAGTCCATTTTGACTATTTCGATTTTTTGCTGTTTTTCACGGTAATTATTATTAATATTATTATATTGATGAAATATATATATATATATATATATATATATATATTGTTAAAACTTTACTTAATTTCGTTCAGCCTTTTCCTACATTATTAATTAACTTTCAATTTTGTATCTATCATAGAAAAATGAATAAAAAAATATTTTGTAGACTTGTTTGTAGACTAAATTGTAGTGGCTCAACTTGGGACAATTAAAGGAAATAATATATAAATATACAAATAAAAAAAATATTTTATACCTAATATATTTTTATAAAATAAAAATTAATTTAGATATAGTTAAGGTTATAAAATCGAGAAGGCTGCGATAGGCAGGACACGTGGCTAGAATGGGAGAGGAAAAAATGGCGAAAAATATACACTAGAAAAATTATTTTGTGTTAGTTTTAAAGGAAATACTTGAAATTAAAATAAATAAATAATGAATTTAATTAAGTTATAATTTTTGGTTGTTGATTGAATTTAAAAAAAAAAATTATTATAAAATTTGTTATTAAATTTTTAAAATGAAAGTCAGTGAAAGGTATGGCCTTTTTATTTGACTATTTTACTTAACTTGAGCATTTTGTATGTTTAGTGTTGGTATTTAAAAAAATTTGTTTTTAAATTAAACATCTGTATCAATAGTATGAATTTTCGCCAAAATATTTAAGGAAAATTTATCATTGAAGGTTAGTTAACTAATATATCTTAGAATTGACATTATCTCTTTAGTATATGGTTTATATAAATAACATAAAAGACTAAATTTTATATTTTTAGAAGATTTTGTGTATTTTTTTTAACTTAAATCGAACCGCAATATATTGTGATAAATTGAAGTTGGTGGTTAGGAGAGAAAAAAAAAAGATTTAAAATTTTTTGAAATATTTTTTATTTAAAAATAACAACCTTGGCCTATAAATATATAAAAGAGGTTAATAAATATATCTATATATTATATGAAATATTCCGCAAAGATAATTAAACTGATAAAATAAATACTATGGCTCATATATATATAATATAAAATACATTAATATAATGAATGAGAGGATTATAATTTCATTTAAATGATTTTTTTCTATATTCTTTTAATTTTTTTTTATTAAATTAATCTAATTAATTTTTTAACTATTTTTGTATAACTACTTTATATTGTATATATATATACTTAAAAAAAAATCTCTGACTTTGTACGTCCTACGCAAGGACAACGCCTATAAAGCCGGTCATATCAATGAGGTGTCCTATGATCAGTAGAACGGGTCCTCTCAACCTTTACCTTGATTTTCTTGATCGGAGGCGCTATCAAGTAGCTTTTCCCCAATGTTGTTCCCGGAGGCTGGGTTGACTCCGTCCTATAGACCCCAGCTAGGGAAATTCCCGTGCCAGACCCGGGACTTGAACCCGGGACCATGTGAATGTGAGGCAGGTTCACTACCCACACACCCAATGGCGCCAACTTCGAAAAAACGCAAAACGAAACGACGAAAAGCGAATTATTGGTGTATATTTTTACCGACCGACGATAGTAAGGGAGGTATTGTTTTCACACCAAATATCACATGTGGAGATTTTTACATATCTCCACGAATCATGCATTTTCTTAACCGAAAAAAGTATTTTTAGCATGATGTCTGTCCGTCCATCCGTGCGTCTGTTGTGTGTCCGTATAGACTTGTACAGCTTGAACGGCTCAACGGACTATAATAAAATTTGATATTTACTTAAAGCATCAGTATGATGAATTGATCAACTTTTGGTGTATATCCGGAAACCGGAAGTGGTAGTATTACCGATCGACGATAAGAAGCGAAGGGTTAATTTAACACCAAATTTCCCATGAGGAGATTTTTTACATATCTCAACGAATCATGCACTTTGTATTGGTTTTATCCTCGGAAAAAATCATCTTCATTAGTTTTTTCTTAATTTAAAATTATATGACGTCACGCAGCCCTACGTGACGTCACAGCCAGCGCCTCCTTATAAATTATAAATAAATAAAAAAATTAAAAATATTTATGTTATATCCATATCTGTTTTTGATTGCATTAATAGACATATTAAAATTATTTGAAATTGTTTCTGGAGCTGGAAATTAATTTATTTCAAACCGTAGATCGGTTCTGTGCCTGGCCACAGGTCAACTTATTTAAATTAATTGAAAAATTGATTCTATATTTTATCAATGGATCACTTATTTATTTTATAAAAATATTATTAATTAAAAAAAATAATTATATTTAGTAGGAACAAAAAAAAAAAGAAAAATATTGAATTATAATTTTTAATACTTACAAATTATAAATTTAAAAAAAAAATATTTCTTTTTTTCTATTATATTATTTTATATCAATAAAAAAATATGATTTCATTATTAATTCATAAAGGAAAATTTAGAAAAAGATCAATATTTGAATGGTTAAAAACAAAAAGCTTTTCGACAAAATAAATAAAATCGACTTGTTTCATTTAAATATTTTATCTTTAAATAAAAAAAAAAAAAATACTTCAATCTTTCTAATCCTTATCTGAATATTAAATTTATTTAATGATAGAATTTAAAAGTCAATCTGGATCAATTTCCTTATCTTAATATTTATCTTTCCCTCTCTCTCTCTGCATCTGTTCTTCTTTTGGCTTTAATAATAAGGTGGGAGCTCCCTTCATCCGTTATAATGGAGAGTTGGTATATCATTTACTTTAGTAATTTATATAATGAAAGAAATAAGGAGCGAGTGGGTGATAAATTATTCACTAATAGATTTAAATCAAATGATGTTGTTATTGTGTAGGCCGTTTGTTTTACCAAAAGACGTATGGGTCAATAACATTTGTTTCTGTGATGAAACAAGTATGTTTAATGATTTTATTCCCCTTTCTCTTCTCTCATACGATCACAATCATCACTACCCACATATTTCTTATTTCCATCTCAGACAGACTACTTGGATGATTAGATTAGAGAAAATAAGCTGGAGTGTGTCCACTCGACTGACTCGCAATTTGAATTGGATTAAATAACATATATTAATTTAAATTAAATTAAATTAAATAAATTATAAATTAAAATTAATAACTAATATTTATTAAACCAGCGCAGGTTTGGCTCTTTGTTGATGGCACTACGTCACGTGTTGGTGCGTGAGATTTGCAGTGTTAAAAAATTAATTCTGGTACATTCAGCGATTCAATCAAGCTGAAATTCTATATATAGCAGTTTTATACAATTATTAATCATGTGAAAAACTATCAAACATATATCTTTATTTTTACGGTCACTTTAGAAGAAAAAAAATCAAAACGTTGTAGGTAATGACCCTCTTCCGGTTGAGCTAGATTTCTCAAAAGTTGATAGAAAACTACGAAATTTGAATAATGCCCATGTACCAAATTTCATCATTCTAGCTTAAACCGTTTTTGCCTAATCTTGGTTACATCCATATACACATACACACACACACACAGACATTTTTCTCAACCTTAGTGAAAATGATTTAGGAACCTTCAAAACGTATAAAAATATCAAAATCTCGACATCGAAAATTTTCGTGATCGCAATAGTATCTCTGGCGAGATAGTTAAAAGTAAGATAGAGAGAAAGATGCACTTACAATAAAAGATTGAATATAAAAATCATTTAGTTTTAAATTTTAATTATTATTATTATTAATCTGAATTAATTTATATATTAAAAACAATTATTAACATAATTATTAGTCAGTTGGTGTGAAAACATTACTCATCTTTTAACGTAACACGATTTTTTTTACATTTTTATTCAATTTCCTTCTGACAAATTTAAATTTAGAGGGACATGTATGTAATCAAAGTTTAAAATTGTATTTAAATATGAGTGGCTAGAATGGGAGAAGATAGAATGTTGAAAAATATATTGGTAGGGAAACCGAGTGGGAAACGTCCACTTGGAAGACCAAGAACACGGTGGATGGATAATGTGGGAAAGGACGTGAGAGAGATTGGAGAGGATAGGGACTGGAAGGTTGTGGCTCAGAATAGGAGGGGTGTGGTTGCTGCTGCCAAGAACTTTCGAGTTCTGTAGAGCCACAGAGATAGATATAGAGGAGATATTTAAATATTATATTTTGAATAATTTTGTATAAAATATGTACAGTGATCCAAAAAAGTAAAAGCCAGAGTGGCGCTGTTTTCGGGCAATCAACTGGTTGAGAATGGTCAATGCTATTGCTCGATAACAGCGCCACTCTGGCGTTTACTTTTTTTATTAGCTCGCCAGACTTAGTATTGCGATCACGAAAATTTTTAAATATTGACTTAAAAATGAAGGTAAATGTTTTAAATTTAAATTTTATATATATTATGTTAATTAATTAAATTAATTAATTTAAATAAATAACAATACTATATTTAAATTTTTTAATTAAGTTATCCAATTATACTTAATTTATAATTTAATTAATTAAATTAAGTTTAAATATATGTTAATTAATCCAATTCAAATTTGCGAGATAGTCGAGTGGGGAGACACTCCAGATTTTTTCGACACTATACCATACTCAGGGATGGGCAGGCTGATTGCCATCTTTTTTTTCTATTATCGTAACATTTTTTAGAATTTTTAAATTATTTTCATTTTGATTTCTTTTGAAAATTTCGAAATAAAAATATAATTTTGAAATTCGTAAATTGTATTCCTTTGAAAACCCATCATTATTATTATTAATAAATTAGTTCTTTTTAGTACAATTATCACATTAGGATAATTAAAATTGATTGTGGTTAGCAAATATATTTATTTAGTGATTTATTTTCGGAATAAATAAATGTTTCAGATGAACTTAATTTATCATAATTAATCAATTATTTGATTATAACCTTATCATTTGTCCACCAATTTCTTCTACTTATCTACAAATTTATATTACTAAAGTATTTTTTTGCAGGTTTTAATATATTACACATCTTTATTAGTACTATTCTTTATGAAAATTTGATTTTAGCCAGTGAAAAGTATTTTTATCAATTTCGTTCTATTTCATATTCCTTCATCTTTTATTACAATAAAAGTACTTTAGAAGAAACCATTTTGAAAATTTACCCTTTAAGTCCTTCTCGATTACTTCAAAGTGAATAAAATTCTCCTGGTTTTAAAGATAATTTTATTTGACATTGATGGAGCGAGTTTAATCAAAATCGTTAGTGTTGTTTTTGAGAGAAATAAAATAAAAAAGTAAAATCAATTTTAGAAAACAAATGCTATAACATTTTAGACTTATACACATTACGAGGTTGAAGTTTTTATAAGTTATTTTAAAAACAAATTAAGTTTTAATAAATCCCCTATAACTATTAAAATACGAGGTGTGCTCAAAAGAAAGGGTGAATTTTGAATTTTCTTGGGCTTTGAATATTCGATTATCGAAATTGTCTTTTTGTTATGTTGGTACACATATGTTTCTCATATGTTAGCATTATCAGCCATTTTGGGTTAGTAGTTTGTTTTTGACAACTGAAAAAGATAGTCACGTTTTTCAAATGGATCAAAGAATTTGTATTAAATATTACAAGGAAGTTATGAATCGTTGGCGTGAAATAATACGCCTCAAACGGTTGGAATTGTGGAAAAACAAATCATGAATTCTGCAACACTATAAAACACCAGCTCACACATTATTGCTTGTTCGTGATTTATTGTCCAAAAATATCAGCGTATTCATACCTCAACCACCAAATTCACCAGATTCAGCTCCCTGGAATTTGTTTCTATTCCAAAAACTGAAGAGATCAATGAAAGGAAAGCGTTTTGCCACAATTGATGAGTTAAAGTCGAATTCGAAGAACGAGCTGATGGCTATACCGAAAAACTCATTTCAGAATTGCTTCGATGATTGGAAGAAACTCTGACATAAGTCCATTATATATAAGGAGAATTACTTTGAAGGGGACAAAATGGATATTGATGAATAAATAAATACTTTTCGAAATAATTCAAAATTCACCTTTTCTTTTGAACAAACCACGTATGACAAAAGAAACTAAATTAGTAATAATGATAATAATAATAATAATAATTATTATTATTATTATAAAAAAAAGGATTTGAATTAAAGAAAAAAATAATTATTTTTCAAACCAATTGTTCAATGTAGATATAGTCTAAGAGTGGGAGAAGATCCAGGTGGGCTGTTCAGCTCAGCTAATTTTCAATATAACTGATGATATCATAAATGAAATTGCAATCATACAAGTGTCAATTTGATCATGTCATTTTAAAATTTAATTTTTATATCAATAAAACATATTAATACAGGTATAAAGTACATGCATTCCATCGCTTACGACGTAAAACAAAAACGACGCAATATAAATTATTAAAACAATGTTAAAGCAAAAGTTTTAATAAACAAGAATATATAAATACAATATTACCTATTATTACAAGATTAGATATATAAATATATGTATTGAAAATCCGCATATTTTATAACTAAAAATGTAGTAAAAATAAATTTAAAAACTTCACTTAATAAAAAAATATAAATCAAAATTCATATGATAATTATTACTATCTCGTAAGAGATAGTATTGCGATCACGAAAATTTTCGATGTTGAGATTTTGATGTTTTCATATGTTTTGAAGGTTCCTGAATCATTTTCACTAAGGTTGAGAAAAATGTCTGTGTGTGTGTATGTGTGTGTGTGTGTGTGTATGTATGTAACCAAGATTACGCAAAAACGGTTTGAATTAGAATCATGAAATTTGGTACATGGGCATTATTCAAAATTCATAGTTTTCTATCAACTTTTGAGAAATGTAGCTCAACCGGAAGAGGGTCATTACCTACAACGTTTTGATTTTTTTTCTTCTAAAGTGACCGTAAAAATAAAGATATATGTTTGATAATTTTTCATCTGATTAATAATTGTATAAAACTCCTATATATAGAAATTCAGCTTGATTGAATCGCTGAAAGTACCAGAATTAATTTTTTAACACTGCAAATCTCACGCGTCAACACGTGACGTGCTGCCATCAACAAAAAGCCAAACATGCGCTGGTGTAATATTTATTATTTATAATTTATATTTAATTAAATTTAATTTAAATATAATATATTATGTTATATAATCCAATTCAAATTGCGAGATAGTCGAGTGGAGACACTCCAGCTAATTTTTACCGGCCGACGATAGTAAGGGAGGTATTGTTTTCACACCAAATTTCACATGTGGAGATTTTTACATATCTCCACGAATCATGCATTTTCTAAACAGAAAAAAGTATTTTTAGCATGATGTCTGTCCGTCCGTCTGTCCGTCTGTCCGTCCGTCCGTCCGTCCGTCTGTCCGTCCGTATAGATGTGTACAGCCTGAACGGCTCAACCGATTTTGATGAAATTTGGTATATTTACTTAATGCATCAGTGGGATGAATTGATCAACTTTTGGTGCAAATCCGGAAACCGGAAGTGGTAGTATTAGCGATCGACGATAAGAAGGGAAGGGTTATTTTCACACCAAATTTCACATGAGATTTTTTACATATCACCACGAATCATGCACTTTGTATTGGTTTTATCTTCGAAAAAGATCATATTTATTAGTTTTTTCTTGATTTAAAATTATATGACGTCATCCAGCCATTCATGACGTCATAGCCTGGTCTTGCATATATATTATAAATAAAATAAAATTAAAAATATTTATGTTATATGCCTATATGTTTTTTATTACATTAATAGATATATTAAAATTATTTGAAATTGTTTCTGTAGCTGGAAATTAATTTACTTCAAACCGTCGGTCGGTTCGGACCTGGCCACAGGTCAACTTATTTATAAATGTAAAAAAAATTTTAATTTGATTCAAAAGAAAAGGTTCTTATTAAAAAAGGTAACCAAAATTTAAAATGTAATTTTATAAGTAAGTAGGGTACATATTATGATAACAAAAAAATTGATTTTTATTTTAAGTAAAATATGTAAAATTATTTATGGATTTTAGACAAAAAAAGCAACGATGCAAGTCGAGAATTACCTGTATTTTAAAAAATCTGGAGTGTCTCCACTCGACTATCTCGCAAATTTGAATTGGATTAAATAACCTATATTAATTTAATTAAATTATAAATTAAAATTAATAAAGAATATTTATTAAACCAGCGTATGTTTGGCCCTTTGTTGATTGCACCACGTCATTTGCAGTGTTAAAAAATTAATTCTGGTACTTTCAGCGATTCAATCAAGCTGAAATTCTATATATAGCAGTTTTATACAATCTTTAATCATATGAAAAATTATCAACATATGTATATCTTTATTTTTACGGTCACTTTAGAGGAAAAAAAATGAAAACGTTGTAGGTAATGACCCTCTTCCGGTTGAGCTACATTTCTCAAAAGTTGATCGAAAACTACGAATTTTGAATAATGCCCTTATACCAAATTTCATCATTCTAGCTCAAACTGTTTTTGCGAAATCTTCTCTACATACATATACACACACATACACACAGACAGACATACATTTTTCTCAACCTTAGTTAAAATGATTTAGGAACCTCCAAAACGTATAAAAATATCAAAATCTCGACATCGAAAATTTTCGTGATCGCAATACTATCTCTGGCGAGATAGTAAAAATAATAATTAAAAAAAAATTGTTTTTTTCCACAAATATTTTTTTCCGACAAACGGTTCGGTACTTTTTTTTAATTCAACGTTACCAATCCACAAATTGACAAAGTATAAGAGTATATTCCATCAATCTGTTTGTTTAAGATTAATTACAGAAAATGGTCAATGAATTTGTTTTTAAACAATCAGATATTCTAATTAACGATCTATCCTTACTCAAATACAAACAGAAGTTACTATATATCTTCAATGTTATTATTATTATTATGTTTTTCAACCTCTCTCTCTCTCTCTCTCTGTGTGTGTCTGTTTGTCTCTTTGTCTATGGTAATATTAGAATAGTAATACGAGATGATATAGATGTTATATAATATATTTATAATAAAAATCCTTTAGAATGATATATGAGACTCATTTGAGGAGTGATGTAGGAGAAAAGGCAAAGTAATCACACACAATGACCTCTAAATTACAGGTTTACGGAAAATAATAAGATCTTTCTTTCTAAATATATAGATAGATAGATATGTGTGTTTCAAAAGAAATATCATGGTTTAAGTTTTAGTAGTATTTATTACGTTTACCATACACAATTAGAAAATAACACATTAAATGAAACAGTAAATCAAACAACTTTTCTCGCAAGGGTTCTTTTTAAAATTATTGTTCCAATAACATATCTTAAGTCGGGTAGATCAATTGGTATTAGTGAGATGTCCAATATACCATACCAGAGATTTTTAAACTTTAAATTTAATAGCACAAAAACTTAATTCAAAAAGTTCAGGTACCACTAAAATTATTTCATTATTAAAAGTAACTGTACTGTAAGTATCATCGTCAGGTTATAAAGGTACCTCTGACTTTGTACGTCCTACGCAAGGACAACGCCTATCTAATCGGTAATATCAATGAGGTGTCCTATGATCAGTAGAACTGGTCCAATCAACCTTTACCTTGACTTTCTTGATCGGAGGCGCTATCAAGTAGCTTTCCCAATGTTGATCCCGGTGTTGACTCCTTCCCATAGATCCCAGCTAGAGAAATTTCCTTGCCAGGCCCGGGACTTGTACCCATAACCATGTGAATGTGAGGCAGGCTCGCTACCCACACACCCAATGGCGCCTTTTATATATACTTAAGACAAATCTATTAATCAAAAAATATTTATAATACCAATAATAAAATTACACTAATACCTCATGATTAATGATTAACAATAATAATTACCCCAATGAGCTTAACTCCTTCCCATAGACCCCAGCTAAAGAAATTTCCTTGCCAGGCCCGGGACTTGGACCCGGGAACACGAGAATGTGAGCCAGCTGCGCTAACCTCTCACCTTGTGGCACCTTAATACCACCAATGGTATAGTGACGGAATAAGGGCGCTGTTGTCGAGCAATCAACCAGAAGAGAAAGACCATTGGCATTGCCCACCAAAAGCACCCCATGGTGTGATAACATTATTCCACTATACATATATCTCATTTTGAGAACCTCTTCAATATACCAGAATTCCAGACCCTTTATAATTATCCAAATGTTAAAATGGGATAACTTATGTGAAAGCCATTCAAAACAAGTTCTTTTTCTGTTCATTTGCACCCAATCCATTAGGCGGCTACAACATTGTTTAACCATTTGTGACCTAAGTCACGGCTTCTCAAAGTGGTGGGCCGCGGCCGTGGACTGTCCGCAGGGGGGCCGTGGAATTTCGAAAAATGTGACACATTAATTAAAATAATTAAATAAGGGCATTGTTAACATTAGTAAATGCATGTATTGACTAGTAAAAGTTTACATATAGAAATTTAAAATTATAAATTTAAGCAATCTAAACTAAAAAAAAAAAATAATAGTGGGGCCGTGACTTCAAAAAGTTTGAGAAGCATAGACCTAAGTGATATTGGATCGCATAGAACATCAAAATAGTCAACTTAATTTACTAATAAATAATAAAAATTGAAAATTCAAATTCAAATGTAGAAATAGATAAATAATTTAATTATATTTTATATAAATATTTAAAAAAAAATTGAAATGATAACCTTAATGATCCATGATTTCAGGAATATCCTGTATGTACTTCACATAACAATTAATTTTTAATAATAATAGTATAGATTATTGTTATTAACCAATTCCAAAGTTCACGAATTTTCCAATAGATTTTCTTCCCTCTTCTCTATCTTTACACACACACACACACACACACACGGTATTTTTTAAACTGAAATTAGGTGGGAAATTGTGGTTTCCTGTCACGTGATTCCATTCCAATCCGGGATATAAATCCATTTGGATTAATATATTTTTTTTTTCTTCATCATTTGTTTAATTTATATTATTTGTTATACATCAATAGTTATTGTTCCTTTTTTTTATTTTATTAAATATATTATATATGAGTTCATTAATGAGTTTCTGCGGGCATAATCTATTCATCATTAGTTCATTAGGTATGTCTAATTTAATTTTAATTCACTATTTAAGCATTTATTAAAAATTAATTAATCAAATATGAATATTATACATACTGAAAATATTGACTGTATTATTATTGTCAATATTTTTTATTTTTTTTTTTTTTCAAAAATGGGAAAACTTTATTTATTCTTTCAAATTCATTTTATTTCCTTTACTTCACACCATTTATGCCATCTGCGTTTTTTCTGAGTTAACTTTCAATAATTTCCTCGATTCGTTTTTAATCATAATTAAGGTTCTTCGGAGCTTTTGAGTTTACTGGACTATCTGTCACATGGTGCTAAATCCGAAGCATATGGTGTTTGAGGTTTTAGTAAAATATTTTCAAACCAATAGCGCAAAAATCAAGAACTTAACTTACACATACACACGTATATTTTATATATTTTTTAAAAGAACCATTTTGAAAAATTGAAGCAATATTCATTGAATTTCATTAAAATTTTAAATTTTAAATAAAGGGGTTATTCCAATACTTTATTGCATAAATTTCCATTATTATGTCTCTAAGAAAGTTCAATGCTCCATCAGAATTTTTTATATTTTTAAAGAAAATTTGTAAAAATTTCCTTATTTATTTTATATTAATTTATTTTATATTATATGTTTACAGGGCCGTTACTAGGGTATATGCCGCCCGGGTGCGAGAATAATTTTGCTGCCCCTTCCTCCAAAGTTATTTAAATTTCCAAATAAAAAAGATAAAGTCAATTTAGTTTTTTTAAAAAATTGAAAAAAAAATCGAAAGTATTTAAGATCCTGCTCGCAAAATCATTTGACCATTTTTTTGAACCATATTGAAAAAGATTATAAAAAATCATAAAATGAATAAGCTCGCGCCGCCCCCCCCCCCCACGCTTGCCGCCCGGGTGCCCTGCACCCCCGGATCGGAACGGCCCTTTATATTTATATATATATATATATATATATATATATATATATATCAAAATATAAAAAAAAAATTATTATAAAATTAAAATTTCGAACCCTCTAAAATTTAATGCCCATCTTAGAGAAAAAGCGAGAAGAATATAATTATAATAATATTATATATATATAAAATTATAATTATATTTATTTGCATTTTTTTTTTTTTTTTTTTGATATAACGAAAAAGATTTGATTTTAAATTCTAAATATAATTTCATGATTTGTAATATTTTTTTATTATTTTTTTATTATTTTTTTTTTAAATGAGTGTAGGTGAATAGTTAGCCGTAGGCTACCTGTATTTCCAATATACTATATATATTTTAAATGTATATTATGTATTATTTTAAGATTAAAATGAATGGGAATTGACAGTTGGAGGTTTATTTTTGTTTTTTTTAATAAATGTTAATTCAAAAAAAAAAAAAAAAATTGTGTGTGTGGCTTTAGTCATTTTTTATGTAAATGCCTGAGGCAAACAACCTGTTATTTGAAAAGTTTTAATCAAAATCCCTTCCAGACCTTTTTTTTATTTTTAGGTATGTATATGATTATTTCATTTATATTTATTTTTATTTATTTATTTATTTATTTTTATTCCTTTATTTATCATTCATTTGTTATATTATATGCATATATATTTTTAAAAATTGATACATTTTTATTAATTAATATATAAAATAATTGTTGTTTATTTTACAGAAAAATGCAAAAAAAAAAAAAATATTCAAAATGTATACCTATAGTGAAAAAAAAATTCAATTATAGCACGTGTATTGAGTGCTGAGTTGTTTTTAAAATAAATATTGATATTAAATAAATTTTATTATTCTTTAGATTATTTTCAAATTAATTTATAATCGGAAGAGTTCTACATATTATATCGTATCTTTTCTTTTCTGTTTTTTTTTATATTTATTAATATGAATAATCAATTAATTAAAATTATCAAAATGCTATATTAATAATAATAATTTTATTTTATTTTTTATTCCTTTATTTATCATTCTTTTGTTATATTATTATTATTATTATTATTATTATATATTATTATATAATTTCAATTATAATTAAAAATTTTAGTAGAGTAAAATTTGCTCAATATTTTATTATTTATTAAGTTCATATAATCTGCTTAGGAAAAACACTTGAAAGATGTTATTAATATTAATTTGATATCACCTGTTGATCAATTTTGTTTATTAAGAAAATATAATAAAATTAAGATGAATTTTTAGATGAAAACTTTAATTTTTGAATAGATTTAGATTATTTATATATATATATATATATGTCAACTTAAAAACTTCTTATATGAAACCCTGAATTTAAGAAAAAACCAAAGAGCTCAAAAAATGCAATCCTTGCTCGGTTATTGAGATAAGATAAAATGTTTATCTTATTTATATTATATCATTTTTTTTTTGTTAATTCATTTGTTGTTTTTTGTCTTTTGCAGAGGCAGGCACTAGTGACGGTTCTTCCAGTGCTGTAACAACTAATTCACCAGTAAATAAACGACGAGTTTTCAGCGGGTGAGTGAGCTTATTTGTTTTTTTACAAAAATCAATGAATTTTTACTATCTCGCCAAAGATAGTATTGCGATCACGAAAATTTTCGATGTCGAGATTTTCATGTTTTTATACGTTTTGAAGGTTCCTGAGTCATTTTTACTAAGGTTGAGAAAAATGTTTGTGTGGGTATACGGTTTGAGCTAGAATAATGAAATTTGGTACACGGTCATTATTCAAAATTCGTAGTTTTCTATCAACTTTTGAGAAATGTAGTTCATTCAGAAGAGGACCATTTCCTTGTTTCCTCTAAACTGGCCGTAAAAATAAAGATATCTATTTGATAGTTTTTCACAAGATTAAAAATTGTATAAAACTGTTATATATATAATTTCAGCTTGATTGAATTGCTGAACGTACCGGAATTAATTTTTTTAATTTTTTAATCCGTTGACTGCCAATCACGCGCCGGCTAGTGACGTGATGTCATCAACAAAGAGCCAAACACGCGCTGTACACATACACATTGAGCATCCCTTAAAAGAGATGTAATGAGTACATCAATTGCTACGTCCCCGTTGAGTACCTGATAGTGTATTTAATTTTTATCAAAACTCTCATAAAAGTTAAATTCAGCTAAAAGCAGTTGAAAACAAATGCTATTTCATAAATATAATATTAAGCCAAAGTCTTCTTATTTCAATAAAATGTTATCAGTGAAAATTATGTTAAAAATCTTAAATCCTACGTTCGGATAGAATAAAATTTTAATTAATTTTCCAATATAGAAAAGAGCTTGATTATTCAATTTAAATTTGCAAGATAGTCGAGTGGAGACACTCCAGATTTTTTTTCTACGTTTTATTTAATTCTTATTTTTTTAGAAAAATAACTAAAGATATTTTATTAAAGTGCCTATATATTGATATAACAATAGAACTAAATATCTCAATGTTTTTTCGCTGATGGTGAAATTAAAGATTCTGCAATTTTGGTTCTGAAGAAATATTTCCAGTTTTCATGTTTTTTTTTTTTTAGAAATTTATAATAAATTTTTTAAACATAAATGTCTGCATTGTTTTAAACATTTTATTTTGAGTTCATAATTGTCATGAATTAATTTTCAAATATAGAAAAAAACTTGATTATCCAATTCAAATTTGCGAAATAGTCGAGTGGAGACACTCCAGATTTTTTAAAATGTTAAACAATCTTATTATTATTATTATTATGATTATTCAGAAATCCTCAACACTCTCTAGTGTCAGTCAATTCTTTTTTGAGGATTTTTTGGGAATTCACCATAACGCACAACAACCTTTATATTTCCTTTATGGCGTTAGGACTTTTCTAAGAATATAACAAGTTTGTAGAATAACTGCTTTCTGGATAATGATGGAAAGTTTATCCGATAGTCCTAATATCTTTAAATTATCTTTAAAATTCACTGGAGATGATCCTTCTACCGACATCACTATTGGAACTATCTTCACACTAGTCAGCTTCCACAGAGATTTCAGCTTATTATTATTATTATTTATTTATTTTTATTTATTATTATTATTATTTATTATTATTATTATTATTATTATTATTATCATCATTTATTATTATTATTATCATTTATTATTATTATCATTTATTATTATTATTATTATTATTAGTATTATTATTGAGAGTTTATAGTCGCATCAGCATCTAAGTTTGTTTAAAATCATGATTCTAAACATCCGGTACTAATGTAAAATGATAAAAGTTGAATCATCTAAATTAAATAAATCAAATGGAATGATTCATATCCTATTAGAATAGGAAAAAAAATAATTGTAATGTCCCTATTTTATTATTGTATTATAAATAGATGGAATATTCCAGAGGAAATGAAATCAAAATTAGTCCAATTATACAAATAATTATTATATTTAATTAGTTTTAAAATATAGGATTTTAATCTAATCATTTGTGAAAATCAGAAAATTGAAATATAATTTATATTCTATTTTTAGTAACAATCATATAATCAGTTATTAGCTATAGGTTATGTTATACTTTGATGGAATAGAGACGTAAAATGTTAAATAAGTGTTCTTATATAAATATAAATATACTACTATTAAATTGATTAGATTTTATATATAATATAGATTATTAAAATTTATTTATAATCTGTATGTTGTAATAATTCGAAATGATATAAAGTGAAGGCGTAGTCCATGCATTTCAGGGATTAGAATAAATGAGATAAAAGTAAAATAAACCTCAGAGATTTCGAAATGACGAATTGGCCTCGACGCATCCTCAAACATAGTTAGTTATAAAATTGTGGAGTTTGCGATGGGCGGGACTCTTGTCCTGAATGTCCTAAGAGAGAAGTTTGTTTAGACGAGTTTTGTTCAAAAGAATTATTTCGAAAAATATTTATTTATTTCAATTTTGTACCCTTTAAAGTAATTCCCCTTAGATATGCCAGTGCTTCTTCCAATCGGTGAAGCTCTTCTGAAATGCGCTTTTCGGTATGGAAATTAGCTAGTTCTTCGATTCCGACTTTATCTCATCAATTGTAGAAAAACGCTTTCCTTTCATTGGTCTCTTTAGATTTGGGAATAGGAAAAAGTCGCAGGGAACCAAATCTGGTAAATACGGTGGTTGAGGCACGATTACGGTCTTGTTTTTGGCCAAAAAATCACGAACAAGCAATAATGTGTGAGCTGGTGTATTATCGTGATGCAAAATTCATGATTTGTTTTCACAATTCCAATCGATTACTCTTAGATCATTGATAAATATGCTAATCACACAAATTCTACGCAGTCTTATTTAAGAAAATCCCCCAAAAAATATTTAATTCATATAATGTACACCAAAAAATAAAAAAGAATATAGGTTAAAATTTTAATTTTATTTATTATAGTATATTCCATACATAAATAAAGTGAGTGTGGGGAAAATATTATTAATATAATATCTCTCTCTCTGCTTTTAAAAAAATTAACCCATAAAATCTGGCAATGAAAGTAATCAAAATTTCTATCTTCAGGCGAATATCGACCCGAATTTAATTAATAATTTCAATCAATTATAAATTTAATTAAAATATAATATTATAAAACATTATTTATATTTATTACATAAGATTTTTTTTAGTTTATATATACTTATTGCAAAGTTTATATTTAATAATTCAATTTTCATGATTTTTGAATAGAAAAGTAGATTAATTATAATATTTATTTATTTAAAAAAAAATGGCAATTAAATTATATTATTTAATTTATTTATTAATGGCATTACTAAAAATTTTGATTAAAAAAAAACAAACAATTTAAACAATTTTAAAATGTTTATCAATCCTCTCTTTCACCCTTTTTCTAAAAGTATAAATATTATTATTTCAAAATAAGATTATGTTACTTACCATTTATTTTTCTTTTTTATGCTTTTTCTTTTCATTTCAAGTAAAAATAAACATAAGACACATCAAATAGAAATTTAAAAACATCAGAAATTCAAAAAAACAAATTTACATTCTATAGTGCCCATATTGTTTATTCACTTGCTTACAACATTAATTATGTTATACCTATATTTCTAAAGAATTATCACTAAAGATTTTTTATAAAAGTGAACATCAAAAAATTCTAGAATAATTCTTTCATTCTAAATTAATTTAATATATTAAATCATATTTTTTTAGTTTTTCAATATTATTATTTAATTAATTTAAACTGAATAAGGTGAATGTACCAGTAGTGGACACTATAAGAACAATTTTGTGAGAAAAATTTGACATCTTCTATTTTTTATCAATTAGCAATTGGAGTTTTGGGTGATACGATTCATTGGTTAATATGAATTATCATGATTCATTGGTTAATAATGAGGAGGCAGCTTGGCCGAGAGTGTAGCATAGCAATTTTCTACACAAGAAACGGCGTTCGATTCCAACCAAGAATAAATTTTTCTAATAAATTAAATTTAACATCAGCTGCCTCCGGCTCCAGGAACTGTCAGTTCCAAGTCATGATGATGGCCAAACTCCGAAGGGAGACGACGCCTTAAGAAGGTTAAAATGAATTATTTTTTTATAATTGTAACATTATTATCTAAAAGCATGAGTAGTTCACACCCATAAAATTAGGTAATATGACATTCACTTACTAATATTTAATATTGATTTCAATACTAAATAACAAAAAAAAAAAATAAAAATTAATGATTTGCCTCCTTAAACATTCAAAGAAAAAATATTAAAATATTCATTTGTTCGATTCTATAAAAAGTAATTGTAGTGCCGTTTAATCAGACGGTGATTCAAAAATTTTATATTTACACATCTTCAATAGAGAACGAATTACTTTCATATAATAAACATATAGAAATGTTTAAACAGATATAAGTTTTATTTTCAGATATTAAATGTACAAGTGTCAACTACTGAAACAATGTCAACTACTAGTACATTACCCTAAATCAATTAAATTTTTTTTATTTATTTTATTTTTTAAAATTAAAACAAAAATTTTTATTTATCAGATATTTTCACTGAAATTTTTTTTATAAATTTATTTATACGTTAATTTCTTTTTTATGAATTATTATTACGGGAGAGTCGTCCACCTTGGGACACTTTTTGTCAATTTTTTTTTTTTTTATATTGATGAATTATTTTTCTAAGTTACTAAAAGAAGAAATATAATAAATATTAAAATAAACAGAGAGGTTATATAGATTAAATAAAAAAAATATTTTAAACTGAATATATTTTCTGAAAACTTGGCATCTCTTATGTCCTCAGTTGGACCTGTTTCAAAGTGTTCTTATGTACACAAATTTTGAAACTTTAGAATACCATATTGTTAACCTTAATACCAGAACAATTATTATGTATTCGTTTTCAAGAAAATACTTTAAAAATCATTATGGTAGCTTTTATTTCAAGACAAGCCATTCCCGGTATCATATGCTGCCGGCGGCATAAAACTCTTCTTAGAGGGACAGGCGGCTTCTAGCCGCACGAGATTGTAAGAAGAATTTATAGGAAATTTTGTTTCAAATAATTACAAAATAACACAATGTTTAAATATAAAATTAATAACTTTATTAGTAATATTTTTTTTAAATTTTTTTTTTCTTCAATATTTAATAATAACAAAACAAAATTTAAAAAAATGAATTTAGTAACAAATTAATAATTTGATAGGTTTCTTTTTATTATGTTTAATAAATTCTCTTTTATTAATAGAAAATGATATTAATATCAAATTGTATATAAATTTAAAAATTAAAATATTTCAATTTGTATTGCAATTTTTTTTTTTTTATTTTAAATTCTATAATATTTGTAAATTGAAAAATTCTAAATTTGTAGCTAACTTCATAATATTACAGATATTTCATAAAAATATATAGGAAATTATAAGTATAAATTGATGATATTTCCATTAAAAATTCAATTTACAACTTAATGAAATTTTATAAAAAGTTACTATACATATTTTTTAAAAATAAAAATCTTAATCAATTCTAACCCGCTAATCAAAACAATTTTATTCTACTGCAATTTCTTTAAATCTGCATGATTTTAAGCGTTGATTTCAAATTTAGGACAAAAAAAAAATGGAGCTGTCCCAAGGTGCACCGTGTCCCTAAATGAGCCACTCTCACCAATAATTGATTAAAATTTTTAGAAGTTACTAAAACATCGTGTAAAAATTTATGTATATATATATATATATATATATATATCAAGAAATAATATTGTTTTGAAACTTAAAATAATTTTAATAATATATTCTAAAATTTTTAATAAGATAAATATGACATTTAAGTACTTATTATAATTTCTACAAAAGGGATCGACATTTATTTTTATAATTAAATTTATAATTATAATTATATATAAAAAAAAGAAACAGTAATGAAGAAAAAGGATTAAACGAAAATGTATGAAAACAAGATTCTTGTTTTTAATGTCAACGACGGCGCCGTTGGTCTTTCAGGTGCCTTCAAGTAGACAAGCTTTATAAGTGAGTGTGTGTGTGTGTTATGCGAATACCTAATATGGACATCGTCTTGGACAGTGAAAGAACTCGATGGATCAAGAGAGGAAAAAAAAAGTATGTGAATGTATTGGTGTGTGTCTGTCTGTTTGGTTAGGTAATCCATGTGCGCGGTTCCAAGGGTTTATTCAGCGACCTATTTATAAAGTGGATGAGAATTTACTTGGCGTGTCGATATATATGAGTGCAAACGTACCTAAGTATACACAACACACACACTCACATATGGAAAGAGACATATTTATATATATATTAGAAAAATTTGCATCTAAACCATTCACTTGACTAACACTACTTTTTTTTCTCTCCCTCTCTCCAACGTAAAAAGAGAGAAATAAAAATCTTATCTACTTAAGATTAGACAAGAAAACATCGTCATCCAATTTAAAATTAAATATACATATAGTCTATGAATAAATATTAAGTGTAGAAGCAATCTTACACCGATTTTTACATTCTTAATTAATTTTATATCAACTTTGTAAAAGTTGAAAATGCAATTTTTTTTATAGTTAGTTTATATTTTTATTTTACATTAATTACTTTACATGAAAATTAATTATTATTTTTAATAATATTTATTTTCATTTAGGTTATTTTTAGACTAAACTGATATCAGTTCGAGAGCAATATGAATCCAAGGTAGAATCCTTATTAGATAAAAATTATAAACAAATTTATATTCTAAAAATTTAACGAATATTCAATGAAAGTCCTTAAAGTTATTTTTGAGATCATCTTTATCTCCTTTAAATTTTGTCCAATAATTAATTACTAAATCAGTATACGAGGTTTGTTCAAACGAAAGGTGAATTTTGAATTATTTCGAAAAGAATTTATTTATTCATTCATATCCATTTTGTTCCCTTCAAAGTAATTCTGCTCAACCATCGCTTCTTCCAATCGTTTTTTGGTTCCGACTTTATCACAACAATTGTGGCAAAACGCTTTCCTTTCATTGGTCTCTTGAGTTTTGGGAATAGGAAAAAGACGCAGGGAACCAAATCTGGTGAATACGGTGGTTGAGGCATGATTACGGTCTTGTTTTTGGCCAAAATATCACGAACAATAATGTGTGAGCTGGTGTATTATCGTGATGCAAAATTCATGATTTGTTTTTCCACAATTCCAATCGTTTGAGTCGTATTGCTTCATGCAAACGTTGCATAACTTCCTTGTAGTATTCCTTATTAACAATACAACCTGTTGGCAACAACTCATGATGCTCCACCCCATTGTAATCGAAGAAAACAGTGAGCAAAACCTTCACATTTGATACCACTTATAAACATATTTTTGAGACAAAGTAGAATACTACAGTCACCATTTTAAGTGCGTTGGAGCACTTTATTCCATTTTTAACACAAAATTTAAAACAGATTCTTTGAGCCATTTTTTAAATAAAAAAAAATCGAAGCACCTACAAAAACGTGACTAACTTTTTCAAAAACAAACTACTAATCCAAAATGACTGATAATGTTAACATATGAGAATCATATGTGTACCTACATAACATTCCTTTTTTTTAAGTAAAAAATCGAAAAACTCACAAATCGTTACTAATTTTTTTTCAGTTGTTAAACAAACTACTATTCTAAAATGGCTGATAATGTAAACATATGATAAACATATGTGTACCTACATAAAAAAATTTATTTATTTATATATAGGTACACTTCCTTATCCGTTTCTTTAATAATATTTTTTTAAGCTTAAACATATATTTTTTTATTATTATACTATTTTTCAAATAGTATAGAATTTTTATTATCTATATTAAATATCAAAATATTTCAGCTAATACAGCTGAGCATAAAAGAAATTAATTTGAAGCTTGAAACAACCCATAACTATAATCATAATAAATTATAAATATATATATATATATATATATATATATATTGAAAATGCTCTTAAAAATTATTACTTAAATAAAATGTCGCCCTCAAATCATCTGAATTCTCCCTTAATTTATTATTATGATTATTATTATTATTATTGTTGTATATTTAAATCGGCCATTGAACCGTGAAACTTAATAAAGTGCAAATGATGATATGCGATTATTTTCCACTTAAATGATATTTAAAATAATGAAATAAAAATTTTTGTAAAAAAATATATTAATACATTAAAATTTATAAATATTATTTTTTTTAATTTGACTTTAATATATTTTTATTGAATTAAATAATGAAAAAAATACAAAAAATCAATAATTTTCGTCCACTTCTCACATACAAATTATAATATAATAATATTACTTATTAGTATTTAATATTAATAAATTCATTTTCTTTAAAATATTCAAAATTCAATATATGCAAATATATAATTATATAAATGTAAATGAGGGGAACTTGTTATTTAATTAAATCCCATTTATAACCAAAGCTATTATAATATTATAATATATAACCCTCACATTTCGTGAGTTTGAAGCATAGAGGGGATGGGGTGTTGGTCATTAGAAGAATCAAGGTTATTATATTTTCAGACTTATATCTTCTTTTTGATAGAATTAGGAAAGGAATTCCTTATTAATAAGTGTTTCAGAATTTAGACTTATATTATATAGTCGTAGACGAGGTTTGTTGAAAAGAAAAGGTGCGTTTTGAATTATTTCGAAAAAATATTTATTTATATCCATTGTAGTCAAAGTAATTCCCCTCAGATATGCACTTATGCCAGCGCTTCTTTCAATCCTTCAAGCACTTCGGAAATGCGCTTTTCGGTAGGCCATCAGCTCGTTCTTCGATTCCGACTTTATATCATCAATTGTGACAAAACGCTTTTCTTTCATTGGCCTCTTTAGTTTTGGGAAAGTAGCAGGGAACCAAATCTGGTGAATACGGTGGTTGAGACATGATTACGGTGTTGTTTTTGGCCAAAAAATCACGAACATTCAATAATGTGTGAGCTGGTGCATTATCGTGATGCAGAATCCATGATTTGTTTTTCCACAATTCCGATCGTTTGAGTCGTATTGCTTCATGCAAACGTTGCATAACTTCCTTGTAGTATTCCTTATTTTTTTTTAAAGTAAAAATTCGAAAAACTCACAATACATGACTAACTTTTCCAGTTGTTAAACAAACTACTAATCCAAAATGACTGATAATGTAACATATGAGAAACATATGTGTACCAACATAACAAAAAAAAAATTGATAATTGTCTAGACACAGCCTGCGAAAATTCAAAATTCACTTTTTTCTTTTGAATAGTCCTCGTATAATAAATGAGTGGCTGATGGATTATATTATAAGATTTCTATATTAATAATAATAATAAATAATAATAATAATTTCCGTTGGTCAAAATATCCTATTTATTGAAGTCAAGGCCATACTATAAACACTCTATCTATATCATAGATATTATCACTAACACTAATATATAATCAAGATATTACAAAGGTAATATTCCAACACTTGGACCACTTGTAATGAATCTTTAATAATTGCACCATAACATCATATCTTATTCATTATTCAATTATAATTATAACTATAATTATGAAAAATGTAATTTTATCAGCTGTTTCCTTTATTCTCTCAGAAAGAATTTGTAATGAATTAAAAATAGAACAGGAACACAATAAAATAGCGAAGAATTTAGGGCAAAGAGAGAGAGAGTGACTATTTATAAATAAAAGATGATTCTCTCTCTCTCTATCTGTCTATCTCTCTCTTATCCATTTAATTTTGAAGGTCTCCTTTCACATCCATAACATCGATCCATTGAATAGTATATTAAGAATTTAATTTCAATTTCAATTTCCTTTAAAGATCAATATCTATTTATTAATTTTTAAAATAATTCAGAGAATACTATAGATTATACTTTGATTGATATATAGACTTATTGATTAGGGTATTCTTTTTTTTATTTTATTTAAATCTTATTATGTTTAATTGATATATATCTAATTCGAGAGCAATACCCTACTATCTATTATAACAATCTATATATCAAAGGAATATATGCAATTAATAAAAATTATATTACCTAATTTTAATATTCAGTTCTGGTTAAAAAAAATTAAATTATATTAAGAGTGTCCTATCTATCAAATGTTTTATGTTCATTCCTATAAAAATAAAATTTTGAAAATTAAATATTTCCAATTTATAACATCTATATCAACTTCACTTCATGTCTGTTTGTCTGTTCGCTCTTAAGACAAATTGAAATCGATTTATCATCAACTTTTTTAATTGAGATAGACTTTTGAAAAAGTTTATAGGCATTTCAATGGATTATTTGAAGGTATGAGATACATTTAATTGAACTATAATAATTTAATTGTAATGTAATTAGCGATTAATTGCTTTAATATTTGAATTTTTATTCACTCCATCTGACGGATAAATATTGAGTTGGTTTTCATTTTGAAAATAATTCAAAATAATTTATAACATTAAAAGAGGGATATTTAATTAATATAATAATTATAATAAATATATTTTAAAAACATTACTTCAATAATAACATTTTTTAATATAATTATAATCATTTTTAGAAGATAAATATTTTCTTTTTGTTTTATTTAATTTGCATATTCTCGTATAACATCATCTATCTTAGGTCCTTTTCTATGAATAATTATATTTTATCGAATTAAAATCGCACTAAAGTGTTTTAGTGTGGTATGTGCGTATATATATGTATAATAAAAACTAGAAAGGAATTATAATAAAAAGCAAACTAAATGCGCCCAGTGTTTTTCGTTGAATATGAAGCAATTCACTCATACTTTGTCAGGCTTATAGAAAAATTATTTTATTCTTTTTAGTTCATGAAAAAACGTTATTTTATAAAAAATTTTTTATATTTATATTATTATTTCTTTCTTTGGTTGATTCAATTTAAAATTTAAATGAACATAAATGGTCTACCTTCTTTCCAGTCCTTTACGACATCCATTAATTATGAAATAAGTTTAATTTTCGATGTAAAATTATTTCTTTATTCTTTAAAAAGATAATTCCTTTTATTATTCTTATGTTTATTAGTTTTCTAAAAACAAGAAAAAATGATGTCTATTTTTTGAATAAATATATCTTTTTGTTTAGGTATAGCAACAGTGCAATAGTAGAAAAGAAGAGTAATTAAATATATAAGGAAATAATCCAAATATAGTGATTTCATTTTGAAAATTCCTTAAATGAATGATAATATATCTTTCTCTTTCTTTATCCATATTAGGGTTTGTTACATGACTGAAATTTATAATTGATATTTGCAACAAATGCACTTATCTTTCTCAGCCTCTCTTTCTACATCTCATTTGTTATAATCTACACATACACACACAAATAAACGCATCATATTATTATATATATGAATTTTCTATTATTTCTACGCTTTTAATTATATCGCTATTATTTCATATTCTTATTTTCCTTCAATTTAATATAAAAAATTTATATATAATTACTAAGAATATCAGGGAACATCAGTCAGCCTACGGGATCAAATTTTAATTTTGCTATCAATATTTGATAGAAATATAGCTGTTCTTTACTAGGATGTTCAAAAGACATAAGTTTTGTTATGAAAAATGTATTATATAATAAATATATATTTTAAAATTTGATTTGAATATATATATAAATATATTATAAAAAATTAATCAAATCAAAAAATTTTCCAATATAAACATATTTTTCTACAATTCAAATTTAATAGAATTAAATAATATTTTGTTTATATCTCTAAACCAGTGATTTTCTCAACCTTTTTTTTTACCGCGGCACACTTTTAAAGGTTTAAAAATTTGTCGGGACACAAAGAAAACGATAAATGTAAAAGTTTACTATATTGAAAAAAAAATTGTACCAAAAACGTTTTACCTTTTGATAATCTCGCGGCACACAAAAGTGCTGCGGCACAGTGATTGAGAATCACTGCTCTAAACTATATTTACATTTAGATTCATTTTATACTCAAATATAAAACTTTGCAATTTTTACTACTGGTTTCTTTATGTATTTAAGGTGACATTCAATTTTTGCAAAAAATAAGTTTTATGTTTGATATTTACAAAAAATATTTATTTATCCATTTGAAAAAAAATTGGGAAATTTTGAAAATTTCCTTTCAGATAATAAATTAATTTTCAAACAACCTATTAAGTATCTAAAAAAAAATATTTCTAAAACTTGAATTAAAATGACTAAATTATATTATCTTGGTTTTTATTTTTAGTTTAATTACTCAATTATTAATTACTACTATATTTTAAGTGATATATTTTCCGACAATGAATATAAAATTAATATTTTGTAAACTACCACTTCCGATTTCCTGATATACACCAAAAGTTGATGAATTCATCCTACTGATGCATTAAGTAAATATACCAAATTTTATCAAAATCCGTTGAGCCGTTCAAGCTGTATACATCTTTACGGACACACAATGAACAGACGGACGGACGGTGAGACATCATGCTAAAAATACTTTTTTCTGTTAACAAAATGCATAGTTCATGGAAATGTGGAAAAATGGTGTGAAAACAATACCTTCCCTTCCCAAATGCCCAATATACGATATAGTATAGTATAGTCAGGTTGCAGGTGACAATTAAATGAATGAATCAAATCTACTAGGTATATAACTTCAATATTCACTATTTTTATTTTGATATTGATTATATTATTGTAATAAATATTTCTTAGAAAAATTACTTATTAAAAAGTAATTATTAGAAATTATGAACCGAAAAACAATAATCTCATTGAATTGATAAAATTTCGTAAAGATTCCGCAACGTAGGCAATTGGCTGATAAGCTATCATCGTACCCATATTTAATAAAGATAATAAATATCATATTGATAATAATTACTGTCAAGTTTATTTTCTTTTAATCAGTTCTACTCTTAATATTTTGTCATGTCGTTTAAACGTCGTAATAAACGATTGAATGCTCATCACGAACATCGACTTAGTTATCCGTCACGAGTGGTTGTGGCACCCCAAGAAGACGATGATAATCATTGTGACATGGATGATTGCGTTGACACTTTGAAACGGTTTTCATGGCCAACATTCAGGTTGGATTACATTTAAATTTTTATGTCTAAAAAAATAAATACCCTCTTTTCCAATCAATTTCTACTATACTCTTATTCCATCGGATTGTAGAATTTGAAAATAAAAATAAATATTTTTTTTTCTCATCTTATAAAATAAAAATAATAATAATAATAATAAAGCACGCCTTCAATTATAATATTGAATAATTAAGGAAATTATTTTTAAAAATAGAAAAAAAAAAAAAATTACTTCTTATGGTATTCCACAGCAAATTATTAGAATCATGACTGAAATATTTTTAATTCCCGTCAATTTTGGTATTATTTAGTATACATCCCGGGTAGTATTTATTTATTTATTATTACTTTTATTACATCTCCCCATTCATCTTCCCTTTTAATACTTACCCTTTTAAACGGGTTTTTTCATATTTTTTGATCGTGCCGATGTTTTAATAAAATTATCAATTTTATCCCGTTTTTATAAGAAAAATAAAAATTTAGTGAATTTTAAAATTGTTTTATGGCGTGTGGGAAGTTTTATGAGAAGGTATGTGAAGAACGAAATTTGCTGCAATATATAAGATTACCTCATCGGAAAAATCATCCCCACTAAATTTTTATTGTTACTATAGAATAATCTTTTGTAGAATTAATAAGTTTTTATAATAATTTTTATTTTATCATCTTTTTTTATGAATATTTGAAAAGTAGAGAATTAGAAAGGGTCAATGAATCATTTTTTGTATGTCATAATTACCTTTTTTCTAATTTTCAACCCTACATTGTATATCACTTTTCTGTTTTTTGATATGAAAATATCCCGTTTTTTTTTTCACTTAGACCAGAGATTATCAAACTTTTAGAAGTTATTACCACTGAAACTTCCATCAAAAAGTTTAAGTACGACTAAAATGATTTCGTTATTAAAAGTAACTGTACTAGAGCCTATCAAGTAGGTTATATTAACTAGGTGTCCTATCAATCTTTACCTTGATTTTCTTGAACGGAGGCGCTACTTTTTATCAAGTAGCTTCCCAATTTTGATCCCGGAGGCTGGGTTAACTCCGTCCCATAGACCCCAGCTAGAGAAATTTCCTTTCCAGGCCCAGGACTTTAAGCTGGGACCACGAGAATGTGAGTCAGCTACGCTACCTCCCACCCTGTGGCGTTATAAGGTACCACTTGTTGGTACATATACCACATAACCTCTGCACTAGACAATTTATACACCCTACTTTTTTAATGATGGGTAAAAATTTGCAAATACTAAATATATCAACCTTTTATTTAACCCTTTGCCGGTCCTATTTAAATTGCCTACGCATGGCCCAGTTGGCTGTATTATTTCAATCGACACATAGCTATCGTAGCAAATATGTTTTCCTTTCGAAAAAAAATCATAAAAATTAAACTAAAAGAGATAACCTTATAATTTTTTTTATATTTTATTTATAATATATTTAGGCATGTGATAACTTACCCATTTAATTTTGAACCTCCACATTTCGCTCCTGGTGATATTCTAAAAAACACCCTACACGGCACAATGGAAGATCGCACTGTTTACATTTAAATGTAGTCTGTTTACCCCTTCCAGATGGGACTTTTATTTTCTTTTCTATACATAAAGCACACATTTTTGCACGACCAATTATTTTTTCAATATTATGAAGCGTTTTAGGTAATGTTGTACCTAAGGGTAAACTTCTTTTTCTGCCTGTACGCTTACGAGATGAATATGTTCCGATGAGCTGATTCACCAAATTTCGGCTGAAGTTTAGCTGTCTGTTTCCATGTGCTGTAGTGACAGGCTGATTTGTTAAGTTATACAATATGAACGAGTTCACAATACACATTCAGGACAAAGTGTAAAATAAATTTCCACCGCTTTTTAGAAGACCTACCAACACCATAGTATTCACAGTTTTGGTTATTTATGTCAACTCCTCCCATGTATTTGGTGTAATTTTTAACTGCATAAGGGCATGGGATTTCTATTTTTTCATTTCCCTTTCCTGATTTTTTCGTCACTAAACCATCAGTCCGGGGATCGGAATTTGTTGAAAGAAGGTGAACAAAACGTTTATCTTTCCATACTATTGCTGTGACATCTTCATGTTGCATTTTCCTAGATTCACCTCTTTTCAATTTCAACTTTGATTTTTTTTTAAATTCTTGAGGCCAATTTTTTTTGTTTATCCGTGTGGTGGCACAACTATACGTCTTTTGGTCTAGTAACATTTTCATCAGATTTGTCGTGCTAAAAAAATTGTAATAAATATGATGCCATTTCCCCCAATAAGACTCTGTAAGTTGCAGTACAACTTGTTCTCCAAGTAGCAGATTTTGTTGTCGAATTTCTTTTTTTCCTTTATAAATTTCACATTTCAGAAGATAGCCATTTGTACTGTCAGCCAAACCCCATGCCTTTATTCCCCATTTCGTAGGTTTTCCAGGCAGATATTGTTTTAAAAAATATCTCCCCTTGAAACCGATCATGGCCTCGTCGACAGCAAGTTCACGACCTGGAACGTATGTTTCTTTGAATTTTTCCATTAGTTCCAGAGCTGGTCTTGCTTTATATAGAATGTCAAAATCTGCACTGTTTCGATCAGGTATTGTTTCAATGTCACTCAGATGTAAATACTGTGTTAATTTTCTAAATCGCATTAGTGTCATAGTTTGTTTTACTAAAGGACATATACAAAAATCCCCCTGAAAATAATCATCAATTTCTGGAAGATCGACAATACCCATATAGATTAGAATACCTATATAGGCTTGTATTTCTTCTTCATTTGTGTCCTCCCAATTTTTATCGGCGAACCCCAATTTTTTTTGAGATAAGGCTGCGTATTTATTAGTTGCTTCTGAAATTTTATTATAAAAATTACTAGACACAAATAATTCGAAAAAATATTTTTCTTTGCTGCCAACAGGTAAACTGTGTTTAGGCCCTGCTAAATTGATAAAATGTTCTAATTCTTTGAAATGTAGGCTATCACTCCATTTTACCTTCTGAGTGGGGACTGAACCTGGGACGTCTACTCTAGTATCATCTTCTTCACTGGATGTTTCGTCATAATTCGATGAGAGTATGTCTATTGATACATCGCTATCACTACTCACTTCTAAAATTGTTAAAATTTCCTTCTCCGTTAAGTTTCTATTTGAAAAGCGCGAGCCACTTGCCATGGTGTCTACTTAACTTTTGAATTTTATTATTTGAGTCATAAATTTTTTTTAGTGTGTAATTCATGTTTATATGTGTGAAAGCATTCCTACTTAGCAGATGCGTAAACGTCAGAGGGCGAAGTTCATGATTGCCTTGAATCTACGCACTATATTTAAGAAAAGTGAAACAGGAGCGTTCTGGAGCGTTAAGGCCGGCAGGCGACATTTATATTTCGAGCGTTCTGGAGCGTTAGGGCCGGCAATGGGTTAAATAAATAAATATATATTGTATAAATATTATTATTTGACACAAAGTTACATGGGAAAAGATTCAAGGACATTGTAAAATAAATTTCTATGTACCTATAGATTATAGATTATTATGTATACTTTAAAGACAGAGCGTAATAAGAATTATGTTTATAGTATCTAATCAAAAATATGACAAACCCACATTTATTCAACATATTTTTTAAAAAATTAATATTTTCTTAATATTTCTTTTTAATAATTAATTATTATGATTATATTAAACATAATGAAAATGATGATTAATAAGGATTGTGATAAGAAAAATATTCTTATCGCAATGTTTTTTACTCTACTTTTTTTTTAAATAAATAAAATATCACTACTCTTATATTTTTAAAAGATCAAAGTTGTATTTACATTTTAATATAATAGACATTAAATTAGTAATGAATTAAATATGAATTGTAAAAAAAAAACATTTCTATGATGGATAGTTTTAATAAATATGATTCATTAAATGTGTGATGATTCATTGGTAAGAAATGGTTAAAGATACAGACAAGAAATTGATAAATATTGTTTTTTTTAGACTATAGACCCATATTTTTTTTAAATTTATTTATTTGACTTCGGCAAGGACACTATTTGAAATCTTTTGACATACCATATATCACATTCAAATGAAAAATTATGAAATTCTGCTTTGAAATAATGATGATGGGATCGGATCATAAGTGGATTGCTTTCGAGGACTGAGTCTACCATACCATCGATTGAAATCCTTTCAATTATGAAATATTCACAATCTATGGGGCGCGTCTTGCTAGGGGGCGCCAGAATATCTTTTTATTGTAAAAAAATTGATTAGTGATTCTCAACCTGTGGGGCGTTAGCATATCAAGTGCCGAATAATTTCGATTTTTTTCAATGTGGTTCTAAAAAAAAAAGGTAAACTGTTTTCATTGTATTGTATGTGGTGGGTAGGCGATGAAAATTATTATTGAACATTGGGCAGTGAATACTAAAAGGTTGAGAAACACTGGATTAATTGATTGAAGGCTCAGATACACATAACATAGAAAAACTATTGTTTTGCCAGAGGTCAGTTAAAAATAATTTAAAAACAATTCAAAATACTCAATATATGTGCATTTTTTTTTGTCGCGAATACTGAGTGATTCTGCTCTAAAAACTACAAATTATTAAATTGTTTTTATTCTTTTATGATTATTCAAAGCTGATAAAACAATGATATACTATATAAAATTTCATTTTTTAAGAATAAAAGAGGGATTACTTATTTACTTTAATAACATTTTATTTTATGTCTGTTCACTTCCAGTCGAACGTGCTGGTCTTCAATGATATAACATTCCAGCATCCTAATCGTAATGTGACTAATTTTCAAATTCTTTTTTTCTTTTTCTTAGCAGTTGTCGTCGGAGTTAAAATATGTCTATCCGAGGCTTTTCTGGTACTTTAATTGTATTGTCTAAGAAAGTAGATAACTATTCTCGTTCCCCGACAGTTTATTGTTTAAGGTTTCCCTCTCTTTTGAGCAAAACAACAAATAATCATCAAATTTAAACCCAAAACTTAACAATTTAACTTAGATATCTCGATTACAAAAACTAATTCCCTGACAAGGTATAGTCGGAAGAAATCCTAAAAACAATTAAGAAAAAGAGATTTCAGTTTAATTATAAAACTATATATTTGATTATTCATTCAATTTACTGAATCCCTTAAGAAAAACGCGTTATTTATCAAACAGTCTCACGAATACAATATAAGATTGCTGGATAACTTTCAATTTTTGTTCTGGAGTAATTAGAAGTAAAAGTTGGTTCAAATTTTTAAGATCTTGTCATTTTGTTATTATGATAGTGTTTTTCACTGTACCAAATTTTGTTTTCTTTACATGAAAGAAAATCTTTATTGTTGTTTGTAAAATGCCCAGATAAACGGAAAAGTGATTTTACACCTCGACAAAGCCTCACCATATACACCCATTTACCATTATTCTGACTTACTGGGAACCTCTTATTTTCATCGATACCAAATGAAAATAGTATTCTTTAAGAAAAAATCTGGAGTGCCTCCGCTCGGCTATCTCGCAAATTTGAATTGGATAATCAAGTTATTTTCTATATTTGAAAATTAGCCTATTAAAGGATTTAAGGCAGTGATTCTCAACCACTGTGCCGCGGCACTTTAGTGAGATTATGAGGCTCTTAAACATTTCCGACATTTTTTTCTAAATTTGTTCAATTTGGTTCTAAAAGAAAAAGGTAAACCGTTTTTGGGACCACTTCTTTTCAATAACTTTTATACTTATCTTTTTCTTTTTGTGCCGCGGTAAAAAAGGTTGAGAATCATTGTTTTAAGGTTTTTAACATAATTTTCACTGATATCATTTTATTTAAATAAGAAGGCTTTGACTTAATACTATATTTTTGTGAGTAGCGCAAATTTATCAAATAGCATTTGTTTTCAATTAGCTGTATTTAACTTTTATCATAATTTTGATAAAAATTAAATACATTACCAGGTACTCGATGGGGACGTACCAATTGGTGTACCCATTACATCTCTTATATATGATGTTCAAAGTATATACAATTACATATAACATATGGATAATTCAATTTGAATATATATTAATCAGAGATATTATAATCGTATACACGCGCGCCAACAACACGACAACATGACAACACGTCACGTGCTGGCGTGTGATTGGCAGTCAACTTGTTAAAAAATTTCATTATTCTAGCTCAAACCGTTTTTGTGTAATCTTGTCTACATACACAGACACCTAGAGACATTTTTCTCATCTCTTCTCTCTTCTTCTTCTTCTTAGCCTTATTTCCCACGGAGAGTGGGGTCGGCTTTTCTCGTTAATTGGCGCCAACTAAATCTGTTGTTGGCGTCGTCTGTAGAGAGACCAGATGCCATTAGATCTCCCGTTATACGGCAGGACCAGCTGGTTTTTTTTTTCTCATCTCAACAAGTGAAAATGACTCAGGGATCTTCAAAACGTATAAAAACATCAAAATCTCGACATCGGAAATTTTTGGCGAGATAGTAAAAATGAAGAATTATTATCATTAAGCTAGTAAACAATAAAAGTTTCAATAAAATTAATAAAAATTACAAATGAATAATGTTTTACATTTGTTTTTAATTTTATGTGTTTGTAACCTCGTCCACAAACAAGTTTAGATCTATACTATGCTTTCAGATAATTTAATAATTAAATATATAAATAAAAACAAGAATTATTGAATATGATTTAATGTTTTTTGATATATGTTCTTAATTGTATTGTATTTTTCTTTTTTGCATTATAGACGGAAATGGCTTCCACCTCCTTTGCGCAAGCTGAGCCATGGCAAAGTCCAAGAGAAGCCTGGTGCTTCGCCATCAGACAAGCCAGCACTGAAAAAGACACCATCTGATAAACGATTCAAGGTTAATAGAATTCAATTGCAATTTATTTTTTACTTTATAAAAATAATAATAATGAATAAATGTCAGGTTAGCAAAAATAAAAATAACCTAACTTTTAACTATTAAGTTATACATTCTCCTTTAAAGATATTCAATGTTCGTTCACTACTAAGTGAACTTGATGTAGTCTAGAACAAACTTAAGAACTTTAAAAAAATTAATTTATGTAGTCCAAATAAATAAATAAAATAAATAAGAAAGTTGATTGAAATGGACTTGTAGTAGATCTTAAAATAATTGTTCAGTCTTACCGAATTATTATTGATTTGGATGAAACTTTACCAGCGGATTCTTTTTTTGATTCCAAACAAACTTTCCTCAAATAGTATGTGGCGGTCGCTTCTAGTTTACGAAATAAAAAATATTAAAGTTTGACAGATAAACTAGTTTGAATGAGCAGCCATTTAATAATGTTTTATTGACTAATTCACTAATTATTAACTTATCCACTAAGGAAAATTATTTAATTATTTAATTTTTTAATTTTCTTATACCTAAACCGAACTTATAAAAAAAACCAAGAAAAATAGTGGAGCCCTCTGGTGGTCAAATGATAAAACACGGTAGCTAAATAGAATATCAATGGATTTATATACAAACTAATAATTTTTATCTCGTAAACTGGAAGCAACCGCCTCATACTGCTTAAGGAAAGTTTGTTTTGAATCAAAAAAGGAATCTAATGGTAAAGTTTTATTCAAATTCATGATACCTCGATTAGACTGAACAATTTCCGATTTTAATAGGAAATAAAAATTAAATAAATTAATGGTTATCAAAGTCCTGGTTTATAGATAATATTTTTTTATATTTTAGTCAATTTTAATAAAAAAAAATATTGTTTATTGATTTTTTCAAACTTACTTAAATAATAATTTTTTTTTATTTTCAATATACTTACTTTTAAATACATATTTTACTATACTGCTTAAAACATGTTTTAATATATGTATATTTTAAAATATATGATAGCCAATTGATAAAAATATATTTAAACTACTGAACTATGTATAGATTGAAATGGCATATGGGGGTTATCACATATATTCTCAACTGTGGTTTCAATACTAACAAAATTTTTCATAAGAGATGAAATTTGTAGAATAATTCGGTATAAATTATTCTCGAAAATTTTTTTTTATTCTATTTATTTATTCTATTTTTAGAAATATTATTTTATTTTTTTAATATAAATTTATCTTGATTAGTTAGTCTGACAAAATTTTTCATGAAAGATGAAATTTGTATAATAAAATTCTCTATAAATTGTTTCATATAAAATTTGCTATATTTTTTATAGTTTGCCAAATATTACTTTTATTTATTTATATACAAATGGGGAAATGTGAAAAAACGCTTATCGTAAATGAATCGGTTAAATTAGTGATTCTCAACCTGGACGATATCGCCGCCTGGGGGGGCGATCGACATCTTAAAGGGGGCGATGATTTGACTATACGATTTTGGGGGGCGATAGTATTTTTTGGGGGCGAAATCATTTTCAACTCTACAAAAAAAGGTAAGATGATTTTGCGAACAAGCTTTCAAATATTTCCGGTTTTTTTTCAATATGGTGGTTCTAAAAAAAAAAAAAAAAGGTAAGATGATTTTGTGATCAGGTTCTGTAACTAACTCGATTTTTCAATATGGCTCCAAGATCACCAAGTGTATCTACATTATATTGGGGATTATCATGCAATTTTTATTTGTTAAAATTTATAGGGGGGGGGGGAGGGGCGAATATGAAGCCGGCCTTACGAAGTGGACGTTTGGTCCAAAAAGGTTGAGAACCACTAAGTTAAATAATACTAAACTCTTGAAAAACTTTTTTTCGATTGAAAAAGTAAAAAAATTCTATATTGATAAATCAATACACCATTTTATTAAAAAATCATAATTTAATGAATATTTAATAGAATAATCAATTTTTTTTTTTTTTTTTTTTTGAATGAGGTAAATAAATTATCAAATACTCAATCAACATTATACATTTTTGATTGATAGGTTAAATTTTAGAAATATATATTTATATGATATATATAAATATTTATATGGAGTCCTTTCAATTAAATTCTTAATCAACTTAAAAGGGTTAGAAGTGGGTGATCTACATATTGCATATGTATAATAAACACAAATGAACTGAGGTTGTTGTATATGTGATTATTATTCCCCCCACACGCACCCCCACCCCTGCACCATTCATTACTCCCTCTCTTTCTCTTTCCCTAATTGTCTTTAAAATACATATGTATTATCATTTAATATAAATCTAAATAAACCACTTTTTCTACATCGTATATCTAAATTAAATATCTCAAAATTTAATCAAATTAAATTTAGTGAAAAATAATTTCAAAGTAAAATATATATTTTATAAATATATATTAAAAAAATATCTATTATTCATGCATTTAATTTTATTTATTAAAAATCATAATTACATATATATTATATATTTTACATATTAATTAAAAAAAAAATAAAGTAATGTAACAACTGAGTGTTCCGTATTCTTTTACAACATACGAGATTTATTTAACATAAAAATTTAAATAAGGAATTACATTGTTTTTTAATTTTAAAATCACTTCATTAAAAAGTATTGGGTCTATTATTAATACTTTTGATTGTACTTTTGAATTTAATAGTAATATTATTTTCATATCCAATAGATAATATTATCCTCAAAGCATATCAATCACATAAACATTCGTTATCTATCCAGAACGTATATACAGAGAGAGAGTAAGTCATGGCCTTTCAGGGTGTAATATTTTGGAACGGAAAAGGCGACTGAATTAAAAATTGAAAAAGAATTATCTAGATACGAGGTGAATTTTGAATTATTTCGAAAAAATATTTATTTATATCCATTTTGTCTCCATCAAAGTAATTCCCGTTAGATATAATGCACTTATGCCAGCGTTTCTCCAAAATGTCGAAACACTTCTGAAATGCGCTTTTGGGTATGGCTATCAGCTCGTTCTTTGATTCCGAGTTTAACTCATCAATTGTGGCCAAACGCTTTCTTTTCATTGGTCTCTTCAGTTTTGAGAATAGGAAAAAGTCACAGGGAGCCAAATCTGGTGAATACGGTGGTTAAGGCATGATTACGGTGTTGTTTTTGGCCAAAAAATCATGAACAAGTAATGATGTGTGAGCTGGTGCATTATTCATGATTTGTTTTTCCACAATTCCGATCGTTTGAGTGGTATTGCTACGTTAGTATTGGTACGTTGAATAACTTCCTTGTCGTATTCCTTTTTTTTTAAAAGTAAAGAAGAACACACCAAACGTGACTAACTTTTTCAGTTGTCCAAAACAAACTACTAATTCAAAATGGCTGATAATGTCAACATAGAAGAAATATGTGTAGCAACATAACAAAAAAAAAAATTTTTCGATAATTAAATGTACACAACCCGCGAAAATTCAAAATTCACTTTTTTTTAAACAGACAAATTTTGTTTTGTTTCTTAACCAATTGATTATTATTATTATTTCATTTTGGAGAGGGGAGATGTTACACCTTTTGTCCATTTTTTATGTTTAAACTTGAATTTATTTAATATTTAATTTAAATAAACAATAACAATTTGACTAAACCTTTACAAATTGTTATTTTATAAATGTAATCTAACATTTATTCATTACATTATTATTACTTTGTGGTAGTATTTACTTGTAGAGTGATTTGATTATTTATTAAGATATTATTAGTCTTTTTTTTTTAAATAAAACTTATAAATTATCTAAAATATATTTCAGCTGCCGCCGACAGATTTGATTAGTAAACAGTCATCATTGGCTGTCGATGAAGGTGTTGAGAGTGGTCCTCGGGGGACATTAACCCCCATTACTACCACATCCACCACCACAACTAGTTCTTCGGTATTCCTTGAACAGAATGGTGATGAGCCAGAGGAGGAGGTAGAATTACCACCACCAATGAAACCCATTCAAGAACCATTACTGGGTGCAGCAGCTGTAGCAGCTGTCGATAAAGAGGATGCCCAAGGAAAAAGGGTAAGCAGAGATAAACATTTTCTTAATTATTAAATAATTTAATATTTTATGTATGGATGATCAAATTATTAGTGACGGTCAGTTTTTTGACAAAATTTTGGAAAAAAATCCTAATTTAATTCGAATGAGTCGTATCACATAAAGATATCGTAAAGTTTTTTTTTATGAAATAGAATTACATCTTTGATTGTGATTTATATTGGCTGCTGATTTCGTTTATGGTCCATGAATCCCTTTTCTTGTCTTTAAATTTCATCAATTGATTAGGAAAATAATTCATTATTTCTTATCATATTCTTAATTCGGTAAATGTTCAGTCTAACCGATGTATGATGGATTTTGATAAAACTTTACCAGTGGATTCCTTTTTTGATTTAAAACAAACTTTCCTTAAAAAGTATGTGGCGGTCGCTTATAGTTTACGACTTAAAAATTATTAAAGTTTGACAGATAAACTCATTGATATTCTATTTACCTTCCATGTTTTATAATTTGACCACCAGAGGGCTCCACTCATTTTCTGGTGTTTTTTTTATAAGTTCGGTTTGGATATAAGAAGATTAATAAAAAATTAATTAATTTTCCTATATCCAAACTGAACTTATAAAAACAGAAAAATAGTGAATTAGTCAATAAAACAATATTAAATGGCTGCTCAATCATAACTACTTTATCTGTCAAACTTTAATAATTTTTATCTCGTATACTAGAAGTAACCGCCACATACTGCTTAAGGAAAGTTTGTTTGGAATCATAAAAGGAATCCAATGGTAAAGTTTCATCCAAATTTATGATACATCGGTTAGACTAAACAATTACCTTTAATTCTATTTTATTTTACGTAATTTATATTTTTACTTTGATTTTTCTACGTGGACCCTTTCTAAAAGAATATAATTGAAATTGACAATTATTATATATTGTATAGTATCTTTCCAATTTTATAGGAGAAAACACTGACGTCACTGGTAGGCAAAAAACCAGCATAGTATCCAATTTAGTAGCGGAGGACTGTGAAATTGATTAGTTTATAGAAAATTTATAGGTTTTTTCGAATTTCAAGTCATTTTCACTTAATGGTTGTTTAATTGGGTCATATAAATGTTATTAGTTTTGAGAAAATACCCTTCTTATCTCAGCAACGTTCCATTGCCTACCAAAATAAATATAAACAGTGTTCTCTCCTATATGATTAAATATTTCCAACCTCTTTTTATTTTTATTTATTAATTTAAGGTCTTCTAACATATCATATTTATTAATTTTGTGTGAAAAATAATTTCGTTTAGTTCATCATCAACAAAAAATACTTTAATACTTTATTATAAGATTAAATGAGAAAAGATTATTGACTGCCCCTTCCTAATTATTCTTCGATTTAGCTTTAGAAAAATATTTTATTAATCAATAATCAATTAGTTTGATGAAGTCTCCTAAGTTTTATATATTCTACCTGCTAATGAATGTAATTCAAAATTAAATTTGAACAATTCTCCTTGCTTTTTCTCTCACACACACTCAATTAATATAAGTTAATTAATTAAATAGTTTTAATTTATTTTTCTCATTTAAAACAATTATTATCTTAAATTAGGCACATTTACTCTTATTCTAATTAGATATAGATTGAATATAATTTCCCTTAAATATTTTTATAACGAAAATAAAAATATAAAATACATACTCACTCCATGATATTTTTTTAATATATTATAATTCAATTCAGAAATTAATTTTCAACCACAAACAACAAAAACCATCTAGATTGGATGGAAATTGAAATGGCATAGAACAAGGAATCTATACCAACCAATCCGAATACATTAGTACGCCCATGGGCGGAGCTACAGACTTTATAAAAAAATAACACCCTTCTTGACTCAGCCCTTTATCATTTAATAAATTACAATGAGACAAAATTCGACTTAATATTTTTATTATTATTATAATTTAAAGTACCTGGTTCACACCGAGCCGCGGCTCAGTACTTTAAAAAAAAATGATCCCTTATGAACTATGAATATTTAAGATTAAGATTATTATTAAAAATAAATAAGTGACAAAATACGAGTATGAAACAATTTCAAATAATTTAAAAGATCATAAATTAAAAAAAAAATAGTTATAAAACATACAGCCCTTAAAAGTACGTATTAATGCACCGAAAGACAGAAAAGTATGGCCTGTGGATATAACATAATATATATTTCTTAATTTAATTACAAAATATTATTAAAATAAATATTTTTAATTTTATTTTATTTATAATATTTTTTTTAACAAAGAAGATTGTTCCCGAGGCTGAAACCTATACATAATCGATTTTTCTTTATAAATTTTATCTATTGTGTAAATTTCAAAAAAAATCCTTTGAGCGGTTTAATATTCCCAAAATACAAATATATATATATACAATATTTGCTAGTATAATAAGATAAGATATGTCAATTAAAGGATCACCAATTAATTTATATTCACAAAACTATGTGGATAAAAATTAAGTAATTGAAAATTTTTATAAGACACTAATGACCAAACAGTCTAACGTTTATGTTGCGTGTCATCACTCAAAACTTATTATCAAATTTTAGTTTTACGAGAACTGTATTTAAATTTTATTTTATTTTTATATAAATTATGTCAGTAAAATTAATATAGGTATTAAGTTAATCATGATATATTATTGAATGGCTCATTTATTTTAAAAATCATTTTAATTGGTTGTTTATTTTAAATTAATGAATTTAATCCTCTTGTGACAAAAGATATAAAAATCAAATCATTATAATTATTTAAGATGATTTTGGAAAATATTATCTGATATAATTGGTGCATAAAATTGATTATTTTTCAACTTAATTTAAAAAATTGATAGATTTTGATAATTTTTCCAATAACACCCTAGGGCATTATGAGAGATCGAATGGCGTTTGAATAGTAGAATTTCGATAAGTCTTTTTATAGATTTCATATCATTAAAAACGCTTTCTATAATATAATTTTGATAGAAATTGTTTTAGTTATAGAACTAATATATATTATTATAATTTAATCTTTCCGCGAGTATTTTTCATTGGATTTCCAATTTTATGTTGGTGTTGTTGTTTTTTTTTTTTTTTTTTTTTTTTTTTGAGAAAATATGGTTTGAGTGTGTATACCTATACCTATGATTAATGGATTTGTGTCTATTCGTTTTGGATGTTTTGTAATTCCCCCCCTCACCCCTAAACCAAAATAATGATGATTATTAAAACCACACGTGCCCGGGTTGGCCTACAGTCATCCAGTTTGTCATTGAAGGCGCTTGAAGGGGCAACATCCGCTGACCTCGCAGAGATTGAGCAGATCGTCAAGGAACGAATGGTTGGTTTGTCTGCATGTCCTCTTGATGATGTGATAACCAAACACTTTTGAATTATTATTGATGTTTTTGTTGTTACCAGGGATGTCATTTCAGTTGTTTTTTATAATAAGAATTATTTAAAATAAACTAATTCGTTACACCTTTATAAAAAATATTTCAGAAAAAAATCAATAAAATAGATTAAATATATTAATTTTTATTTATTATTTAATCAAGAAAATACATTTTAGTAAAAATATTTTTTTTTTAAATTCTAATATTTTACTAGTATATACATTTTTATTTGAAATTTATTTTATAAATATCAATTTGGAATGAATCAACAAATTAATAGATTAAATTAAGATCTATTATTTTTGTTTTATATATTTTTAATTTATTCGTTGGGAAAGTAAAAGAAATGTCCAAATATTTCCCTCAAATGACGTTCCTGTGTGCTATTTTTGTTGTTATGTATGTAATGGTTGAAGGTGGGATTGTCTATAAATGAAGGTGTACAAAATAACACCTTCGCATTCTTAATCTCCACCTAATTGCAGCTTCTTATTTATCATTATTTTTATTATTATTATTATTATTATTGTTATTATTATTATTATTATTATTTATTTATTTATTTATATTGCACTTGCTCAAAATAATTAATATATGAATTTTACCTAAATGTATTAATGAAAAAAGTATAAAGAAAGAACAATTATTTATATTTACAAAATAAGGAAAAAGTAATTTTGTAGAAATTGTAGTAGTAATTGAAAATATTTAAAAAGTATAAATAATTAGCTAACCACTAAATTATAAACAATTTTAATATAATATTACTGGGGAATTAATATGGGAGTAAAATTTATATTCCAAAATTTGAAACGTATATTGAAAGTCGATGACAATCCAATAATCAAAAAGAAATATTTTGAATTTTTCAAAAATAATGATTTTTAAAATTTGTCAATTAAAGTAAAAAAATAATAAAAATAAAATATTTATTTTAAACAAAATTTAATTAAATTCCAATTATAAATTCATTTTAATAAAATTAAAACTTTTTAAATATTTCAAATGATTAATAATGAGTAATATTTTAAATAATTAATTTTTCATAATCATAAATATTTTTATATAACTTATAAATATAAATGATAAATTTATTATAATAAATAATATTATTGTTATTAATTATTAATAAATTAATTAATTCTTAACACTATTATCTCAATTCATAAACCCTGCGAAATTTCGGTCAAGACTAAAAATTAGGAAATAAAAACAAATATAAAAAACTTTTTATTTAAATGCACTAAAAAGGGGAAAATGATTTCTCCACACACATCACGATTTCCTTACTTTAAATCATAAAAGCATATCTAAAAAATGAAATCGTGGGCGCCAAACATACAAGGAAAAACGCAAATTTTACTTCAAATAGACATAGTTATCAAGTATAGTGGAAAAGGAAAAAAAAAACAGAAAGGTTTGTGCATATACAATGAAATGTCCTTCGTATACTTTTCCTTTCCCTTTATGTTTGGCGCCCACGCTTTCATTTTTTAGATTTGATTAATTGTAAAAAAATCGTGGTGTGTGGGGAAAAATTATTTTCTCCTTTTTAGTACATTGAAATAAAAGCGTGATTTTAAAAAGTTTTTTTTTATTTATTAATTATACAAAATAATTAATCAAAATCTGAAAAAAATATTTTTTAATGATTATAACTACCCTAAGCCTAAGCACTTGTTAAGAATAACCTTCCATTTCTGTGACGTAGATTTGCATCAAGGCAGAAGTTGCTATTCTGATTATTTCTTTGAAAAATACATTAATATTTTTACATTTTTATTATTAAAATCCATTTGAATTTATGCTATTCATATAATTAAACTATTGATTATATTTGTTTTAGTACTGTCATAGTTTAAGAATTAATTTTATCTTTTAGGACCATCCAATTACCAAATTAGGATATTTAGGGTTTGCTCATGTTGTGGCGAAAGGATGTCACACTATTTTTGGTCATATGATAATACAAGTACATAGTCATAGTACACGTTTCATTAATTAATATTGAATTATTTATAGTAATTATATACTTTTTTGATAAATGAGATTTTTAAAAACAAAACGACGAGGATATATTTATATTATTTTATAAATAAAACAAAAATGTTGCTTGTTAATATGCCCTTTTATTATATTTTGAAAAATATTTTTCGCATATTTTTTTTATATTTAATTTAATAATTATGAAGTCTATCGGTTTTTTTCTTTGTTCCTGCCTCATTGTATCTATTTGCACTTTTTGAATGCCTCAGATTTTTTTGTTTCAATTTTATCTTTAGTCTTTTCTTCTTTTCTACTCTTTTGAATGTATTATATTATATATTATTGTTAATATATATATATATATATATATATATATATATATATATATATTTATTTATTTATATTATAATCTTAATTTATTTAAATGTGTTTAGATGTTTTATGAATGTAATTATTAGACGGAAATTGAAGTTATCTAATTGAGAACTAACTATTTGATGATATGATGCATTTTTTTTTATTCTTTTTTTTTAACTTTTAAGTGTTTCTATATTTTTAAAAATTAAAAAAGTAAATAATTTTAGTTTTTTTTTTTTTTTTATTTATCTCTTTAAAAAAACATGATAAAAACAAAATAAAGGCCATACCAGTGGGATTTTCTCAAGTTTTGGCTGGAACTGTCCAAATAATCCAGTGACTCCCAAACTTATTTTGTCTACTGCCTCTTTTCAGAAACGTCCTATGAAAATTAATTTTTTTTTTATAAATTTTAATTGCTATTAAAGAGAAAGATATAATTATGTAGGTTTCTATCTTTTTGGTAAAATTTATTAAAGAAAGGTGTAAATTAGAAACATTCTTACTCGAGATTATGAAACTATTTATTGAACTTAGAATAGAAATGTAAAACAATTTTCGCTAAATGCACCTGTGACAATCACTACCCCCACACCCTGAATGGTTGCAGCACCCACCTGGGGTGGTAGCGCCCACTTTGGGAATCAATGAAATAATCCATTTATATTAAAGACAGAACACACCAATCCTTTAGGAAATCCCTTTAGGAAGTTCAGATTTCTTAAGCCCTATCTTTATAATATACGAATACTTAGCTATATAATTAGAATCTTATTTCTTTCTTTTAAAAAATTGAATAATTGTCAGATTAGTTGTCATGTCATGGATTTGGATAAAACTTTACCAGTGGATTCTTTATTAATTCCAAAGTAACTTTCCTTATGCAATTTATCCAAATTATTAAAATCGGAAAATAAATCCATTGATATTCTAATTAGCTACCATGTTTTATTAATTTGACCAGCAGTGGGCTCCACTAATTTTCGGGGGGGGGGGGATTCAGTTCTGATTGGATGTAGAAAAATTAAAAAATTAATTAATTAAATAATTTTCCTATATCTAAACCGAACCGAAAAATAAGTTGACCTGTGACCAGTTCCGAACCGACCGACGGTTTGAAATAAATTAATTTCCAGCTACAGAAACAATTTCAAATAATTTTAATATATCTATTAATGTAATAAAAAACAGATATGGATATAACATAAATATTTTTAATTTTATTTGCCGGCGTTACCCAAGGCTGTGACGTCATGAAGGGCTGGGTGACGTCATATAATTTTAAATTAAGAAAAACATAATGATGATGATTTTTCCCGAGGATAAAACCAATACATTCGTGGTGATATGTAAAAAAATCTCCTTATGTGAAATTTGGTGCGAAAATAACCCTTCCCTTCTTATCGTCGATCGCTAATACTACCACTTCCGGTTTCCGGATTTGCACCAAAAGTTGATCAATTCATCCCACTGATGCATTAAGTAAATATACCAAATTTCATCAAAATCCGTTAAGCCGTTCAGGCTGTACACATCTATACGGACGGACAGACGGACGGACGGACAGACGGACAGACATCATGCTAAAAATACTTTTTTCTGTTAAGAAAATGCATAATTCGTGGAGATATGTAAAAATCTCCAAATGTGAAATTTGGTGTGAAAACAATACCTCCCTTACTATCGTCGGTCGGTAATAAACGAAAATTAGTGAACAATTGAATAATTAGTGAATTCAATATAACATTACTTAATGGCTGCATTTTTCAACGTTCATAACCAGCTAATCTGTTAAACGTAAAAAATATTTATTTATCTCGAAAACTAGAAGTTTCCCCGCTATATTGTCTAAGGAAAAAGTTTCTTAGAATTAATCAAAGAATTCCACTGGTAAAGTTTTATCCAAATCCATGACATAACAAGTAATCTGAACAATTACCCAATTTTTTTAAAAATCCTTTAATAAATATATTATTTTCTTTCACCAGATCTTCATTTCAAATTTAACCCCGTCGAAATGTAATTTTGATCTATCTTTAACAAATTTGTGTATGAGATAAATCTAGTTTATATCTCTGATTAATTCTCAAGTAACATATATTAATAATTTTTCTTTCTATTCTTTTTAATTATTTTTCATAAATTGAATTATTACGTATATTTAGTTTGCAGCATAATTTCTTTTTATTTTGTTCGCTAAGTTCTCACTTTAATTGTTTGTTATTTAGCATTGCCGTTATTGATCGTTTAGTTTTAATTGCAATACTTGTCGATTTTATGGGTGTTTTTATATATAGATATTTATTAATTTAATTATCATTATAATTATTATATGTTTTATTTCTTAAAAACAATAAAATGAAATTATGTTTCAGGAGCAACATACAGAGAATCAAGAACGGGCAAGTCTTCATAAAATGAATGCAGTGAGTATTGAAGGTGGTGCTGGTGCATCCGGAGAGGCAAGTAACATGACTGAAGGAGCTTCTGGGAGTGGAGAGGATGAAACATCGGCTAGTAGCAGTGCCGATGCTGGAGAGAAAGGAAGCGGAGGCGTTGGTAAATTCATCATTGATGAACATTAGAAAAAAAAAACAACGTAAACTCAATGGTTTATTTGCTTTTGGTTTAATTGATTGGGTTTATTAATTTCAGAGGAATCGATTGCCAAACGTGCTTACGTTTTACGTGAATTGGTTGAAACGGAACGGGATTATGTCCGTGATCTTGCCCAAATTGTCGATGGGTATATGCGATTAATGCGCGATCCAGAGACAGCAGTTCCCATGCCAGAGGATCTAAGATTAGGAAAGGACAAAATGGTGTTTGGCAATATTGAAGCAATCTATGAATGGCATCGAGAGTAAGTTTTATCCAAATTTATAATCAATATATATTTATTTATTTACTTTATCTTTAAGCTGATCCTTTTGTATTATGTAAACCTTTTACTGGTGAAATCTATAATATTATAAACATAAATCATTATACATATAAAGTCAAGTTTCCAAAATGTCTAGATTCTTTTTACAACCTCACTTCATGTCTGTCTATCTGTTCACTACTGAAAATTTTTGTAAATGTTTAAATTGGTCCCTAGAAGGTATAAAATTGAATTATAATTAATCAATTCAATGTAATTAACGAATAAAGAAGTGTGTTTTATTACTAGAGGTATCGTATGTGATGATATTTACTAAATATTCTTCATAATTCGATTACGGGAGAAAAAAATATAAATGTTATATATTCTAAGATAATTGAGTTATCTGCCTTTCCCTCATTTAGTTACAATTTAACAATAAAAATATATATTTTATAAATCAATCAGTCTATTGTGGACTGTCATGAGAATAATATCTCAACATGACTTGTTAATGAATACTTGTATGACTAAAGATTGAATTTATATGAGTACAATTATCTCCCTCCATTTTCTCTCATATATGTTAAAATTTGGTTACACCATTTTTATGATTTCAATCAATGGTTTGTTTTTTTTTTTTAGTTTTTTCCTAAAAGCATTGGAACGTTGTGAACAATGTCCTGAGGAATTAGGACCACTTTTTATGCGTTATGAACGAAAATTACATATGTATGTTGTTTATTGTCAAAATAAACCTGTAAGCGAGTACATTGTTTCGGAACACATCGATACTTATTTTGAGGTATTTTACTGTAAATTCAATTGTGAAAAAAAAAATAATCAATTAATCTAAATGTTGTATTGTTGTTATTGTAGGAGTTGCGAGTCTTACTTGGACATAAATTGCAAATTTGTGACTTGTTAATTAAGCCTGTGCAGCGAATCACTAAATATCAATTGATGTTACGTGATATTCATAAATTGACGGATCGGGCGCAGTTGAGTGCCCAATCGGCCTCCCTCGCCCTGGCATGTCGTCTCATGCGTTATGTGCCGAAAGCAGCCAATGATATGATGGATGTTGGTCGTTTACAGGGTTTTGATGTAAGTCACTTAAAATTCATTAAAACACCTCTCTATATTCTTTTTTTTTTTATTATTATTATTAAAAAATACTCATTAATTTGAATTTATTTGATTTCAGGGGAAAATTACCGCACAAGGGAAGCTACTCCTTCATGGACCTCTCATCTGCTCAGATGTTGCCCCCACCCCATCAGTCACCATTGGGAAGTCCAAAGAACTTCAAGTATTCCTCTTTGAACAAAATATTATCTTTAGTGAGGCTCATGGCAAGAAAACACAATTTACTAATCCTGCATATATTCATAAAGCTCATATTCAGGTGAGTTTTACAAAATTTTATAAATCACTTATTTAATTTTTACTTCTTTTTTTCAACTTATATTTAAAAAGAACTGTTAATCATTTAAAATTAAATTAGTATCATAAATTAATTTATTTAATTAAATGCTATTGAGAAAGACGCTGCGCTAGCCAAACTGGCGTTCTCTTTTTTCCGTCACTATACATGTATTGTCTTTATTTTGAGGAGAATTGAAAATTTTATAATTATATTCGTTCATTTCATGAATAAGAAGATCCAAAAATAGTTTTTTAGAATTTTAGTCTGTATGTCTATCTGTCCAACATAAACTTGTACGCCCTACGCAAGGACAACACCTATCAAGTCGGTTATATCAATTATATCAATTAAACCTCCCACCTTGTGGCGCCTTTATCTATCCATCATAACGGCTGAAAATTGGTGTGTGATCAAGGAAGCCGTCTATATAATCCATATAATAAACTAAAATATAATATATTTTTTATTTATATAAATCAGGTGTGGCCAAACTTTTAGCTTTTAGGGGCTACTTTTTCAATAAAATATAGTCTGCGGTCGACTATGGATATGGGCAAATAATTTTAAAATTTTAGAAGATAATTAAAGAAGTCATTATATCGCCGATTTAAATTGCAAACCTCCACTTTTGGTCAAAAATTACATTTTCACACTATTAGAAAGAGAAAAACACCTTACATTGGCTATGAAACACCGTTATTATGCACCTATTTAATTGAAATCACGTGACAAGCAAAAAATGTATGTTTTAAGAAAGTTGTGTAAAATATGCTGAATATGAGTTAGCAGGTTTGCAATCTAAGCCGACGATATATTTTTTATTTTATGAATTCTAACAATATTTATTAAAATTTTAAAAAATACAATGTTAAGAAATAAATACGAACAAAACAAATTTTAAGCATACAATTTTTATTTGGATGAAACCTGGCATTGCATAAGAGCAGCAAGTTTCTCAAAATTTGGCTCATATGAAATCATATTAAAGCAATTCTTAAGCATGACTAAGGAGGCAGCTAGCCGAGTGTGTAGCATAACAATTTTCTACACAAGATGTAGGTGTTCGATTCCAACTAAGAACAAATTTTTCTAATAAAATTCAATTTAACATCAGCTGCCTCCGGCTCCAGGAACTGTCTTCTACAAGGCAACGGGAAACCACCGCATTAACATTCCCAAGAAAAATTATCATGGCTGGGCTACTTCTAAGGCTATCCTAGTCATGATGATAGCCAAACTCAGAAACGGAGACGGCACCTTAAGAAGAAGCATGACTAAATGTAGATCCGTTATTTGGGATCGCTGTTTTGTTTTGATCGCATTCATATAAGAAAATGCGGATTCACATAAATATGTGGAGCCAAAGAAGGAATTGAAACGAGCCACCATTGTCCAAATATTTGGATATTTTTCTTTGCTTATTAGTTTCCAAAATCTATTTATTATGTAATAAATAAATATATTTTATAAATATATTATTTTTGATCAACGAATAAAAAAATTAAAATATATAATATGTTTGTAATAAAGTGCTAAAAAATGGGAAAAAATTATATATTATTAATTATATAGTCAAATACTAAAATATAGAAAGGTTAAATCAATAATATACTTATATATGTTCTTAGATATATGAAAGATATGTTAGTTTTAATTATAATAATATTAATAAAAAAAAATTGTAAATGGAAGGGCTGTTAATTTTCATTTAAATTTATAACTTCAATTAAAATAAATACTTCATTTTGGAATGGATATGAGAGGAGGGGGAGGTAGAGCCGAAATTGGGCTAGAGTAAAGTAGCCTAGGAATAAACGTTGTTTTGAAAAAGGGAAGCCCTTGGATAAAAAGTATATAAATTATCGGGATAAGAAAAATATAAATTTATGGTATATAAAAGATGTAATAACATATAGGATGATTATGATCTAAAATTATTTTTTAATAAATTTAAAAATAATATCCCGGGTAGCGAGTAGATTCTTTTCTATAAACCCAGTGGAAAAGAATTCTATTTCAGGGATTGGCGTCCCTGCCCTCACGTGAGCTCATGATTTCTTCTAAATCCCTCTTCTACCTGAAGGAATCATGTCATTTACCCGTTGACTCCTTTCCATCCATTCCCTTACTTTCACTCCCCCCCCCCACCCCTGATTATTCAAAAAATCAAATTTATTTGGATGAAGGAGAATACCTAGCATAGATTCAATAAAAAGAAAAAAAATTTGAAATCTTCACTTTTATAGGAGACTCTAAAGAGTCTCCTATATATATTTGAATAAACCCCCCGAAGGGGGGTTTATTCAAATATATCCAGATCACGTCAACCCTTCGACAAGCAAAACCCCGTATATTCACGAGTGAGACATGTCTTATATGCCTCTGAGAGGACCCACCTCTCCTACGCTTCATATTAGTAAAAACTTGGAACTCATATTTATAGAACGCTTTGGAGAATTAGGAAAAACCAATCAAATCAATGTTTTTCATTTTATTAAAATTTTTGACTAAATTTTGTAAATTGTGACCAAGACAAATCCATTGACCATAATTTTAGCCAGATTCTAAATGAAATTGATTTTTTGTATCATTAAATGGAAATTTTTAATTAATTTTAATATCGGTTTATTTTTACAGTTCAACAAAAATCTTGCCTCATAACAACAGATAAAACCTATACGAATCGATTCATTATGAAACGTAGATTCATTTTCACTACTATTATATAATTTTACGGTGCTTCGTTGATTAAATATTAATTATTGAATTTTGACAGATTGAAAACATTTGCCGCCATGCTGGCCCCCCTCCGCCACCTCACCTCTCCCCCCACCCACCCTCCCTCCTGGCCAGCCTGCTTGCCTGTCGGTGTGCTTCGAGCGCAATCAGTTCCCATTCCCTTTCCAGTCGAAGACGTTGTCCGGCGTCACCACCGAAATCATCCCTCAATCAAGAATTTATTGTAAATTTATTTATTCCTATTAATTTAAATGAAGTTTAATTAATTTTAGAAAAGATTCAAATAAAAATTTAATTTTATAAAATATAGATTTTTAACTTTTTACTGATATATTTATATATATTTAATAAATTTCGCCCCCACCTCCAATGCTTTGCTTCTCGGTGACCTTGAAGGGGACAGCATAGCAATGCTGCATTGCTTACCCCCAATGGATGAGATTCAACTACCTTTGACTTTATTTTCAAAATAAATTCTATTATTTCCCCTTCCCCCCCCCTTTGAAATTATATACAAATTAATTATACTAAGTATTATACGACAAATAAATTAATACGAATTATATTAATAAATCGATTTAACCAACTTTTCCATCCCAATCATTCCTTCTTTTTTGTATTTTAACATTGAAACATTTTCCCTGCTATTCTATTCTATTTTCAAATTTTATATTCAAAAATAAATAACTTAAAATAACATAAAAATTACTTGAAAAGGAAGGAAATAATTTTATTGTTTTTATCTAAGAAGCAATAAGAAAAAAAAATTGAATAAGTTTCATGAAATGTAAAATTAATTGTTAATAAATTTAAAAATAATATCCTGGGTAACGGGTAGATTCTTTTCTATAATCCCAGTAGAAAAGAATTCTATTTCAGGGATTGGCGTTCCTGCCCTCACGTGAGCTCATGATTTTTTCTGCCTTCCCTCTCCCATAAAAAAATCATGTCCTTTACCTTTTAACTTTTCCAACTTTGGCTTCGCGGGCTACTTTTAAAGCCTTTGCGGTCGACGTGTTGGCCACCCCTGATATATATATAATTATGCATAACAATTCCAATTCTATTCTAAATTTTAAATGATTTATAAATATTTACATGTTCCTGACATTTTTAGGCGAGGAGAATTAAAGGATTTCTGCTCAAATAAACCAATTGAAATTATCAAGTAAAATAATTTAATCTTAGTAGCAAAGATCGTTTCTTTTTCTAGTGAATGAATCTAATTTATGATATTTTTTAAATATCTAGAAAAACTTTAATTTTATTATTTATATATTTATTGGATCAAATATTTTGAATTTAATTATGTTATAATATTGGAATAAATTGCAGAAATGGTTTAGAAATGTTCCATACGGTTTTTGGAGAAAATGTTATCAGTAAAACAACTATTGTAATAATCACAATCATGTGGAAGGGTTATATATATTACGTGTTCTTCCATTTTAACGAAATCGTATTCCAGAAAACGAAAACATGATACTACTTACCCAATTTCCAATCATTTTTTAAATTCCTTTTTTCTATGCTACGATATCATATTTGTCTGTTTACTATCTGTCTCCTTCTCTCTTATTAATAAATTCAATTAATATATCAATAGTTAATTATATAAGGCGCTATTGGGTGTGTGGGTAGCGAACCTGCCTCACATTGACATGGTCCCGGGTTCAAGTCCCGGGCCTGGAAAGGGAATTTTCCTAGCTGGGGCCTATGGGACGGAGTCAACCCAGCCTCCGGGAACAACATTGAGGAAAAGCTACTTGATAGCGCCTCCGATCAAGAATATTAAGGTAAAGGTTGATAGTACCCGTTCTACTGATCATAGGACACCTCATTGATATAACCGGCTTGATAGGCGTTGTCCTTGCGTAGGACGTACAAATTCAGAGGTTTTTTTTATAGTTAATTATATTAAAACGATTTGATTTTGTTATTCTTCTGTCCAGGTGAATAAGATGACCCTTGAAGAGGGCGAAGAGGATTTTACATTACGTTCAACGGATCCAAGAAAACCTGCTGTAGCCCTGCAATGCCAGGCATTGAATCGGGAAAGTCATCATGAATGGGTGGCAAACTTAACGAATATTCTTCAAACACAAAAGGATTTTTTGAAAGCCATCCAATCTCCTATTGCCTATCAAAAAGAACTCACCAAAGATTCACTGTAAGTACGCAAATTAAAAAAAAAATCATCCGCGATCTGTCTGCCCGTGTCTCCGCATCGAAGACTTTACTTCTATCCTTTATTTATTTATTTTTTTTATTTAATTATTAATAATATGGTGGTTTTGTACAATTATTTATTTATTAATTTTGTTGTTTCGTCACTCTTAAATAAAAATAAAGACATAAATAGAGAGACAAAACAAAAGCTTCAACCCCTTCCTTGCCTATTACTGTCATTTAATTATAAGCAAAGACATTAATGTGAATTGGCTAATGCCATCCAATTCTCTCTCTCTTTCTCTCTTTCTGATCCACTCTATCCTCAATAAAACCAACTCTCTCCTCTCTCTTTCTCTCTTCTCCTGGTCTTTAATCCGACAACGCAAAACAAGCAGTAGCCTTATTAGAGAGCAATTTTATGTGTCTACTGTAGAAAAAAAACATAAACAAAGAAATAATAATAATAATAATAATAATAATATAAATAATAAATAAATAAAGGCGTTCTCGATGTTGTCATTACTACTACTACTACTACTACTACATACTATCTATCAACCTAATGCGAATTCAAAAACCAAATTTCTAAAATAATATTAATAATAATAATTATAATATGAATGCATGCGAATGCAAAGAATGTGTAGGAATGAATGTAATAAAAGAATATTTAATAATTTTAAAATTTAATTAATAATTTATGAATGATTATATATATATATGAATGCCCATTTTTTGGGGGATGAATGATTTAAAAATAAAAATATAAAAAAATGATTTGTTTGAATAATTATTGAGAGAACATTTAAAACGGATACGAATCTCAAAAAATAATAAAACTTGAAAAAAAAAATTATATATATATAATATAATACCATTTATATATATATAAAAATATCAAAAAATGAATAAATATAAAAAAAATAAAAATAACTGACTGAATCAATTAAGCGATTGTTTTATTGATTTAATATTTTTTGTTTTGTAATTGAGGTAGATCTGGTGGTTGTTTATATATAATCTTGATCTCTTTCTTTCATTATATACTTTATTTATTTAAATAAAAACTAGATTTGATAAATGAAAAATTATGATTTAATCAAAGAGGAAAAAAAAAATAAAATAAAAACAAAAAGAATGAATGTTTTTTAATAGAAAATATTTATTTATATTATATATATATATTAAAAGCTAAATTTGTCATCAGGGATTTAAACCCTTAAGCTATTAAATTATTTTCTATATATTTGTTCTAAAGGAGGTCTCAATTCTAATCCCAGTTGTAAAAATTTTAGAAAGTGACAAAATAGGGATGGAAAAGATCAGTAATTAACCCAAGACAGAATATAAATTCTAAAATTGTATTCTTTTCTGTCCTATTTTCAAATTAATTGTTCTTTTGTATAGTTTATTAATATGCTCACTTGAATTAACTATACATATATTATCAATCAAATTTAATCAAATCAAAAAAAAAAAATAAAAAAATAAAAAAAAAATTAAAATAAAATAAAATTAGAATGCACGATGAATGTTTGTATAGATATTATTTTAAAATAATGCCCAAAAATTAAAACAGAGGATTTAATAAAAAAAAATGTGAACATATTTTTCTAATCGGTTTGCTCTCACTTTTGTTATAATTTATAAAAAAAAATGTATTTTTGCATTATATGATTATAATTTAATTTTATTTAAAACGCTGGTGGAATATATAAATGAAAAACTTACAATTAATGGCAGCCAAATGAGGAATCCATTTTAGAAAACAATTAATAAAATGGAGGAATGTTAAATACCATTAAGCAGAGCCCGCTCTAGAGGGCGGCAAACCTGACATTTGTTCGGGCGGCAAGTCTTAACGGTGGCATTTTGTGGTTAATGTAATAAATTTTAAGAATATAGAACCGGCGAGTTATTCTATTACCCGGGGTGCCGTAGATGCTAGAGCGGGCGCTGCATTAAGTGTTATAAAAATTATTAAAACAACTGATTTTATTAATGGGGATTTGGAAAATGATATAAATATTATTCATTAGCCCAATTTAAGATTTTATATTTTTTCAAAATTCAATTTATATGTATAATTAGTTTAAAAATTAAAAATAAATGGGATTTTAAATAAAATTACACTTAAATAGAAAATTAAATTTATTCATGTGCATTTATCTTTCTTTTTTATCAATCATATTATTTATTTTTTAAATCCAAGCGTATTTTTAAAAATGAATATAATTTTAATTCTGTTAATTGGAATTTATTAATTATTGGAACTATAACACTTAAAAAAAAACAATGAGAGCTGTTTTATAGGTAAATTTTTCGAATTCTTTTTTGTATAATTATATAATATATTTATAATAAAACTAAATTGTATGTATGTATATAACTTTACATACAAAATATGTCACTTTATACATATAAACGACCAAATGGACCAAATGGCATAGGATACTTTATATTGGGATATATCCACATATATTATATATATATGTATATATAATATGTGTGTGTTATTTTAGAATATATGTATTTATGCCATTTTAGTGAAATACCCACTGATTAGCTTTAAAAAGATAATATATATATATATATATATATATATATATATATATATATATATATATATATATCCTTTTTAAATTTAGATTTGCAATTTTTTATTTACAATTGAATATTTTTTGAAAAAAAAGAAACATAAAATCGTATTTGAGTATAAAAATATATTCTATTTCCCTACTCTCCCTTCAACTTCCTTTTTCAATTATGATTCAAAAAATATAAATGAAAAAAATGCAAGAATATAAATAAACAAATCAAATGATTGGCCATATTAACTCAAAATCATATTATAATACATTGTATATATATATATGTATATGAAAATTGATTAGGTTAGAGTGAATTTTGTTTTTTTTTCACATAAGCAAATCAAAAAAAAAAAAATAAATAAATAAATAAATAAATTTAAAAAAAAATCAAAGTAGTAGTGGCTTTGGATGGTGCTTAATATATATAAATATAAATATATATTTTTTCTTCTTCAATTCTATAGAGAAATGATGAAAAAGAAAAAGAAAACAAATTATTATTCTATATATATTTATATATTTAATAAAAATACGTATTAATGATAAATGCCCAAACCTCCAATCCATACTTAAGCCCCTAATGCTTGGTCCGAAATAATCTTCATTGTTAAAAAAAATAACTGTGGTCAATCAACGAATATCATTAATCATTTTCACTATAAATATATATACAAATATATATATATAATATATATATAATTAACTTCAACATTCCAAAAAATTAAATAATAACATCTTATTTAATTATTCAATCATTCTAGAGTTTGTTAAATAAATCAAACCATCATCAGAAAAATTATAAAACTAACTCACAGTATATATACTATATACATATACATACTTATATACTATATATATTTATATATATATTGGTCCCTATAAATACTATAATTACTTATATAAAATAAAAAAATTAATTTAAAAAATAAATAATGGTCATGTGTACATAAAATGTATGTTTGTACATAAAACAAAATGAAATGAAAATGAATAATTAATAAAAAAACAAGATTTTTCAATAGAATTTCAAATCTAATCCTTTTATTTATTTATTATTCTTTTTTGTACTTCTTTTTAACTTTTTTTTTTATAATTCATCCATTCCATTATCTTGTCTTCATTTTGCTTTATCTGTTTTCATATTAATTTTTTTTTTTTTTTTTTTTTTTTTTTTTGTAATTTTGTTGGTAGATTTATAAATAAATGGAAGTAATATATTTTATGATAATGAAAGGCCTAAACGTTAATTCTTTTAAGTCAATCTTTAAATTAGTTAAATTAGATTCTCAAATTTTTTTAATCTTGTTTTATTTTTAACATTGTAGTTTTTTTATACATATTATTTATTATATTATTTTTATTTATTAATATTTTTTTTTTTTTATAAAAATTAAGAACAAATTTTACAACTTGAATTCTAATACTAAAAGTTAAATATTTGAAATCATAAATTAGCCTTTATTTTTCTTTTAATTATTACTTCCAATTTGTTTTGAGGTTAAATTTCTTCTAGAATGCTTAATAAACCATAAAAATATGTTTCAAGTTTTCTTAAAAAACATTGTCTAACCTTAGAAATATTCACATGAGAATTTTTTTTTAATTTTGGTAATTGTTTAGTCTAACCGATGTATGACTAATGTTCGATTTTTATAAGTTCGGTTTGGATATAAGAAAATTATTTAATTAATTATTTTTTTAATCTTCTTATATCCAAACCGAACTTAAAAAAAAAGAAAATTAATGAAGGCCTCTGGCGGTCAAATAATAAAACATGGTAGCTAAATAGAATATCAATGGATTTATATGCAAACTTTAATAATTTTTATCTCGTAAACTAGAAGCGACTAGAAGATACTGCTTAAGGAAAGTTTGTTTGGAATCAAAAAGGAAATTTACTGGAAAAGTTTTAACTAAATTCATCATACATCGGTTAGAGTAAACAATTACTTTAATTTTTTAATGCTTTACTTATGAGGTAAAGTATTGCATTAATTACGTTTCAAAATATATTTTTTGAAGATATAATTATTTTTTGAATTATTATTTTTTTTTTAAATAAATTTATTAATTAATATTATAAGTTTATGGGGAGTTTTATATGATTCAAATAGAACAGGCTTAGGAAAGTGATGGTTGTAGTAATATGTTGGTTGCTCCCTTGTGCCACAGAGAAATAGTATATTACGTATGAATTTAGATTAAAAGTGGAAAAATAATTTTTATTAAATAGAAACATATAATGTTAATTTTGTAGCAGGAAATATAAATATTTTTCTTTTCCATTAATATGAATATTAGTGAGATGTTTAAGACGCCATTGGGTGAGAGGCTAGCCTCGCTCTCTCATATTCACATGGTCCCGGGTTCAAGTCCCGGAACTGGCAAGGGAATATCTCTAGCTGGGGTCTATGGGACGGAGTCAACCCAGCCTCCGGGATCAACATTGGGAATAGCTACTTGATAAAAAGTAGCGCCTCCGATCAAGAAAATCAAGGTAAAGGTTGAGAGGACCCGTTCTACTGATCATAGGACACCTCATTGATATAACCGACGTGATAGGCGGAGGACGTACAAAAGTAAGAGTGAGATGTTTTGATGTAAAAAAAATGCTCATGTGTTAAATAATAATAATAATAATAATAAAGGGGAGTTTAAATAAAATATAATTTCTAACACCCATCCACGCCGCCTACTAACGAAGATGGTTGGTTCTTCAAGGTGACTAATAAACATCTAATCAGGTGCATCTTGAGTAAAATATAAAAGAACTCAAATTAAAAAAAAGTACGATATGGTTATTTTTTTGTGAATTCTTCGAATGGAATGAAAATCCGTCTGTTGATTGTTTCTTCTATCAGTTCTGCTTGGAATCCGCCGTTGCGAAAGACCCATTCGGAGCCGCACCGTCCCCGGACGCCCACTTCGCCAGGTGTTGAGAAACGACCCCTTGTCAAGTGTAGCACCCTGCCGACACCGCCCCCTCCACCGCCTTTGCCGCCGCCACCCCCCTCCCCACAATCACCACTCAGTCCAACAAGTCGCACCCATCGAATGCATTTCTTCGAAGGGTTCCGTAACACATTAAGATCCCGTTCACGTAGTGAACAGCCCAGTAATAATAATAATAATAATATCTCTACGGATGAGGATGGCACAAGCAGCATTGGCGGCGGAAGTGGCGGATCACGATCACCGATGCCTCGACGATGGTCCGAATCCGGCGGTGGACATTCATCACCGGTAAGTCATTCCACCACATACATGTACTCGTACATTGATATCTATACTTTTACTATAAAGTGTTCCTTGACTCCAATAACCCATCACCAATAATTAGGAATGTGCAAGTATAGCGTGTCAACCACACCACTAACCAAATTGCATATACTTATGTACGAATAATTGATTAACAGAAATAAACAAAAATACTTATTAATTTAATAAAAATAATAATAATGAATCTTTAAACAAATATTTATTTTGTACACTAACCCAAATCCTTTGTAATTTGTAATATTAATAATTAACTACTGGTCAAAAGTTTTGCATACTATTTAAAAATATTACAATTTGAAGTTAAAATAATATTATTAATAAAGTTTGTTTTTTATCTTTTATCTTTTTTAAATTAAAACTCAGGTCTATTCCCAATGAATTTTCAAACCATTGCTTATCATAATCTGTAATTTGTTTACCTTCTTATCTATTCTTTCTTCCAACATCCTCTCTACATGAACATACCACATCCCACCTTTCCTCTTTTTTTTCCCTAATCAGCTTTCTTCTGCAATCCACACTTCTCTCGGATTTTTCTAAATTAGCTTCATTCATTCATCCATCCCCTAACTTAAAATTGTTGTTGACATTTTTTTATTACTACCCACGCGCCAGAATATCTGAAAGATCAAAATGTCCTGTTGTATAGTGACGGAAAATAGTAAACGCCCGAGTGGCGCTTATGCCGGGCATTCAACAGGCCGACAACAGCGCCATGGCGTTTACTTTTTTCCGTCACTGTTCTTACAAGAGGATGGTATTAATCTGTTGCATGGTCACCAAAATATTCAAACCAAGCCTAATAAAGCTCTTTTGGGAAATAATAGGAAGATATATCCATGTTCGCATTCATTGTCCTTTTTTTGTGAGAGGGGGGATTGGAGTTGTCAAGTCGTTAAGACTTTCTTCCAGAAAGTATGTCTAAGTACCGAGTCTTGGGTGTAATCCGCAGCTAAACCGAATTCTTGTTTTCAATAAATCGATCGCTCAAATATGCTTTAATGATCCTTATTAGATATTTGCTAATGTTGATCTTAATCAAAACGTTGATAATTCCTTAACATGGGGGCAGGGTTAACCATAATCTGATCTGCAGCTTCATTATTTTAGAAGCTGCATCAATTATTTCTCTGAAAACGGCTTAATCTCGCTGTTATTTACTACTGTGTGAGGCTATAATTTAGTGTTATATTTAGGAAATAACTTATCAATCTAATTTTTAGTTTATTCATTACTCATTTTAACTTTGAGTTTGTCTGTGCTTATCTTATCCCCATCATCTATCTATCTCTGTGGCTCTACGGGACTCGAAAGTTCTTGACCGCAGCAACCACACTTCTCCAACTATCCCTATCCTGAACCCGAACCTCAGATGTCATTATTTATATCTCATGAATTTAGAGCCCCCGAAACTCAATACACTTATCAGATAAAAAGGTGACACATGATATTGTTGATAAAATAATAATTATAATTATAAATACTAATTTTAACTAAAAATTATTTTTTCCTTCTGGTTCTTTTAATTGTTGTTAATGGTATATGTTATTCTTTCTTTTGAGTTATTTTTATTTTAATTCATGTTTCATTTAAAAAAAAATTAGTATTTTAATTTCAAATTGGTATATTTTTAAATTTTATGTCGACAAAAATAAATAAAAATATTTGTAAATCTTAGATTTTTAAATTTTAGAGTGTAATTGAATCAATATGACAACAATTTTTAATGTTTTTTTAATAACAATAATATTACTTCTTAATATAATAATAAAGAATAATTTTCTTACTTAATGTGTTCCATTGTTTTTAATTTACATCTTAAATATAGAATAATTTATAATATTAATGACGATCTTAATAATTTGTTTTTTTTTTGTTTTGTTGCTTAAAATTGTAACTTCTACTAATCTATTAGCAGAGCCTGATCCTTTTGTTGGGCGTAATCACATATACAATTTAATTATTACATGTATTTGGTGGCTGGTAAGCAAATCAACTTCATATATTGTTATCCTTTATATAATCTATTATTTCTTTTTGTTTGTTTGTTTTTAATTTTAATATATAAAATATATACATAAAATAAAGGTAAATCAAAAAATATTAATATATATTGTTTTAATGAAAATGTATAAAAGTAGTAGAGGTTTTGAATTATGGAATAAAAGGAATTATAATTTATTTCTCTATAGAAAATGAAATTTATTATAGTATAAATATACGAGATCTATTCAAAAGAGAAGGTGAATTTTGAATTTTCTCGGGCTGTGTACATTCAATTATCGAAATTTTCTTTTTGTTATGTTGGTAAACATATGTTTCTCATATACTGACATTATCAATCATTTTGGATTAGTAGTTTGTTTTTGACAACTGAAAACGTTAGTCACGTTTATTTATTTATTTTGGTAATAATTATTTAAGAAGTAGCAACTTATTAATTAACAAACAAACCTTTATTTTATACCAATTTTCTTTATTAAAAATAAAAATAACAAAATTTATTAATATTCATATTCTTCACTTTATATTTGATTAAAAAGACAAGGTTTATTAATATTTTTTTTTTTTTTTTTTTTTGAATGAAGGTGGATGTTATTTTAGCACCAGGCACTGTCGCCCAAGTTTTAGTTAGCGAAATTGATTCGCCAATTTTGAAAGCTGGTGATACAGTACGAATTATTGGTTACAATAGTAACAGTGGCTGTTATTTGACACGACACGAGGGCACCGACCTTTGGTTACCTGTTCATGTATTGGCACCAATGCATCATGATTTATCCCCGGGATCACGGAAACCATGGCCATTTCGATTTCGGAAACCCAGTTTTGGAAGTGGAAGACGTGAACGACGATCCTTTGATGGAGCTGTACAGGTAAAAAAAAACATTTATAATAAGTTATTTCCGGGTTATTTCCGGGTTATTTTCGAGTTTCGATCAAGAGTTTATGTTGGAATTTTGGGTTAAATGGGTTGTGATAATTCGTCATTTATTGCTTTAAGAAGCTCCGAAGAATCCTCGGCACTGTCACAAAAATACGTCTGGTACGAACGTTGTTACTCGTCAAATTATTATTTAATAATAGAATATTTCTTATCATTCAATCCATTAATGGTCTTTCAAAGAGCGCAAGCAATTCACGATTGAAATTCAATTATAAAAATACTATAAATAATTTTTAGTATTTAATATATATACTATAGTTTTTATATTCTAATGAAATATAAATTATGATTTTTTAAAAAAAAATCTTTTTATCGATCTCAACATTAATTATTTGAGAATTTCAACCATCTAACAAATATTTTTTTTTGTAGGGTGGTATGCGTTTCACTCAGCCGTTATGCGATGTTCGTGTTGTTCGTGGTTGTAGCGCCGAGTTTTGTTGTCGGATTAACCGTGACTCAAGTCGTGTACAAGTGAATTGGCGTGGTCCATCTGGTCAACCATTACGAAGTGATGGTCAACGGTGTAGTGTCGGCGTAGCAGCGCCAGATGTTGCTTGGCTACGACTCGATGGATGTCAGCCACCCGATCAAGGAGAGTATTCAGTCACGATACTCACATCAGGACTAGGCGAACCACTTATTAGCACCGCTCGCCTCTTTATCACTCATGGTAAATCATGTTATTATTATTATTATTAATTATTTAGATCAATTATTGTGTATAAATATGAATATATCAATTTTGTTGTTGTAGGGATTCCCCCAATGCCTCGAGTACAATTGCTTGGAGGTACAAGTGTCCTCGTGCATTGGGATGAACCAGGCAATTGGGAGGTCGAATGTCGACATCTTGCAAGCCAAGAATGGTTCCGATTAGAAAAAGTCAATACAGTCTTTTCTAATAAACGAAGTAAAATTGTTGAAGATTTATGTGTAGGCGAGGGGTACACTTTTCGACTAGTCGGCTTGGAAGACACTCCTGGACCAGCAACCCCACCTTTAATTATTCCCGCTGAAGATGCTTGGCAGAGAGAGCAATTTAGTAGACGTTATCAGGAGTTGGATGAAATTGGTCGTGGACGGTGTGTTTTTAATTCAAGTTATTGAGATTCTAATAGAAAAAGACGAATATGAAAAATGGCTTTTTTTTATTTAGGTTTTCGACTGTGGTACGTGCCAGGGATCGTGGCACAGGCCAAATGGTTGCCTTGAAACACATCACTCATCGACGACAATCACATACCCACACTCGAGCCGAGTTCCAGCTTATGACTCTAGTCCAGCATGGAAACGTTACAAGGGGCATTGCACTTTTTAGCAATGCTGGTGCAGACACCATTGTGATGGAATTGTAAGTTAAACAACAACAATTACTTAAGAACTTTGGTAATTGTTTGAAGCTTCGAGGATTTGGATGAAACTTTGCCAGTGGATTCCTTTTTTAATTCCAAAGAAACATTCCTTATGCAATATTTCTCGGTCTCTTCTAGTTTACGAAATAAAAATTATTAAAATTTGCATATAAATCCATTTACATTCTATTTAGCTACTATGTTTGATTCAATTGTCCAGCAGAGGACTCCACTTTTTCTGGGGTGGGGGGTGGGGATGGGATTTAGTTCGGTTTGGATATATGAAAATTAAAAAATTAATTAATTAAATAATTTTTCTATATCCAAACCGCACTGAACCCCAAAAGGAAAGTTTCTTTGGAATATAAAAAGGAATCCACTGGCAAAGTTTTTCCAAATCCCTGAAAGCGTCCCGTTTTGTAAACAATTACCAGTATTTTATATATATATATATAAAATTTATATGAAAATATAATTGAATATTGCATTTTAAAATATTATAATTCTAATGAATTTTTTTTATTTCAGAGTTCAAGGACCGTCACTATTTACTCATATCTGTGAAGATTATCCAAAGCAATATAATGAATCCGTTGTTAGTTTTTATTTAAATCAATTAGTCTCTGCTTTGGGATGGTTACATAGCCATAATATCTTCCATTTAGATATCAAGGTAAATATTTATTTTTTATTTATATAATTTTTATACATTTTCAAAAAACATAACAATATCTAGAGAATTTTTAATTTAAATATTACATTTTTTATATAAATATTAATATATTTTATTGGAACGCCTGAAATTATGCATCATTAAATTCTTGCCTAACCTGTCAGATTGGTTGTATACTTTTAAGGCGCTCTTATACAAAATAATCCTCTAAAACAGATATCAGCAATCTTTCTAATTCATCGGGAATTTTAAAACAATTAATTAAAAAAAGACTATATATATATATATATATATATATAAGTTATTATATTATTAAATAAAACAAATATAAAAATTAGTAACAAGTTTATTTATTACATATCATAAAATGAACCCAAAACAAAAACGTAACAATTCTTAAAAAAGAAAATAATTTATTTGAAATATAAATATATAAATATAAATACCAATATTTGAATTTTAGATATACTTTCAATCGGAAATTTATAAAATTAATCATTTGAAAGATTAGATTAGATAGATTAGATTAGATTAGATTTTGAAAATCACTAATTTTATTAATGATTTATTATTTTAGCCTGAAAATTTATTGGTTGATGCAAGTGGATGTGGCAATGGTAGTCAACCGTGGCCCCAATTAAAACTCACTGATTTAGGTGACGCTGTCCAATCATCAGCTGGCCAATATAGTCAAATGTTACCTCAAGCGAATTTAGAATTTGCAGCACCTGAAATGATATTAGGACAATCGCTTGGTCCATTTACTGATATGTGGAGTACAGGTGTTCTCCTTTACGTGTTCCTAAGGTAAATAATTTTTATTATCCATCATCATGATGTATATAATTAATATTTATTATAATTATTAAAAATATAATAATATTAATTTTCTTATTATTTGTTTCAGTGGTCTTTCACCATTTCTTGATGATTCTTTAGAGGAGACAACAACAAATATATTAAAATGTGATTTTTGTTTCCCAGAAGAATATTTTAGTACAATCTCAAATGAAGCTAAAGATTTTATTATTCAATTATTAATAATTAATCCGGAAATGCGTGCTGATGTGAATCTATGCCAAAAATCCATTTGGTTAACCTCGGTAAATTATAATCTTATTAATTTTAGTTAAATAATCATTAAACATTGGAAAAATTTTAGAAATTATTTTATTTATTATGAATTTTTTTTACTAAAGAAGTAAAATGGTTTTGTAATTTTGTCTTGCTTAGGGTGCTTCTATGTTATTCAATGATATAAATAAATAAATAAATATTTAGTTTGGAAATATAACCTGAAAATTTTTTGTACTTTTTTGAACAATCTTCAATTTATTATAAGAACTGAAAAAAAATTGAAATGAAATCAATAGGTTAAAGTTACACTCGATTTTAAGTCTCAATATAAATTTTGTTAAACTTTATGATAATTTCGTTAAAAATAAATACTAGTCAAATACAACCTTCTGATGATTTAACTGTCGAAATAATCATAAAGTTTAATAAAATTTATATTGAAACTTAAAACCAAGTACTTTTAATAACTTATCTTTAGCGATTTTATTATTTATATTTATTATTTATATTTAATTTTTTCAGTTTGTTTAATAAATTGAAGAATGTTAAAAAAATTTTCAGATTAAATTTCCTATTAGGTACAATACTTGAATCAACTCTCAGTTCAATCTTTAAATATTTAGTTCAAAAATTAAATTAATAAATTTGTTAGGACACATAACCTAATATTAATGTAGCGAGAGAATTTCTATTGGTATTAAAATCTTTAATAAAAGAAAATCTTGCCTATTTAATTGACTATTCAATTATAATAGGTAAAATATGTATTTTTAAATATCTATAGTATAGGACTATGGAGATAATATTTAAGATTAATCTTATAAAACGAGATAGAAACAAATTATTTCCATGATAATTAATTTATTTATATTTATTTTTTTATTTTTTTAGGAGAACAATAAGAATAGTGAAATATCCACAACAAGACTTATAGCTTTTATGGAAAGAAGAAAAGCACAAATGCGTGCAGCAATTGCAAGACAAAACGATTGCTCCGCCATTCCTTCACCATGCCATTGACTTTTAATCTTTTTTTTTTAATTTTATTTAATAAATATATATTATTTAAAATGTATTTTAAGAGAATGACTATTATGAGATTATTATAAAAATAAATTGTAAATAAATGAAATTAATTTAAGATTTTTTTTTTTGAAATGAAGAAAATAATTTATATACATATTTATATATAATGAATAATCCATATTTAATAAACTTTTTTTATTTATTTCTTTTTTCATCATATTTAAGAATTAAAAATTTAAACAAAGAAAAGAATACACTATAGGTTATCAGATAAGGTATGTATTTTAAAGTCCTATGGAGCATACTAACATTAAGAAGAAAATATGTGGTGTATTAATAAAAATCCCTTTAATTATTATTTTACTGCTTGGATTATGACATTTGAAAACCAAAATGCATTTAGAGTATTTAGAGTATTTGAAAATAGGGTTGGGCCGAAGAAGCATGACGTCATCGTGGAAATGCGGGTCTTCAATGCATCTCCGAATATAAAATTGAGGAAATTACATTGAGTGGAACACTTCACTAGAATAATAGAGAAAAGACTGGAGAGCAACTTCTTTGTAGGTAAACCAATAAAGCGGTGGGTAGACAATGTAAGGTGTTGGATGGGGGAAGCTGAGGATAAAAACGTTTGGGGGAGAGTGATTGCTGAGACCAAGACTAACCCCCCTCCCTCCCCTTTAGAAATAGATAGAAAGAGAGAGTTTTAAAGCTGGGCGGCAAATCTAAAGGGCGGCATTTTGGTCGTTATTGTCATAAAATATTGATAATCAGTTAATTAAAATATATATTTGTTGATTTTTTTGGTTTAAAAGGCCAAAAGTTTAAGTCCGGTAAAAGTAAAAATATTATAAAATTTTTTTTTCGTAGGTTCTGGAAAATTCCTTAAAATAATTATTGTAAATATCTTACTCGTCTTAAATTTTTGCTCTGACTAAAAACAATTTTGTTAAATGGGGCGGCAATTTGTCTTATTGTCCGGGGCGACAAAAAAGCTAGAGCTTAAGGTCGCTGTGATTTGTTCATAAGAAAAAGTGGCTGGTGAATGTAAAATTTAATTAATGAATATATTTCAAAAAATATTAAAAATTCTACCTCTATTAATAATATGTTTGTGTTTGATTTAAATTTTTAATTTGATTTGACCTATATTTTTGTTCGATTATTTATTTATTGGTTAATTTAAAAGAAGACGATTGAATTGATTTTATATGTAAATTGAAAATTGGTATTTTGCTACTATTTTTTTTTTTCATTAAATTAGATTGAGAATTAAAAGTTTGATATATGAAAAAAATAGAATTCTTTTCTTCTAAAATTTAGAATCTCTATTATATCATTATAATAAAAATAAAAACATGTTTTTATTCTTAAATAAATTGTGTATATTATTATTTTTATTAATAATGTTAAAATCAATTAATGGAGATATCAATGATTTGTAAGTAACTATTTAATAAATTAGTTTAAATCACTTTCAAACTTATATATATTAATATATAAGGCAGTGATTCTCAACCACTGTACCGCGAGATTATCAAATGTGCCACCAAATTATTACAAATGTAAAGAGGCTCTTAAACATTTCCGACTTTTTTATAAATTTTTTCAATTAAAAAAAAAAAGGTAAACCATTTTTGGTACCACTTTTTTTCAATATGGTAAACTTTTACACTTATCTTTTTCTTTGTGTGCCGCCAAATTTTTAAACCTTTAAAAGTGTGCCGCGGTAAAAAAAAAAGGTTGAGAATCACTGATATAAGGTAAACGCACCAGTGGTGGACCAGTGGTGGATTTTTCATCAAGAGAAGCATTTCAATTTCAAATTAAGCTCAAGATAGCGATAAATATCAAGAAGTGCCTCATCCGGATTGCTTAACAATGAAACAGTCCAATCGTTGCATTTATAATAGAATTATGAATTTTTTAAAACACGAGGGAAGCATTCTTGCATTTTAAGGTTAGTTTCTTATACAAAACGTTAAGGATATGCTTCACTTCATTTTCAATAGATTGTGTTTTATTTAATAATAATTTCAATCCAAAAGTGCAATTCAATAGTGATACTACAAGTTATATTAATAAATTTGAAATATTTTCTTAATGTGAACATTAACAATTATCAAGGGGGTGGTCAGAGCCGTCCTAAGATTTTCGGCGCCCGTGGGCTCCTAAAATTTTGCGCCCCTTTTCATAAGAAATTACACAGAATGGTTAGTAAAAATATATAAACCAATAAAAAATGCAGCCCCCAGAAGGCTTGCGCCCTAGGGCTATAGCCCAATTAGCCCTGTGGTTAGGGCGGCCCTGGGGGTGGTCAATTTCTCAAATAAAATATCGTATTTTTTTTAGAAATTTACCGGGGATGGTCATTTACTTAAATATTCCTATTAATATAATAATAAATATCTTTTATTAAATTTATAAATTATTTAATTAAGAAAAAAGAAAGAATAATTAGAAAAGATTAAACATGAGCAGCTATAGAGAGGCAAAGGAAAAATTTGGATAGCGAAAAACAATAAAGGGAGGAAAGACAGTTTGTAAGGAACAAGTTAATAATTCGACTACTTCAGTTTTAAAATATCACAAAGATGAAAATAAGTGTCTTGAAGTCAGAGTTGAGGATCAGAAGGCTCTAAAATTCTATGGTTACATGTTCGAAAAAAGATAAACAAAAATACGTGGTATTTTTACCTATATATAATATTAATAAATATTTTTACCTATATATAATATTAATAAAACCAATCCTTAGTGCACATTTTATTCCATTTATTTATTTTAAAATCATTTTAGATCGATGGTCAATTACTGGATCAAAATATGGTCAATTACTAAAACTTTAGATTTTCTCATGGTCAACTACTAGAACAAAAATACGTTTAGAAAAAAATTAAATAAAAATATTTAAATATGCGTTAACCAAATTTGTGTGTTATAGTGATAATTAAAAAAGTTATAGAATATGTTATCCCTTGTTTTGTTGTTATTCTCAATTTTCTTACAGAATAGAAAATTTCTCTTAAGGCGGTCCACCACTGGTACGATTACCTTATGTACATTTCACCTTTTTTTCAATTGTGATCCCTTATTTCTTTTAAAATATTCTTGTAGCTCAGCACATTAAGTAACAGTAGACAATTTTTGTTTTAATAATAATTTTTATAAAACGTAAAGACTACAACAGGAATATTATGATAATATATACTATCGAAAGTAAAATTCTTTATCAGTTTATATTAATACAAGGATCAATCAAATATAACGAGCCTTAAGTGGTTGAGAGAATTGTGAAGTATCTAATCACTCATTAGTTGGGTTTTAGAAATATCTCAGCACATTAAGTAACAAAGTTGTTGAATGAAGATCAAAAAATCGAATACAAAATATAAATATAAAAATTTTTTTTATAAAATAACGTTTTACTCATGGACTAAAAAGAATAAAATAATTTTTCTATAAGCCTGACAAAGTTTACGGTTTGCTTCATATTCATCGAAAAACGTAGGGCGCTTTTAGTTTTATTTATATTTATGAAAAATCAAGTCAAATATTTGTAATAAAAAAAATTTTATTAAACACATAAATTAACAAATTTTTTTACTCTGCAATAAAATTGATAGATTAAGAGCTAAGAAATTAATATTTTATTATTTCTCAAAAGTTGATAGAAAACTACGAATTTTGATTAATACTCGTTTACCAAATTTCATTATTCTAGTTCAAATCATTTATGCTTAATCTTGTTTACAAAATATATATGAAAATGGAAATTTTAAAAATTATTTATAAATTTATAAAATAAGATAAAATTCAAATTTAATATTTGGAAAACAAGTACGTACATATTAGTTATAGACCCAGTTCCTGCAACGCCAGCAGAATTCATGACGTCATGATTTCTGCAAGCGCAACACTAAATTATATTATAAAAGACGGCTCTCGACCCCATGGCCAGTCTTGGCTCAACCCATTTGAAGACCGAAGGCTCTGCCCTTTTGCACAGGGATACATTGAGAATCATCTGCATTTGCTTCACTAGGAATCATTGATTACCTACATTTATTCAGGAACCTTATTTATTCGGTTTCCTGCAATTGCTTACATATAATCTATATGTACTTCACCTCAGCAATCGACTTATAGGATTAACTGCATAAATGTTCAACTAGAAGAATTGCTATACGTTTTGTAAAAGCCGTTGTATTTTCTTTATTAAAATAAATAAATATAAAATTTAAGGAAAAGTAACTTGATACTTTTTCTTTCGAAACGTTTTTTTAAAAACGACAACCCACGTCTCAAAACTTTAACTTATATTAGAGTAATTATTATAATTAATTAGATTAAGAAAAAATATTATTAGAAATTACACACCCACACACACATGCAATTTTTTTTTATATATATGCTGCTTTTATTTGTTTTCTTGCATTTCATATTAATACATTATCAGTATATGTTAAAAAAAATATATTAAAATATATGGAAATAATGAAAATTAAATTAAATATTTTAATCAACCTCTTTTTTTTCTACCTATCTAAATTTATCCCTAGACAAACCCTACAAAGCCTATCTTATCTTATTATGCTAGCTAAAATTGTATATATCTATCTATCTATATATATTGGTTCTCAAAAACCGCTCTAACGATTTTTTTCAAATTCACACTAGATATAGTATTTATAAAGAAAAATTAAGTTTTATTGATGATATCTCTTGAAACATTCAGCTTCATTATTAATTTCTTAATTGAAAATTATATATGGAAAACGTCAAAATTGGCCTCCATTTTTATTTGTATTAATATTTTTTTTTATTTAAAATATTTTAAAATTTATTATTTAATTTCGAAATAAAATTAAAAATATTTATTTTTAATAAAATATATATAGATATTTATTAATCTCTCTCAAAAAAAAAAAATAAAATAAAAAACATCAAATCTGCCTGCTAAGACAGTAAAAAAATGACAATTTTTTATCTAAATATATTTAGTCCATATGGTAAAGTGATGTTTTAACGAGTGGATTTCGTCGGTTCGAAACTCTCCGGGTGAATCGTTATTTAAAAATGAAAATGAAAATAATGAATTTGTTATTTTTTTTCTTTTTATCTATTGTTTACATTTTAATAAATTACTATTTTATATTTATTTATTCATTGTTCTTTTATTAAATTTAATATTTATTAATATTATTTATTATTAATTTATATATTGATGACATCACAAATGACATTTATATTGAAATTTGACTCCCGCCTTTTTTTAAAGAATATTGTATTAATATTTTTTTTATATTTAAAATATTTTAAAATTTTTTATTTAATTTCGAAATAAAATTAAAAATATATATTTTTTTTATATTTAAAATATTTTAAAATTTTTTATTTAATTTCGAAATAAAATTAAAAATATATATTTTAATAATATTTTATAATTATAAATTACGATATATATTTATCAATAATAATGAATTTTTTTTTTTAACTTAATTACAGAGCCGAGGCTCGGGGTCCCGGTATGATCTTAATATATTGTGAGAATTAGATAAATAATGTAGAGAGAAAAAAATATTTAAAAATAGATATTTATTTAAATGAAATAAAATTATTTAATTTACAGAATGAAAATGTCTATAATAATGTCTAAACATTTTTTCTTTATAATTTTACATTATAATAATACTAATTACAGTAGTTATAATATATGGGGAATTTTCAACTTTGACTGCCGATTTGACCATGTTCCCAAACGAATGTTAAAAAAACCAAGACCACTTTACATTTACACATTTTAAGCTCTAATCGAATCCAAAATCAAAATTTAAAAAATCGAAAAACAAACTCACAGATATATAGATTTTATAAATGAACATTTATACAATTTATTTTAATTAATTTGAAACATTTTAGGAAACAAATTTTTAATGGGTCATTTTTAGAAATCCCATTTAACAATTATAATAAATAATTAAAAAATTGTAAAATTTTTAAAGTATATAAAAATAAATTGTATAAATTGGTTAAAGGGTCGAGTGATAGTTCGGTGTCCCAGGTATATATTTTATATTAACACGCCTACTTTTCTGTATAATAAAGATATAAAGAATCATATTTTAATTTTTATATAACCAAGAAATCATTTTTTCACTTAAAATATAGTTGTAAAGCCCAAATCTCCGATCCATATAACATCATCGACTGGGCCGCTACCAAAAGGAGTCTTCTCTTGCTCTGACTAGGGCCACCGGTATTTGCCATTAGTCTCGAAAAAATAATATTAAATTTTATATAAATTTATAAATTAGAATATTTGAATTTGTTTAAATTTTAACACATGTAATCAATCATATGCATAAAGAATAGAAAATTTTGAAAATCAACTTGGTATTAAATTCAGAAAAAAAAAATACTCATATATAGAATATATAGACTATTCGAATATAATTGAAACTCTTTCTCTCCCTCTATTTTAAATTTGAAAAAACGGAGTGTTAAGAAATTAAGATTCCTTATACAACATAGATGGTTAAATGAATTGGGCTCCCTACCTCCCTGAGAAATTCACATTAAAAATGTTTATAATATTTTAGTTTATTAAATCAAACTATTATTTTTTTATTTCAATATTTTTAATGTTAATACAATAATTTTTATTTTATAATCTATAAAATAATTTAATTATTTTTAAAAACAACGGTCTTCAATTACAATTTTTTTACTCTCTACTGACTGTTCATTTTATAACTGAAAATAGTGTCGAATAGAAATAGACGATATTACTTGGATTAATCTTATTATGCTAGCTAAAATTGTTTGTTTGTATTATTGAGGACCCCAGTTCAATTCATTTTAATCAGATTGATGCAATGATGCAACATTTAATAATTGTAATAAATAATTAATTGTAGATTAATATTTTTTAAAGGGTCGAGCGACAGCTCGGTGTCCCAGGTATTAATATTACCAGCCAAACCCAATAATAATGAATCATTTTTTTTAACTTAAGTACCGAGCCGAGGCTCGGGGTCCCGGTACTATATATATATATATGATATATATAATGTCTTTATTTCATTCTTTTAATCCAATATTTCTTGGTGTTTGGATTTGTTGATAAATTAGCTCTTATTAATATATTTATAGTGATAAATAGCTGACCCGGCAAACGTTCTATTACCATGTAAATAATTTCTAGAGAATTTCTAGTGTAGAAAAAAATAACTAACTTATTGTAGAAGTGTGTAAGGATGGTATATGAGTGAAAAACGCATGGAGCACTGTGAACGATGAGGGAATATAAAAATAACAAAACACCAAACATTATTTTTTTATAATTTATTGTAAGTAATAATTATTTATATCATTAATTCATTACATAATATTAATCTCTTAATGCTACAGCGTGAACAATATTATTTGTCAGGCCATGTTTAGCTAAAACAAATAAATTTGATGGTTTACCTACTCAAGAGCATGCAACGTATAATTGTCCATGTGAAAAAAACATGGTATGCTCAAATCCAAGGCACAAACAGACATTAGGATTTATTAATACTCATTGCAAATGCCAATCTAATCGGAAACTGAATACGCTTAAATTCAATTAGCACATCTGTGGTCTGTGGGTAAAATAAGTATTGGTGTTATTAATATGTTTTCCCCTCGAAACTTGACATTTAAAATGGCGTCTTCGATAACATTTTTCATTCATTTTTTAATGACTTGTGGAGTTCGAGAGGTCGGGACGGAATAGAGATAGAGACGTGTATATAATATTGTTTATTATATCGTATCCCTACTGGATCGAACTCTGCTGTTTACTCGGCTCTCCGTATATATAATTTCTGAGTCTCTAATTTATACTACTCCCTTTTGTTTTGCGCTGCGTGTTCGCGCAGCGCCATCTCGCGCAAATAATTATACTGTTGGCCAAGGCGGTGACCTTGACGAAGTATGACCGCCACAGATTGCGTACCGTTGAACAGCCGTATCAATAGATTTTATATGATACCAAGTCCCCTGGCAATAACTGTTTTATTTTAAGATTCAAAATGTCAACGTCCACATTTTTTTGCCGCTAAAATTACTCTTTCTGCAAGCCACTTCGTGTGTACATCGGGAAATATTTGTTCAATGAGAGCATCTTGCGATTGTGCAAAAATCAGTCGGTAATTTAACGCATCCAGTTTCATCTATAGTGAGTTTTCCATCGCCGATGATTGGAGAATACTTCAGCGTATGGATCTTGAAGCATTTGAACGCGTTTACTTTCAACTGAACTTTTTCAACATTAAGCCACAACGGCGATGATTTTAAGCAGCCGTTGATTTCATCAGCGTTGACCATGGAATGAAGGGAAGTGTTTGTCTGAAGTCACGTGAAAGGACTAATAGAGTGCCACCAAAAATTATATGTGCCATGGTAAATATATTCATCCCAGATGATAATTTTCCACTGTTTCAGCACTGTGGCTATAAACGATTGTTTTTTTATGTTGCACACTTCGTCAGGGTTAATTTGAATATTTAGTGGTAGCTTAAATACAGAATGAGCTGTTCTGCCTCTATCCAATAAAGTTGCTGCAATGCTCGATGATCCATCATTCAATGTGATGCCATTATTTGATCGTATTTCTGTGAGAATTAGCGAAATAAGGAATACCATTGAAATCAATTTTATGATTTTTATGAATTTTATTGATTTCAATTGAAAGATTTATATATTTTTTGCTTTTTTATTTTATTTTCAATTAATATGAAAAATGTTTGATATAATTAATCTGTAAAAAATTTAATTTAATTAATTTTTTAATAATTTAATAAAAATATTTTTTTACTTTTTTTAATTTTTCTATATAATTGTGACTTTAATTTAGTTAATATCATTAATATATGTTATTACCTGATAATTTGTGATATTTTTCTTTTCGATTTCCATTGTAGCAGTTCATCTTCCTTCTCTCCCATTTTCATTTTTATTGTTATTTTCATTTGATTTATTGCTAATTCCTCTAGCGATAATAAAAAGTGAAGCTTGTTTAGAGGATATCTAGGAAGGGCAGCCGAGTCTCAATATGATCGATACTCATACCGCTGTGAGAGCCAGGAACTAATATCTTGTAGTTGCTCCAAGGTTGATAATGGTATTAACCCATTCCCATCCTAAACATCCCAGAATTTAGCCCTCAAACACATGCCCTCCTCTTCATCCCCCTACCCACCCGATACACAGACTCACACACCCCGGGACTTGGCCATCAGTTGTCCGTCCAGCGCAAATAGCAAACTATCCGAACTAATATCAGGGCAACTACAATGTTGATGAGTGTAGACGGCACCCGAGGGTGCAATACGAGACGATACTCGTACCGCTGTGAGAGCCTGTAAATTTCCTTACGCAACCCCGATTTAGAAACCCATTCCCGTCTAAAATATCCATTAAGGCTGCGGCAGGTCCCTAAAAACATAAATAAAAAATAAAATGTATCCATTTCATTAATTCGATTGAAAACAATGGAAATGAAATAATTAGATAACTAAGTAAAAAATCGGCAGTCTCCACTCGACCATCTCACAATTGGATTTGGATTAAATAACATAATAAACCTATTCTATTTCAATTAAATTGAATTAATGAAATTATAAATTAAAATAAATAAATAATATTTATTAAACCAGCGGGTGTTTGGCTCTTTGTGATGGCACCACGTTACGTTACGTGCTGGCGCGTGATTGTCAATCAACTTGTTAAACAATTAATTCTGCGATTCAATAAAGATGAAATTCTATATATAGCAGTTTTATACAATTATTAATCATGTGAAAAACTATCAAACCTATATCTTCAGTTTAGAAGAGAAAAAATCAAAACGTGGTAAGTAATGACCTTCTTCCGAAAGATCTACATTTCTCAAAAGATGATAGAAAACTATGAATTTTGAATAAAGTTCATGTATCGAATTTCATTATTTTAGCTCAAACCGTTTTTACGTAATCTTATCTACATACACACATACACACACACTCAGACATTACTCTTAACCTTGCTTTAGTGAAAATAACTCAGGGACCTTCAAAACGTATAAAAACATCAAAATCTCGACAGCGAAAATACTATCTCTGGCGAGATAGTAAAAATAAATAAATCATATCCACTTACCGAATTTAGGGGGGCCCAATACTCTTCAAAAGAGGAGGATGAGGCCGATGATGATGATGACGATGATGAAGTTGAAGTTGATGGTCAATTCTGAAATTAAGAAAAGGATGAGGCCGATGAGGATGAGGATGATAATGATGATTGTGAGGATGATGATGATGATTATGATGAAGTTGAAGTTGATGGTCAATTCTGAAATTAAGAAAAGTAATTTTCCTTTTAAATTGGCTTACTTTAAAAAAAAACATTTGAAATATCATTTTATAAATTATTTACTTGAAGATGAAAATAAATTTGGATCTAAAAAATAGAAAAAGAAAAAAATGGTATTAGTCAAGAAATTAATTACAATAATTTTCTTAATTTTAATAGAAAAAACTTTTTTTTTTTTTTAAAAAAAAAAAAATTAAAATTCAACAAATACAAACAGATACTTACATGCCGAAACATGTTAAAGGTTTAAATTTTGGGTAGGTGTAGCCGAAAATAGGATGCTATGAGATTCGAAAATCTTTAAAAAAAAGAAAGAAAAAAATTAATATAAATGAGAAATTTAAATTGTGTGAACTATAATAAATAAAAATTAAGCCTACTTGACTGAATGAAGGATGACGAATAATATGCCGAAACTATAAATAAATAAAAATAAAATTTCTATTAATAAATTTAATTTTATGAATATTATTATATAAAATAAAGGTAATTATACAGAACACTGGCGAAAGGAGGTAGGTGTTTGAAACTTACTTTGAGGTGTTCCTTGAATGATTCTGAACAACTTTATATGCAACTTTTTTATGATCTCTTTTAGTTTAATTAATAAAAAGTAATTAATTAAACAGTGTATTTCTCCTATAAGAATGCTCAGTGGCTGACATTTTGTATATTTTTAAGACAGAATGATTCTGAACAACTTTATGTGCAACTTTTTTTAAGATCTCTTAAAAATATAATCTCATCTAAACAGAGATACCCACCACCTTGCCCCCACCGAAAAGTCGTTGTAGGAATTCAACGTCGGGGTAGAATTCAAGTTGCTGTTTATCCAACTTACAAAAAATATAATCTCATCTAAAAGGGAGATACCCACCACCTTGCCACCTTGAAATCCAACGTCGAGAAAGAATACAAGTTGGTATATGTATATATGTACACTGTTTAATTAATTACTTTTTATTAATTAAACTAAAAGAGATCATAAAAAAAGTTGCATATAAAGTTGTTCAGAATCATTCAAGGAACACCTCAAAGTAAGTTTCAAACACCTACCTCCTTTCGCCAGTGTTCTGTATAATTACCAAAATAAAATAGAGATGTTAAATGATAGGAAATTTTATAATTGAGTGAATATATTTATTTTTAATATAAAATTTACTATATTATTTATGATAAATAAATTCAATATTGCAACTCACAAATGCCCCCCAAATGATTGGCCGAAAAAGATTCTGAAAATAATAAAAATAAAAAAACAAATTATTAATAGTGTTGATATGGATATAGTTTAATAGAAATTTATAAGAAATAATATGAAAAAAAAAAATAATAATAATAATATTTCAATAAAATAATGATTTGTACTTACGTTAATTTCTAAATTAATATGATTTTCGGTAATAATTTCTTCCTCCTGAAAAAAAACAACTCATCTATTATTGAATAAATTATAGCTTCTATTTTGCTACATTTGCTGTTACTTTTCAAAATAAAAATTAAAAATTAAAAAAAAAAGTGAACTAAACATTAGAAATGGTATTCTTTATTTTTGTTTCTTTCGTAGATAATAAAAATGGTCAAATTTTACTTTAGGGGCCTTTTTTAAAAATTAAAAAAAATGAATAATAACACAAAATAATCTTCAAAAAAATGATTATTTATTGAAATTAATGCGCGGAACTAATCAAAATCACAAGTTTCCCCGTCGGTTACGTCATCAAAATCTTCTGGCTCGATTTCAAGTTTTGGCTTTCTAGGACGAATAATAACACAAAATAATGTTCAAAAAAATGATTATTTATTGAAATTAATGCGCGGAACTAATCAAAATCACAAGCGAAAAAGCGTTTAAATAACTTTGGTATGAATAAAACTATTTCTAAAATAAAATAAACCGAATTTAAAAAAACCGAAAAAGTCTTTAAATAACTTTAGTATGGATAAAACTATTTCTAAAATAAAATAAAAACTATTTCTAAAATAAAATAAACCGAATTTAAAAAACCGAAAAAGTATTTAAATAACTTTAGTATGGATAAAACTATTTCTAAAATAAAATAAACCGAATTTAAAAAACCGAAAACTTACACTTTTGTTGTATCACTTGTTAATTTAAGTGGGCCATCACATTTGGGACACTTGTATGTCGGTTCAGTTGGTATTAATTGCCAATCTTGCAACTGTTGAACCAAATTATCACTAAGGCAAATCATATGAATTTTCACTAAATTAAGTGTTTCCGCCATGTTCCGCGCTTCAGACTGACTCAAACAGGAAAGGGATATGTTTTATATGTTTATATCAATCAAAAAACACGTGTTAGAAAAAAGGCCCCTAAAGTAAAATTTAGCCATAAAAATAATTAGAAAAAAATAAAAATATCGAATTATTATTTATTTCACAAATTGAATTTTTTTTACTTAAATATTTATGAATTTTTCCCCCACCACGATTTCACTCCACACTTGGAGAATAATAATTAATAAATAAAATTTTCATTTTTTTTTCCAAATATTTATTCAAAATCTCCTATTCATGGATTCGTGTTCAAAAGATCTTTTTCTTCTAAATTTATTGCATACAATTTTCTTTTTTTTCAATATTATTAGTAGTATTATTATCAATAGTATTATTATGAGATACCCATTTCTAACTCATACTATACTAGATATAAAATTGAAAATAAAAATAAAAAAAAATTCTATTGAGAAAAATTTTATCCAAATTATATATGGAGAGGAAAATGAAAAATTTAGATTGAATAAAATTGAAAGAAGACAAGAAAAAATAAAATCACCAACGTTAATAAAATGATTTATTTTTTATATGGTAATTTTTATTAAAAATTAATAATTTTAATAATTATTTTGATGTTTGAAATGAATTAAGATTCCATTTTCGTAGTAATAATTTTAAATATTCGATTTTTTGGATTATTTACTTCAATATAGGAAGACAAACCAACTATTCCACTAACCTCCACCACGTCCTCCTCTTCCTCCATCGCTTTTACGCAACAAAAAAGATTCTTGAGAAAACTCCTCATGATTCTTTTCTGAATATGACATTATATATTATTTAAAGTTGACGCCATATTGCTGGTGAATGTAAATGGGATCTAGGAGGCGCGGTCAGAGACATAGGTGTGTATGATTTTCTAAACAACAACATTGATAATTTCATATAATAAAAGATCATTTAAACAAAAAACCCAAAAGTATAAGTGTTTCATTTAATAAGTGGAATCCGAAGTAAAAAATAAATAAATAAACATGGAACCAATACTCAAACAAAGAATAAGTAATATATTATCTATAATATCTAAATTATTTAATATAATCGAAACTACAACGGGATCACCATCAGAATTGATAATAGAAAAGGTACGTGAAGCAAAAAATTTAGTTTAATAACAATATTAATTAGAATTTAAAATCAATTACAAAAAAAAACCCTTTAGCATTAGGTAATTTTATTAAGTTAATAAATGTTTTTAAAAAAAAGTCAGCCATTTTGTTTTATTATGCTCCCTGTTATTAACCTCCAAAAACCTAAGACTAATCCAACATTTACAGTCCAATTAATTAAACTTATTTTTTTTTTATAATTTTATTTGTTTTGCGAAAACATTCCTATTTATATTTTTTGGTCTCGTTCGACTCGGATATCAATTTGTGATAGTGAAAATTTAAAATTTGAATAACAAAGTTTGTTAATTTTAAATAAAAAATACATAAGCATAATTTGTATTCATTTCACATTATAAGAATTTATTTTTAATTCTCAAATCTTTCAATTATATTTTTGGAATCATAATTTGGAAAATAAAACAAAATGAGTTCTATTGAAAAAATTGCCAAAAAATTTTATCTTTTGAAATTTTAATTTTTTGAAATTAGTGAAAATTACTCAAATTTAACAAAAATTAAAGATGTAATAACATTGAATGATATTAGGAAACTAGAAAGATTTTTCCATTAATTAAAAAAGAAGTAACATTTAAGTTTGAAAAAAGTGAATTCACTGCATTTGAAAAATTAAAAAATTCACTTATTACTTTTCCTGTTCTCTTTAAATTTATTCTCCAATTTCTGAAACAGAATTGCATTGTTCACTTATTACTTTTCCTGTTCTCTTTAAATTTATTCTCCAATTTCTGAAACAGAATTGCATTGTGATGCATCTGCAGAGGGTTTTAGTGCGGAGACAAAGACAATCAGATAACAAATTTCACCCGGTATCGTTTTTCAGTAAAAGTACAACACAAACAGAAGCAAAATATCACAGTTATGAATTGGAATGTTTAGCAATTATTTATTTCTTAAAATTAATGGTTCTTTTGATTCATTATCATCCGCTTTTATTTGGCAGTTAACGCATTTTTTAATATGTCTCTTTAAATCACATTTCCATCCTTTCCAATAAAAATGGTTTCCAATTAATTCGGCGCATATAAAATTACCCATGTGACCAAAATCTTCGTGTACCGCTTACATTATTATTTTCTTATCATTCGTGTTCGTTACAATTAGTCTCTTTTTATTATTATCGACTAAATATTTTCGGCAATGATAATTTCAATGTTTTCTGTTCTTAATTCTTGTTCGTCAATTTCATCTGTTATAATATTTATTTAAATTCTAATTAATGCGTCAGCAACTACAATTTCGGTCACTTTTATATGGTTTATCCCTTCAATTACAAATTCTTTAAGCAGTAACGTCCACCTAGCCAGTTTTTTTTTATAGCAACCACCTTAAGTGTTTATGGTCCGATTCAATTGAGAAAGGATTTCCCCTCTAAAAATACTTGCCACTTTTTTAGGGCAAATATTATTGCTTTCGCTTCCTTTTCAATTGTTGAATAATTTCTTTGTACTTTATCGAATGTTTTACTTGCATACTCTATGACTCGTTTATGACCATCAATTTCTTGCATAAGGACTGCGCCCATCAAAACTTCAGATGCATCTGTTGTAACTATGAATTTTTACCGACCGACGATAGTAAGGTATTGTTTTCACACCAAATTTCACATGTGGAGATTTTTACATATCTCCACGAATCATGCATTTTCTAAACAGAAAAAAGTATTTTTAGCATGATGTCTGTCCGTCCGTCCGTCCGTATAGATGTGTACAGCCTGAACGGCTCAACCGATTTTGATGAAATTTGGTATATTTACTTAATGCGTCAGTGGGATGAATTGATCAACTTTTGGTGCAATTCCGGAAACCGGAAGTGGTAGTATTAGCGATCGACGATAGGAAGGAAAGGGTTATTTTCACACCAAAGGAGATTTTTTTATATATCACCACGAATCATGCACTTTGTATTGGTTTTATCCTCGAGAAAAATCATATTTATTAGTTTTTTCTTGATTTAAAATTATATGACGTCATCCAGCCATTCATGACGTCACAGTCTGGTCTTACATATATATTATAAATAAAATAAAATTAAAAATATTTATGTTATATCCATATCTGTTTTTTATTACATTAATAGATATATTAAAATTATTTGAAATTGTTTCTGTAGCTGGAAATTAATTTATTTCAAACAGTCGGTCGGTTCGGACCTGGCCACAGGTCAACTTATTTTGAAATGTCTGGGATGTATACCACTGGAAAGGTCGTTAGTTTTTTCTTTAAGTTCATTAAAACTCTTTTCCCATGTAACTTTCCATGAAACAGGGACAGTTTATTAATACTTTTATTTTCTCTTTAGGGATTACTATCGAAAATTTCTTCTTCCTGAAAAAAATAACTCATCTATTATTGAATAAATTATAGCTACTATTTAACTACATTTGCTGTTACTTTTCAAAATAGAAATTAAATTAAAAATTAAAAAAAATAAATGAACTAAACATTCCTCTTCCTCCATCGCTTTAATGCAATAAAAAAGTTTCTTTAAAAATCTCCACATGTTTCAGTTCTGAATTTGATAGCAGGAACTACGAATCCATGGAAACTTGGCCCTTTTATGCTTTTTTCAACAATCGGATTTGTGAATCTCCAAGTTGCCCATCTTTCTTTTTCCCAATCTTTTTTGGATTTTTTTGATTATTTACTTCAATAGGAAGAAAAACCAACTATTCATTTACCACTACCACGTTGCATGTAATTTTACTAAAAATTTTACTCTTTCCTAGATTGTCAATCAATTCGTCAAATCTAGGCATTGGGAGTACATCTTTTTTCGAGATAGCATTTAATTGTCTAAAATCAATCAGCCCAATTGTTCCATCCTTCTTCTTCACTGGTACTATCTGGGAGCAATAATCACTTATTGTCTCCTCGATAATACCTTCTTTCAGAATGTTAATATCACTAACCTTTATTTGCTGGTTTTTATTGAAAGAAATTAAAATTAAAGGAAATATACTTCTTGAATTAGAACAACAAAATATAATTTTATTTTTTTTTATTTACATCATAATAATAAACATAAATATATTTATTTTCATAGCAACGCTACAGGTGGCAATTAGTCGTACTTAACACCCCCACTCGACTCATTGCCGGAGAATCCCAAAAAATTTTTAAAATCTTGAAATTTATTTCCTCCAAGCGGTTTTGTTAATATATCTGCGATCATTTTTTGACTTTCACAATATTCAATTTTTATTATTTTTTGAATAATTAAATCTTTTATAAAATGATGTCTCACATCAATATGCTTGGTCCTCGGTTGAATTTTTTCATTTGATGCCAATTTTATGCAACTTTGGTTATCTTCATATATAATGACTGGAAGTGTAATTTTAACTTCAAAATCTTTTAGAAGTTCTATGTTCCATAGAATATCTTGGCATGCTTGTGAAAGAGCAATATACTCAGCTTCAGTTGAAGACAAAGCAACAATATTTTGTCTTTTACTGGACCAATTGATAATATTTTGATTTAGCTTCAGGATAAAGCCACTTGTTGACTTCCTGTCTTCATTGTTTCCTGCCCAATCTGCATCGACGTATGCAGTTATTTCAATTCTTCATTTTCTTTAATTTCAGATATTTCTAAATTTAAATTCTTCGAGCCATTTAAATATCTTAAAATTCTTTTGATTGCCATCCAATCCTTTTTTCTTGGATTTGACACTTTTCTACTTAACACTCCTATAGCAAAAGAAATATCCGGTCTTGTGGTTGTAGATAAGTATAGAAGTTCCCCCACTGCTTCTCGATACATATCATTATCTGAAAATAATTCTTCATTTTCTTCATCAGTTAGATGATCTATATTCATGGGCGTAGACGTACTTTTCGATTCTTTCATTTCATATTTTTCTAAAATCATTTCTATTTTATTTTTCTAGTTTAAATAAAAATTATTTCCTTTCCTTATCACTTGAATTCCTAAATAAGATGATATTTCTCCTAAATCCTTTGTTTCAAAATCCTTGTTTAAAATTTCTTTAAAATAATCTAATGTTTCAGGATTTGTATATGCTAAAAGTAAATCATCAACATAAACCAGAAAATATATCCATTCTCCATCTTTCTTCTTTTTATATAAACAATTATCCGCTTTTCCTCGTATAAAACCATTTTTTAATAAAGTTTGATTAATTTTAATATTCCAACTTCGAGCTGACTGTTTCAATCCATATAAAGATTTCACCAATTTACAAACTTTTCCTTTATTCTTTTCATCTTCACAACCTTCTGGTTGCTTCATATAAATTTCTTCTTCAATTTCTCCGTTCAAAAATGCTGTTTTTACGTCAAATTGTCGTACTTTCATATTCTTCGTACTTGCAATTGCTAAAAATGTTCTAAATGTATTCTGTTTCACAACAGGTGCAAATGTTTCGTTATAATCTTGACCAAATTTTTGAGAATAACCTTTGACAACAAGACGGGCTTTAAATTTTTCAATTTCTCCTTCGGAATTTCTTTTCAGTTTAAAAACCCATTTATTTCCAATTGCTGTCTTTCCTTGAGGCAAATCTATTAATTCCCAGGTCTTATTATTTTTTAGAGAAATCAATTCTTCTGAAACAGCTTCTAACCAATATTTTCTTTCATTTTCAGGTAATTGAATCATTTCCTTCCAAGAATTTGGTTGGCTAGTTTCAAAATTTATATCTTCGACAACATATGCCAATCTTTCAGGAGGAATTCCTTTTGTCTCTCTGGATGATCTTCTTACTTCATTTTTTACTTTTTCCTTACTATTTTCTTCAAATTCATCTTCATTATTTTCTTCATTTCTATAAATTTCTCTTTTCTTCTGTGGATCAGAAAAAATTGATTCATCAAATATTACATCACAGCTTGTCACTATTCTATTAGTTATAGGATTCCATAATCGATATCCATTTTCTGTGTAACCAATCATATATAATTTTTCATTAATTTTATCAAATTTATTTCTTTTAAACTTTTGTATATAACAATATGCAACACATCCAAATATTCTTAAAATTTTTATATTAGGCTTAAATCCATACCATAGTTCGGCTGGAGTTTTATTAATTAAACTAGCTGCTCAGAGCGCCTTCGGCGCTCTTCACACCTAGACGGGGGCTCCGCCCCCTGTACCCCCGAGTGGTACATAGTATTTGGTTGAAAGTAGTAAAAGGTTTTCATCCATTTTGTTTCAATCAATATATTTCATAAAACATTCATTTCTTTTTGTGTTCTTATTTAAAATATATTTTTATTTAATCAGTAAATTAATTATATATTTTATTATTGTATATGGTATATATATGTATGTGGCTCAAAGATACTCGAAAGTTCTTGGCCGCAACAACCACATTTCTCCAAGTGTCCCTATCCTGAGCCCTTGTCCCATCTCTCTTACGTCCCTTCCTACGCGTCATTGGTTTTCCAAGCGGACGTTTTCCAATCGGTCTCCCCACCAATATCTTTTTCCTCTCCCATTCTAGCCACGTGCCCTGCCTATCGCAGCTTTTTCCCTTTTATAATCCTAACTATTTCTGAAGATGCAGAGAGGCCATGCAATTTCTTGTTATGCAGTCTCCCCCATTCCCCGGTGACCTTATCTTTCTTTGGCCAATAAATGCAGGGAATAATCCTATCCTACAGGCAAAATAATTTTTTTATATATTCCCTTTGATATAATTTTGATGAGATAAACCTCTTTATTGCAAGATAACAGGCGTTTCCCGATTGCAACCCCGATTTAAATTCTTCTCAAATATTATTATCCTTTGTGATTACATTCAATTTTTCAACATATTCAAATTCTACATTTTGTATCTTAAGATTTTGTATGTTAATACTCTTCCTCTTTGTTACTAAATATTTTTTCTTATCACTATTAATTTCAAACCTCCATTAATATTTCCTCGCTATCTGTAATTGCAATTGCCGAATCTCCTATTATATTTAAGTCGTCTGGGTAACCTAATATTTTACAATTGATTTCCGTATCTTATTTTTTCTTTACTACCTTCAAGACAAATTTGAAGATCAAAATTTGAAAAAGTTTATGCTGATCTATATTGAGTCATGCGTATGTTTTACTAAAGTCTACAAATAATTAGTGAACAGAAATATTGAATTCGCGATTTTTTTCCTAATATCTGTCATAATGATAATATCTTAATTAATGTTGGTCGATTTGGCCTGAACCCGCAATGATATCTCCTAATATTTCCTCCGCCTATGGTTCTTAAGTATTGTATATGTTATAATAGTGAAATAGAGTATAATATTTCTTGATCATTACATTTTGATATTTTATTTTCATTGCTAGATTATTATTGAATATTTTTAATTATAATGAAACTTGAGAAAATGCACTTGAGACAATTTATAAAAATTAACGGTATAAAACTATAGATAAATGACCAATATATACATTCATTAATAGTATTAATTTAAATTAATTGATTTATTTGTTTTTTTATTATTAAGTTCATTTATTAATTTTTTTAGATCATAGTTATTTTCCTCCCTTAAAAGAAACTTATCTAATTCTGTGGTGCTAGGGGATTTGAAAATTATTAGTCTCAATATGAAGATTTCGCTTACAGTTTCTGTCATGTCCGACCTCCGTCCAACAGTTATTTCCCTCAAGTTTCTTGCTTCGCTTAATCATGTGATCTATATATTTAATTTTTTTTGATTCATTGTAATAAAATTTAAACAAATAAAAATTTTCACTTTGTTAATTTATAAAAATTTCAAATTAAACTGATTGTGAGTGATACGCTTTGCCAATACTTTGAATAATTTGTGTATAGAAATATTGAATGTTCTTAGCGAGATTTTTTAACCTTTCACTTTCAAATAGAAAAGAAGAAATATATTCAAATATATAGAAAGAATAAATAAAAATTAAGTTAATATAAATATGATCTAAATATTTTATTAAATTAATTAAAATGGGAACTTTTAGAATAAATTATCTAATTGAATTGATATTTGAATATTAGAATTTAAAATAAAAAGGGAAATATTATAATAATTCTTTGATTGGGAATAGCTATGATAATTCATTGTTTGAAATGATTCCGCTAGGCCGACAGTGAGCCGCGAGCTGCTCTTGAATGAACAACACGGAGAATTATATAAACTTTAAAAAATTAATTTCTGCGGTTATTGTTGACATATAAATAAAATTTATAGCCTATGTTACTCTAGGGGTATATAAGAATATTGTGATGTAATTTCATAGAAATCGGTTCAGCCAATTCAGAGTCTATAAAATAGTAATTTTCCGGACAGACAGACAGACAGACAGACAGACATGAAAAATTCTAAAGTCACTTTTGGATTCTAGAGGTCATGAAACGCGAAGATATGCAAAAATTTTTAAATTCTGAGAAATGTGCAGACAAAAACCTTTTTTTATATATATAGATTACTCGTTGGACTTCTATTTAGTAAATATGCAGCCGTTTTTATAGCTTCACTCCAAAATATTTTAGACAAATTACTTCCCAATATCATAGAACGAGCTTTCTCAACAAGGGATCTATTTAACCTTTCTGCTTTACCGTTCTGCTGAGGAGTATAAGGAGAAGTAAAACTTATATTAATCCCACTTTCTAAACAGAAGTTTTTAAATGAACGTGATGAATATTCTCCCCCATTATCACATTTAAGACAATGTATTTTAAAATTAAATTTGCTTTCTACAAAAAACTTGTATTGTTTAAAAGATTTTTCAGTTTCAGATTTATCCTTAAGGATATAAACAATTGTAAAATTCGTAAAATCATCTAGGAATGTCAAAAAATATTTACCTCCGTCTAAAGAAATCGGATTTATTGGGCCACAAATATCTGAGTGGATTATTTCTAGAGGTCTTTTCGCCTTTGGAGGAGATCCTTTATGGGATTCTTTTACTTGCTTACCCTGAACACAAATTTCACAAAATTTTTGAACATCCTTCGATAATTTTTCATGTCCATGTACCATTTTATATTTAGATAATTTTTCTAAGCCGGATCTTCCAATGTGACCAAATCTTCTATGCCAAATATCTTCAATAATCGATGATTGACAAATTCCTGCCTCGGATTCCATCATTTCTTGAAGTCTTAAAGAGACACGATATAATTTTTTATGATTAATATCTGAAGCAAATAATAAATTATTTCCATTATATATTTTAGCTTGTTCATTATTAAAAATTATTTTTAGATTATTTTGATTCATCTTCTTTACCGATAATAAATTATGGGACAAATCAGGAATATAAAGTACATCTTTAATAAAACAATTATCTCCTGATAATGTTCTAGTTTTTAATATTCCCCTTTTAGTAGCATTTAAACTTTGATTATTCTTAGCTGTCCCTATCTTAATATTTGGTTGTAAATTTTCATATTTAATAAAATAAGAATCATCATTAATCATATGTTCTGTGGCACCAGAATCTAAATAAAAATGAGTAAATTTGTCCCTAGATTCACTTAAATTTGTTAGAGGACATTCTTCTTCTTTGAAATTGAATGATAAGAAATTTAATTCTTTATCAATATCATTATTTTTTGAAAAATGAGATTCACCTAAACTCGATCTATTCTTAAAATTTTCTTTATTAAACCAACAATACTGACTTTTATGATTGGTCCTATTACAATGGGTGCATTTAAAATTCTTCTTAAAACTAAATCTTCTATTCTTATTGTTATTAAATTCTTCATATTTTGGCTTTGAAATAAAAGCTGATTTATTATTTGAAATATTATTTTCATTTCGTAAATGATTCCTTTTAGCTTCTTCATCCAATAATCTATTTTTAACAAACTCTAATTCTAAGTTTTGGGGATTAAGAGTTTCGATAGCGGTTACAATATTTTTATAACTTTGAGGTAATGAATTTAGTAAATAACAAATTGAAGTGATTTTATCCAGCGATCCACCGGCGCTTATTAATTGGCGAATTAAACTATCAAATTTTGATAAATATTCAACCATTGATCCATCACCTTCAATAAATTTAAGATTTATTAATTTCTTTTGAATAAACAATAAACTAGAAATCCCTTTTCTATTAAATGTCTTTTCTAAAGATTGCCACATTTCATATGCGGTTTCTTTATCTTTTATATATTCAAGATGAGTATCATCAATAGCCATAGTTATTAAAGATTTACACTTACGTTCCTTTTTAAGATCTGCATTTGGCGCATCATTTTTTATTTCTCTTTCTATAGCTATTTCACATTCATTCTCAACTAAAATAATCTTCATCCTAAATTTCCAATTATCAAAATCTTTACCTTTGAATGGTGTGATATTCCTTTCAGTATGCTTTTGAAAGTTCATGTTATTTTTTTTTTGATGTTCTTTATTTAAATAATAATTTTTTTTTTTTTAATTTCTTCCTGGGTCCATAACCTATTGAAAGAAATTAAAATTAAAGGAAATATACTTCTCTTGAATTAGAACAACAAAATATAATTTTATTTTTTTTTATTTACATCATAATAATAAACATAAATATATTTATTTTCATAGCAACGCTACAGGTGGCAATTAGTCGTACTTAACAGTTTTTTACTTTATATGTAGGCTGTAAGTCAATGTTTAAATAAAGAAGGTAAAATTACATGAATAGGTTACTATTTTTTAATTGAAATAACAAACATTTTAACATTAATTATATAGTTTATAAATTTAGCAATTTTCTTAATTCATATTTAATAATATTATTTATAATATAACATAAATTTAAAGATTATTGATAGCTTTACCATTGAAATTAATATTAATTCACGAAATATTAAACATTTATTACACGGTGGACCAAAAGTCCGGTAACATTTCAAATGGTTATAAAAAATACAAACAGAGATATGAGAGAAAATGTTTATTTATTATAAAAGTACAAAAATCAAGGTTTTATTTTTTAAAAATAACGGCGTCCAAATGTGCCCCTTGTTTAGTTTGGCACCCCTGTAACCTAGTGCGGAAATTTTCCATCACCGCCCGACAAGTGTTTGGAGAAATGTTCTGAATTTCCTAGCGTATATTTTCTTTTAATTCTTCAATAGACTGAGGGTTGTTATTAAAAACTTTACTTTTGAGGTATCCCCAAAGGAAAAAGTCCATTGGTGATAAATCCGGGCTGCGGGGTGGCCAGTGAATGTCACCTCTTATGATGGATATGATTTTTTGTCCAAAAATTTCACGAACCGCTGCTATTGTGTCGATGGAGGTTTGACATGTGGCCCATCTTGTTGAAACCATGTTCGTTGATTAAAACCATAGTAGTCCTGTAATGCTTGAGCAAAAAAGTTCTGTAGCATGGCAATGTATCGCTGTGTGTTGACGGTAACGGGACGGCTTCTCTGATCCTCATACAGTAACTTTGGGCGAGTGTAAGGGCTTTTGGTGCCTCAATTGCGGTTTAGCATCACTCTAGTATCTGCAATTTTGCCTGTACACATGCCCAGTTAGGTTAAAATTTGCCTCGTCTGAGAAAAAGATGTTATTGAAGCACGTAAACCTCGCAAGCATTTATTCCACTTGCTGGATATTTTCTTTTAAACTTGTTGAAACTTCGTTTTTCGATACATTTATTCTTTTTTTGGAAAAAGATTTTTATATAACAACTCAACTCTTAACTGCTTATTTTTTAACAACAAAGACCAATATTAAATAATATCAAATTTCATTTAATTAATTAATTTAATGCTTTCACCAACCTTATTTAGCTAAACATTTTACAACGTAAACACACAAGATCGTCAATGTGTTCCTGTATTTTATTCCTAATATTATAAGGAGTTCGTCGAGAAAAGTTGATAATTTTATTTGATACTAGTTCAATTTTATGTTTCACCTTGTTATTGTTCTCAATTCCTTTGAAAATTTTGGAGAATTTTTTAATAATGTCTATTAATTTATCATTGCAAAAGAATTCTACTTTATCAAATTCGCTAGGTGGTATTATATCTTCCTGATTAATTATTTTCATTGTTCGTTCAATTTTAATATTTCTAATTATATTAATCGAATTAATATTACTATTTATCTATAGTTAAGGTTTCTGATCTATTACCTAGATTCGAATTTAATAATTTTTCAAAATAGTTCCTCCATATATTTTTAGTATCGCCCGCGTCTGTTTATAAATTATTATTAAATCTAACCGTAACTGATAACCCTTTTTAATATTTTTAAAATTAATTATTTTTAATTTAATTTTGTTAAATTTGTATCATACCAGTCTTATGATATGCCTAGTATATAAAATCGAAGTGTTTCAATAATATTAGTCTCATTCACTATATTATTTCTAAAACATTCATTTTCAAATTTTTGAATCCAAATTATTGGATCTTGATTTTTATTAAATTTTTCTAAATTTAATTTTTTTTCAATATCATGAAAATTAAAATGAGTTGCACTTAGCTGTAGTTGTAATTTTTCGATTTCCATTTCCAAATTTTTCTTTTCTTCTTGATTGAAGTTGATTTCATTAGAAATTTCTTCTAATGGAATTTTATTAAAAGAAATATTTTCACCTTCATCAAAATAAATTTTTTTAAGTTCTTCATTTAATTTTATACCAATTTTACGATATCCTTGAATGGGTTTTATAGCCAGCATTGAGCTCTTAATTAGAGTTTGAAAGTAATATGGGATGATTTTGAACTTTCCTTGATTCTTCTGGTAACCTATACCATAGTTCTTTGTTTTCGGACAACCCAGAAATTTCATATTCATTTTCTTCCTTTTTTACAATATGTACAAAAAAAAATTTTTTTTCCATTTTAAAATTGAAAATTAATTTGTAAAATAATAACAAACAGAATTTATTATATCTAAGAAGAATAATTAATTTTCAAGTTTATTTTCTTTAAATTATTTTACAAGTTTATAATCAAAAATACATATAAATAGATCAACAATAAATGGGTCAATTAGATGTCCATAACATAAATAAATAGGTAGAGGTAAATATAAATATATTTTACATATATATATATATACCTGTCTAATACCAATTTTCTTTTTTTCCAAATTTATTATGTTACCACAAATCCACTCCTCTTGCTCTTGCTGAGGTCATTGCAGCCCCCCCCCCCCCGTATCATACACCCTCTATTCCAAAAGAAACCGAACTTTTTAAAAACACATAAAAGATGGCCATCAGTTGTCCGTCCATTAGATCCTCCAGCGCAAATAGCACACTATCGGAACTAATATCAGGGCAACTACAATGTTGGTGAGTGTAGACGGCACCCGAGGTTGCAATACGAGACGATACTGTGAGAGCCTGTATTTTTCCTCCCGCAACCGATTTATATAGAAGCCCATTCCCGTCCCAAACATCCATTAGGTCGTCCCTAAAAACATAAAAAAATAAAATGTATCCATTTCATTAATTCGATTGAAAACAATGGAAATGAAATAATTCGATAACTAAGGAAAAAATCGGCAGTGATTCACTCTAGCCTCTCACAATTGGAATTGGATTAAATAACATAATAAACCTATTCTATTTCAATTCCATTGAATTAATGAAATTCTAAATTAAAATTAATTAATAATATTTATTAAACCTTACTTTTGTGAAAATGACTCAGGGAGCTTCAAAACATCAAAATCACGACAACGAAAATACTATCTCTGGCGAGATATTAAAAATCAATAAATAACATCCACTTACCGTATTTAGGGGGGCCCCATACTCTTCAAAAGAGGAGGATGAGGCCGATGATGATGATGATCATGATGAATTTGAAGTTGATTGTCAATTTTGAAATTAAGAAAAGTAATTTTCCTTTTAAATTGGCTTACTTTAAAAAAAAAAACATTTAAAATATCATTTTATAAATTATTTACTTGAAGATGAAAATAAATTTGGATCTAAAAAATAGAAAAAGAAAAAAATGGTATTAGTCAAGAAATTAATTACAATAATTTTCATAATATTAATAGAAAAAACATTTTTTTTTAAAAAAAAAAATTAAAATATAACAAATACCTACAGATACTTACATGCCGAAAAGTGGTTTAAATTTTGGATAGGTGTAACCGAAAATATGATGCTATGAGATTCGAAAATCTTTAAAAAAAAAAGAAAAAAAAGAAAAAAATTAATATAAATGAGAAATTTAAATTATGTGAACTATAATAAATAAAAATTAAACTTACTTGAATGAATGATGGATGATAAATGATATGCCGAAACTATAAATAAAAAAAAATAAATTTTCTATTAATCAATTTATTTTTATGAATATTATAAAATACATAGAGGTGTAAAATAATAAGAATTTTTATAATTGAGTGAATATATTCATTTTGAATATAAAATTTACTATATTATTTATGATAAATAAATTCAACATTGCAACTTACAGATGCCCCCAAATGATTGGCCGAAAAAGATTCTGAAAATAATAAAAATAAAAAAACAAATTATTAATAGTCTTGATATGGATATAGTTTAATAGAAATTTATAATAAATAATATGAAGAAAAATAAAATAATAATAATATTTCAATGAAATAATGATTTTTTTTTTTTTTTTGTACATGAGTTGAAAAACCTTCATCAGGTACCAGTGGGGAATGCTTAGTCTAAAGCAGAGTTGCGCCCCTCCTGGTTATGTGGGATTTTTACCTCACTACCCCGGAACCAGAGACAGAAGGGTGACGCCACTTTATGCATCTTAATAAGGAATGCCCGGAAGTACCCGTGCCCTGTAAGAAATTGACACGGGTAAAAATTTATTTCTCCATGGCCCCTGTCAATCCATGATTTTATATGAGGGACTAATTTCCTTGTCCATTGCCCAAGGTTATTCTCCCAACGGCTCTGCCAACGCTGTGTTTCCTTTCTTGCCTGTTGTTTGCTAATTCTGGTCAAGAAAATAGTTCTTCGTTCTTCAGCTAGAAGATCTATAGGAATAACTCCTGCTATTAAGAGAACCGCCTCCCCACCAACCGTTCTATAGGCACTGGTAATTCTCAAGGCACATTTTCGTTGGACCGATACTAATCTTGTAATTGTACTTATGTTAATTTCTAAATTAATATTATTTTCGGTAATTTCTTTCTCCTGAAAAAAACAACTCATCTATTATTGAATACGCTTAGTGCTCAACCGGGCAGATTGCTGTACTTTCAAGGAGTTTAATAAAAAAAATCTATTATTGAATAAATTATAGCTTCTATTTAACTACTTTTGTTGTTATTTTTCAAAATAAAAATAAAATTAAAAATTAAAAAAATAAATGAACTAAATATTCCTCTTCCTCTACCGCTTTAATGCAACAAAAAATATTCTTCAAAAATCTCCATTTTGATTTGTTTTTTATATGGGATATTTCGTTAAAAATTAATAATTTTAATCATTATTTTTATGTTTGAAATGAATCAAGATTCCATTTTCGTAGTAATAATTGAAATATTCGATTTTTTGGATTATTTACTTCAATAGGAAGACAAACCAACTATTCCACTAACCTCCACCACGTCCTCCTCTTCCTCCATCGCTTTTACGCAACACAAAAGCTTCTTCAAAAATCTCCACATGTTTCGTTCCGAATTTGATAGCTGGAACAACGAATCCATGGAAACTTGGCCCTTTTATACTTTTTCAACAATCGGATTTGTGAATCTCCAAGGTGCTTCTTTCTTTCTTTCTTTTCCCCCATTTTATAAATTTATAAATTTTATAAATTCTTTACAATGGAATTGAGATCCCTGATCTACTTTTTATTTATTTCAATTCTACTTATAATGCGTTAGCAACTACATTTTCGGTCTCGTTTATATGTTTTATCCCATCAATTTCATATTCTTGAAGCAGTAACGCCCACCTGGCCAGTTTCTTGGTGGAATCCTTTTTTGTTAGCAACCACCTTAAGTGTTTATGGTCCGATTCAATTGAGAAATTGTTTTCCCTCTAAATATACTTGCCACTTTTTTAGGGCAAATATTATTGCTTTCGCTTCCTTTTCAATTGTTGAATAATTTCTTTGTGCTTTATCGAATATTTTATTTGCATACTCCATGACTCGTTTATGGCCATCAATTTCTTGCATAAGGACTGCGCCCATCACAACTTCAGATGCATCTGTTGTAACTATGAATTATTTTGAAATGGCTGGGATGTATTCCACTGGAAAAGTCGTTAGTTTTTTCTTTAAGTTCATTAAAACTCTTTTCACATGTATCTATCCATGTAAATTTCTTGTGGTTCGTGCTATCATTTAATGGTTTAGTGATATTACTAAATTTTCCAATTAAGGCTCTATAAAAATTAGCCATGCCGATAAACCTTTGTAGTTAACTTTTTGATTAAGGTCAGGGATAGTTTATTAATACTTTTATTTTCTCTTTAGGGATTACTATCGAAAATTTCTTCTTCCTGAAAAAAACAACTCATCTATTATTGAATAAATTATAGCTTCTATTTAAATACATTTGCTGTTACTTTTCAAAATAGAAATTAAATTAAAAATTAAAAAAAATAAATGAACTAAACATTCCTCTTCCTCCATCGCTTTAATGCAATAAAAAAGTTTCTTTAAAAATCATCACATGTTTCAGTTCCGAATTTGATAGCAGGAACCACGAATCCATTGTAACTTGGCCCTTTTATACTTTTTTCAACAATCGGATTTGTGAATCTCCAAGGTGCCCTTTTTTATTTTTCCCCATCTTATTTGGATTTTTTAGATTATTTACTTCAATAGGAAGACAAACCAACTGTTCCACTAACCACCCCCACGTCCTTCTCATCCTCCATCGCTTTAATGCAACAAAAAAGTTTCTTTAAAAATCTCCACGTTTTAGTTCCGGATTTGATAGCGGGAACAACGAATCCATGGAAACTTGGCCCCTTTATACTTTTTTCAATAATCGGATTTGTGAATCTCCAAGGTGCCCTTTTTTCGTATCGTACTTTCGTACCGCAATGAATGCTCGTATTGTAGCAATAGAGCATTTGATCAATTATCGAATACCATTTCTGTTGATTATTAATTGACGTTCTAATCATCTTTTCCACCGTCCGATTAAACCGTTCTATTTGGCCATTTGCTTGATGATGGTAGGCTGATATAAAATGTATATCCATCTTATTTTCTTGGCAAAATTTTATAAATTCTTTACAATTGAATTGAGATCCCTGATCTAATGTTTTATAAATAATTTAAAAAGTTTTAAAAGTTGTTTTTTAATCTTTTATGAATACAAAAATATTTTCAAAACGTCAATTGAAAATGAAAATCCAATTATGAGATCAAAATTATAATTATTTATTCAGTAAATGTTGAATGTTTTCTGTGTTTTATAAATAATTTAAAAAGGCCAATATTAAAAATTCATTCATTAAAGAACTTTCATTCTGTGATAGCTCCATTGTCATTGCTAATTTGACAACATCAGTGAATCTGATAGAATTACTTTCTTGCAAAATGCTTGCTTTAATTACAGGGCTTCTTAAACCTCTGCATCTGTTGTAACTATGAATTTTTTTTGAAATGTCTGGGATGTATACCACATAGCTTCTATTTAACTACATTTGCTGTTACTTTTCAAAATAGAAATTAAATTATAAATTAAAAAAATAAATGAACTAAACATTAGAAATGGTATTCTTTATTTTTCTTTCTTTCGTAGATAATAAAATAATTAGAAAAAAAATAAAAATATCGAATTATTATTTATTTCATAAATGAATTTTTTTTACTTAAATATTTATGAATTTTTCCCAGGTTGTTCTCTAACAGATGCTCGTACGCGCTCTATGTTTACGGGCTCTCTCGATGTTCTAGGTCGGCCGGATCGTGGTTGATTTAATGTTGAACCCGTCTCCTCGAACTTCTGTACCCAATTTTTAATTGCACGAGTTGATGGAGCTTGATTTTTATTTCGTATGTTGTACTGTGTACAAAATTTTCGTCGCGCTTCAGTTGCAGAATCGTTGCGATAGTACTCACGTACGCAAAACGCGCGTTGTGCTCCGCTGAACGACACTATGGCACTGAATTCCAACTAGCCGCTCTCGCGTTTAGTAACGCCCCGCTCCCCCCTATTCCCCGCAATTCGAAGCAGCGCTCTATTCAAATGTTACCGGACTTTTGGTCCACCCTGTATATTTTAATAATAAAATTTAGTTCAATCACTGTTTATATTGTCCACTAAGCTTTATTCAATTAACTCTATTAATATCCGCAATGTGAATAGGCTTACAGATACGCACATCTATTCCACTTGCTGGATATTTTCTTTTAAACTTGTTGAAACTTCGTTTTTCGATACCTTATTCTTTTTTTGGAAAAAGATTTTTATATAACAACTCAACTCTTAACTGCTTATTTTTTAACAACAAAGACCAATATTAAATAATATCAAATTTCATTTAATTAATTAATTTAATGCTTTCACCAACCTTATTTAGCTAAACATTTTACAACGTAAACACAGAAGATCGTCAATGTGTTCCTGTATTTTATTCCTAATATTATAAGGAGTTCGTCGAGACAAGTTGATAATTTTATTTGATACTAGTTCAATTTTATGTTTCACCCTGTTATTGTTCCCAATTTTTCTACTTTATCAAATTCGCTAGGTGGTATTATATCTTCCTGAATAATTATTTTCATTGTTCGTTCATTTTTAATATTTCCAATTATGTTAATCGAATTAATATTACTATTTATCTATAGTTAAGGTTTCTGATCTATTACCTAGATTCGAATTTAATAATTTTTCAAAATAGTTCCTCCATATATTTTTAGTATCGCCCGCGTCTGTTTATAAATTATTATTAAATCTAACCGTAACTGATAACCCTTTTTAATATTTTTAAAATTAATTATTTTTAATTTAATTTTGTTAAATTTGTATCATACCAGTCTTATGATATGCCTAGTATATAAAATCGAAGTGTTTCAATAATATTAGTCTCATTCACTATATTATTTCTAAAACATTCATTTTCAAATTTTTGAATCCAAATTATTGGATCTTGATTTTTATTAAATTTTTCTAAATTTAATTTTTTTTCAATATCATGAAAATTAAAATGAGTTGCACTTAGCTGTAGTTGTAATTTTTCGATTTCCATTTCCAAATTTTTCTTTTCTTCTTGATTGAAGTTGATTTCATTAGAAATTTCTTCTAATGGAATTTTATTAAAAGAAATATTTTCACCTTCATCAAAATAAATTTTTTTAAGTTCTTCATTTAATTTTATACCAATTTTACGATATCCTTGAATGGGTTTTATAGCCAGCATTGAGCTCTTAATTAGAGTTTGAAAGTAATATGGGATGATTTTGAACTTTCCTTGATTCTTCTGGTAACCTATACCATAGTTCTTTGTTTTCGGACAACCCAGAAATTTCATATTCATTTTCTTCCTTTTTTACAATATGTACAAAAAAAAATTTTTTTTCCATTTTAAAATTGAAAATTAATTTGTAAAATAATAACAAACAGAATTTATTATATCTAAGAAGAATAATTAATTTTCAAGTTTATTTTCTTTAAATTATTTTACAAGTTTATAATCAAAAATACATATAAATAGATCAACAATAAATGGGTCAATTAGATGTCCATAACATAAATAAATAGGTAGAGGTAAATATAAATATATTTTACATATATATATATATACCTGTCTAATACCAATTTTCTTTTTTTCCAAATTTATTATGTTACCACAAATCCACTCCTCTTGCTCTTGCTGAGGTCATTGCAGCCCCCCCCCCCCCCCCGTATCATACACCCTCTATTCCAAAAGAAACCGAACTTTTTAAAAACACATAAAAGATGGCCATCAGTTGTCCGTCCATTAGATCCTCCAGCGCAAATAGCACACTATCGGAACTAATATCAGGGCAACTACAATGTTGGTGAGTGTAGACGGCACCCGAGGTTGCAATACGAGACGATACTGTGAGAGCCTGTATTTTTCCTCCCGCAACCGATTTATATAGAAGCCCATTCCCGTCCCAAACATCCATTAGGTCGTCCCTAAAAACATAAAAAAATAAAATGTATCCATTTCATTAATTCGATTGAAAACAATGGAAATGAAATAATTCGATAACTAAGGAAAAAATCGGCAGTGATTCACTCTAGCCTCTCACAATTGGAATTGGATTAAATAACATAATAAACCTATTCTATTTCAATTCCATTGAATTAATGAAATTCTAAATTAAAATTAATTAATAATATTTATTAAACCTTACTTTTGTGAAAATGACTCAGGGAGCTTCAAAACATCAAAATCACGACAACGAAAATACTATCTCTGGCGAGATATTAAAAATCAATAAATAACATCCACTTACCGTATTTAGGGGGGCCCCATACTCTTCAAAAGAGGAGGATGAGGCCGATGATGATGATGATCATGATGAATTTGAAGTTGATTGTCAATTTTGAAATTAAGAAAAGTAATTTTCCTTTTAAATTGGCTTACTTTAAAAAAAAAAACATTTAAAATATCATTTTATAAATTATTTACTTGAAGATGAAAATAAATTTGGATCTAAAAAATAGAAAAAGAAAAAAATGGTATTAGTCAAGAAATTAATTACAATAATTTTCATAATATTAATAGAAAAAACATTTTTTTTTAAAAAAAAAAATTAAAATATAACAAATACCTACAGATACTTACATGCCGAAAAGTGGTTTAAATTTTGGATAGGTGTAACCGAAAATATGATGCTATGAGATTCGAAAATCTTTAAAAAAAAAAGAAAAAAAAGAAAAAAATTAATATAAATGAGAAATTTAAATTGTGTGAACTATAATAAATAAAAATTAAACTTACTTGAATGAATGATGGATGATAAATGATATGCCGAAACTATAAATAAAAAAAAAATAAATTTTCTATTAATCAATTTCTTTTTATGAATATTATAAAATAAATAGAGGTGTAAAATAATAAGAATTTTTATAATTGAGTGAATATATTCATTTTGAATATAAAATTTACTATATTATTTATGATAAATAAATTCAACATTGCAACTTACAGATGCCCCCCAAATGATTGGCCGAAAAAGATTCTGAAAATAATAAAAATAAAAAAAACAAATTATTAATAGTCTTAGTATGGATATAGTTTAATAGAAATTTATAAGAAATAATATGAAAAAATAATAATAATAACAATATTTCAATTAAATAATGATTTGTACCTACGCTCTGCCAACGCTGTAATGTTTCCTTTCTTGCCTCTTGTTTGCTAATTCTGGTCAAGAAAATAGTTCTTCGTTCTTCAGCTAGAAGATCTATAGGAATAACTCCTGCTATTAAGAGAACCGCCTCCCCACCAACCGTTCTATAGGCACTGGTAATTCTCAAGGCACATTTTCGTTGGACCGATAGTAATCTTGTCATTGTACTTATGTTAATTTCTAAATTAATATTATTTTCGGTAATTTCTTCCTCCTGAAAAAAACAACTCATCTATTATTGAATACGCTTAGTGCTCAACCGGGCAGATTGCTGTACTTTCAAGGAGTTTAATAAAAAAAAATCTATTATTGAATAAATTATAGCTTCTATTTAACTACTTTTGTTGTTATTTTTCAAAATAAAAATAAAATTAAAAATTAAAAAATAAATGAACTAAATATTCCTCTTCCTCTACCGCTTTAATGCAAAAAAAAATATTCTTCAAAAATCTCCATTTTGATTTGTTTTTTATATGAGAATTTTCGTTAAAATTAATAATTTTAATCATTATTTTTATGTTTGAAATGAATTAAGATTCCATTTTCTTAGTAATAATTGAAATATTCGATTTTTTGGATTATTTACTTCAATAGGAAGACAAACCAACTATACCACTAACCTCCACCAATTCCTCCTCTTCCTCTACCCAACACAACAAAAAATTCTTTTGAAAAATCTCCACATTTTCAGTTCTTGATATGATAACGAGAACAACGAATCCATGGAAACTTGGCCCTTTTATGCTTTTTTCAACAATCGGATTTGTGAATCTCCAAGGTGGCCTTTTTTCTTTTTCCCCATCTTTTTTGGATTTTTTAGATTATTTACTTCAATAGGAAGACAAACCAACTATTCCACTAACCTCCACCACGTCCTCCTCTTCCTTCATCGCTTTTTTACGCAACAAAAAACTTTTTTTAATAATCTTAACATGTTAAGAGTCCGTGAAATGATAACTCGAACAACGAATCCATGGAAACTTGGCCCTTTTATACTTTTTTCAACAATCCGATTTGTGAATCTCCAAGGTGCCCTTTTTTCGTACCGTACTACTCGTATTGTAGCAATAGAGCATTTGATCAATTATCGAATACCATTTCTGTTGATTATTAATTGACGTTCTAATCATCTTTTCCACCGTCCGATTAAACCGTTCTATTTGGCCATTTGCTTGATGATGGTAGGCTGATATAAAATGTATATCCATCTTATTTTCTTGGCAAAATTTTATAAATTCTTTACAATTGAATTGAGATCCCTGATCTAATGTTTTATAAATAATTTAAAAAACAAACTTTTAAGTTTGTTTTTTAATGTTTTATGAATACAAAAATATTTTCAAAACGTCAATTGAAAATGAAAATCCAATTATGAGATCAAAATTATAATTATTTATTCATATAATCTTGAATGTTTTCTGTGTTTTATAAATAATTTAAAAAGGCCAATATTAAAAATATAAACATTCTTTGAATGTTTAGAACATTTATCTTTATTCGATTAGATATACCAGCTGGTCAGAGCGCCTTCGGCGCTCTTCACACCTGGACGAGTGCTCCGCCCCCTCTTCGGAGGACCATTTCTTCCGCTTTCGTAAGCCCTGACCCTGTTTCCCACCGGGGTTGGTTACCACGATCTTCCACAAGGTTGCTCAGGTTACCAATGAACACCACCAAGGAGGTGAAAGTCGGAATTGAGTAGGAGAGGCTAAGTCACACTAACAGTGTCATATATTGCGCATCACTACCCCATTTGGTGTTTTCATATATACATATATTAATTTAATACCTCTTTCCAAACAACATTTCGAGTATAACATTCATTCTCCGGTGGTAATAGAACCTTCAAATTTTTTCCATTCTTAACTCTTGAAAAAGCTACATAAAGCATTCCATGCATGAATACAGAGATTCTAAGATCAACTCCAACAAATTCAAATGTTTGACCTTGTGCTTTATGAATGGTTATTGCGAATGCTGGTCTTATAGGGAATTGATGCCTTTGAAGAGTACATCCAATATGTGCTTTATTTGAATCAAGGGTAATTCTAGGAAGATAAACCTCTTTACCCGATTGTTCACCAGTAATAATTTTGGCTTTTAATATATTATTACACATATCATTAACAATCAATCTTGTTCCATTGCATAGGGCTTCTGCGACATCTAAATTTCGGAGCAACATAATAATTGTATTTTTTTTTATTTTCAATTCATGTGGTGGCAAATCGGCTATTTCAATTGAATTTAGAAATTCTGTCGTTAATTGTAAAGCTCCTTCAGGCTTATCTTTGACCGTGTCATAACTTTTATAAATTTTATATTCTCCAGGTAGTTTATCAATAATATCAATATTAATTTTACTTACATCTTTATTTAATAGAGCAAGTATAATTCGATCTTTCATTGTTTCATAATTTCTATTTGCTATTTTCTATTTCCAAACACTTCATCAATGAGATTGCCATTAGAAATCATATAATCAAGAAGCTTGATTTCACCTATGGCAATGTTTCTTAACCTTTTGGTTACAATGAACCCCTTTAAAAATTTTAAATAAGTCACGAACCCTTTTGTGAAAAAAATGCTTTAGCATTATTTATTAAAAATTAAATTCTGTGTTATTAATTCAATAATATAAAAATAATATAATAATTCTCAAACATAAAAATTTTTATAAATTCAATCACATAGAAAACTTGAAACACAGTGTTTTATTAAAATGTTTTTCAAATGAAACTTAATGTGAAGGCTGTTGCTGCTTTTCCTTAAATAAGATGTTGAATTGAAGAATAGTTTTCGATAAAGCAACGCGCATATCATGTTCCACATTCAGTCGATTTCGATCTTTTGTTTTAATTGTGACAAGTGTGGAAAATCCAGCTTCACAAAGATACACTGTAGCAAACGGAATAATGGCTGCCATAGCTCTTTTTACAAGCAGTGGGTAGGCTTCTCTTACAGAACACCAAAACTCTCCAAGAGTTTTTGAAATCGAAATTCATTTTTAACAATGCCTTTGTTTTCAAATCAACAAGTTCATCTTTGGCAAGGTCCATGTCATCGATACAGTTAATATCACAAAGAAAAGGATTGAGAATCCACAACTTATCTTTATTATTTATTTATTTATATTTATTCCATCCGAATTAAAATATTTTTCAAATGAATCCTGAAGTACTTCCAGGTGTGTTCACAGATTTCATTTTTCAAATTATTCAATGCTAAACTATCTTGCTGAGAACTATTTTTAAGAAGCACTTCATCCAAAATTTGAAAATTTGCAAATAGCCCACTTTTTACTCTATTTTTCCAAAGTGCAATTTTCAATAAAAATGACTGTAATTTCTCAGCGGCATCCATAATTGTTATATCAGGCCCTTGAATTGAAAGACATATACCGTTCATGTAATTAAAAATGTCTGCAAGGTAAGCCAATTTACATATAAAATCTTTGTTATTAAAATATACGAAGAGTGTGTTTTCTTTTTCTTCTAAAAAAAGTGCTACTTCTGTCGTCAACATGAAAATTCGTTTCAAAACCTGCCCTCGTGACAGCCAGCGCACTTCCGTGTGGTACAGAAGTACTTCATGTTCTGCGTTCATTTCTTGACACAGTGTTTTAAAAAGACAATGATTAAGAGCTCTGCTTCTAATAAAATTCACAGCTTTAACAACTATTGACAATACTTCTTTTAAGTTGGTTGGAAGAGTTTTTGTTGCAAGTGCATGTCTATGTAAAAAACAATGTGTAATAATAACATTTGGAGCATCTTTTTTTACCAATTGAGTAAAGCCAGATTTATTGCCAAGCATCGTAGGTGCTCCATCCGTACAAAGTGAATGAAGTTTTTGTTTCCAATCGAAGTCGTGTTTGGAAAAGAAAACATTTAAAATTGCTAAAACATCAACTGCCTTTGTAGTTTGTAAAAGAGGCTCACAAAATAAGAATTCTTCTTTAATAGTATCAGCAGATACGTAACGAACGAAAACAAGAAGTTGACAACAATTCGAGATGTCTGTAGTTTCATCCAGCTGCATACTAAAGGGAAATGGCATTACTTTCAATTCATCGATGATCTGCTTTAAGATATTGCAAGAAATTTCAATTATTCTTGAATGTATCACGTCATTGGACAATGGAATAGCCTCAAGCTTTTTTCTCTGTTCCAATCCACAAACTAGTTCAACCATTTCCAGTGCACATGGCTTAATTAATGTCTCTGCAATAGTATGCGGTTTCTTACTTTTTGCAATACGATATGCAACTTTGAAAGATGCCTCAACCAAAGGTTTTTGGGGAATACAAAATCCAAGTTTCGTTAATGTTCCAGATTTTGAAAACTGGGCTTTTTTCTTTGTAAAGAATCCCAGATCTTTAGATGCATTCTCAGGATGAAGAGATTTGAGATGCTCTATCAATTTTGCCGGTTTCATACTAGCGTTTGCCAATACTTTTCCGCACAGAAAGCATTGTGGCCTTTCAACACCATCCGATTCTTTCATGCAACAGAATCCATATTTTACGTAATTTTCATCATATTTCCTTTTTTTGGACATTTTGGGCTACAAAAAATATGAAATAATCAAATGAATTCACATTTTAATTATTCACAAATGAATTACCTGACTGAGCTTACCTTTAGTTGAAAACACCATTGGTAATACAAAAAAAAAAACACTTGAAAAAACTGTTACTCAAGAAAACGCTTGAGGAAAAAAATTATTTATTATGGAAAAGTTTTTTTTCATTCAGTTTAGTTAAAATGTAGAAAAGTTTTAACAATTTGCAAAAACTTTGCACAACTGATTTGTGAAAACACCGTTCGTAATACAAAAAAACATTTGAAAAAACTGTTACTCAAGAAAACGCTTGAGAAAAAAAATTACTTATTATGCAAAAGTTTTGACATGAATATGTCTTTTGGTTGAGTAGCAATCCGTAGAAAAATTAAGACCAAAAAGTTAAAAGCACTTTTTGAGTAAATAATATTTATTATTTATTATTACTCAAGAGAATCAAAAGCGCTTTATATTTCTTTGGTTTTGTTTTTATAATTTTTAAGTTTAAATAAATATCCCTCAAAAATATAATTTTTAGGTTTAAATAAAAACCACTCAAAAATGAAAAAAAAATATGTACATGTGATAAAAAATAATATCAATATTAAGAGAAATAATTCAAAAAGCTTTTTATTACTTCGTTTGGTTTAGAATTTTTAGGTAAAAAAGGAATGAAATAAAAATAAGAACTTGTGTTCAAGTCTAATAATTTGTATTCTTTTTCTCGTATTAATGAAAATTGTAAAAATGGCAGTCAAAAAAAAAAAAAAAAAATTTTAAATATTGATTAAACATTTTAAAAATTAAGAACAGCTGGCGGACCCCCTTGGGGGTCCATGAACCACAGGTTAAGAAACATTGACCTATGGCATTTGTTGCTAGCTCTCCATTTCCAAGTTCAATAAATAATTTCCAAACTCTATTTCTCCAGGATCAATACGCATATTTTCATTCAATGATAAAAAATAAAAATGTTTCCAGAGATTACTATTTTTTATAGATAAATCTATTAAATCACTTTTATTAGCTCGAGGCTGGACAGGAAGTCACTGTCTGAAGTCACCCCCTAAAATCATAACTTTTCCTCCAAATGGCAAGTTTGATTTTCCAATTGAACGTAATAATATATCCATATTATTTAATTCGTATTTTGGTAGCATAGGTGCTTCATCCATCAAAAAGACATCACTTCTGCCAATTCTGCTGCTTTATGAGATCCTGGTTTAATATTAGAAATTGATTCGGATGTTAAAGGCACCCTAAGTCCAAATGTTTGGTGGGATGTTCGTCCCTCTGGAAGTAGAATTGAAGCGATTCCAGTAAATGCCATACATTTTACTTTCAAATTTAGTCCATTTATAATATAATATAAACTTTTATAAATAAAAGTTTTCCCTGTGCCACCAGGCCCATCAATAAAAAAACATTTTTGTATAGATCTTCTATCATTAACAACTTGTAAAATGTTATCAACTATTTCTATTAGCCTTCCTTTAAGTAATTGATACATTCGTTGCCCTATATTATGTGATTCATTTGTGTTTATTATTTCTCGATAGCTCTGGTTATCATAATCTTGTATGTCGTCTATTCCAAAATGTTGAACCCAATAACGAAAATCTCTACCTTCTGTTGCTTCAGTATTCAATTTATAAGCAATGATTCTATAAAAACGTTGAATTGCTTCTACAACAGAATTTTCTGTTTGCACTGTTTCTCTGATAAAATCTTCTGCTTAATCTTTCTTGAACATTTCCCACAAATTTTTTGGATTTTCAGGAGACCCAAATATCAGAATTTGTGTGAAGAGAGTTCTCATTGCTCTAGGCATCATCGACATAGCAGATTCTCGTAGGCCTTCTATCCATTGTTGATCATCATAAGTACGTCCTCTTGCTAAACAAACTTGTTTATATGTTGCATATCGAATACCATTAAATGTTAAAAGATCTTTAAAGCTTGTTCCATTCTTAACATGAAACAATAACATTCTTAAATGAAAAAGTTCAGGTTGTGAAATGAAATTAACATTATGTATTCTACCGATAACTGGCTTTCGGCGAATTCTTTGCACCCATTTACTTGATTTTCCAATCCATTTGAAGTGTTCTGGAATTTGCCAATAATAATGATAGGTTAGCATCTCTAAATTTCTATCTTCAGCATTTTTCAGCTCTTTGTTATGCAAAAAATAAGCCTCTAACGTTTAACCTTTCTGTCCAATATATGCTAAATCCTCTTGTGTTTTATCTATATTTGTCATTCGATATTGCCCAGGTAGTTGAATATCTAAACGTTGTAAGAAATGGCTTTTCTTTTGAAGCTTCTGGTGCTGTTATGCATCTGCCTTCAACGTATGCATCTACTTCATTGTACATAATTCTTCGTTGATCTTCAACTATTTTAATAGATGCACAATCATGTCCTTTATAGATATTTTTATATAAATATTTTACAGTACGAATGCTTCCTACATATTCAACGTTAATATGGCATCCGTATTTTTTCAAAAGATAAGCATTGTATATGTAGCAACATGACGGTTATCTCTTGTTATTCATTTTTGTTCTTGCGATAAACAGCTAATTCATGAGAAAATTCTAAACTATGTTTATCCAATTGAGAATTATATCGACGTCTATATTTCGGTATTTCATCGTCAGTTAAAGATGTAACATCTTGAAAAGATTTAGGAAAATTAAACCGACATTTCATACGCCCATTTTTTGAAATCATACATGGTGCATTTGGGTTCAAATTTCCACACGGAATGGCCTGAAATTAGTGATAAAGAAATCTGGTGATCCATAACGATATACAATAGCCATCGTATCTTCAAAATGCTCAACATAATATCGCGTTGATCCAGTAAATGACGATGGTAGAATTATCTTCTCACCTACCACTGAATTGTTTTTTTCAGCCAATTCGTTTATTAAACGGGTAACTCCAACGTATTGAGCAAGAATTTTTTTTTGTTTAGCCTTGATCCATTGAATACGATCACCCTCTACACGAATATATGTATCGACGAGATATTGTTGAAAAAGCCGCCCACCGAAATGTAAAGCGTTGAATTTTATTTCACGCAAATCAGCACCCATTATAGTGGCATCAGGCAAAATATATTTACAGAATTTTGGACGAAATGCGATTCGATATTGTGCAAATTTTAACCGAGTAAAATGATTGCGGTTGGCATAAGGGATACTTAAAGCTGAATCAACAGAATATCCAAATGTACCATCTGGGTAGAATACTGGGTACGTAAAAGGTTCCACTCGTTTATCAGTATTTTTTAAATTGATGATTTGTCTACCACTTTGATGAACTATCATCTCATTATCCGGAAAACTTTGATCAGCGTTTAGTGTTATAACTGCACACACTTCATTGGATAAAGGCACATTAAATCTTCGATAATCCATAGTTTCATCAATAATAAAGAAAAGTTTTACTAATGGAGGTGGAATACCTTCTCTATTTGCACGTAAGTTAACTTCTTTTTCCACTTCATGCATCATCATATACGAATGAGCAAAATTGTTTTGATATCGAAATATTTGCTCTAGCAATTCTAAAAGATCTCTATTGATTCCATGGTTCAGAGGATGTTGCATCCGTTCATCAACGGCATCTTCAGGACTTAAAAAATACATTTGTCCATATTCCGGTCTTTCCAAAACGTACCAATTCATTTGTAAATTGCGGTTGTTCAAATGCTATCCGGCCATGTAAACAACAATCACCAAATGAGTCACGGTGAATTTGATTATATACACGTTCCTCAGGAAAATGGACAGCCTTACACACAGTGTATACACTCAATGTCAAAAGATCCCAAACAATGATAAGACGCATCTCTTTGAGTTGCCCGTTTCCAAGTGGATAATCGATTCTGTCCAGAAGTTCTTAAACGTCTAATATTTCTTCGACGTTGTTCTTCTAAACGATAATCCCGCTCTTCAGAGCTTTCATCAGCAATACGTTGTGCTGCTCGCTGTCGAAGTCCTTCTGAACGTTCTTCTCGTGCCCATTCAGCCATTCTTTTTATCCCTTTCATCTTGGCTGCTCGCATTGGTCTTGCAGTGGAAAAAAAGTTAAAAATGTGAAGATTAAAATATATAAATATACAAATAAATATATATATAAGATGGTAGGTTTAATCAAATGGACCATAGACAGATTTGTTTGCTAAAAACATTTTATTACATTAGAAAAATTTTAAATAATTACAATAAATACAATAATATATTCTTACCTAAAAACAAATTGGTTTTTATAGTCAATTCTTATCTTGTTAATAACTAAATAACTTAAAAAGTATAACTAATGGTTTTCCAATTTATAAAATCTAATTTACATTACCTTAACACACAACAATTCCGTCTCATTATTGTAATACAAATTAATTTATTTGAAAAACCTCCAATTGTGTCGATTGACATTATTTCGTAGGGCTCTATCGCGGGACCCAATTGGGATAACAGGCCTATCTCTCTACCTCTACGAGACTTATTTCTTCTGCAAATTTCACATCCGTTATATAATTCTCTTATTAATTTGTCCATGTTCTTAAAATAATAAAATGGGCGTATTTTTGCGGCAATGTGCCCTGGGCCAATATGACCGTATTTCAAATGAATTTTCTTTATCATCTCAAATCCAAAATCATCTGACACAAGAATTCTTTCTCTACCTCTCAATTTTTATATATAAGATCTCCTCTTTGAATTGTGTGTTTTTCATTTGAGAATATCTGTTCATTTTGTTTCTGATTTTGGTGGAGATCTTCAGGTAAGTGTCCACTTGAGACAAATTCTCGAGAGAAAGTCTCGAGATTAGTTCCGAAGTGTTGTCCATTTGAGATCACTTGCGCTCTCGAGACAGCATTTGGAGACTCGACAGTCACTGCAGTCTCGAGATCGGAAAATTTTGTGTACACTTGAGAGCTTACTCTCAAGTCTCAGTCGATTCTGTGACAAGGTTGTTAGTTTTGAGATTAAGTTTTGAGATTAAATTTTCAAATTTCGAAGCAAATTCTTCGTACATTGCCATTTTTTTTCGCGATTTCTATAAAGTTTATGTTTTACATTCCATAAAAACTCTTTCTCCTCATAAAGTTCGATTAATTTAAACACTTCCTCGTCAGTCCACTCGCGCTTATCATTCATTTTTACCGACCAACGATAGTAAGGGAGGTATTGTTTTCACACCAAATTTCACATATGGAGATTTTTACATATCTCCACGAATCATGCATTTTCTAAACAGAAAAAAGTATTTTAGCATGATGTCTGTCCGTCCGTCCGTCTGTCCGTCCGTATAGATGTGTACAGCCTGGATGGCTCAACCGATTTTGATGAAATTATATTTACTTAATGCATCAGTGGGATGAATTGATGAATTGATCAACTTTTGGTGCAAATCCGGAAACCGGAAGTGGTAGTATTAGCGATCGACGATAGGAAGGGAAGGGTTATTTTCACACCAAATTTCACATGAGGAGATTTTTTTATATATCACCACGAATGTATTGGTTTTATCCTGGGAAAAATCATCTTCATTATGTTTTTCTTAATTTAAAATTATATGACGTCACCCAGCCCTTCATGACGTCACAGCCTCCTTATTATGATCACGGGCAACGCCGGCTACTTCAGCTATATATTATAAATAAAATAAAATTACAAATATTTATGTCTTATCCATATCTGTTTGTTATTACATTAATAGATATATTAAAATTATTTGAAATTGTTTCTGTAGCTGGAAATTAATTTATTTCAAACCGTCGGTCGGTTCGGACCTGGCCACAGGTCAACTTATTTAAAAAATTGATTTGTAATTTAAATTAAAGAAATATTTTAAATAAAAAGTATCCAGACCGACTCTCAGCTCTTCCAACAATGACTGAAGACTGGTGACTAAATCTCGTGAGCAGGAATGATCATGTCCACTTGTGACAAGTGCAGTGTCTGATACTTGTATATGCTTGTCTCTGAGAGCGCTCTCAGGCACACATACATTTGAGAGTCTTGTCTCGATATCAGTCTCTAGACCAATTTGTCTCAAGTGGACACTTACCTTTCGATCGAATTCATGTTCACCTTTTGAAGGACCTCATCTGTGTTTTCGAAAGACTCAATGACTGGGTTCCTTGAGAGGGCATCTGCCTCTTGGTTCGTTATACCTGGTGAGTATTTTATACTGAAATCATACTGGGATAGATAGTAAGTCACCTAATTCTTCATCCGTACGGGATTTTATTTTTAAATTTTCTAGTGGTTTATGGTCTGAAATAACCATGAATTTTAGGCCAATCAACCAATGTTGCCAATATTGAATTGCCTCTTTTATTGCTAAACATTCTAAGAATATAGCTTTCTTCTTTTTTTGTGTTGTAGTCAATTTCTTAGAAAAATATGCAACAGGATGTAACAGTCCATTATCTTGCGTTTGTTTCATAATTGCTCCTATCCCTAGACCACTTGTGTCTGTAAATAAATATGTGGGACGGTTCGGGTCAAATATTGCTAAAATTGGACTTTTGCAGAAATATTCTTTTATGTCTCGAAATGTTTTGTCATTTTCCTTTCTCCATTGAAAAGGTGTGTTATTTCTCAAATGATTGTGCAACGGTTCTAGTAATTTTGTGCTATTTGGTATATATTTATGATAGAAATTTATTTTGCCTAAAAATTGTCTTACATTCTTTCTATTCTGAGGTTTTGGAAAATCTTTGATTGATTTCAAATTATCGTGGTATGGTCTCACAGTATTATTTCCTACAATATGTCCAAGATACTTTACTGATTCTTTTGCAAATTCACATTTTGATAATTTCAATATGAAGCCTTCTTTTTTTAGGATCGACATGACTTTTTTTATTTGAACTAAGTGATTCTGAAAATTTTCTGAAAATATTAATATATCATCAATGTAATTTGTGCAAAAATCTTGCAATTGATTTCTTCTAATTATGTTTGTTAAAGTCCGTTGGAATACTGCTGGAGAGATTTTTAAACCAAACGGCAACCGTGTCCATTGATAATGTCCGTTTTGTGTAACAAATGCTGTCTTATATCTGTCTTTCTGTCTCAGTGGAATTGACCAAAAAACAGAATTAACATCCAGTACAGTATACCATTTGCAATTTCTCGTCTTGACTATTGTATCTTCGATTCTTGGAAAAGGTTGTGACTCTGGCACTAAAATCTTATTTAATTCCCGGTAATCAATACATAAACGGGTCCGTCTTCCATCTTCTTTTTTATATGCCAGCGTAACTGGTACTCCATACGGAGATCTTGATTCTTCTATTAATCCTCTTTCAAGTAATTTTCCAATTTGGTCCTCAATTTCATTTTGATCAGGAATTGAGCACTTGAATGGTTTTTACCGACCGACGATAGTAAGAGAGGTATTGTTTTGAAATATATCTGCTTTCAATTAATTTAATATGATTTAATATTTAATAACCAATTTATAAGATGGTAGGTTTAATCAAATGGACTATAGACAAATTTGTTTGCTAAAAACATTTTATTACATTAGAAAATTTTTAAATAATTACAATAAATACAATAATATATTCTTACCTAAAAACAAATTGGTTTTTATAGTCAATTCTTATCTTGTTAATAACTAAATAACTTAAAAGTATAACTAATGGTTTTCCAATTTATAAAATCTAATTTACATAACCTTAACACACAACAATTCCGTCTCATTATTGTAATACAAATTAATATTAATTATTTATAAATAATTCATAATAATAATAAATTGTGATACCAACTTAGGAATATTAAAATAATATAATTATTATTTTACATATATATACTTCATTTATTTCAAGGTTAAAGTTCTCAACATGTCTCGAAGTAGAGGGCTCATTTATAGAGATCAGAGCCTGTCTTGAAGTAGAAAGTTCATCTTCTAGAAGATTAGAGCTCCCAACGTGGCCTTGCTCCTCTTCCATTCTATCCGGGTTTGTTCGTTTATTAAAATTAAAACTTACTTTCTTTATTAGACGTCCTAAGATAGGAGAATTAAATGACGTCATCAATTTATTATACAGCGACTCCGTAAATATAAAATATTATACTATCCACCCATAATAATATCTTACTTACTTGAAAATGAAAATCCAATTATGAGATCAAAATTAAAATTTTTTATTCATATAATCTTGAATGTTTTCAGTGTTTTATAAATAATTTAAAAAGTATATTTTTATCAATATTCCTCCAATAACAATGAGAACGCGCTAAAGCTTTCATTTTTGTCATCCCAATGTGTCCAACATGCAACTCTTTAAGAACTTTTAATCTTAAAGAAGCTGGAATTACCACCCTTATTCCTTTAAAAATGCATCCGTGAAGACTCATTATCTTTGAAACCCTAATTCTCTAAAGATTTTCCCGTCTTTAAGGCTTCTAATAAAGGTTTAAGGTTTCGTCGCAGATTGTTTTTTTACTAAGAGGTAACATCTCTAATTGAATCAATTGAAATTTTTCGTATATATCCTTTTGCAAATTGAATGAAGTAGCTGGAAATTTTGTCTTCGAAATTCACTAATGTATTCAAAGCCAGAAAGAAAATGTGCATAGTTGAAAATTCTTGTTGCAGAAATAGTTGGTAGTGTTCGGTGTGGGTCAAATATTGATATTAAAGTTTTATGGTCGGTGATCAAAATAAATTTCTTCACTCCTGGTTAATGATCTTGACGCGAAAGCAATTGGTTTATCACTTAAACCTATGAGAAAGTACAGCCCCTAATCCAACAGGTGATGCATCAGTATAAAGAATAAGTGGAATGTCCGGATTAAAATGAGTTAAAATACGGCCACTCATTATTTCTTCCTTAATTTTTTTAAAACTTTGCTCACATTGTTTTGTCCAAATGTATGTGGTATTCTTTTGAAGAAGTTTGTTCAATGGATTTAAAATCGACTAAAGATTAGGAATAAATTTGTTATAATAATTCGCTAAACCAAGAAATGTTCTTAGCTCTGGAATATTCTTTGGTGGCTTGGAATTGATAAGAGCTTCGACTTTTTCCTTACTCTTATGAAGTCCATTTTCATCAATGACATATCTGAGATATTTAATTCTTTTCTGGAAAAATTTACATTTTTCTTGATTCAATCTTAAATTATTCTTTCGAATTTTATCAAAAACAAGCTGTAAACGTTGAAGTATTTCTTCAAAAGTTGACCCTTGTATTATTATGTCATCGAAAAAACATTGAACTCCTTCAATTCCTTGTAATATAGAATCCACCGTTGCCAAAGTGCTGGTGCAATTTTAACGCCATACATGAGCCGATTTACTTTAAATAGTCCTTTATGGGTGCTTAGTGTTTGAATATTTGCACTTTCATCATCCATTTCCATGTTCAGATAGACGTTACTTAAGTCCAAAGTACAAAAATATTTACCCCCATTCATTGTTGCAAAAAAATAAAAATAGGTGAAGAATTTTCTTTTAATCTGATTAAATTAAACCAATTCCTTCTTTGAAAATGTCTGAATATTTTAATAAAACCTGATCCAACCGTTCACTGTTCATCATATTAACAGCTCTAATATCAGCCCAATCCAATTTAACTTCTCGAATCCATTCTCTACCAAATATTGCGTCCACATCTTGATCAATTATTTAAAGTTTTCCAAAAAATTAATTTCCTTTATACTTTATTTTAACAAAAATAAATCCTTTAGGGATAATAATTTCATATGTATATGTTTTCATCTTAATGTTAGTCGGATATATTTTGTTCTTTAAACCAAGTATTTTCATTTTATTATAAGATATTGTACTAAGAGCCGCTCCAGTATCCAATTCCATACTAATAGATTTACCTTCAATTTGCAATTGAATAATAAATTTTTCATTGTTCGTGTTACCGTTGACTATCTTAATTTCAGACAAATAGTCTTCCAGTTCACTATCAGAACATCCAATTTGATAATTTACCTTATTTTTGATTTCTTTAAGCAAACCTGCACCAAATGTCCAGTTTTCTTGCAAAATTTGCATCTCACTTAGATATTTACAGGAATCCGCCCGATGATTTCTATCGCCACACCTGTAACATTTTCCTCTTAATGATGCGAAATTATTGTTAAAATTAGTTTTTTTCTTTTCAGGACCGATTTGGTTTATTCTTTTATCCTCCTCATTTAGATTTATTAAAGAACTTTCATTCTTTGAAAGCTCAATTGTAATTGCTAATTTGACAACATCATTGAATGTGATAGAATTACTTTCTTGCAAAATGCTTGCTTTAATTACAGGGCTTCTTAAACCTCGAATAAATTGGAGACGTAAAAGCAATTGAAGAACCACATTTACAGTTAAAATTACAATTATTAATTAGTTTCTTTAATTCAACAGAGAACTCAGTAATTGTCTCATGTGTACCTTGAATTCTTGAAATAAACTTGTGTTGCAAAGCTCAAACACTCGGTTGAGGGTCTACAAAATGTTTTAAAATTTTATTTAATATTTCATAATTTTTCTCATTATCAGGAGCAACTAAATCGTAAAGTTTGTGATGTAAATTTGGAGTTAAAGCATGTAAAAGAATGTATACTTTAGATTTAGGATCAACTATTTTTTTGAGAATCATTTCTTATATTAATTTCAGAAAGGGTTATTAAAAGATTATCCTGATTAAGAAAATTATGTACTCTTGTAAAATTACTCTTAATTGTAGACCTTACTTTTTTAAGTTTGGAGACTTCCATGTTATTCATTTTAATCCCATCCTCGCCATATAGATTTCATAAGAACTGAACAACTATTTTAGTTTAATATGTTTATTTACTTTTTGGTTGCCAAGCATAATACAAAAACATAAACGTAAACATTCAATAGATAAACACATCAACAATATATTATGATAAATATAAACATCAAACATTTCTAGTGGGAATTTCTCAGGGAGGTAGGGAGCCCATCCATGTTGCAGGCATCTTAATTTTTTAACACTCCGTTTTTTCAAATTTAAAATAGAGAGAGAGAAAGAGTTTCAATTATATTTGAATAGTCTATATATTCTATATATCAGTATTTTTTTTCTCAATTTAATACCAAGTTGATTTTCAAAATTTTCTATTCTTTATGCATATGATTGATTACATGTGTTAAAATTTAAACAAATTCAAATATTCTAATTTTTAAATTTATATACAATTTAATATTATTTTTTAATAAAACATTGCCAGACTAGAGTCAAGCTCAACAGGGTCTTCTTTCCCCGCTAATTTTTCCAAGCCCGTTCCCTTGGCAGTGGTTTCGCTAGATAGTAGATAGGGATAGTGGGAATCTCGTTAATCCATTCGTGCGCGTCACTAATTAGATGACGAGGCATTTGGCTTTTTTTTTTTTTTTTTTTTTTTTTTTTTTTTTTTATAGGTAGGAGAGAAAATGCATTACTGCACACCGCCTAAGCTAAACTGGCGGTAGTGTGGGGCTCAGATTCATAGTTGCTCCATACCCACTAAAAACTCTCCTCCGTCTTGCACCCTGAGGGGGTGTTCCCTAGTTTTGTCGGACGGTTGGGCTACCCGACTCCTTTCCGATGGTGTATTGCCGTTAATTTGTTGAACTTGCTAAAACAATTCAACCCACCGATTAGCACTCGCGTACTAACCACCTTCAACTCCCGTGTGTTTATAATTGATGAGCTCAGCAGATGTTTAGCTGACATTGGACTCCACAAACCTCTCCAATTAAGAGTAATGGATCCAAACTGAACTTCTGCGACATTGTACTTTCTTTTAATATCTGGGGCAATGAGTTGGTAGTACTCCCTTTTTTGATTGTGTGCCGAATCCAAGTCGGAATGCTCAGAAATCACTTGAGCGTCCAGGACCAACGCACTATCTCCCTTAACTGCAACAAGGTCTGGCTTACGCAGCCCCACCGTGGCTGATCTAATTTTAGGCTCCACATCCACTTGCGTGAAATGCTTTGCCAGGCTCCTCTTAAAATAAGACACCACCGCGTCATGACGCGCTACCCTCGCACCATGCGTTCGGTGGCATCGTTGGAGCACATGCCCCAGTGTTTCTACCTCAGCGCAGCCAGCCCGACAGGAACGGTCTCCGACCCGTCCTCTATTGGTCCTGGATCGAGTTGGCAGAGCATTAATTCGAAGTTTGGACATCCAGAGGAAATCACGGCCACTCACAAGTTTAGAACCTTCAACCAACCATCTGTTCTGCTGGGGCACTCTGCTGGATGGAGCCAGGGCTTTGCCGTCAACGGAGTCGGTAAGCTTGGTCGCCCACCATCGCTCAAGTTTAACCTTACTATTTAATGACATGGTATTAACGCGCAAGCGTTTTTCACACCTTGCGATTTCACCTGTCATGAAAGGGTTTGTAGTTTCCAGGCCATTGGCGTAAGCGTTCAACCTCTTGAGTCTATGCATGGGCATGAGATATCTCAAAGATGGTAATGAGAGACCACCATCCTTATAGCTTGTGTGGAAATAGGCGTTAGGAGTGTCGGCAGGCAAAGCCAACCATTTGCGAACATGGGCTCGTACCAATGCATCGGCTTTTTTGAGCCGACTGAGTGTGCAGCAGCCAAACGTTAGAAGATGGAACACACTTGGGAGCAACACAACTCGCAACCCAAACAAACGTTGTTGTGGTTTGAGGGGCGCCTTAGTAAGTCCGGCTAGCCCTCTTTGGAGCCTCACCAGCTCACCCCCATTCATTCTCCCTTCCGGGGTGAAGGGTACGCCCAGGTACTTCCATTGTTCACTTCTGCTAAGTGCAGGTAACAAGTTACCTTTAACGCTAAACTTAGCCCGCCTATCCACTACAGCTAACTTCTCATGTGGTATCGCTCTAAGCGCCACAGAGAAGGATTTCGTGGTATTAATGCTGAGACCGCAGTTATCAAGACAACCCGTCACAACATCAAGTAATCTCTGTAGTCCCATAGTTGTATTAGCAAACAACAAGAGGTCATCCGCGAAGGCCAAGATATTAATTGGCCCTCCACCAACATCAATACCAATCTCCGGTGGGATGTGCTGCAACATCCCATCAATCAAAAGGTTAAACAAGAACGGGGAGAGAGGGTCCCCTTGCTTAACTCCTCGGCCCGGCTTTATTGGGTCTGAGACCCAATCAGCATGCATCAGTCTAGTATATGAACTTTTGTAGACAAACGAGATATAGTTAACCAATCTACTGGGCACCCCCCTGGAGATAAGGGTGTCTCTAATCGCCACATGTGACACAGAGTCAAATGCCTTGGCGATGTCTAATGATGCCAAGTTCATGTCTTTGGACTGGACTCGAGTGGCTCGGAGCGCCATATCTAATTCAAAGATATTCTTGGCTACTCCGTCCACCGGGACGAACGCCCTTTGGCGCTCGTCAAGTCCAATCTGACGGGAGAGTCTGCGTTCCAGGATCTTATGGAACGATCTAATGAGTACAGAAGACACAGTGATAGGGCGAAGATCTTGTGGCCCTTGAGGATTCTCTATCTTTGGAATTAAAGTTGTTCTTGATTCCAATAAATCATTTGGAACCTCTCCAGTCAATAAAAATAAATTGAACAACTTACTTAAAATCTGCAACGGGACTGCCCTCATCAGTCGCGCCGTCACACCATCAGGCCCGGGTGCCGTGTTCACTCGGGGAAGAGAATCCTTAATTTCCCCCTCAACGATTGGTTTGAGGAGATCATATAGTATCTCACTATGTCTTGTCACTCCAGGTGTTAAATCAGACTCAGCCGTCATAGTCGCACGCCAAAAAGGCTCAATGATATCCTGCGGCAGCTTGATATCATCACTGACTCCAGATAAGACTCTGCTAATGCACTAGGTTGGATTTCGCGCATAAGCTCTCTGAGTGCGTCCATACTCTCTTCTCCTGAGTTGTCGCTTAGTTAGAGTGCAGTTCTTAGGACCCCTGCTGCTAGGGGACCTTTTTGCTAAAGTTCTCGGGAAAACTTCCAGCAGATAGAGCGACAAATCTTGGATTATCCGATCCGAGGACCATTTGCCCGCGTTAACGCAGATCTTATTTAACAAAGGCTCATGGAATCCAGATCTTTTACAAGTCTTTTTTCCAGCACCCTGCAGATACAGAATAATGGTAGTGATCCTATGCTCTTCTTCAGGATCAGAGCTTTGAGCATCAGCACTGCTAACAGTGCCTCCGCTCTCCACTTTTTCAGCACCTTTAAGTTCCACAATGAAACCAAGTACTCTTTCCTTATGAGCTTTGTATCTCCTCTGGGCCTTAATCGATTCCACAGTTCTCGTGGGAAAGAGCTCTGCCAACTCTTGGTTCATCCACACAATCCCCCCCATAGCCAGTTTGGCCTCCGCCCGAGCTAGCAAAGCTAACTCCTCAGGAGACCAAGGCTTCCTCTTATAAGTACAAGTCGCAATCTTATTCTCATCATAAAGATCTTTGTGTACACGCTGCTCGTGTACACCTCTGCCCCTGGCAGTCGAAAACACACGGGTGCAACCATCAGCACGGCAAGGAAATTCATCAGGTTGCTTACCCTGTCCTGAAGCATCTGTCGGCGCTCGGAATCCGGAGGGTCCCGAGCTAATTCCATTAGATCCATCGGTATCCGAGGCTATTTGTTTAATATTGGGACCAACAGCTAACTAAGATCGAGAGGGCTGGCAACCCGCAGGACCCGTTTTGGCACAGAGGCAGCTTTTAGTTTCGCCTCCGAAGAGACTACTTATGGCGAGAACCACGAAAAGGTAGCTGCTTGCTAACGATGACTCATTTCCACTGTTCACCAGCAACCGAAAAGGCAAAGTTAAACTTATAAGCAAGAGCGAATTTTCAAACTTCTATAGATGGTCGGGACAGTTTTCTGAATGTCTGTACCGGAAAGGAATAAGAACTCCTTAATAGAACAAAGACCATCCTTAGGCAAAAGCCCAAGGAAGGTCATATAAGGTACAGACAAACATAAGCTACTTGCTCGGCCATTCCGCCTACTGGGTCATTACAGCTTAAGAGAGTCATAGTTACTCCCGCCGTTTACCCGCGCTTTTTTGAATTTCTTCACTTTGACATTCAGAGCACTGGGCAGAAATTATTTCAATTATATTCGAATAGTCTATAGTTGATTTTCAAAATTTTCTATTCTTTATGCATATGATTGATTACATGTGTTAAAATTTAAACAAATTCAAATATTCTAATTTTTAAATTTATATACAATTTAATATTATTTTTTAATAAAACATCATATCTAACTAACACATGTCAATTTCTTGCGGTTCGTGCAATCGTATATTGGTTTAGTGATATTACTAAATTTTCCAATTAAGGCTCTATAAAAATTAGCCATGCCGATAAATCTTTGTAGTTAACTCTTTGATTGAGGTCAGGGAGAGTTTATTAATGCTTTTATTTTATTTAAAAAAGTATAAAGGGCCAAGTTTCCATGGATTCGTTGTTCCTGCTATATATCGTTTATTAAAGTAGGGATTTGGATTAATTTCTCAGGCCGGGTTGGTAGTTTAAAAGTTGTTCCTCATCACTATCGTCTTCATTTTCTATGGTATTTATATGTTTTGTATTTTTTCCCAAACAAAGCGTTTTTGGAATGTTTTCTTTTACATCGTTGACATCTTTATTTTGACTTACAGTCTTCTGTGTTTTATGATTTTTTCTTAAACATATCTTGCACAAATTGAGTCGAATCGCCTCATCCAATCTAGTTTTCGCAGAACCTGTGTTGCAAAAAATTGATTTATGTCTTTGTTTACATAATATACATTCAACTTTATACTTTTTACCATATTTTGACTCTTTTATAATTCTTTCATTCATTCCGAGATCAATTTTATGTTTAATAACTTTCGCTTTAATTCTAATAAATTCGACTACATCATTGAGTGTTGAATCTATCTCTTTGGAATTGATATATTCTTGTATCATTTCATCAGGTAACTTACTTATTAAGATTTTTTAACTTCTGATTGGTCCGGATTAACACTCTGGAACAATGAGATTATATTTTCTATTACACATATTGTCTCTAGGTAGCTCTGGTAGCTCTGAGTATTGAGTTTTAAAGATTTTAGTTCTTTAAAACATTGACTTTTAATTATGATTTTATCATTCTAATATTCGTCGAGGATCTCTATACCCTTTTTGTAAAAATCTAGATTTTTTATTAAATATAATGGCTTTCCACTTACCGCATTTTTTAAAGCTGTAAGTTTAAGATTTTCATTCATTTCAGTATTATTTATTTGTACCAGTGTTGATGTTTTCCAATTAGCATAATCAAAAATATCTCCTGAGAATGTCGAAGGTTCTAGAAATTTATTTATATTAGGGCATGGTTCTTCTTTTATACATTTTGACAACATAGTTTATCACAAAATAACTTCTTCAGAAAACTCCACATGATTCAGTTCCGAATTTTATACCAGGAACAACGAATCCATGGAAACTTGGCCCTTTTATACTTTTTTCAACAATCGGATTTGTGAATCTCCAAGGTGCCCTTCTTCATCGCAATTCCGTTCAATGTTTAATTTTATAAAGAAATAAATACAAGTAATTTTTCTTATATACCATGTAAAAGTTATATGATATTTTTAATAATTATTATTTTATTAAAAACAAAAAAAAAATGGAGTGAATAGAATAATGTAGAATTAATGTAGAATATCTTCTTTCTTCTTTTTCTTTTTCTTCTTCTTCTGTTGATAGTTAGTTAGTTAGATAATTATGAAATCAATTTTATGATTTTTATGAATTTTATTGATTTCAATTGAAAGATTTATATTTTTTTCTTTTCTTTTCTTTTCAATTATTATGAAAAAAATTGTTTCCCATTTTCCCACCCCTCCTCTTAAACCCTCCCCCTCATCCCACCCCTCCTCTTCATCCCCCTACCCACCCGATACACAGACTCACACACCCCGGGACTACGCCATCAGTTGTCCGTCCATTAGCTCCTCCAGCGCAAATAGCAAACTATCGGAACTAATATCAGGGCAACTACAATGTTGGTGAGTGTAGACGGCACCCGATGTTGCAATACGAGTCGATACTCGTGAGGGCCTGTATATTTCCTCCCGCAACCGATTTAGAAACCCATTCCCGCCAAAACATCCGTTAGGGCTGCGACAGGTCGTCCCTAAAAACATAAAAAACTAGTTCTAACCTCACTATAGTGTGGTTGATGTTTCAAGAATTAATTTTTTTTTTTTTGGAGAAGAGAAATCACTTCTTCGTCCAACCCCCAATTGGAGGATAATTAATAATAAATAAAGATAATTATAATTTAAAAAAATAAATTAACAAAAAAAAGCTTATCTGTTTTTTGTTCTAAAATGGACCGTCTTGATCCACAGAAAAACAAATGAACAGATGAACAGATTGAAAACAGTAACAAATAAACACTCCAAATTATAAAAATAATAAAAATAATTCAAAAAAAATTCAAAAAATTGGAATTCAGGAAAAAAATGAGCTTATTGATATTATGGTTGCTATAACAAAAAATATTAATTAATATTGAATTAATATTACTATTTATTATTTTCCCGTTTTGGTAAATTCCATCAATTCGTTGTTCTAAATTTAATTTCTTTATCACGTCTAATCCAATCAATAACTTTTGGGATAGATTTCGTATAATTAATACTTTGAATTTATTCTGTTTGATGCCGATTTTTATTTCCTGAAACGCCCGGCCTAGGCTGGTCCCCGTAGCCATCACATATATATATATATATATATATATATATATATATATATATATTATATTTTATTATATTTTATTATTATTATATTTTATATAATAAATATATATATATAAGACAAGTGACAACTAATTTTTATTTTTCAAATCCACTAATAGTTCAAAATATTTTAAGAAATCTGCTCCTATTATTGGATTCTGTACTTTTGCGAGTGTAAAAGGCCATCTAAACTTACGTCGTAACCCGAAATCAAGATCAAAAAGTTTTTCGCCTTAAGTGTCAATACAAGTTCCGTTCGCCGCAAAAAGCTGGCGATTCTGCTTATGCTTTTGTTCGTTGGGAGAAGCGGGAAAAACTGATATGTCCGCCCCTGTATCGATTAAGAATTTAAATCCCGTGGAACGATCGTACAGAAATAAGCGACTCGAATTTTGTATAGGCCTGTCGTGCGTAGCCGCGTCAGCCGACGGCCCTAAGAGTTTTCCTGTTGAGAGTTAATTGTTGTTTTATATGAACATGGTTGTAGACATTTTTTTGCCTGATCTTTAAATTGCCTATGATACCAACACATTTTATTGTTATTGGGTCTCGGAGTTCTCGAACGTGAGCGTGAATTTGAGCAAAAACGTAATTCCTGAATGGATGAAGTTAATTTTTCGATATGAGTCTCTAATCGAGAAAGTCTATCATTTGCATTTATGGCTCTCTCATCACTACTTGCTTGAGCGTTAATATATAGAGGGTTTCCCGATATTTCGAAAATTTTATCAACCATTGCCGCCAGGTTTTCTAATTTGTCATTACTCGTGGCTAAAATCGAACGAACGTTAATTGGGAGTCTTTGTAAAAATAGCGTTTTTAAAAAATCTTCATTTACTTGAGTACCCGCTAATGATCGCATTTCCCGTAATAATTGGGACGGCTTTTTGTCTCCTAACTCCATTTCTTTTAATAATTTGTTTACTTTTTTCCCTTCTGATTCCTCAAATTCCTGTATTAATCTATTTTTAATAGGGAGTATTGGAATTAGGAAGTGAAAGCATATCCGATATCATTTCGGCCACATCGCAGTCTAGTGAAGCGATAACGTAATTAAATTTTGTTATCTCCCTTGTAATGTTTGCCGTAGCGAATTGCGCTTCGACTCGGATAAACCAGACTTTAATATTTTTCCTCCAAATAGGTGGTATTTTAATAGAAATGTGTGATATTTCACTTGCCTGTGTATGCGAAGTATGTGTTGAGGTTTGAGGCTTCTGATTTTCATCTTCGATTGGCATGATCGCAAAATTTTATTATATGATCTCAGATTTATAAAATTTAACGTTCGCGGGTCACCAATTTAGTTGATTTTAATTGAATCAAAAGTTTTATTTTATCAACAGGAAAACATACAAAATAAATATAAAGAATTTAAAATACTGTTTTTGTTTATATTTACATGAATTGATTAAATTATATATTTATATAATATGCTTAAAAGAGTCTAAATAATTAATTAATTTCCACGGCGCGATTCTGATACTCTTCACCGCCACATATTATTTAGGATAAATAATAAGATCTATTGGTTTCTCTGTAAACAAAGATTCAAATTTTTATTATTTATTAATTACAAATATTTACAATATAGACAATTCTCACCTGTAAACAAAGAAACGACAATTAATGTTATTTTATTATCCCTTTTCCTTGTTCACGATATATTTATAATATAATAATCTATATAATTTATTTATATTAACCCTTTGCACTCCGAGCAATTTTTACTATCTCGTAAGAGATAGTATTGCGACCACGAAAATTTTCGATGTTGAGATTTTGATGTTTTTATACGTTTTGAAGGTTCCTGAATCATTTTCACTAAGGTTGAGAAAAATGTCTGTGTGTGTGTGTATGTATGTATGTAGACAAGATTACGCAAAAACGGTTTGAGCTAGAATGATGAAATTTGGTACATGGACATTATTCAAAATTCATAGTTTTCTATCAACTTTTGAGAAATGTAGCTCAACCGGAAGAGGGTCATTACCTACAACGTTTTGATTTTTTTTCCTCTAAAGTGACCGTAAAAATAAAAATATATGTTTGATAATTTTTCACATGATTAATAATTGTATAAAACTGCTATATATAGAATTTCAGCTTGATTGAATTGCTGAAAGTACCAGAATTAATTTTTTAATACTGCAAATCTCACGCGCCAACACGTGCCAGGTGCCATCAATAAAAAGCCAAACATGCGCTGGTTTAATATTTATTATTTATAATTTATAATTAATTAAATTTAATTTAAATATAATATATATATATATACATCAGTCCGCTTGAATCGGAGCAAGCGTACGGTTACTTGAAAATGACTGCAGAATAAGCAGTTGAAACGTTGTACAATTATTTTAATTTAATAAATAATTTTATACAAATAATGTGGTCTTTTAATAAAAATTCCCTTAATAATAATATATTATGTTATTTAATCCAATTCAAATTGCGAGATAGTCGAGTGGAGACACTCCAGCTTATTAATATGGGCTAGCAGCAACTCCGAGTCATTTTCACTATGGGCTATCAGCTACTCCACGCTATTTTTAATGGCGCGAGCGCGCCTCAGTTGAGTATTGAAAATTGCTTTGTCATTAAAAAAAAACCTGAATAAACTAAAAAAATATGCTTTATTAATACAATATAATTACGAAAATATAAAAATACAATATATTTTATAAAATTCACTTTTTGAATTTCTTCATTTTATGGTATCTTGCAAAACAATCCCCAAGGTGCATTCTTGGCTTATCAGGACAAGTATCACAGTATTCACTCGTTTCTCGTCTTTCACCTTTTTTCTGTCTATTGGAGCAAACTTTGCGCATTTCATGAAGTTTTCCGTTTAACCTGAACTCAGATGAAGAGGTGGAGGCTCTAGATTTTTCGGTAATTATTCAGTTTAACCCCGTGAGGGAAGGAAGTTGAATTACTTTACCAAACTTGTTCCATTAAATAGTGTTAATCATCCTCTATCAGAAATTGCTATGGGCATCTTATATTTTTCTATATATTTTTAGATAAAAAAGATTGAAATTTTAACATGTATTCAATTTGACTATTAACAAACATATTTACGAGGTTGCACTCGGCCGACCTGATGATTTTTCGGGAAAGGGTTGAATAGAATTTATTATGAATTTAACTTTTATTTGTTTCTTAAATTCTTATAATTTTAAATAGATATTTTGATATAATAGATATTTTGATATAATAGATATTTTGATATAATAGATATATTTCTATCCATTGAAATCCCATTTAGCTACCATGTCATAGCAGTTTGACCAGCAGAGGGCGCGACTAATTTTCGGTTTTTTCAGTTCGGATTGTATATAGAAAAATTAAAAAATTAATTAATAAAATATTTTTACTATATCCAAACCGAAAAGAAAAAAACTAAAATTAGTGAATATGTGAATAATTAGTGAATTAGTCAATGAAAATTTCTTAATGGCTGCACATTGCGACATTCATAACCATCTAATTGATATCCAATCTTTAATCACTTGTATCTCGAAAACTAGAAGTTCTCCCAAGAAATGCCTAAGGAAAAAGTTTCTTAGAATTAATCAAAGAATCAACTGGCGAAGTTTCATCAAATTCTGCGAGGTGTAGGGGGTCATAAATATATACCGATATTTTTAATTAATTTAAATAGATTTGGATAAATCTATATAAATATATATATTATATAGTTAATTTTATATATTTAAATTGATTATAGTTAAATTTATATATTTTTTATTAATACTTATAATCTATATGTGTGTTAGTGTGAAATCAAGGCGCCATGAATGTTTATGAAAAAATTCTTGTTTATTTTCATTGTTGTCATCATCGCCACACTGCAATACATGTTAAAATTTCAATCTTTTTTATCTAAAAATATATAGAAAAATATAAGATGCCCATAGCAATTTCTGATAAAGGATGATTAACACTATTTAATGGAACAAGTTTGGTAAAGTAATTCAACTTCCTTCCCTCACGGGGTTAAAGTAAACATTTACCGATTTTTCTTGTCGAAAATTATTAACCAGTTGATCGACTAACAGTTTCACATATTTCAAATGTGTCAATGGTTTTTCGTTTCGTTTTGTTTTTTCAATTTTATATAAGATATATGAATTAATTACAGACACTTCCATGCCCCAAAAAAACATTTTTTTCCACCACTTAAGAGATTTTCTCAAAAAACAATAGGTAGATGCATATTGATCGGCTCGATCTACACCGCCCATAGTATTTGTGTAACTGACGACTACATTAGGCTTTCTAATATCTATTTCCGTACCCCCTCGAAGAATTCTTTTTGAATTTATCATTCCAAGTGCTCAAAAGTGAGACAATCCTTTTGTCTTTCCAGACTAAGAACATAATTTTTCCTTTTTTACTAACAAAAGTTTTCTTATCCGAAAGATAGAAAACAATGAATTTTGAATAATGCCCGTGTACCAAATTGCATTATTCTAGCTCCAACCGTTTTTAAGTAATCTAATCTACATATACACACACATACACAGATATTATTCTCAACCTTACTTTAGTGAAAATGATTCAGGGACCTTCAAAACATCAAAATATCTGGCGAGATAGTAAAAATCAATAAATAATATCCACTTACCGTATTTAGGGGACCCATACTCTCCAAAAGAAGATGAGGATGATAATGATGATTGTGATGATGATGATGATGAAGTTGATGTTAATTCTGAAATTAAGAAAAGTAATTTTTCTTTTAAATTGGCTTACTTTAAAAAAAAATCATTTGAAATATCATTTTATAAATTATTTACTTGAAGATGAAAATAAATTTGGATCTAAAAAATAGAAAAAGAAAAAAATGGTATTAGTCAAGAAATTAATTACAATAATTTTCATAATATTAATAGAAAAAACATTTTTTTTAAAAAAAAAATTAAAATTCAACAAATACAAACAGATACTTACATGCCGAAACATGTTAAAGTGGTTTAAATTTTGGATAGGTGTAGCCGAAAATATGATGCTATGAGATTCGAAAATCTTTAAAAAAAGAAAAAAATTAATATAAATGAGAAATTTAAATTGTGTGAACTATAATAAATAAAAATTAAACTTACTTGAATGAATGAAGGATGACGTATGATATGCCGAAACTATAAATAAAAAAAAAATAAAATTTTTATTAATAAATTTATTTTTATGAATATGATAAAATAAAATAGAGATGTAAAATGATAGGAAATTTTATAATTGAATATATTTATTTTTAATATAAAATTTACTATATTATTTATGATTAATAAATTCAACATTGCAACTTACAGACGCCCCCCAAATGATTGGCCGAAAGAGATTCTGAAAATAATAAAAATAAAAAACAAATTATTAATAGTCTTAATATGGATATAGTTTAATAGAAATTTATAAGAAATATGAAAAAAAAATAATAATAATAATATTTGTACTTACGTTAATTTCTAAATTAATATGATTTTCGGTAATAATTTTTTTTCCTCCTGAAAAAAACAACTCATCTATTATTGAATAAATTATAGCTTCTATTTTGCTGTTACTTTTCAAAATAGAAATTAAATTAAAAATTAAAAAAAATGAACTAAACATTACAAATGTATATGTTGAAAATCCTTTCTCGCATATGTTGTGCAAAATGGTAATAGAACTTCAATGGCTTTTTTTGACAGAACAGGATATTCATTTTGTATACTCAGCCAGAAGTTAATTAAAGATTGATCTTTAAAAATTGCTTCTAGAGAACTGACACAAGATAACTCTATGAGTATTTCTTTTTCCAGGATATTTAGAGAGGTTTCTAAACTTATATTTCCTTGAAATGGATTACGTATCCATTTGTTTGAAATGTATATATTGCATCTGTTAGGAAAATAGTCATCGAAAGTTAATCGAAGATAGTTCAGATGTTCACATAAACTCCTTTTAATATTTTCGTTAAGTTTAATTGAATTTTCTGATAAAATAGTGCTGACAGAATCGAAACATCTATACTCATTTATTTGTAAGCATTGAATCCAAAAATTGATCTTTTTTATTATGTACACTGAAAATGGGGACACCCTCGCCTTGTAAAGACATATTTAATTCATCAGTTTACAAAAAATGTCAGCTAAATATGCAAGCTTTAGTAGCCAAAGAACATCGGGTATACAAGAAGACAAATGAAACGGATGATCCATAAAAAATGCTTGAACTTCAGACTTCAATTCAAACAAACGCGACAAAACTTTACCACGGGAAAGCCATCTAACTTCTGTGTGAAGTATTAAAAAAACGTGGAAACTTCCAAAATCCTCGCAAAGCGTACGGCAAATTGTAGCACGTGATTTTATAATGATTACAATTTTCACAGCATCACTTATAGTAGATAACTCTGCAGGAATACGCTTACATACTAAAGCGTGTCTATGAATACAACAATTTTTTCGTTGATCTTCTTCACCCGTGCCACAAAACCTGAAAACTTTCCGGTCATTGATTTTGCACCAACTGTACACACACCCACAGAATAAGACTAGCTTATTCCATTCTTTTCAAAATACCCATTGATCAAATCAAAAATCGCTTCTCCAGATGTGTAGGTTTTCAAATGTTTTGCAAATAGTACATCTTCTTGAATAATATTCGTAAAAAGATATCTAACGTAGACAAGCAAGATTGCTGCATTTGTTACATCCGTAGATTCGTCAAATTCGTTGAATTGCAAAATAATTCAATTTTATATTCTATTTAAAAGTTTGTTTTCCACATAATTAGCAAAGTCATTAATTCTACGTGACACCGTGTTGTTTGATAAGGGAACTAGCTCAATTTTCTTTGCTGCCGTTATCCCAAGCATATATTTGGCGATATCTTTCGCATATGGCACAATTAAATTTTCTGCTATTGTATGCGCTTCTGCTATTGTAAGATCTTGCAATTCTATAATTTACTCGAAAAGATGCTTCACACAAGGGTCATTTTACTATCTTCGTTTGAAGTCAAGAAAGAAGAAAGGCTACTTTTCATGATATCTGCTAATTTTCTTTTGAAATATTCAAGAGGTTTATCTTTGTGTGTCGGATGTTTTGTTTCAATATGTCTACGAAGAAATGATGGTTTTAAACTGCTGTTGGTAAGAACTTCATTACATATAACACAAAGGGGTTTAAGTTCCGAATCATCCCCAGTAAAATGAAAACCCAATTTTAGATAATCGCTGTCATATTTTCACTTTTTCCCTTTTCTATCATCATTTCCTTTGTTTTTCGTCTGGTGAAACGGTACCTCACTATAGCATTCAACACTATCATGTCGATTATCATGTCTTTCTAAACGGCACGTTTTTAACTATTGATCCATAATAAAAATAATTAAATTAATATTTATTAAATGATTTACACGAGAACTTGCAGTCACAGTAACACTATCACTTATTTTACAAGTGCTAAGTATGAAGAACAAGTATCTAATTCTAAAATCTTTAGTAAACTGCTTAATTTGATATTTATTTCCGATTGTATTGTAAAAACAAAAAAATATTACAAAGAAAGGAAAAATGATTTTAAAAATAAAGCAGAAAATGATACTAATCACATTGATAAATGTTTTTAAAAAAAAAGAATAGTAATTTTTTTACTTGAATAAGAGGAATAAATTACAATGTATAAAATTGTTGATATGATTTGATATTAATGAAGTAATTTTGAAAAATAAATAAGGAAAAAAGAAATGAAAATATTGAAATTTATTATAGATTTCTTAACAAACGGGCAACGAACAATCTCTTTTACAGTGAGTTTGTTCTTTAATTTTTGTTTGTTTTTTTTTTTGCTTTTGCTTTTAATGACGTTTTAAAAAATACGCCAGTACAATATTATCTTCGCGAACCCCCTCTGTATACCCTGCGAACCCCTATGAGATATATTTATATATACTAAGATACATACCACACTAAAACACTTAATTAACAAGTAACACTATTTCTTCTAATATTATCAAACATTTTGGATTTGATTGATAATATGTAAATTTAATAAAAATTCTTTTAAATTTTGATACATACTTTGATATAAGTATATTACAGTGAAAAATAATAAAAGATTAATTTCTTAGCTCTTAAACTATCAATTTTATTGCGAAAAAAATTGTCAGTTTATGTGTTTAATAAAATTTTTATTATTACGAAAATTTGACTTGATTGTTCATATAAATAATATAAACTAAATGCGCCCAACGTTTTTCGTTAAATATAAAGCAATTCATCCATAAACTTTGTCAGGCTTATAGAAAAATTATTTTATTCTTTCTAGTCCATTGGAAAAACGTTATTTTATAAAAAAAGTTTTATATTTACATTATTTATAATTTTATTTGTTTTTCTAAAACATTCCTATTTATATTTTTGGTCTCGTTCGATCCCGGATATCAGTGAAAATTTAAAATTAGAATAACAAAGTTAGTTAATTTTAAATAAAAAAATATATAAGCATAGTTTGTATTCATTTCACATTTTAAGAATTTATTTTTAATTCTCAAGTCTTTCAGTTATATTTTTGGAATAATAATTTGGAAAATAAAACGACTTTTATTGAAATTAGCTGGAGTGTGTCCACTCGACATATATTATATTTAAATTAAATTTAATTAATTATAAATTATAAATTAAAATTAATAAATAATATTGATTAAAACAGCGCAGTTGTTGGCACCACGTCACGTGTTGGCGCGTGAGATTTGCAGTGTTAAAAAATTAATTCTGGTACTTTCAGGTATTCAATTAAGCTGAAATTCTATATATAGGAGTTTTATACAATTTTTAATCATGTGAAAAATTATTAAACATATCTCTTTATTTTTACCGTCACTTTAGAAGAAAAAAAATCAAAACGTTGTAGGTAATTACCCTCTTCCGGTTAAGCTACATTTCTCAAAAGTTGATAGGAAACTAAGAATTTTGAATAATTCCCATGTACCAAATTTCATCATTCTAGCTCAAACCGTTTTTGCGTTATCTTGGTTACATACATACACACATACACACACACATATATATACAGACATTTTTCTCAAACTTCAAAACGTATAAAAATATCAAAATCTTGACATCGAAAATTTTCGTGAACGCAATACTACCTAGCGAGATAGTAAAAAGTAGCTGTTTCCTATAAAACAAATTTTATTTATACAAATCACTTGTTTATATTTTATATTCGATTGACCCTTGTATATTTTCTTGCTTTGAAATGTAATCAATCTATAATTATTAAATAATTTATAATTTTTTCCCACTAATTTATTTTATAAAATTTTTAATAAAATTAGTAATATCTATTTTCAATAATTCGAAAAACTTAAGTAATATATTATATGGCTAATATTTTTTCTGATTATGTATTATGAATCCTTATAAATCCTATAGTTCTAATTTTATGAATAATATAATTTGATTTTATCATTTTAATATTCATGATACTTATTCAACAGAAATGTATATATTTTTTTTTCTAATTAAGTGTGCAAACTGCTTTATGTCAGTGATTCTCAACCTGTGGGGCGCTCGAGCATATAAAGTTCTCCTAAAATTTTGAAATTTTTCGATTTTTTTTCAATATGGTTCTAAAAAAAAAGTCAGATGGTTTTGCGATGCTCTGAAACATTTTCGATTTTTTGTGACCATTATTTAAAAAAATTGATTAAGTCAGTGAATGTAAAGAGGCTCTCAAACATTTCCGACTTCTTTTTAATATGGTTCTTAAAAAAAAAAGGTAAACTTGTTTTCATTTTATTGTATGCGGTGGGGAGAGGGGGGGGAGGGGGCGCGATAAAAATTATGATTGAAAATTGGGCCGTGAATTCTAAAAGGTTGAGAAACACTGCTTTATGTAATTAATAATGATTGTAGTAATTGGATTCTGAGGGAGAGAAATGGAAAAGAGATAGATGATAAAAAGGATATAAAAAATTAAATAGATATACTATTTTAAATATTTAATTATAATTTAATCAAATTTATTTAAATAATGAATAAATAATTAATTAAATAATATAATACATATTATTTACAATTAGAAGTACAAGCGATTATCATCAATATATAATATTATATATATTTAATTTTATACAAATTTAATTCTTTTTTTTAATTCTTTTTAAAAGATTATCGTTTAATATGAATAGTGATAATGATTTACAAGAAATGAATTATTTAAGAATATTAATTATGGATATAATACAAAATGCATCGATACAATTACTAAATAAATGTGTATTAATCATTCATGATGATATTTATGAAACAATCTTTTCGAATGATTTTTTTAAGGACATACCCGACTTTATTTGGCTGAAGGTAGGTAAATTAATTTTATTTATATCTAATTATATAAATTTGTATTTATTTAGAACACAAAGATCATTTAGATAAATATACCTTTATAAGTATATTATATATAAATATTATAAACTAGTAAATGTTCGTTTAGGTTTCCATTAAAGTCTTTATAATTATGAAAAGTTATTTTTGGTTTTTTTCACGTTTAATTTCATGTGTGTCATTTGATTTTCATGTTTAATTGTGTTTTTTATGTCTCAACGATTCTGCTCATATTTTTGGATCATTTTTAAGGGTGTTTATTAGGAGTAAGCCAATATTGACTTTTGGCCATACATTAAGTCCCAATTAACAAAAATTTTCTTTATTAAAAATCTTTAGAAAATAGCGCCAAGATAGACGCCGAAATTTCTGGACTCAAATCACACAATTAAACATGAAAATAACCCAAATTTCTTATAATACATTACATATATATAACATATATATATATTTCCTACCCTTTCTTAGTTTAAAATAAAAATACTTAAATAAATATAGTTTTAAATATAAATAATTAAATATAGAAATTATAGTTTAATAAATTTTTAATAAAGATTTAAAACAAAATCAAATCAAATATTAGTTTTTACATTTATAGAAAAAGAAGCCTTTTTTACCTACCGACGATGAAGAGAAGTATTGTTATATATTTACTAATCATGCATTTTGTTAACAGCAGCGCCCTCTCTAGCTTTTTTGCCGCCCCGGACAAAAAGACAAATTGACGCCCCTTTAAACAAAAATTTTTTTTAGTCAAAGCAAAAGTATAAGACGAATAAGATATTTAGAATAATTATTTTACAGAATTTTACCAGAACCTACGAATAAATTATAATATTTTTACGTTTTACTTTTGGCCTCTTAAATTGAACAATTACCACAAAATCAACAAATGTATATTTTGATTAACTGATTATCAATATTTTATGTCAATAACGACCAAAATGCCGCCCTTTAGATTTGTTTTCCGGGACAAATTTGGTATATTTACTTAATGCATTAGTAGCATGAATTCATCAATTTTTGGTGTATATCCGGAAACCGGAAGTGGCAGTTTACAAAGTATTAATTTTATATTCATTGTCGGAAATTTTTCACTTAAAATATAGTACTAATTAATAATTGAATAATTAAAGTAAAAATAAAAACCAAGATAATATAATTTAGTCATTTTAATTCAAGTTTTAAAAATATTTTTTTTATACTTTATATATATATATATATATATATATATAATGTTGTTTGGAAATTAATTTATTTCAAATCGTCGGTCGGTTCTGTGCCTGGTCACACCTCATTTTTATTTTAATTAATTAATTATTAAATATTTTAATAATTAATTAGTTATGTCATCAATGATAATAATAAATTAATAATTTTTATTTGAATTTCTTTTAAATCTAACATTTTCATAATATATAATATTAATTGTATTGTTTTTTAAGGCACATATTTTCGAAAATGAAGATTTAAAATCGCCACATAGAAAAACATTGAATATATTAAAAGAGGCCAAGAATTATGGCTGTTCAATTTCTGTAATTATATTAGCAAATGCAGAACAAACAACAAGATATCTAATTTTTGCTGATAGGTAAAATAAATAAATAAAATATTTCTTAATTGTCTTCATTTTTTTAATTTATTAAATACAATTAATTAATTAATTAAAATATTAAATTTTAATTTAAAGATATCGTTTTTTAAATCCTAATAATCGTTATATATTTCTGGATGATACACGATTATTTAATGATAATAATATGCAATATATATGGATGAAATTAGTTAATGCAATATTTATACTACCTACACGACATATTGGCAATTTTGAACTTTTATCAATGCCCTGGCCTGGAAGTTATTTAAAGGTAAATTTCTCTTCTTTTTATTTTTTCTTTATATGATATAATAGGAAGTTAATAAAATTGATCAAATTTTTTTGTCTGCCTTCTGGCTGATTAATACCTTAACTGGCTTGATAAAAAGTATTATTATGAGTACATATTATTATATAATTGTGTGGATTGTCTATTTAATTAATTAATATTAAAATTATATTATTTATTTAAAATTTTTTTTTTTTTTTTTTTTTTTAAATAAGGCACCATTGGGTGTGTGGGTAGCGAACCTGCCTCACATTCACATAATCCCGGGTTCAAGTCCCGGGCCTGGCAAGGGAATTTCCCTAGCTGGGGTCTATGGGAAGGAGTCAACCCAGCCTCCGGGAACAACATTGGGGAAAAGCTACTTGATAGCACCTCCGATCAAGAAAATCAAGGTAAAGGTTGAGAGGACCCGTTCTACTGATCATAGAACACCTCATTGATATAACCGGCTTGATAGGCGTTATCCTTGCGTAGGACGTACAAAGTCAGAGGTTGTTTTTTATTTTTTTTTAAATAATTAATTTATTATTAATTAGATTACTTAGAGAGAAGGTACTTAATGGTTTCTATATATGTTAATTAACAAATAAAATACTATACGTGTTATTTAATTATTTATCAATTTTGCAAAAAAATATATAATGTTAATTTTTCTTTTTAACCCAGAGGTTCCCAAACTTTTTCAGTATACGGCTTCCATAATAAATCGGATTTTTTCCCCGCCCCCCTAATTAGGGTGACCATATTTCGAAAACACCAAACCGAGACAAACGGTTTACCTTTTTCTATTTTTTTTTTAAGAAGCAAATTTGAAAAAAATACGAAATGTTCATAAGCTTGGTCCAAAAATCGGTTGAGCTTTTTATTAGAGACAAATTGTAAAAATGAAAAATAATCGAAAAGTTTCCCCAAAAAATCATCTTACCTTTTTAGAACCAAAAAAATTTCAAGTATTAGGAAATTTTTTCGCAGCTCACAGTTTGGGAATCCCTTATTATTAACATTATATTAAACTGTTTATAATATATCTACCTAACATATATATATATATGTATAACATTGAATTAAGGACTAATTATAAATTTAATTTTTATATTTTTTATTATTACGAGGACAGAGGTCAACAAGTCCGTGACTTTTTGAATGAAACACAGGTTTTTGGATAAAAAATTACTTTATTTTTCAACGTATACACTTCGCCCAACGTTCCTCCAATTTTTTATCCATTCTAAAAATTAAGATTTTTGAGTACATCAAAATAGTATTTGTTTGTGAGATGATTTCATCGTTGGAGTCAAATCTCTTTCCGCCGAGGCATTTCTTCAAGTTTGGAAACAAGAAATAGTCACTCGAGAATAAATCCGGAGAATAGGGCGGATTCGTAACGCAATTCATCAATTTTAATGGAAATTCACTTTTTTCCATTTTCTTCTTTTAATGGTTGTCAAACAAAAACTAAAAGACCCAGCTGGTTCAAATTTCGACAGGTGTCACCTGATAGTTGCCTGCTGATGACTGTGATTTCATTTAAGAGACGGGAAATTCAAAAAGTCACGGACCTATTGACCTAATCTCGTATAAATAACATTTAATATTATCGTTTATATGTATTTTATATTAATTTGTTGAGCTATTGTTTTTTTGTGTGAAATAAAATTATATTCCTAAAATTGTTAAGGGACAACCCAAGCGGCATATTTTGTTTCATTCAGCGCTGCATCCGATGATATCGTCTCGATATATAAGAAAAAATTATTTTAAATTACAATTTGCAACCTTATTAATTATTTTAATTAATTGAAAAAAATCATGAATAAAAATATTAATAATTAATTTTAGGGAACATTTAGTAAATTCGATTTTGATTTAAAAATACTTTAGTAGAAGAGCAATTTAATAAATTATTATTTTTATTTTAAATAATTAATAATTAAATTTTTTAAAAAAAATATAATATATATAAATACGAATTTTATTTTTTTTAGACCCCTATAAAGATAGAAATATGGAAACAGGGCAAATTCCGTTTGGGCATAAATCTTTTTCCTGATCGGACAAAACATTTAAATGGTAAAGAACTTCAAGTTGTTGTCATGGATCATATTCCAGCAGTTACAACAATAACTAACATTGATAATAATCACCTGAATTCAATTCATCATGAAATTAGAGAAGATGAAAATTTCAATACAAAACAAAATGGAACAAATAATAAAAAGGAAATTAATACAATTTGGACTGGAATTGAAATAGAGGCAAGTTATAAATTATTTATCACAATTGATTAATATATATATATGGTTCATTTTATTTATAATATTTTGTATTTAAGGAAGCGCAGTTTTACGTAGTTGCTGACGCCATTTAAATTTCTTGTTTTAATTTAAATTAAGAAAAAACTAATAAAGATGATTTTTCCCGAGGCTGTAATCAATTTAGATCGACTTTTCAAAAAAATCCTTCAAGCGGTTTAATATTTCAAAAATATAAATATATATATATATGTATATAATAAATAGATATTCCCGATTAGATAATTTTGATTTTAACATTAATATATATATTAATATACTATTTTTACAAATTAATTATTTGGCCCAGTTTTCACCGGGCACACAAAAAATTCAATAAAGACTCATCAAATGACCCCCTCCACGGATATCTTTAGTAAAAGGCGAAAGATATATTCGTATCGAAGGGAGACCAGAGTGTTACAAATTTCAAGGGTTTCAAACCATCCAATTATATTTAAATAGAAGGGATTTCACTCTGCATAGAATACTTTTTCTATTTAAATTTTAAATTAAATGGGCTGATTTTTAAAAATTGTACACAAATATTAATAAACTTCAAGTAAATTGTTTTTAATACAAAATTATATATTATTAATTAAACAATTAATATTAAATATATATTAGAAAACATGAAAAATCATATAATATATATATATACAGCGCCATCTAACGAATTATATACGTTAGATACATCTGTATAAAAAATATATAAAATTAAATACATTTTTAATTAATAAAAAATTATTTAATTAAAATCCTTATTGGTTTTTTATATTTTAAAAAATTTTTAATTAAAAAAAAAATATAATTTAATTATATTGTATTAAATATAATTTTTGTCTTTATTTTATTAATTAAAATATTCCATTTTTTTTAATTTAATATGTTTATTATTTGAATAAAATTTTTTAAGAAGTATTTTAATAAATAATAATTAATTAAATAAATAATAGTACCGGGACCCCGAGCCTCGGCTCGGTACTTAAGTTAAAAAAAATGATTCATTATTATTGGATTTGGCTGGTAATATTAATACCTGGGACACCGAGCTCTCGCTCTACCCTTTAAAAAATATTGATACACAATTCTTTAATTATTTATTACAATTATTAAATGTTACACATTTGCATCAATCTGATTAAAATTAATGAACTTGTGCTCCTCAATAATACATAAATATATAATATATAGGTACATATATTTTTTTTCTATAGTGTTTTTTTGAAAAACTGTTTAGCGCCCCAAGTGGTTATAAAACAAACTAAAGACAAAAAAACGTGCTTTGCAGCTTTTCGGAATTAAAAAAGCAAAATTGGCAGTCGTGGGACTGGCCGACAGAAGTGAAAACTTCTGCGTAAGAAATTTTAAAACAGACGAAATTCGCGCTATTTCACGAGAAAGATGAATTTCATATGAATGTATATATATATAACTTATATATTATTTTAAACATATATTTTAAACAAATTTGTAACTTATATTTATATATATATAAATACACAACTTTGTTTAAAATATTGCAATACGAACTGTTTTATAATTCTTATCTCTAACATAAAATATATATTTATTATGTGAAGTTCATTTCGTATAATTTTGATTATATATGTATATATGAAATGAACTTTACATAATAAATATATATTTATATGTTAGAGATAATTTATAAAACAGTTCTAATGACAATTCAAATTTCGCGCTCTGTTATAAGAAATTTGAAAGCAGATGGTTTCATGGTGTTGGTCACGATCACGCGAGTTCTATACTTTTTCCCCATCCCGCAAAAGTGCTCAACGCCGCTAAAGAAGTTTTCACTTCAAAAATTATTTAATATTTGGAAATATATCTGACTTATAGAAAAAATGAATATTAATTAAAGAAAGAAATAGTTTTTAAAATATCCTGAATAATATGTAACAATTTTCAAGATAGAAATTTATTACAATATTACAATTATTAACTGTTGCATCATTGCATCAATCTGATTAAAATGAATGGAACTTCGGGTACTCAATAATAATAAATAAAATAATATTAATAAATATATTGAATAATATTTTATTGAAAAAATATTAAAACTTATAAAACTATCTAAAACTTTATTAATAAAAGAACAATGAATAAATAAATATAGAATAGTAATTTATTAAAAAGTAAACAATAGATAAAAAGAAAAAAAAATAACAAAATCATTATTTTCATTTTTAAATAACGATTCACCCGGCGAGTTTCGAACCGACGAAATCCACTCGTTAAAACATCAGTCCAACCGCTGGACTATATGTATTTAGATAAAAAATTGTCATTTTTTTACTGTCTTAGCAGGCAGTATTAAAAATTTTGACGTTTTCCATATATAATTTTCAATTAAGAAATTAATAATGAAGCTGTATGTTTCAAGAGATATCATCAATAAAACTTAATTTTTCTTTATAAATACTATATCTAGTGTGAATTTGAAAAAAATCGTTAGAGCGGTTTTTGAGAACCAATATATATAGATAAATACATATATACAATTTTAGCTAGCATAATAAGATAAGATTTTTAAATTAAATCATAATTTAATTAACTTTTGGTAATTTTACTAATTTTATTAATATTTTATAAACCGTAGATATTAATTATAATATTATCTATAATTTATAATCTTTATAATAAAAATTAGTTAATTCATGAAATTACAATATTAATATAAAAATATAAATAGTAAACTCTGTTGAACAACAGTATTTGACAAGGATTGAATCACTACTATGTTCACAATAAAGAATAGTTTTTAATAAATATAATTTTGTTTTTAATCTAAATATATAAATAAAAAATAATCTACTATTAGAATTAATTATTTATTATTAATTTTAAAAAAAATTATATTTAAAAGCAAAATAAAATTTAATTATAATATTTGTTATAAAAATATATTTTTGTTCTTTATTTTATTAATTAATATATACCACTATTTTTAATTTATTATTTTTTTTAAATTTTTTAATTAGGTATATATTAATTAATATTTTTAAAATAAATCATAAATTAAAATTTTTTTAATAAACTTTTGATAACTTTACTAATTTTATTAATATATTATAAACTGTAGATATTAATTATAATATATTATCTAATTTATAATCTTTAATTTTTAAATGTATAAATAAAAAAAAAATAATCTAATATTCGAAAATTGATTATTTCTTATTATTTTTTAAAAAATCTTAGTTAAATAGCAAAATATAATTTAATTATAATAATTGTTATAAAAATATATTTTTGTTCTTTATTTTATTAATTAAAATATTCCACTTTTTTAATTTATTAAATTAATTATTTTTATTAAATTAATTAATTATATATTAAACACAATATTTTTAAATGAAATCATAAATTAAATTTTTTTTTTAATTAAAACAAAGATAATAATATATTAGAAAGGATTTTTTTTAACTTAAATAAGTAATGAATAATTTTTATTAATTAAATACTTTAGTTAATTCAACAGCTAATAACTAATTAAACAAATAGTATAGTTGATTATTTTGTTTAAATGAATTTTGAATTGTAAAATTATATTGACTATTTGAAAATAATGTTTTATAATTCTAATAGATGGCGGTATAATAACATTTTATAAAATAGTATAATAGGATGTTGTCTGATGTATTAAATTTTAGTATAATAAATAAAGAATAAATTTTGTTGAATCAATTTTGAAAGATGAATTATTATAGAAGGGAAGGAAAAGATTGATTGGTTGAGGAGTTGAATGAATAGAAAAATTAAGGAATTGTAAAAAGATTAGGAAGTGAAAGTGGGGAGTAGAATTCGGGGTGGTGTGATAGTAGTATAGGCGGTGTTGCAATGGTTAAGCATACTTACCTGGCGCAGGGGTTACCATGATCATGAAGGTGGTTCCCTCATGGCGAGACCTGTCCATTGCACTTCGGACGGGTTGACCCGTGCGATTGCCCCAAATGTGGGCAACTCGGGCGCGTAATTTTTGGTAGTCGGGTCTGCGTACGCGCTAACCCGGATCATTATTTAAATTTAAAAATATTTATATAAATTTTCATGTTTATATTATTAAATATGAAGATATATAACATAATGATAATTAATTGGTATATTATTATTATAATTATTATTAACTAATTATAATTATTATTTTAAGTTAGGATACTTGGTTAATATTTTTTCGTTAACTTAATTAAATATATGCGTCTCTTATGATAATATATTATGAAAATCTGTTCTGATAGCTAATAAATTAATTATTTGTAAAATTTCATGTTTTATTATTTTATATTCTTACTGATTCAAAATTAGTTTTAAAATTTTATTAAGATATTCCTTTTATTTTATATTAATTTTATTAAATAATAAATGATTGAGGCTTGGAGAATTTAGAAAAATTAATTAATTTTTTAATTTTCATATATCCAAATCTAACTGCAAAAAAAATTATATGAGACTGCTATATATAAAATTTCCGATTAATTAATATTGTGTTTTTATTTTTAATTTTTATTTTGTAAGAAATTGCTGGATAGTCTTACAAAGATAATACCATCACCTCAACTCGTCCCCGCGCGTCCCTCTCCAATTCCCTCCTCCGCTCGTCCCCGCCCGATCCTCACTCACGCCACTTCATTCCCCTCCGCCGCCTGGTCTTACATCTTCCTGCTTGCCGGGCCCCTTGAACGCATTCAGTTCCCATTCACTCCGCAGTGCAAGATGACCGGCCTATCCATCGAAATCATCCCTTAAATTATTCGCTAATCAAGAATTAACTGATAATTTATTTATTTTTATTAATTAAAAAGAATTATTTTTATTATTAAAAAAAAAAAATCATTAAAAATTAAATTTTATATAATACATTTTTATAACTTTTTACTCAGATATTATTTATATATATATTAATAATTTTTTTATTAAATTCTTTAAATAAAATTAAAATTAAATATTCTTCTATTGATTCGATTTATTTTATTAAATTCAATTTTATTAAAAGTTAAATTAAAATTATTTATTCATTAAAAAATATATAATTCATAAATAAATCCCTTTCTAATTATCAACTTTTCAAATATTATATATTCATAAAAAGAGAGCTATAATTTATATATATACTTACATACAACACAAAAAAAACACTTCATTAACACTGTTTCTTCTAATATAATCAACTATTTTGGATTTGATTGATAATATGTAATTTAAGAAAATAATAATTCTTTTAAAATTTGTTACATACTTTGATATATGTATATTACAGTGGAAAATAATAAAAAATTAATTTCTTAGCTCTTAATCTATCGATTTTATTGCATAATAAAACAATTTGTAGGTTTATGTGTTTAATAAAATTTTGTTGTTACAAAAATTTGACTTGATTAAATAAAACTAAATGCGCCGAACGTTTTTCGTTGTATATGAAGCAATTCAGCTATATAACAGACTTATAGAAAAATTAATTAATTTTTTTTTAGTCCATGAAAAACGTTATTTTATAAAAAAAATTTTATATTTATATTTTTTTTAGCTACTGCGTTCAATTTCATCAGTTTTACATTTTAAACCAAATTTCTATACGCCATTAAATGTTGAAATGGAACAATGGGGTAGAAAAGACCCTGGCGGACATTTTACAGGACTTATTGGTGAAGTATGATCATTTTAGTAAATATAAATAATTTTTTTTTTATTCTAACCTTCCTTATTCATTTTGAATCATTATTACAATTTTTTATTACCAATACATATTAATGTATTTATAATTAAACAATTTTCGAATTATATGATTTTATTTACTTTTATCATTCTCAATTTTTCCCCCACCATTCACACCCTCTCTTATACTTATTCATCATGTTACCTCTATAATCCATCATCTTAACCAGGGGTTGGCAACCTTTTTCAATAGTCGGGCACTTTTTTGAAATAATATAACAGGGGTGGGCACACTTGGTGATACTTACATTGCAATATTGAAAAATCGTGATCGCAAAAACATTTTCCTTTTTTTTCTTTTTTTTTGAGAACTATATTGCAAAAATTTAATAAAAGTCGAAAATATTTAAAAGTCTGATCGCAAAATCATTCTACCTTTTTTTTAGAACCATATTAAAAAAATCTGATGCGGGTGCGCACATCACACAACTTTCACTTACCACCCTATTAAAGCCCCTCAGAGAATTTCGACTTCGATAACACCTAACTCATATTATAGATCACTTAATTTAACATTGATATAGCGAGTTTAATCAAAATCGTTAGAACCATTTTGGAGAAAACCGCAAAAAAGTGTAAAATCAATGATGTAAAGTGGCACTTCCGGTCAACTGATTTTAACGAAAAAGTTGCTGTAACATCCCTGGTATATACCTATTCTAAATACGGAGATTCAATTTCGGATAGCTTCACGTTTCTGAGCTAGAGTGATCACATAGACACAGACCATTTTGTGGGACTATGTTTTTTGGACTCAGGGGACCTCAAAACGTGTATTTCCGTTGAAAACTCAAAATCGAATCACAATACTTCCCCTTAATATATATTATGTATATATATATATATATATATAGGTAAGTGAAAGTAAAAATTAGTCGTTTTTTATACTTAGTAATTTTGAATGCGGGCACTGGAAAATAGCTTCGCGGGCACCAGGTTGTCGACCCCTGATCTTAACGTTTCTTATCACTATACCTCGTATATTTTTGCTTTCTGCCACCAAATACACTTATTTAATATAAATATGGAAAATAATTGAGCTTAAAGAACGTCTCTTCGTCGTTTGCTCTCATCACTGCATTCTCCATTATTATCTAAATCTAAATGATTGTTTCCCAAACTTTTATGTGCAATGTTCTACAAGAGCTTTAAAAAACTTAATATATCCCCCAATGTTAAATATGCATAGTATTTAATATCTAAATTTTTTATTTGTTCACTAAGTAGCCTAAATGATGGACTTTTGACTGATCATCAATTTTTTGCATTGCTCCCCTGAAGTCAAATTATTCCTTGTTGGGAATCACTGATTTAAAATGTTCTTTATAAAATCTTTTGTTCTTATTATTCTTGGACCTTTTATTTTTAGTTTTATAGTTAGTTTATTTTTAGTTAGAGAGCTTATAGAATTTTCATGTATTTTGATCGAATCTCGTTGGAGCATAAAATTATTTTATATGATTTTCAAATTTAAAGTTTAAATACGAGGGCAGGTCAATAAGTCCTTGGCTTTTGAAATTTCCTGTCTCTTAAATGAAATGGCAACACTACTCCTGTCAAACGGCAACATTCAGTGGACTCCTTTCGAAATTTGAGCCAGCAGGGTCTTTTAGTTTTTGTTTGACATCCATTAATAGCAAACTGCCTCGTGATTGGAGAAGAAAATGGAAATAAGTGAATTTCCATGGAAATCGATGAATTGGGATACAAATTGCCCCCTCATCCGCCCTATTCTCCGGATTTAGTCTTGAGTGACTATTTCTTGTTTCCAAACCTAAAGGAATGAACGAGATATATAACTTCAACGATTAAATAATCTCACAAACAAATCTATTTTGATGTCCTCGACAAATCTTATTTTTTGGAATGGAGAAACGTTGGACGAAGTGTGTAGAGCTCAAAGGAGACTACGTTGAAAAATAAAATAATTTTTTATCCAAAAACCTGTGTTTCATTCAAAAAATCTTGATCTGTCCTCGTACTTTAAATAGAGTTTTAGCAGTTTTAAGTAGGGACTCTTACTTAATATTTTTTTACTAATTGTTTTGTTATTCAATTCATCTTTTTTTTTTTATTATTTTTAATAATTTTCCATTTCAATGTTTCTTCTATGACATATTTCTTTAAATTTTTGTTAATTTGTTTTCTTTTACTATTTTTATATACTAATTAGCATCATTAAAATAAATGTATATATTTCTATGTATGCAAATAGATAATAGAATCGCGTGCTGATATTGCTCTTGGGAATCTACAATATACTTTAGTTAATTTAATGATGATGGACCTAAGTCAACCTTATATTACACAATGTTTTACATTTCTAACACCAGAAGCGTTAACGGATAATTCATGGCTTACATTAATTCTACCATTTCGGTAAGCATTTTAAGCCTCTTTATTGTTTTTAATTTTTGTTTTGTTATGTTTTTATATCTAATCTTATTATGCTAGCTAGCTATAATTGTATATATATTTGAATTGATTATTTCGAAAAGGTATTATCTCCAAAAAAAATGTAATTCTTCAGGGGACTAAAAAAACTGATTTTTGAAAAAATTAAAAATTGTATTGAACTATTTCTTCTGTGTTTCTTTTTAGCTATCTTCAGGTAACATTCATTTGTGTTAATCATTATTTTAATAAATTAGTTTTGTACTGAAAATTAAAAAAAAAAATTTTGATATGTTCCCTTTTCGAAATTAACGTCCTTTGTTAGGTTGAAAAAAGTTAAACAATTTGTTACTCTGACTTGTTTTTTTTATTTAAAAATTTGAAAAAACCTTACAAAAATAATAATATACTAAAAACACAAGTATAATATGCATTAAATGTCATATTTTTTGATAAAATTTTGGACAATTTTTATTTCTGTAGACAATTTAAAAATCTTAGTCGGTATTTTCATTAGTTGTGGGCCACTTTTGTAAAAATCTTCGTAAAATTGTGTATATTCTACTGGAATATACTGAATCACCTTTTTGATGTCGACTATTTTTTTTTTTGCATTATAGGCACTTTTGAAGAATAGGCAGGAGAATCCATTTAATTTGGTAAAGAAGGGAAATTTGTTAAATGCTTTGGTAAATGAAATTTCTCTTCGTTCATATCATTATCTATATATTGGCGTACCTTAACAGTTCCAGGGGTGACGGAATTGTACACAAACTCGTTATAGCTGCTTACAGCAAACGAAACCCTTTGCTCTCTTGGAATTTGCTTTCCAAAACTTCTTTTGGGTAGTACAGTTTTTTTTTGTAAAATTGCGGCCATCATTTTTTAAAATCAAAAATTTTGTCATTTGTAATGTTGTAGATATCAAATATATTAAAAAAATTCTTAAAAAATTAAGAAAAAACTAACAAAAAAAAGATAAATTTTTTTATTAGTTTTTTCGAAATATGATCTTCAGGCCCGGAAGAGATTTTGAAAATTTCATTTTGACCCGCGCTTAAAAGTATTTGCCCACCCCTAAACTAATGGCAAGTGCTAAGCCCGTGTAAATTGGGCTTTAAATAAGTAATCTCTGTATTGGCCCCAGAAGCTGAAATCTTGAAGAATCAAGAATCAGAAGAAAGTCTTCAATGTAAAAGACGAAAAATTGCCCAAATCCCTAATTTAGAATAATGTTTGTTTACGTGGTTCAAACAGTGTCGAAACAAAAACATCAGTTTTACTGGACCCCTACTGAAAGAAAAAGCTGAAGTGTTCGCTAATTCGCTGAAAATCAAAAATTTTAAAGATGGTTAGAAAATTTTAAGAAACCACATGATTTATCATTTCAAAAAATGTTATTAACCTATCCGCCTATCCCTAACATAGACCCTTATAACTTAAAACCTCTATAACTTAAAATAATTTGTGTTTCTCTTGGACTTTAACTTATCGAGATTCTACTTTATATATATACATATATAATTTTTGCTAGTATAATAAGATAAGATATATATAATAATATAAATCTTGTATTAATGAGAGGATATAAAATTTTGATATATTGAATTTATTCAATAATGACATTAATTATTATCTTATATTTAGCCCTAAAATGTGGATTGGTGTTCTCATAACAACATTTTTCGGTGGATTAATTTTCTATGGACTTGCTGTTTATTATCATACATTGGGACAAAATATTTCACCACCTGAAGGGTAAATAAAATTTATTTCCACAATCTCAATAAATAATTTATTTATTTATTAAAAATAACATAATGATTTTGAAAAGAAATCATACATAAATTATTTCTTTTCTTTTCTTATTTTGCCAATACATTGGATCACTTAAAATAGAAATAATCTTATTATCGAAAATAATTCAAATTTATTTTGTTATTTATTCAAATAATTTTATTTATTTGCAGAGGTGATGGTCATTGGATGTTTTTTAAATTAAGCAATAGCTGGTTATACACCTGGGGAATGTTACTTCAGGTAAGTCAAAAAAATCAGAAAATATTTAATATAAAATAATATAATTTTTTAAGACTCATGTGTATTATATATTGTACATATTTCATATTGATATTATAGCAAATAAAAAGTGGAAAGGAATATAAATATTTAATAATTTTACTAATTTTATTAATATATTATAAACCGTAGATATTAATTATAATATTATCTATAATTTATAATCTTTATAATAAAAAAATAGTTAATTTATGAAATTACAATATTAATATAAAAATATAAATAGTAAACTCTGTTGAACAACAGTATTTGACAAGGATTGAATCACCACTATGCTCACAATAAATAATAGTGTTTATTAAATATAATTTTGTTTTTAATTTAAATATATAAATAACAAAAATAATCTAATTATTTATTATTAATTTTTAAAAAAAATTTAATATAAAGCAAAATTAAATCTAATTCTAATAATTGTTATAAAAATATTTTATATTTTTGTTCTTTATTTTATTAATTAATAAACCACTTTTTGTAATTTATTATTTTTTTAAAATTTTTTAATTAGGTATATATTAATTAATATTTTTAAAATAAATCATAAATTAAAATTTTTTTAATAAACTTTTGATAATTTTACTAATTTTATTAATATATTATAAACTGTAGATATTAATTATAATATATTATCTAATTTATAATCTTTAATTTTTAAATGTATAAATAAATAAAAAATCTAATATTCGAAAATTGATTATTTCTTATTATTTTTTAAAAAATTTTAGTTAAATAGCAAAATATAATTTAATTAAAATAATTGTTATATAATAGTATTTTTGTTCTTTATTTTATTAATTAAAATATTCCACTTTTTTTTAATTTACTAAATTAATTAATTATATATTAAACACACAATATTTTTAAATTAAATCATAAATTGTCTTCATTAAAACAAAGGTAATAATATATTATAAAGAATTTTTTTTTAACTTAAACAAGTAATGAATAATTTTTATTAATTTTATTAATTTTAATTAATTAAATCTTTAATTTTTAAATGTATAAATAAAAAAAAAATAATCTAATATTCGAAAATTGATTATTTCTTATTATTTTTTAAAAAATCTTAGTTAAATAGCAAAATATAATTTAATTATAATAATTGTTATAAAAATATATTTTTGTTCTTTATTTTATTAATTAAAATATTCCACATTTTTAATTTATTAAATTAATTATTTTTATTAAATTGATTAATTATATATTAAACACAATATTTTTAAATGAAATCATAAATTAATTTTCTTTTTTAATTAAAACAAAGATAATAATATATTAGAAAGGATTTTTTTTTAACTTAAACAAGTAATGAATAATTTTTATTAATTAAATATTTTAGTTAATTCAACAGCTAATAACTAATTAAACAAATAGTATAGTTGATTATTTTGTTTAAATGAATTTTGAATTGTAAAATTATATTGACTTTTTGAAAATAATGTTTTATAATTCTAATAGATGGCGGTATAATAACATTTTATAAGATAGTATACTAGGATGTTGTCTGATATATTAAATTTTAGTATAATAAATAAAGTATAAATTTTGTTGAATCAATTTTTAAAGATGAATTATTATAGAAGGGAAGGAAAAGATTGATTGGTTGAGGAGATGAATGAATAGAAAAATTAAGGAATTGTAAAAAGATTAGGAAGTGAAAGTGGGGAGTAGAATTCGGGGTGGTGTGATAGTAGTATAGGCGGTGTTGCAATGGTTAAGCATACTTACCTGGCGCAGGGGTTACCATGATCATGAAGGTGGTTCCCTCATGGCGAGACCTGTCCATTGCACTTCGGACGGGTTGACCCGTGCGATTGCCCCAAATGTGGGCAACTCGGGCGCGTAATTTTTGGTAGTCGGGTCTGCGTACGCGCTAACCCGGATCATTATTTAAATTTAAAAATATCAAATTTACTATCTCTTAATACATTCGTATTTAAATAATTTAATATATTTTACATTATACACATCAATACATCGCCTTGCGTCGTTTTGTTTTGTATTTTTCGATGTTGCGCCGCTGCTTAATTAGTATTAATTTTTACTGTGCACCGTTAAATTTTCGTTGCGTTGTTTTAAATTCGAGTCTCTAATTTTTTTTTTATTTTTTTTTATTTTTTTGAAATTTTCTTTTTTTCTGGAAGGGTATCCTACAATATTTATCAAGGTGATACGTATTGTAGAAAATTAAGTGAAAAATTAAATACAATATTTAAAAAAATTATGTTTACTAGTGAGATCATCGCAAATTTTTAAATAGTATATTTATTAATTTTAATTTATTTATTTATTAATTTCAATTTATTTATTTATTAATTTCAATTTATTTATTTATTTATTTATTTCAATTTATTTATTTATTAATTTCAATATATTAATTTATTAATTTTAATTCATTTTTAAATAGATATTAATTATATATTATATTGAATTGCTCGTTTCATTTAGATGTGTAAATTCAATGTTTAGCAAACATTGAACCAATTTTTTGTGATAGAATGCTGACTTACGACACTATGGACTCAACGGTCAGTGATTAATTTTAATTTTGTTTTTTCATAAATTAATTGAATATTTTATTTTGTTTTAATTGAATACGTTTTTTTTTTTTGTTTTTTTTATGTACTTAATAAAATTTTATATTATTTTTGTTTTTTAAATGTTTACTTTGTTCAATTTTCTTTTTAAAAGTAGTATTTTCGTAACCCTGGAACCTTCGATCTTTACAAGGTTTGCCAAAGAAAACCTTAATTCAATTTGCGTCGTGTTTCTTGAAACGTAAAGTGAGGTATTGGTGTAGTTTATTTATAAGGGAAGCTTAAAATTTCTATGATATTCTTACTATATAAATTTGTTTGCCTATTTTAATTTTCAGTTATATTGTTAGAGAGTTCATATATTATCATTAAATTTTTTTTATTTAAAATATACAAATCTACTTATATTTGAAATATATATTTTCAATCTTTAAAAATATTTGAATCATTATCATAAATATTAATAATATTAACAGTTGAAAGTGTTTGGAACTTCCAAATTATGTTATTGTCATTTAATTTCATTCTAAATCATTCAAATGTCAAACCTTACTTTTACATTGTCGTATCTCTATTGGTTGTTTTTTCCACCCATTTAAGTCACGTGATTCAATCTTTTCGTTTTTACGACTTTTTATTTGAGAAATCTTTAATGAATTTAAATATATTCATTTCGTTTATATATATATTGATTGTTGCCACTGGGTGAGATGCTAGCGTCGCTGTCTCGCATTCACGTGGTCCCGGGTTTAAGTCCCGGGCCTGGCGAGGGAATTTCTCTAGCTGGGGTCTATGGGACGGGGTCAATCCAGCCTCCAGGATCAACTTTGGGGAAAAGCTACTTGATAAAAAGTAGCGCCTCCGTTCAAGAAAATCAGGGTAAAGGTTGATAGGACTCGTTCTACTGATCATAGGACCCCTAATTGATATAACCGACTTGATAGGCGTTGTCTTTGCGTAGGACGTACAAAAGTCCTAGGTTTTATATATAACATATGCTGATTATCTTTTGTTTGTAGGATATATGTGATGTATTATATTTCAGGTGTCTCTCCCTCGATCACCTGATGGTTGGTCTTTAAGATTAGTTACCGGATGTTGGTGGATTTATACATTACTAGTGGCAGTTGCTTATCGTTCAGCAATGACAGCCATTTTAGCTAATCCTACACCAAGGTAATTGATTATTATTATTTAATTCTATACTTTTTTGAATTTGAAAAATAATTTTATAATTCTCTTTTTAAATAAATTAATAATTATATTTATATATAATTATATATATATTTTAATTTTATTGAATGATTATTGAATCTTAAAACTAAGTGAAATTGGCAAGGAAAGATTCTCCGGCCTCAACTATAAAAACTATAAAAGAACTATAAAAAAGGTTATCTCTGTGCTTTTTTACCGACCGACGATAGTAAGGGAGGTATTGTTTTCACACCAAATTTCACATGTGGATATTTTTACATATCTCCACGAATCATGCATTTTCTAAACAGAAAAAAGTATTTTTAGCATGATGTCTGTCCGTCCGTCTGTCCGTCCGTATAGATGTGTACAGCCTGAACGGCTCAACCGATTTTGATGAAATTTGGTATATTTACTAAATGCATCAGTGGGATGAATTGATCAACTTTTGGTGCAAATCCGGAAACCGGAAGTGGTAGTATTAGCGATCGACGATAGGAAGGAAAGGGTTATTTTCACACCAAAGGAGATTTTTTTATATATCACCAGGAATCATGCACTTTGTATTGGTTTTATCCTCGGGAAAAATCATCTTCATTAGTTTTTTCATGATTTAAAATTATATGACGTCATCCAGCCATTCATGACGTCACAGCCTGGTCTTGCATATATATTATAAATAAAATAAAATTAAAAATGTTTATATTTATTATTTATGTATCCATATCTGTTTTTTATTACATTAATAGATATATTAAAATTATTTGAAATTGTTTCTGTAGCTGGAAATTAATTTATTTCAAACCGTCGGTCGGTTCGGACCTGGCCACAGGTCAACTTATTGACACTTAATTATTAAACATCGAACTGTTTTTTTTAGCATGATTCCAAACTCTCATGTGGTTCGTGGAGTTTAATTCATCCAATAATAATAAAATTTCATCCACTTTTTCGAAGTACATTTTTGACATTGAAATTTCCGAAACGAAACCGAGCAAACTACACGTCACGCTATTCTTACTCTTTCTCTATATATACACTTTACAATCAATATAATTTCCAATCGTCGAAACACTCCTAAAATACGCTTTTCGCTATGGACATCAGCTCGTTTCGATTATATCTCATCAAATGTGGCAAAACGCTTTCCTTTCATTAGTCTCTTCAGTTTTAGAAATAGGAAAAAGTCGCAGGGAGCCAAATCTGGTGAATACGGTGGTTGAGGCATGATTACGGTGTTGTTTTTGGCCAAAAAATCACGAACAAGCCTAGATGTGTAAGCGGGTATATTATCGTGATGCAGTATCCATTATATGTTTTCCACAATTTTGATCGTTTGAGCCGTATTGCTACACGCAAACGTTGCATAACTTCCTTGTAGTATTTCTTATTAACAGTACGGACTTTTGGCAAGAAGTCATGATGCACCAAGCCATTGTAATCGAAGAAAACAGTGAGCAAACTTTTTCAGTTGTCAAAAACAAATTACTAATCCAAAATGACTGATAATGTAAACATATGAGAAACATATGTCTACAAACATAACAAAAAGAAAATTTGGATAATCGAATGTACACAGCCCGAGAAAATTCAAAATTCACCTTTTCTTTTGAATAGACCTCGTGTATATATTAATGTATAGTATTATCACATTATATTGAAATGAAAACATACCAATTATAATAATGTTTTAATTAAAATTGTGAAATTAAAAATGTATAATAAAATTAAAATCAATTGATAAATGAATTGAAAGTAATTAATATTTATAAATATAATTCGATCTGTTTTTATTTTATACAATGAATTATAATAAATAATAATAAATTATACTCAATACTTAATTTTTCAATTCTTTAGTAATATTTTATTTAAATTTTGATTAATATAATTATTGGGGTATTTATTATATATATTTATACACAGATAAATTAAATAAAAAAAAAGCAAAATTATAATTGAAATTTTAATGATAATTTTAAATCGGCGCTTTTAAGACGTTTGACAAATGTAGATAGTATTTCGAGACGGGAGGGCGTTGATGGTGCTTGGGGATATGGGATGGTGGGGGGGGGGGTGTATTCGAAAAGGGAATTGAGCGGGCATTTCACGATCTACTCTTAAAGATTGTTAAGCGCCTGGCACACCGTTCAAGCAAGTGAACCTGCATTCAGCTGACACCGGCCCCCATTTTCTCTGCATTTTACTGAAAAAGATAGAAAAAATGCTTTAACGTGAATTTTAAAAATATTTCTTCATTTTTATTATAAGCTATTATTTATATATAAGTATATCTATTAAAAATCGTAGTGTAGAAGACATACATAAAAATAAATTAATAAATAAATCTATGAATAAAAACTAAATACAAGAATTTTTAAAAATGTCAAAAACCTAAATAAAAGAAAAAATCTACTTCAGTTAAAATATGATGAAAATAAATATATAAATAAACACAATACAATAAATAAAAATAAAAGATCAATTAATTTAAAACACAATAACAAAATTATAATAGGAACACTAAAATTTAATATTAATGTTTGAACAAAAATTGGAAAAAATTTAAATTGACAATTTATACAAGTAATAGAAATATAGAGGATATTTATAAAAATAAATTTATGAATAAAAATAATCTTTTAAATAAAGAAATAATAAATGACAAAAATTTCTTCACAAAGGACTTTTTACTAGTATCTCGCCAGAGATAGTATTGCGATCACGAAAATTTTCGATGTTGAGATTTTGATGTTTTTATGTTTTGAAGGTTCCTGAATCATTTTCACTAAGTTTGAGAAAAATGTCTCTGTGTGTGTGTGTGTGTATGTATGTATGTATGTATGTATGTAACCAAGTTTACACAAAAACGGTTTGAGCTAGAATGATGAAATTTGGTACATGGGCATTATTCAAAATTCATAGTTTTCTATCAACTTTTGAGAAATGTAGCTCAACCGGAAGAGGGTCATTACCTACAACGATTTGATTTTTTTTCTTCTAAAGTGACCGTAAAAATAAAGATATATGTTTGATAATTTTTCACATGATTAATAATTGTATAAAACTACTATATATAGAATTTCATATATACAATTTCATTGTTCTGTTCTGATTGGTGAAGATATTTAAAAATCTCCAAATGTGAAATATGATGTGAGAACAATACCTCCCCTTACTATCGTCGGTCGGTAAAAATGTATAAAGAAAATATTTTCAAACAAATAAAAATTTACAAAAATCAATTTTTGATATAAAAGATAATGCTTGTTTTAATATTTGAAGAAAAATAATTTTATTAGAGAGGATTATCCAAATAAAAAAAAATTATTGGGTATTTTTTATGGGTGCCCTATAAAAAGTGGATGCCTTGTGTTTACAATAACCACACTCACACATATGACCATCTATGTTAATTAAACATTCATAGTCATATTATAGAATATTTCATCTTCATTTTTATTAAAATATTTATTAGTAATTTGCATTTTCGGAAACTTACCAAAAATAATGACATAACATGAAAATATAAATTGTTTACTAATAAATATCTGAAATTATTTTAGCTAAAATATAAAATATAATTGGTTATTACTTTATATTTTGTTTTGTTTTTTTTAGAGTAACAATTGATACGGTGGAAGAATTGGCTGAAAGTGATATTCCATATGGTGGATGGGGCGAGGAAGCAAAAAATTTATTATTATCATCATTGGATGAAGCTGGTCAATTAATAGGTGAACAGGTAAAAAAAATAATTAATAATATTTCATTTATTTTTCTTTTTCTATTTCTTATCATTTCTCAACTAGAAATAATCAAACGATTAGTGTCTTTAAGCAAATTATATTCCATTTTTTTTTTAATTTATTATATTTATTATTTTTATTAAATTAATTAATTATATATTAAACACAATATTTTTATAACTGAAATCATAAATAATTTTTTTTTTTAATTAAAACAAAGATAATAATATATTATAAAGAATTTTTTTTTAACTTAAACAAGTAATGAATAATTTTTATTAATTAAATATTTTAGTTAATTCAACAGCTAATAACTAATTAAACAAATAGTATAGTTGATTATTTTGTTTAAATGAATTTTGAATTGTAAAATTATATTGACTTTTTGAAAATAATGTTTTATAATTCTAATAGATGGCGGTATAATAACATTTTATAAAATAGTATAATAGGATGTTGTCTGATATATTAAATTTTAGTATAATAAATAAAGTATAAATTTTGTTGAATCAATTTTTAAAGATGAATTATTATAGAAGGGAAGGAAAAGATTGATTGGTTGAGGAGATGAATGAATAGAAAAATTAAGGAATTGTAAAACGATTAGGAAGTGAAAGTGGGGAGTAGAATTCGGGGTGGTGTGATAGTAGTATAGGCGGTGTTGCAATGGTTAAGCATACTTACCTGGCGCAGGGGTTACCATGATCATGAAGGTGGTTCCCTCATGGCGAGACCTGTCCATTGCACTTCGGACGGGTTGACCCGTGCGATTGCCCCAAATGTGGGCAACTCGGGCGCGTAATTTTTGGTAGTCGGGTCTGCGTACGCGCTAACCCGGATCATTATTTAAATTTAAAAATATATATATAAATTTTCATGTTTATATTATTATATATGAAGATAATTTGGTATATTATTAATATTATTAATTAATTATAATTATGGTTAAATACTTTTTCGTTAACTTAATAAATATATGCGTCTCTTATGATAATATATTATGAAAATCTGTTCTGATAGCTAATAAATTAATTATTTGTAAAATTTCATGTTATATTATTTTATATTCTTTCTGATTCAAAATTAGTTTTAAAATTTTATTATGATATTCCTTTTATTTTATATTAATTTTATTAAATAATAAATGATTGAGACTTGGAATATAGAAAAATTAATTAATTAATTTTTTAATTTTCATATATTCAAATCTAAGTGAAAAAAAAAAACAAAAGTTAGTGAAGCCCTCTGCTGGCCAAATAATAAAAAATGGTAGCTAAATTGAAAGTTAATGGTTTATATGTAAATTTTAATAATTTTTTATTTCGTAAACTAGAAAAGACCGAGAAATATTGGAAGATGAAAATCTCTTTGGAATTAATCAAGGAATCCACTGGCAAAGTTTCATCCAAATTCCTGAAGCTTCCCATTTTGTAAACAATTGTCGAATTGCTTATTTTGAGGATTTTAAGAAGAATTTTTATTTGGAAGTGATAAAACAAAATTAGAAAATGGATCGAAGTCTTTGATGAGAAATAAAACGCTTATTTGCCGAATAAATATCTTTTTATTTAAAGTCATTGACTTTACGTTCTTGTACTATTATTATAAAAGACGCTAATGGCTCTAATTGCCGAAGTCACTTACAAATTAAATAAAAAAAAACATAAAAATAAGGTTGATTTAATAATAATTTTTAAACATAGAACATAACAGATAACAGAATTATATATATAGAGAGAGAGAGTGACCAAACGTCCCGTTTTTACGTGCTCTGTCCCGGCGTCGCGAAAAATGTCATCGGGACAACATTTAGAAAAAAAGGTAAAACGTTTTCTGGACTAAGCTCTTAAACATTTCCGAATTTTTTTCTAAATTTTTCTCAATTTGGTTCTAAAAAAAAAGGTAAAATGTCCCTGTTTGGCGTTTCAAAATATGGTCACCCTTATATATACGAGGGTGGGGTGAAAAGTTTCCGGCCTGACCAAGAAAAACGATGTTTTTAAATTTTTTTTAAAATTAACAGTATATTTATTTATTTTGAGGGGTGGGGGAGCAGGACCAAATAATTGGGGAATATAATAGTGAAAAAAGATTAGCACACATTTTTATAATAATAATATAATTACTATAAATTCAATACATATAATAAATATAATTTTAAATCACAAAATTATTTATTAATATTTAGATTGTTTTCATAAGATATGTCAACTAGCCGTTCCCGGCATCATATGCTACCGGCGGCATAAAACTCTTCTTACAATTAGAATTAAAGGGACAAGCACGAGATTGATTAATAATAATAATTTATAGAAAATTTTTGTTTCAAATACTTACAAAAAACAACACAATCTTTAGATATAAAATTGATAAATTTATTCAAATCGTCGTAATATATTTTTTTCAATATTTAATAATAAAACAAAATTTAAAAAAAATGAAGTTAGTAACAAATTAATAATTTTGATTGGTTTCTTTTTATATGTTTATTATTTTTAATAAATTCTCTTTTATGATAAAAAATAATATAAATTGTAAAATTCTCAAAATTGTATCTAACTTCATTATGTGTAAGACATTTCATACACATACATACAATAGGAATTAAAATATTAATTATTTATTTATATTTATATTTATTTATTGTAATTACAATTATAAATCTATAAATATAAATAAATATAATAAATATAAATATAATATAATATAAATCTTTAAATTATAAATATAAAGATTGATGTTAAACAACCATATCTATTAGGATCTCCGATTTATTTATTTTATTGACCCAGTTTTCACCGGGTACACAAAAAATTCAATAAAGACTCATCAAATGCCCCCCTCCACGGATATCTTTAGTAAAAGGCGAAAGATATATTCGTATTGAAGGGAGACCAGAGTGTTACAAAGTATACCTCCGTTTTCTTCTATACTTATGCTAACTCTTATATATTTTACTAACGGTCATTTGTAACATAATTTCCTTAAATAATAAATTAATATAACACTCCGATGTATATTATATTTAATATTTATTTTTCAATAATTTAATTAATTAAATTGATTTAATTTTTTAAAAAATTGATTATTTTGAAATTAATATTTATATATTATATCAAAAATAACATAACATTAAATATTTAATAGACTGCCATCTTACGGTTAAAATTGGAACTAGGTAAATTTCAAGATTACATTAAGATTTTTTTCAAAAATTAAATATAATAAATTAATAAATAGAAAAATTAATTTTAAAGATTTTTTACATTATTTAAATAAAACGTTTGTATGAAAATAGTTGTAATTTTTAATATACCCTCTGAATGTATGTTATTCGGTTTAATTAATTTTTTATTCTTATTTATTTTAGATGGAATCTTTATATGGTGAATTGTCTATTAATGAAGCAATTGATAAAGTGGCATTTGGAAATTATGCATATTTTGACAATATTTATTTTCTTGAACTTCAAACAGCTCTACGATCACAAAAAACTAATGTAAAAAAATATTAATTAACAGTTTTTTATTTAGAAATGTATTCTTTATTTATTTTTATTTTTTTTCAAGGAATATGGTTCAATGCATATAATGAAAGAATGTATTGTAAATATGCCAATTTCGTTAGGAATGCAAAGAAATTCACCATTAAAATTAGTGATTAACAAACATATTCAAAGGATTGTACAGGTAATTAATTTTAAATTATTATAATAAATATTATTTATACTGGTATTTGTTGATTGTGATATATTACAACATAAAATTTTCGATTTATAAGGGGAGTGGGGTGAGATGTTAGAAGAACATTATTATAATTATTATAATACACCCCCCCCCCCCCCACCTTGTGAAAATTGGCGTATTTAACTTAAAGAAGTGGTGATACTAAAAATAACAAGTAGATATTTACTAGTGTATCCATATTAATAATAGCTTTTCTTTCATATAATTAAAATAAATATTAAATATATTTAATATAATTTTGTAATTTTATAACGTTTTTTTTATTGTTTGATTTATCAGGCGGGACTTGTTGAAAAGTGGCTATCAGATGTAATGGAAAAATACAAAAGACAAGAAATTAAAGAAACAACTGAAACGAAAGCATTAATGTCACTACCGAAAATGATTGGTGCAATTGTGGCTCTTGGAATGGGCTATTGTGTTTCAATTATCACTTTAATTATAGAAATAATACATTGGCGATATTTTATTATAAGAAAGCCAGATTATGATAAATATAGAAGATGTTAAAATTTCCTTATTAATTTAGATCTTATAGAAAATTCAAATTTTTTTTTCTTTATTCTCTTCTTGATATCATAACATCTATATTATTCAGAATCTCAATTATTTTTATACACTACCTTTTCTAGTACAGTGTAATATCAAAAACAGCAAATACCCATAATTCGCCTTATGCAACTTTCAATTTAACCAGTCTTATATAAATATAGATAAAAAATTACACTTCACATTAATGAAAAAAAATCAAAATCAAATTGATATAAAAGATAATGATCAACTGATTCAATTCAAAAACATTTCACGAAAATTTGGATTAATTCAAAATGATTTTGTTATTATTATTCATGATTGGAAATTAATACATTATTAACTAAAATTTCACGTAAATTTAAAATAATTATAAAGAAGCTAATAATTTTTTTTTATAAAGATTTAATGTCCTGATAGGTTTAACAAAATATCTAAACCAATTATAGTAGTAAAAATTGAATTCAAATTTTGTCTAATAGAATAAAAAGAAATTAATTTTAATAATTTAAATTAATGGAATAGATATAAAGATATGTTACAATATAATAGTTGAATATATAATCCTTTAATTAAAAAGAAAAATACTTTAAATTCAAATATTATGAGATAGTATTAGTAATAGTAATAAAATGACTTAAAATTTATGAAATTTATAACTGGTAAAAATTGGAATATAACGCAAAAGAAATTCATTAATTTTCTAAATATTTATTAGAGATAGATATTTCATTATGATATTAGCATAAATATATATATATATATTCAATTAAAAAAAGCAAACTCATAAATAAAATATATATTTACAAATTTTTTTTTTTAAATTCTATTTTCTATCTTTTTTTAAAATTATTTTCATCAAAATTTATTAAAAAAAATTATGTTTCGTTACTTAAAAATTAAAAAAAAAATAACAATTTTGTTTTATATATTAGATATATATACATTAAGAAAATGATATTTATATAACTAGTAATTTATATTTTTTTATGAATGTTAAATATTTTTATTTTATTGTTTTTTAAATTAAACATCATTGGTATATTTCATTGGCAAAAAAATAATTGATTATTATTTATCAACTATCAATTTTTTTTTTAAATATAAAAGCAAAAAATATATATAAAATAAAAATTAAAAATGAAAAATGAGCAAAAAAATTGTAAAAATTATATTTAATATATATATATATATATTAAATCGAATATTAATTAGCATAATATATTTTAATATTCTTAAACTAATAGTAATTTATTGTTATTTTTATAAATTTCAATTTTATTACATAAAAATATATAATAGATAAATTTCCTATTGTTTGTTTTAATTACTTTCTTATTTAATGGTACATTACTTATTTTTAAAAAACTAAATTACAAACATTTCTATAAATCTATATATGTATATACATATATACATATATTTCTAAATATACCTATATCTATATCTTCATATATATACATATATATATATATATATATATATATTTAGATATAGACATAGATATATAGATATATATTATATGTAAAGGGTATATTTAATCATTTGGAATATTTTATTTAAAAAAACTATATAAATAAAATAGCCTGTTTTTATGAATAAAATTATTTTTATCTTTTTTTTGTTTTAATTTAAAAAAGAAATAAATAACATTATTATTATTTTAATGTTTGTACTATGCATAAAAAAATTAATTATAATTTATTTTTGTAAATAATTGTAAGTGTAATATATATATATATATATATATATATATATATATATATATACATCGCATTTAGTGTTCAATGCTAATAGTCATTATTTTTGTTTTTTTGTGTATCTTTGTTTCGTATAGTATAATATATTTACATTTTATTTTAAATATGAATGGGCACATGAATTAGTAAATCTGCTCTTTTTGTGAATGTTTCACTGCACATTTCACATTTATATTCAACTTTCACTAATGATGTATCAACATCATTTGATTTGTCATTTTTTGTTTTATTTTTCTTTTCACCATTTAATAATTGCATTGGTTTAATATCTAAAAGATTATTAGTCTCACATAGTATTTGGTTATGTTTTTCATTATCATCAGATGTTGTAGCTGTTGTTGTTTTAGTTGTTGGTGATTGACTTTGCTTCTCTTCAATGTGGTTATATTCAATTTGATCATCTGTTGTCATATCAACGACACCATCCTCCACTTCGACTTTACCAATGAAGGGAGGAAGTTGTATTTTCGTTGATGGTTGATTACTTATTGATGTAGGAGATTGAAGATGAATAGATGGCGGTGGGGATGGAGGTATTTCTAATGGTGGTGTTGTTGGTTTTAGAGGTGGTTGTTTATAATCGTCAAATGTGGCTGGTTCTAATTTCACCATTTTTACATTATGGTAATTCACATTTTTTGTACGTGGTCCACCGCGTATGATTTGTTCAGCTGATGGGTCACGTGGAGTAATGACATTAACCGCCTTTAATGCTGCAAGTGTACTTAATGTAACATTTTTTGTTCTTGGTCGTATTCTCCCTTCTCCAATTGGTCGATTACTTTTTATAAATCCCCCACTTGCAAAAGAGGCGATTTTGGAAGGAGATTTGATTGGAGATGCTGAACTGGTAGCCTGAGGTTGTTGTTGTTGTTGTTCTTCATCCACATCCAATTGCTCATACTTTTTCATCCGATGGTTTTTCCGTTTCAATTTCGCTTTCCTTGCTTCCGATTTTGAACTATCAACAATTGAATTGAAATTTTCCATCACGGATTCAAATGATTTAACAACCGATTCGAAATCATCACTTACATGTTGTCGCGAGGTTCTTGATTTGCTCTTGCGTTTCGTTTTCTTCTTACCATAATCATCATCCGAATCGTCGTAATCCTCCATTCTATCATTATGATAATTACTGGAGTAAGAATCATTGAAGTCGTTCGGAAGACTATCATCCGGGTCCATTTTCACTGTAATTAAGTTCAATTCATGATTATTTAATCGCTTTCTTCTTTTATATTTACGTTGCCCAAATCGTGGTGTACGATTTTTGGCAGTATTCTCATCACTATGAGCAATCAAATGTTGACATAAATCTTGTGATCGGGAAAATGTTCCTGAACACACTCGACATACGAAAAGTGGAGAATGTGTACCACCACCAACATCTGGACCAGAATGATGAGAACGAATATGTTCACGTAATACAACCTAAAAAATAAAAAGAAAAAAGAAAAAAAAAACAAAAATTTAACAGATAATTAAGACAAAAAAATATATATAAAAAATTAATTTTGCTTTAATAATTTAAAAATTAAATTAATATTATTTTTTTAAAAAGATACTTTATTTTAGAATTGTCCTTAAAAATGTAACGACTAGGATTCGAACCATTGTCGTGAACCTTACTCCCAACTACCCGTACTGTTGATAATTTAACTCAAATCACATTTAAGTAGTTTTGAATTTTATTGTTTCTTTATGTACATGACATAAGTGACTTCACCAATTTCTCTTTCAAATTAATTAGTAACCAACTGCAGTTACTTTTTCTTTCATTAAAATATCTATGTAAAATTTGGTTGGGAAATTAAATTTTATTCACAAAGAGTGGGTTCATACAAAGTATGTATATAATATATGGAAATTTTATATTTATTGATTATTCAGAATGGGATTTTCAATTATTCGAAGTTAAATGAATTTTTGAATTTGTTTCTTGTTTGTTTATTAATAAATAGATAATTTAAATAAATCAAAATAGAATAACTAATAAATTACCCTTTGATTAAAAGCCCTAGGACATATAGGGCAAGCATAGGGCTTTTCTCCTGTATGAATCCGTTCGTGTTTGCGTAATGTTCCGCCATCAGCGAAAGCTTTCCAGCAATATCGACAACCATATGGTCGTTCACCTGTATGAATTCGTGCATGAATTTGTTGACTACTTCGACTTCCAAATGTTTTGTCACATTCAAAACAATGAAATTGTCTTGAACTATTATCTTTATTATGACTATGTCGATGATTAAGTAATGCTCTGCCATCTGGGAATATTTTCCCACATTCGTCGCATGTGACTTCTTTATCGCGATGAGAGAGCATATGCCTTAAAGATAAAAAAAAATAAAATAATAGATTGAATTCACAATGAATATAAATTCTAGAGATTGAATATTTACCTTTTTAAACGTGGATGACTATGAAAACGTTTTCCACATTCCGTACATGAATATATTTTATCAGATGAATGTACAGAAATATGTTTTTTTAAGGATTGTTTACTTTTACATAATTTACCACAATAAGTACATGCATATGGGCGTAAATCTTTTGGATGTTTTTTACGTACATGTTGGGCAAGAGTATCTGTATCAATGAAACATTCGCCACAAATCATACAACGATTTTCTTTTTGTTGTGGATGTGTTTCTACATGAGCCATATATTGTTCTTGATTAGTAAATGCTTCATCACACATTTCACAAAAATAAGGGGAATCAATTGCATCGAATTTCATATGAACTCTGGAAATTTAAAATTAATAAATATTAAATTTTATATTTAAAAAAAAAATTTGAAAAAAAAGCTTGTTTAAAGTATTCAAAAACAATGAATTGTTTAATTTTAAATTGGTTAGTTATTTTTTAATTTTAATAACTAACAATTATATATTTATTAATTTTTCACTTTTACAATTTAAAATGTTTTCAATTTGGTTCATATGGATTTTTTAACCATTTTTATTGTCAGATTATCAGATTAAATAAATTAAATAGGAAATTTTAAAGAATTTACTTTTAATTAAATATAATTATATTTGTATACCTTTTATGTCGTTTAAGTAAATCCCATCGATGAAATACATTTCCACAAACATCACAATAAAATTCATTATAATCTTCAGAGGTTTCTTCATTGGGATAGTAGTCTTCATCTTCTTGTTTTGTATTAACATTATTTAATGTTAAACGTACGCCATGTTTCGATTGGGCATGATCTTTTAACATAGTTACATCCCAAAACATTTCTCCACATGTATTACATTCGTAGGGGCTGTCACCAGCGTGGATTCTCGAATGTGAGATTAATGCTTTCTCTCTTGCAAATCCAACACCACAATGCTGACAGACATATGGTCGTGATGGATCCGTTATTGGCCAACGGTGCTCTAAACTCTCTGATGTCGATGCCTCAGGTATTTCCAAAGGATCTAAATCCAATTTATCCGAATCATAATGATGGGAAAAATTAGAATGTTTTTTAGAATACTTATAACTTTTATTTGTACTATTATTATTCATAAAATTTTCATTATTATATTTATTATTATGATTAAGACTTTTTCTTCCACGTTTTGATTTATTTTTTGTTCTTTTTATTTTATGTTCTATATCAGGTAATTCAGAAACATCATTCTCTTCATCATCATCATCTTCTTCTTCTTCTTCTTCTTCTTCTTCATCCTCACTTACAGTTTCTTTGCCAGGGACAAATGCATGGATTTTCATATGCGAAATTAATTCAAGTTTGCGTCTATAACGTGCCCCACAAAGATTACATAAATGTGGACGATCCACTTGATGGCTTACCATATGATTCATAAGATTTGCTTTTTTACTAAAACGTCTATTACAAAAGTCACAAGGAAATGGACGGGATGCATATGAATCTTGATCCTGTGGTAATGGAATTTCAACTTCATCCTCCCACAATTGATTCAATACAAGTTTTACATCCCCTGGAAGTGTTAGGCTGAAAAATAAATTGCCTTTATTAATCATAGATAAACTTAGTGATAATTAATTTCTTCTTATTTCATCTCATCTTAAATTTGAATTAAAAAGATTTATCAATGATTTTTTTACACTTAATTAATTATTAAATATTATAATTCTAATTTACAAAAGTATACAAAATATACGGTAATTGCAAAGAAACTTTCCTTACACTTCTAGTTTCCGAGAAAAAAATTATTCAAATTTTCATATAAATCCATTGACATTCAATTTAGCCAGTAGAGGGCTTCGCTAATTTTCTGTGTTTATTTTCAGTTCGGTTTGGATATAGGAAAATAAATAAATTAATTTTTTTAATTTTCTTATATCCAAACCGAACTGAAAATCCAAGAATAAGTGAATAATTAGTGAATTAGTTAATTAAACATTACTAAATGGCTGCTCATTTGGACGTTCATAACTAGTTTATCTATTATACTTTAATAATTTTTATCTCGGAAACTAGAAACGACCCAGAAATATTGCATAAGGAAAGTTTCTTTGAAATTAAAAAAAGGAATTCACTTGTAAATTTTTTACTAAATCCATGACACATTAATACAACACATATATACAATTACCAAATGTACTTATACGCAATGAGATAAAAGAAGTTAATCTATAATGAAATAAGAAAAGTATAAGAAACATACTTATCACTGACACCGTCCTGACCATTGTCCCAAACTCCACTGACAACTTCTTCAGTGACTTGGATATCCAAATATTCGTTTTCGGGAAATTGATATTGTATAACTTGATTGTTTGTAGACGATCCAGTATCATTAGTAAAACTTTGGGAAGCCTGTTCTTCTGGTAAATAAATTACACAATCGTTAGGATTATTTCCATTAGTACCAACATCTGGATAGATTATATTATTATTAGGAATTGACTCTTCATGATGATATGTGTCATTGGTTGCATTTTGATCACTCGTTTCAAAAATAACACATTCATTATCATCAACGTCGCATATTATTTCCGTTTCAGCTGGCTCTACTTCACCCCAATTCAGGGGCAAATCTTCAATTTTGGTTATTTGTGCCATTATAAAACATCAATTATGATGACCAAGACATTGTCTTAAAATCATGTATCCGGAATCTGAAACAAGATTGCATCATTCATTGCTTATTGTGGAACTTGAATTAAAAACAAATAAAAAAATAATATGAAATATTATATAGACATTGTTTTGTAAAAATTAGTTAAATTTTGTTATAACAAGTTATAAAAGTAAAGATTAATTAAGACATTAAAGAAAATTTTTGTAAAATTGTATTATTATATTAATAAAAATTAAAAAAATTATGATTGGTCAACTCATGATGATGTAGATGTAATCGAAACAAAAGTCTATCATTCAATAACTAAGATAACAATAACTTAAATAACTAAGATAACAGTTGCAGATATCTTATTTGCAGAGTAAAAGTAAAGTAGAGTTTTCTTTTTAATAATAAATTAGATTATTGTTAATAAATATAAATTATTTAAGTAGTATGAAGAGGGGGAATTGAAAAAAAATTAAATTTTTATAAATATAATAATATGATAATTTGAAATTATTAATGTATAATATAAAACAATAAAATAAAAAAACTTTAAATATTTTGAATTTTATATAATAAATACAGAATTAACATTTTATTTTTTTTATATATTATTTAATATTATAAATTAATAATTATAAAAGATCTATAAAATAAACAATTAATCATTTTTCAAAGACGAGTAGGATAAGTAAATAAAAAAACCTTTTGTTTTAAATAGTTTTTAATGACAAATGTAATTGAAACTATTAAATTATAGTTATTAAAGTAAAAATTGAATATTAATTATAATACTGAATTTCCATTTCATGATTTTGATTATTTATTTCAATATATTATTCTTATAAAAATGTGTGATTTCCAATCATATTTTAAGGTTAGAATATAAGAAGCAAAATTTAATTAAAAATGATAATTTTAATTAAAGTCGTTATTGAATAAGTCCAATACAATTAAATATGTAAAATAATGTATGAATTGACAAAATTTATACTCAAATGCTATTAATTAAACAGTTTATGATTAAGTTTGAAGGTTATTCAGTTTACCGAGTCAATAATTTAAAATTTTTGAGGAGGATAATTAATATAAAAAAGCATGAAAATATTTATTGAAGAAAAATTATTTATAAAAATTACCTGTTAGCATTTTATAAATGAATATATTTGATGTTCATAACATTAAACCTAACCAAATTTGTAAATTAATTAGAATGAAATGAAGACAAACGCAATTGGAAAAAGCATGAAGGTTGCACAAAAGAATTGAGAGAGCAACGCGGCTTGATTCGACCAACGAGAAGGCAAGCCTGTTCATTTAAAATTAAAAATAAAAAAAAGAAACTGGTAAAAAATCAATTAAAATTATATATGGTTAAAAAGTTATATTTCAAAATAATATATATATATATATGTATTTTTAAAAATTAAAATTTTGTTTACTCGTTTGATTTAAAATGTAATTTTTAAAATATATTTTAAATGGCGGAGTTTTCAAATATATCTAAATCTGAATAAACAAAAATTAATTAATTTTTATAATTATAAAGTTTTAATTCATCTTTAATTAAAAAGGTTGGTTTTTAAAGGTTATACTTAAAAAAATATATAATAGTGTCAATTTAACCTTTATTAAATATGTCATCAATTTAATATATAAATATGATTCAATTATAAATATAATAATTTATCTTGTTAATTAAAGAGATGATATATTAAAAATAAATTAAATAATTATGAGATTTTATTAATTCATTAATCAGAAAAAATAACCTTCAGAACTCAAAAAAATATACGCAATACCATATAGAATTTTTATAAATTTGTTAAAATGATAAATTATATAACTAGCTTTTAACAAAATTAATAAATAAATAAAAAAAGTGTTATAATAATTTTAATTCCAATTTTATATTTTCTTTAACTTTATAAATGATTTCTTGAAAATCAATAATAATAAAATATACCTTTTTTTAACATACGAGGTAATTACGAAAATAAAATTAATTTTTAAATATTTTATTTAATTTATTTTTATAGATGTCTTACTAATGCCCGATATAATACATTGGGTACAGTCAATTTTTAGAAAATCATTCCTTAAACAATAAAAATCTAAACTCTACTCTAATAGTTATTCTTAAACTTTTTAAAAGTCAGACTACTTTTGATTGATAATATGAAAAATTTGAAAAACTATTAAAAATACTTTCTTTGTTTTAAGAACAAACAAAAACTAGATACGTGACTTGTTAAAATTAAACTAATTATTATCTTACTGAAAAAACAAATATATATATATATCAGTGGTTCCCCAAACTTATTTGGCCAAGCGCCCCCTTTCCAGAAAAAAGATTACTCAGCGCCCCTTGCAAATTAACTTTTTTTAATTTTAATAACAATTAAACAGAAAGATAAATGTACCTATTTGCAAAATATTATAAATAAAAGTGTAAATTAGAAACATTGAATCTATGTGATGGCCACAGGTGCATTTAGGGAAAATTACTTATATAATACTTTTCTATTCTGAGATAGATCAAAAAATAGATACATAAATTCAATGTTTCTAATTTACACTTTTATTTATAATATTTTGCAAATAGGTACCCCCTGGATCCAGCGCCCACTTTGAGAATCACTGATATATATAGTCATGCAAAAAAATAATTTAATGTGATATCTGTTGGATTTATAATTGTTATTCGAACTAAAAAAATATAAAATTAAATGAATATCTTTAAAGAATTTGTGGGTGTGTGCTGCATTATTAAGACCTGTTTTCAAAATTTCATTTCGCGGAGTACAGGCAAAGAACCGCTGCTCAAATTAATCTTGAAGAGCCTGTTTATCATTAAATCATTTTAATAATTATTATTAAATTGTGGTAAATATATGACGATTATGAAATCATTTAGAATTATTATAAAAAATGAAAAATTTGATTTAAATAGGCAAAAAGTTTATGTTGATCTAAAAGAGTTTTCCTATTGATTCTAAAAAAAGTATGATTTTTAATTTAATTTAATTGAAATAGAATTATTCCATAAATAGAAGTATAAACACAAACTAAATATCAGCATAAATCAGCATTTCCTTTTTTTTACTGATGTAATGTATTTAAATATAATATTCGAATTATTTATTTAAGAAATCTTAAACTGTTACATAATATAAAATTAATGATCACCTTTTAATAAAACAATTTTAAGCTTTAAAAATATATTTACTCGATTCTTTAGATAATTATGAAACTAAAAAGTTTTAAATATGATATTTAGGGTTTAGAATTAATATATAAATTAATGAAACAAAAAATCTAACAAATTTTTAGAAACTATATACTTCTAACAAAACTATGAATGGGATGATATTTTTTTGCATCATAACAAAAATCGCACAACTATAAAATAAAATAAAACAATTATTATGAAAATAATTTATTTTTTTTATATATTTAGAATATAATTTAGTAAGTTAATTAAAAATATTATAATATCTTAGAGATATTATATTTTATTTTAAATCAAAATTTACACATTTACTTTGATTTATTTTTAAATATATATATTTCACATAATTTTATTTTTAATATATATAAACTTATAGTAAAAGATTGCACTCTAAAATTGGGACACATTTTCTTTTCTTATATTACCTATAATAAATCCTTATAAATTAATAGATTCATTAAAGTTATATTTAAAATAATTTATTATTAACTAAATGATAAAATCATGATTATTAATTATAATAAAAATATATAAAATAAATAGAAATTTAAAAAATTATTAAATATAAATATATATATATATATATATATATATACGATATATTATATATTTATATAAACATTGCTTAGCAATTTATTTATATGAAAAATAAATATAGTAATTTATGTTAATAATTTGTAAATTAATTAAACAATTTTTTAAATTTCGTATTTTTATATTATATTATATATATATTAAATATTAAATAAATGGCATAGAGTAAATTATTTATTTTTTGCACTTTAAAATCGAGTAGAAATGTCCATTTTTTCATTAAATTTCTTAATATTAACTTAACAATTGTCCATATTTTTATTGTATTTTTATATATGAAATAATAACACAATATATATATATATAATTATAAATATTTTACCAAAAACTTTTCAAATGTAATTTTTAAGTAATTTGAAATAATAAACAATAAAAATTTTAATTTAAATAATAATGAAAATAGACTTTTACAAAACTAATAATTAAAACATAGTGTAAGTTTATCATCAAATTGATAAATTCAGTTATAATAATTAAATTAAACGAACTATATATATTATATTAATTTATAAAATAATTATAATTTTATTATTTTTGTAATATTAGCTATAATTTAAAATTTTTTATATTTTTTTTAAAAGATAAATAAACTAAAAAATAAAATAAATAAATAGAAATAATTTGATGGAAAAATTGTATGTTTTTTCCTCAATATAAAATTATTAATATCATTTTGCTTCATTTTTTAATAAAATTATTAATAAATATGTTTGTTTTGTTGTTGTTTGTTTAGCATTATCCAATCCATATAATGAATTATATTATTTTTGACGAATCTAGATTTTATTATTAATATATATAAATAATATAAAAATAATAATAATAATAAATTTGATTTTTTTTTATATAATAAGAAAGAATGGGCAGTGGAAATATATATATATATATATATATATATTAGAATTTAAAAAAACATATATATATATATATATATATATATATATATATCTAGATCATTATTAATATTAATATTATATTAGTTATAATAGTAGAATAAGAAATAATAATAGTTATAGTTATAATAATAATAGAATTATATATGTAATTGTACATGAGTTAATAATTGAGAACGAAATTTAAAGTTTTTACCACAAATATCACAGTTAAGCAGATTGGATGTTGAATTTTTTGAATTTCTTTTATTATTAAAAATATCTTTTGTCTTTTTTGTTGTTGTTGACGTTGTTTTTGATTTTTTAATAATAATTGGTGATGTACTAGATGAAGCCCCTTTCGTTGCTTTTGCATGGGCTGCCATATCATCACTATGTTTTACAACATGTGCACACAATTCCTCACGATCACTTAATATTACACCACAAATTTTACATGCAAATGGAAGTGTGGTATCGTTTTTTTTATTAGCGGCATGAACCCAACGTACATGTTCCCTTAGTACTACTTTTTGATTAAATGCCCTATTACACAATGGACATACATGTGGACGTTCACCAGTATGAATCCTTTCATGTTTACGTAATGTACCTCCATCACGAAATGCTTTCATACAATAACGACATCCATATGGACGTTCACCAGTATGAGTTCGGGTATGAATCAAATACCCTTGACGACTGGCAAAACTTTTATTACATTCATGACACCATAATAGGCCGGCATTGCCACCGCCATGCACTCGTCCATGCTCCCAGAGACCCTGTCGTGATACAAATGATTTTCCACACTCTTGGCATACAAACTGAGAGTCGGCTGGATGCAATTTTAAACGATGAGAATCTAATGTTAGTTGATCCGCAAAATTCATTCCACACACTTCACAATCATATTGTCTTTTCCGATGAATCCATAAATGACGATAGAGTTTTTGTTTTGTAGCAAAAATCTTATCACACTCTAAACAAGTATGTTTTACTGTGTTATTAAAATCCTCATCTTTAATTTTTATTTTATTTGTATCTTGATGTTTTGTACTATTATGTTTAAATAACAATTCATGAGAATTAAAAGATTGATCGCACAATTCACATTCCCAAATGAACAAAGGATCATCATGTAGTTTTTTATGAGCTTCAAGCGCCTTCGCTCTTGCAAAGGAGGCATCACAATTAGAACAGGTATATGGACGTCGTTGATCATCTGTACCATCAATTATCACCTCCTGCTCTACACCCATATTAAATTCTACAATATCCTGTTTATTTTCACCATCTACAACTAGAGTAGCATCTTGCAAGTCAAATGTTTCATTATCCATAAAGATTAAACCATTTTCAGGAGTATCTAATTCACCTTTTTGTAAATTACCATCTTTATCTTTATCAGCATTTTTCAAATCTTTTTTAATATTTATATATTCATGATCATTATGAATATTTGAATTCTTTAAATTGATATTATTATTTTTCTTTTTATTTTTATTATCATTTACAAAGGTTGATGAAGATTTACGATAAAAACCATGAATTTTCATATGATTTGTTAAACTAGATGGTCGTTGAAAATCAGCACCACATTGAGTGCATTTATATGGACGGTCTACCCGATGACATACCATATGATTTTGTAAATCGACTTTTCTTTTAAAAGTACATTTACATGTTAGACAAACATGTTGTCTTTCAGTTTGATGTATTAATAAATGTTCACTTAAACCAGATTTGTTTTGAAACAATTCGCTACAATAATGACAAACATGAAGACATTCTTCTTTAATTAATAATGGACAATTTGATTGATGATTATCCAATTGAATTTGATCAGTGAATTCTAAATTGCATGTTTGGCATAAATATGTTTGATTGTTCACAAGAGGGAATGTAAACATTCCACCAAGTTGACTAAGAGCCTCTACAGCCAGACTACAAAAAAACAAAACAAATAAAAATAATAAAAAAATAAATTAAGTTAATAACTAAAATATTTAATTTGAAAAAAAATAATCATCTTTGATTATCAAACATTTGATGTTTGTTATCAAATTGCTTCTTAACTTGAAAAATGAAATCAAATAACTACTCAGAACGGTAATTATTCAATCGAATTATTATGACATGGATTTGGATAAAACTTTACCAGTGGATTCCTTTTTTAATTCCAAATAAACTTTTCTTATACAATTTTTGCGGGTCGCTTCTAGTTTACGAGATAAAAAGGATTAAAGTTTGCCAGATTAGCTTATTATGAACCTCGAAATATAATGTCATTAAGTAATGTTTTATTGAATATTCACTAATTATTCACTTATTCACTAATTTTCGGTTTTTTCGGTTCGGTTTGGATATAGAAAAATTATTTAATTATTTGTTTAATCTTCTTATATCAAACCGGATTTATAAAAACCGAAAATTACTGGAGCCTCTGGTAGTCAAATAATAAAACATGGTAGCTAAAGAGAATATCAATGGGTTTATAAGCAAAATATATTAAAAACAAGATTTATTCTAGTATTTAAGAGTAATAAGGAAATTTATTAGAGAAACTAATTGAGAAAAAATTTAAAAAAATTAATACAAAATGGATTTGAGTAAAAGAAATTTATTTTAAATTTATTGCCGAGAAATGATAAAAACAACAGTCTAATTTGTATTAAAATATAATAATAGAATAAATTGCCGGTAATTAATTAATTGATAAAACAAGACGATCTCAATTGAATTATAATAAAATTATTGTTTTACTTACCATTCATCAACACTTGAAATTTCATTTTTCAAATAAATACTTTGTATAAGTGAATCTTCTTTCAAGTTATTTTTCTCACATTCGTTAAATTCATTTTCAGATTTTTCATTATCTTCATTCATTCCAGTCTTTAGTTCAGACTCCATTGATTAAAATTAAACATTAATTTTTGTTTCTTTGAAAATAATTATCCCCAAAAGTTCACCTATAAATAAATAAAATAAAGGTAAAACAAATAACGTCGCTTTAGGATTTATGTTAAGATATCTAAATATGTATATATATATAGATAGATAGATAGATATTTAAATAAATATTATAAATTATTTTCGATTAATTTATAAACAAGAGAATAAATTTAAAGTCGGTGATCAATTTTTTAAAAAAAATTACTTTATTTTTCTTCATTCACATTTTTAATAAAATCAACTACATATAATTTTAGTTTAAAATAGTTTTCTGGAGTATTTTAAAGAAATTTATTAACGAAAAATAGCTATGAAGCTGTCATTTTGTATTTGAACAGTGTTGCCAAGTTAACAAATATTTTCTTTATGGTATTCTAATTATTGAATATATATATATATATATATATATCACAGAGCATCCGTATATATATATATACATATATATATATCATATTGAAATTGGACAGCTTTTGGAAGATCTTAAGAACGTTCTGTTAAAAAATATAAAAAAAATTAATTTAATTCCAAATATCCCTTTAAATTATAAGTACCGGGACCCCGAGCCTCGGCTCGGTACTTAAGTTAAAAAAAATGATTCATTATTATTGGATTTGGCTGGTAATATTAATACCTGGGACACCGAGCTCTCGCTCTACCCTTTAAAAAATATTGATACACAATTCTTTAATTATTTATTACAATTATTAAATGTTACACATTTGCATCAATCTGATTAAAATTAATGAACTTGTGCTCCTCAATAATACATAAATATATAATATATAGGTACATATATTTTTTTTCTATAGTGTTTTTTTGAAAAACTGTTTAGCGCCCCAAGTGGTTATAAAACAAACTAAAGACAAAAAAACGTGCTTTGCAGCTTTTCGGAATTAAAAAAGCAAAATTGGCAGTCGTGGGACTGGCCGACAGAAGTGAAAACTTCTGCGTAAGAAATTTTAAAACAGACGAAATTCGCGCTATTTCACGAGAAAGATGAATTTCATATGAATGTATATATATATAACTTATATATTATTTTAAACATATATTTTAAACAAATTTGTAACTTATATTTATATATATATAAATACACAACTTTGTTTAAAATATTGCAATACGAACTGTTTTATAATTCTTATCTCTAACATAAAATATATATTTATTATGTGAAGTTCATTTCGTATAATTTTGATTATATATGTATATATGAAATGAACTTTACATAATAAATATATATTTATATGTTAGAGATAATTTATAAAACAGTTCTAATGACAATTCAAATTTCGCGCTCTGTTATAAGAAATTTGAAAGCAGATGGTTTCATGGTGTTGGTCACGATCACGCGAGTTCTATACTTTTTCCCCATCCCGCAAAAGTGCTCAACGCCGCTAAAGAAGTTTTCACTTCAAAAATTATTTAATATTTGGAAATATATCTGACTTATAGAAAAAATGAATATTAATTAAAGAAAGAAATAGTTTTTAAAATATCCTGAATAATATGTAACAATTTTCAAGATAGAAATTTATTACAATATTACAATTATTAACTGTTGCATCATTGCATCAATCTGATTAAAATGAATGGAACTTCGGGTACTCAATAATAATAAATAAAATAATATTAATAAATATATTGAATAATATTTTATTGAAAAAATATTAAAACTTATAAAACTATCTAAAACTTTATTAATAAAAGAACAATGAATAAATAAATATAGAATAGTAATTTATTAAAAAGTAAACAATAGATAAAAAGAAAAAAAAATAACAAAATCATTATTTTCATTTTTAAATAACGATTCACCCGGCGAGTTTCGAACCGACGAAATCCACTCGTTAAAACATCAGTCCAACCGCTGGACTATATGTATTTAGATAAAAAATTGTCATTTTTTTACTGTCTTAGCAGGCAGTATTAAAAATTTTGACGTTTTCCATATATAATTTTCAATTAAGAAATTAATAATGAAGCTGTATGTTTCAAGAGATATCATCAATAAAACTTAATTTTTCTTTATAAATTCTATATCTAGTGTGAATTTGAAAAAAATCGTTAGAGCGGTTTTTGAGAACCAATATATATAGATAAATACATATATACAATTTTAGCTAGCATAATAAGATAAGATTATAAAAAACTAACCTTTTTTATCAATATTTTTCGATTGGTCCATTTGGGGTCAAGAACCCCGAAAACGATTTAATAACATAAAAAAAAATTTATTATTTTTTAAAAAATTAACTTTTATTTTAATTTTAAATTATATCACCAAACCTTTTCTCTTAAATTCAATAATGTATAATAAAAAAGAAAATGTAATGAATTATTTGAGAATGAAAGGCTTGTTTTATTATCTTGTAATTTTAATATTGAATTAAAAACACTCTTCTCTTAAAAGAGTAAAATTGTAGTTAGTGAGAAAGATATTTGCAATGAGATATAAAATAGAAGCCTATATATTATTATATATAGAACTTAATTTTATATAAAAAATTTTCTAATAATATTTTATAAAATAAAAATAATGAAAATAAAAAAATAAAAAAACAAAGTTTTTTAAAAATTATACACTGATTAAATTATACGAGAATTTGCAATCTATAACTGAAGTGGATTTAAAAAGAGATTTTTTATTTATCAATTTACACATAAAACAAAGCCCATAAAAGTATTTAATAATAATAGATCATAATTTAATTTCAAATATGTATAATTAATTTTTTTAACAAAGAATATAAACAAAATAAAAGTTTTACAAATAAATACAACCTTAATTAAATTAAATTTAAATAAAAATTTACTACCATAAAGGAATATTTTCATTTTTTTTTATTATATACATCTTTTAATTTTAATAAATGAAGTTATTTTGAATAATTTTTTTCTTCTACGAGGTTAATTTCTATCTTTTTTTTAATCAATGACCTTTACATAGTTTGACATTTAATAACAAACAGTAAATAGATAAATATATTTATAAAAAAAAGCAAAATGTGCAGCATCGTACACGTGGCGGAAGTGAAACTTCTTACAATCTAGAGAATAAGATAAATTTTAGTTGAGAGTGTGAGTGAGAGAGAAATAGAGAAAAATAAAGGGATCATTTCGAAAGACATATAACAGTATAAAATTTTCGTAACAAATATTCGCTTTATTATTATTATTATCTACTCTATCATCATATCTACATTGCCTGTACTATTGTCGGTTGGTGCTTCAATTGGTAATACTGATATTAATGGCTTGTGATAACTAAAATAAGATATATATGTTCGTGATTCGATATTTTCTATATAACGTGTAAAAACAGCATCTATTGTAGTTCCAGATTTTGTTGTTGATTCCTTGGGATCGTTATTTATAAGCAGACCAAATGTTTCTCGAAGAAAGTTGATCAACGGCAACGAATCATCAGATCCAAAATTTACATTAAAATCTCCCCCGAGAATTAGAGGGATTTTATCTTCGCCTCGTTCAAGTGCATTAGCACCTGTGTGGCTATAAACCAGTAGTGAAAGGTGTATGAAATAAATAATATCGTCTAAATTTTGGTCGTTATTTTTTTTCGGCATAGTGAAATCTGTGGAGTAGAGAAAAGCAGTTTTAAATGCAATAATAATTTTAAATTGATTTAGTAGTGTTAAAGTAATGTTGAGATTCGGATAAATAACGTGAATGGTCATCGACGCACATAACTGTATGTGTTGGCGTGTGAATCGCCGACCATGTTTACACACACAATTACATGCGTCGGTATGCGTGCACGCTGTATATTTGACTTGAGAATTTTAATTATTTCACGATATATATCTTATCTTATTATGCTAGCTAAAATTGTATATATCTATCTATTTATCTATAACCATTGGTTCTCAAAAACCGCTCTAACGATTTTTTTCAAATTCACACTAGATATAGTATTTATAAAGAAAAATTGAGTTTTATTGATTACATCTCTTGAAACTTACAGCTTCATTATTAATTTCTTAATTGAAAATTATATATGGGTGACGTAAATGGCATCCATTTTGAAATTTTACTCCCGCCTTTTTTTAATTTTGTATTAATATTTTTTTTATATTTAAAATATTTTAAAATTTATAATTTAATTTCGAAATAAAATTAAAAATATTTATTTTTAATAAAATATATATATATATTTATTAATCCCGCTTTTTTTTTAAATGATATTGTATTAACATTTTTTTATATTTAAAATATTTTAAAATTCATTATTTAATTTCGAAATTTTATATTTAAAATATTTTAAAATTTATTATTTAATTTCGAAATAAAATTAAAAATATTTATTTTTAATAAAATATATATATATATTTATTAATCCCGCTTTTTTTTAAATGATATTGTATTAACATTTTTTTATATTTAAAATATTTTAAAATTCATTATTTAATTTCGAAATAAAATTAAAAATATTTATTTTTAATAAAATATATATATATTTATTAATCTCTCTCAAAAAAAAACAACAAAACAAATAAATGTATTTGAAAGATGGTAAAAATATCTTTGTAATTATCAAAATATCATAGACCAGCAGTAAGAACAATTGTTTTTACTCCCCGAGTTCGAAGGATCGAAACTCGCCGCGTGCATTTTTTTTTTATCTATTTTCGTGATTTATTTATTCATTGTTCTTTTATTAATTAAGTTTTAGATAGTTTTATAATTTTTAATATTTTTTCAATAAAATATTATTTAATACATTTAATAATTGTAATAAATAATTAAAGAATTGTATATCAATATTTTTTAAAGGGTAGAGCGAGCTCGGTGTCTCAGGTATTAATATTACCAGCCAAATCCAATAATAATGAATCATTTTTTACTATCTCGCCAGAGATAGTATTGCGATCACGAAAATTTTCGATGTTGAGATTTTGATGTTTTTATACTTTTTGAAGGTTCCTGAATCATTTTCACTAAGGTTGAGAAAAATGTCTGTGTGTGTGTGTCTGTGTGTGTGTGTGTGTGTGTGTGTATGTAGGCAAGATTACGCAAAAACGGTTTGAGCTAGAATGATGAAATTTGGTACATGGACATTATTCAAAATTCATAGTTTTCTATCAACTTTTGAGAAATGTAGCTCAACCGGAAGAGGGTCATTACCTACAACGTTTTGATTTTTTTTCCTCTAAAGTGACCGTAAAAATAAAGATATATGTTTGATAATTTTTCACATGATTAATAATTGTATAAAACTGCTATATATAGAATTTCAGCTTGATTGATTAGCTGAAATTACCAGAATTAATTTTTTAACACTGCAAATCTCACGCGCCAACACGTGACGTGGTGCCATCAACAAAAAGCCAAACATGCGCTGGTTTAATATTTATTATTTATTATTTATAATTTATAATTAATTAAATTTAATAATAATTTTTAAATAATATAAATAATATTTAATTATAATCTAATCAAAGAAAATAAAAGTTTGAATCTATTTGATAGTTGATCTTTTTACATATAATTAATCTCAAATTAAATATTTTTTAATATTAAAAAAAAATAACAAATTTCATATGTATATTTATTTTTATAAATGTTTAGGCAAATTTTGAAATTAATATATATTTAAATTCAAATTGTATTTAATTGCGATATCTACTGGACAAGGTGGAGATCTCGCCCTCTTTTGATCATAAGTCATACTAATTTTTATTCTTTGACCCAGTAGAAGCTGAGAAATATTATTCCGCGTCAACGTACTACCGCGCATGCGCGCCGTGGACTTTGGACCTAGCGAGAGCGTAGTAGAACGAAAGACAGCACAAAACGAAGAGGCAGATAGCCTCTTTCTCAAAGACGAAAGACCGGACAAAAGAAAGACCCAGATAGCCTCTCTCTCAAAAACGAAACACCGCACAAAAGAGAGTCGGAGATAGAGGCTATCTCATTCTCACTCGTTATATCTATATCTTTTTTCTCTCTTGCGTTTCGTAACGCGTTACGAAATTTCAATTTTTCAATTCACTCTCCATTCTCAACCAAATGTCAGGACGCCGCTAAAGAAGTTTCACTTCAAAAATGTATAAATGTATAAATTTAATTTTTTGAAAATAAATATAGCATAAGCCTTTAAAGACGTTTAATGAATAATTTAATTTAATAGAGTAGCTGGTCAGCTTTTTCCATATGGCTAAAGGGGATGCGCCTTCCAGTGGAACCTCGGGTATGCTACGGATGCTCTGTGTCGGGTATCAAGTACTCAAGTCAACTCAAGTACTCTTAAGAGCTTGAGTCTTTTCATAGACGATCGCTAACTTCTGTTCTTCTGTTTCAGTCTACGAGCAAACTTTCGGGTTACGAGTCGCATAATGGTTTTTGGCGGGATATTTTTTCCACTGCGCTGCTTACTCTGCGCACCATATACTATGTTTGTCTTCCAATTAGATCAGGACTGATCAGGACTTTACATGTGGAAACCACAGACCATTTAAATCACAGACTTACTCCCCTGGTCTACAGATGGTCTGTGGTGGGGACGAAGAGTTGTTTGCTCAATAGTTAATGGTTAAGGGGTGTCAAACTCATAGGTACACTTGGATCAAAAACAAACATGGTTTAACTTTAGGCGGGTCGCAAAAAGTCGGAAATGTTTAAAATTCTGATCACGAAAAACATTTGACCTTTTATTTATTTATTTATTTTTAGAGACAAATTGAAAATTTTTAAAAGAGTCGAAAGTTATAAAATAGTTGTCGCGGGCCGCAAAAATAGTTGTAACAGGCCGCATGCGGCCCGCGGGCCGAGTTTGCCACCCCTCGTGTACTGCTTGCTGTGAATATACATGCTAGACCCCTTATGTAAAGGGCCGGAGGCCGGGTGAAAAAAAACAAAATTAAAATAAAAAGGCGATTTGTGATGAGGCTTGTTTATTTGAACAATCCAGGTTTTATATATACAGCGAGTTGAGTTATGTACAAATTACGAGAGAAAGGACACGAAGGGGAGGATGATAGGGTGCGAATCGGGTGGTATATAAGGGCGAGAGAGAGAGAGAGAGAGAGATAGCGGTTGTGTGGATGTGGATAATGAGAGATTTGGAAAACGTAATTGGAAGCGGTGGAGTTCTCAGCAACAAGGGTTGGCTGAGAGACGAGGGGGTGGTGTGGTGTGGTGAGTGATAAAAGGGGGATGAATAATTGTAGTAAAGGGATAAACGAAGATGGCGGTTGAGGGATTCTTTGAAAAAAGGTATTCAAGGAGGCGATGTGTGCGTAGCGAGGTGGGAGAGAAGTGGTCAACCCCCCTACACGTAGATGGCCGACTTAGAAAATGTGTTACGCATTTAAGAGACACCAGAGGCGCTGCTGGTAATAATTCAAATCCGAAAGTTGTTCAGAAAACAACCATCAGATGGCGCGCCAGGCTCTTTTTTAAATTCATGAAATCCATTTGAATCATTTAAAATATTGTGAAAGTGTCGAAAACATCTGATCTGATCATCAAGCGTCTAACAACTTAAACAATTTAAAACAATTGTAAATATTATTTTATCTGACTGATCCGACGCCCTCCAATTGCGATCAATATGTTTAATAATAAAGTAAGTATAATTAATATAATTTTACTATTATTGATGATTTTTTTTTTCACTATAAAGTTATATAATATATGTACATATAAATAAATTTTTGATTTTGCAGTTTATAGATTGTATTCATAAGAATTGTGTAACAAATTTTTTTCTTTTAAAATTTAAAACTGTTGTTTACTAAAAAAATATTAATAATAAAAGAAAATAATTTTATTAATTTTTTATATTTTTTCAGCACCACGTGTTAATACTACAGGTGATTTTGGAATGACCTCAGACGAGCCAAATATTTTTGAATCCAGTTCTGGGAGATGTACGTATTATATTTATAATGTTTTAAACTCAATTCAATTTTCTTAATCTATATTATGTATCTATATGCTTGGTGTAATTTTTTCTTTTAAAATTTAATACTGTTGTTTACTAAAAAAATATTAATAATATAAGAAAATAATTTTATTAATTTTTTTTAATATTTTTTTTTAGCAACATTGATATGTAAGAAGGATATATCTTCGAGTGAAATCATCACCATTTTCGTGAAATATATTTCACCATCCTCCAAGTAAATCAACGTCCTTGGCCTCCAGATAGCCTGTGAGAACCTCTTAGTTTCTCTTAGTCTGTGAGAGATTATCACAAATTTTGTTTAAAAACATGTCACAATAATAATCTATTTATTAAATAAATAGGTTACATAGAACATTATTCTTTTCATTTTAGATGTGCAATTTATATAATTCTATAATTGAAAAATTGTGTAATTTTTATTTAAGTGAGAAATTTAATATAATATGTTTAAAGAAAAATATGTATAAAAGATTTGTTTACAAATGAGATACACAACATTATTGTTAATGATATTTTGTAATAATCTATTTTCAAATAAATATGTCACATACAACATTATTCTTTTCTTCTAGACATGCAAATTATGAAATTTTTCAGTTAAGTGAAAAATTATTTATTTGGGGATAAGACCAACATTTCAGCAATTTTCTGAAAAAAAAAAAAATTATTTCTGAAATGTCAGTTTTACCTCTAAATAAATAATTTTTCACTTAACTGAAAAGTTTCATAATTTTTTCATTCCTCCCGCGCTCCTCTCATTCAAATAATTCAAAATGGATTTTAAAAATGGTGCCAGATGCCAGGCCGGTTTTTTTATCTCAATTAGTTCATTTAAGAGACGCTATGAAGCAGCAGCGCTAAACGCTGCTTCAAAAAAATAACATTGCGTGTCCCCCCTCTGGAAGTGGTCTCTGTGGCGACGGTCGGCCGGACTCAGGCCAAGAGGGGGAACGGTGAATCGTGCAAGAACCACTAGATGGCGTGAGACTTCACGACTGAACACCTTATGATTTTTCAATCGATATATACAGTAGTTTAAAGATACATATTTGTATCCATTGGGTATCTTGAAAAAAATGTTTAAGCAGTAAAATACACCCTCAATACCTGAGGTTTCGTTCCAAAAAAAAAAAAAAAAAAACACGACGCAAAGTGAATTAAGATTTTCTATAGCAAACCACGTAAAAATCGAAGATAGGTTCCAGGGTTAAGAAAATATTACTTTTTAAAAAGAAAATTGAACAAAGTAAACATTTAAAAAACAAAAATAATATAAAATTTTGTTACATACATACAAAGAACAAAAAAAAGTATTCAATTAAAACAAAATATAAACTATTCAATTAATTTATGAAAAAAAAGTTAAAATCAATCACTGACTGATGAGTTCATAGTGGCTGTTGTCGTAACTCGGCTTTTTTTCACAAAAAATAGGTCCAATGTTTGCTGAACATATTATTAGTGAATTTACACATCTAGATAAAACGAGCAATTCAATATATAATTAATATCTATTTAAAATAAATTAAAATTACAAAATATACTATTTAAAAATTTGCGATGATCTCACTAGTAAACAAATTTTTTAAATATTGTTTTGTTACACATTGTATTTAATTTTTCACTTAACATTCCACTTAATCAGTGGCGGTCTAAGGCTAAAGTGGGCCCTAGGCAACATTTTAATTCCAGGCCTATTTTTCAGTCAGGACACATACTTCGTATTTGATAATTAGGTTTTAAGATTCCAAGAAAAAAAGGGAAATAATATACATGCACAAAAATTTCAAAAGGAATCTACTGGTAAAGTTTTATCAAAATCCATCATACATCGGTTAGGCTAAACAATTACCGGATTTCATTCTTTATTAGTGTATTCTCAATATTGGGTTATTAAAATCGAAATTTCTAAATTAATATCCTTAGCTTTAATTTGAAATTTGTAATTAGTTGAAGGTCTATTCCGTCCCTACAATGATGACTACGGTGCGATTTGCTTCTGTTATAGGTCTACTATTATAAATATTATTTAATCAATTCAATGTTAAACTGAAGGCTATTATATTCAAAAATGCATGTGTTGACAGGTATCTTTTCCGAGAGGGATTGATGGGTCATGAAATTCATATCTATTAGGTAGGGTAACTATACTTACCGTTTTTTTTCATATTTTCGACCGTCAATTAAAACTGATAAATAATAATGTCAAATAAATTGTTAATTTATCATCACTTACTACATTAGAACTTAGAAAGGTATTGATGAGTAAGACTGACCTTCTAATATGTTTGGGGATCATATTTTAGAGCAGTGTTTCCCAATCTCTTTTGGCCCACGGGCTCCATTTCATAGTCAAAACTTGTCCACGGACCCTCTTTCATAGTAAAAAAAATAAAAAATATAGACTAGGTTTTTCTTTATATATAGTCTTTTTCTAGTTAGTAAATCAAATAAAAAAAAATATATTTCAATAATATGTAGAATGTAAATAATGAAATTCCTGTAAAAATAAAAATGTAAATGTATACTAATTACGATCATTGATTGTAAAAATTATTGTAAACCCATTTTGTTATGATATGGGATAAAAAAGATTCTATGTATCACAAATTGGCTAATAAACATACTTTTTTTAAACTAAAAAACTAAATAGTAAAAAAAAAACCTTTCCCACTAAAAACCACTCTCGAGTGAGCGTGGTTTTCGGACGCTACCTTATTACTTGTATTTTATGCACCTATCTAGATTTATATTTTGCTTAGGGTGTAAAAATTGCTATCAATTATTCATTGTTATTTATTTTATTAAACCTTGCACGGACCCTCTGACGTGAGGGACCCTCAAATAGATTTTAATTTTCTAAGGAGTGAATGATCGCAGGGACCCCTTAGGGTCCGCAGGAATCATTTTGGGAACCACTGTTTTAGATTACATATATCATACATAGGCGTCTTAGAATAATTTATGGATTTTTGGAGTGGTGTGATGGAAACCTATGAAAAGGGAAGAGGTAGTGTATTAACAATTATATGTTTAGTATTTAGATTCTCTCACTACAATAAAACATATGTTAAATAATTAATGGATAAAAATAATGTTTAATTTATTTATATCCACCATGAATTATTCTAATAAATTATAAATTAATTGTGTTTCGTTGATAAATCATTTGTAAAATAGCTGGAGTGAAATTTTTCTTTAAATGTTGGTGATTCTATAAATAATAAAACATATGAAACAACATAACATTTATTAAATAAATAAATATCATATAATATACAATAAAATTTATAAAAATCACAACAATATATATATTAAAAGTTTCAAATTTTGACTAGATTTTTTTATTTAATTTTAAAATATAAATTGTAGAATTAAATTAATATGTGTATAATATAAAAAAAATAATAAATTTTAAATTTGTATTCATAGACCAACTGGGATATTTATTTGATTATTTTCATAAACAATACTAAATAAATAATATTCTGTTAATGGTAATGTTTTCTAATTTAAACATAGAGACGATATATATATATAAATGATTTAGGAAGCAAAATAATTTTACATACTAGTAAAATTAAAAAATTAACATTTTAAAAATCGTTTCATAATATTTCATTAAGTTAATTGAGATATTTTTCAATTTTAAAAAATATTAAAATATAATAATTTATTATTTTTAAAAGTACCATTAAAAATATGATTTTGACCAAATAAAATAAAGAAAAAATATTTAAATATCTATCTATATTTTGCAATTAATAATTAAATAATATTTTATGAAACAAGTTTTTGCTTAATGTATATTGATTAATTATTTTAAATATTGATTATAAAAACTCAATTTATTTGTCAATTTTATATCAAAATCTTAAATAAAATAAAAAGAAATAAATATTTTAAATTTTAATATCTTACTTATAGGCCAGCCTAGTTATTAAAAGTAAAATATATATATTTTAATATTTGATATTTATATATACAATTTCTTTTTATAAATCTTAAGTAATTGGTAAAATAATCTATGAAAACTTCATATTAATTAGTAATATATATATACGTATATATATATATATATATTTAAAATTATTCTTAAAATTAATTTTTGGAAATTTATATTTATATAATATATATAATTATATATAATTTTATCATTTTTGATATAATACTAAATGTGTTAAAGAATTATAAAATTGATGTCAAATACTTTTGAGAAAAACTTAATAAATAACAAATAAACAAAAAGGAAGAGAAGTATCTATTTTATAAAATAATTTGATATTTTCTAACACATTAATTGGAGGAGCGGAGGGAGTATAGTCTAGATTAAAATTCCATTCATTTTATTTTATAAGATATAAATAAATCTAAATTATCTATTAAAGTGAATAATTAGCTATCTAAGTATCTATTAACAATAAATAAAATTAATTTAATAAAGGTTAACAAAGAAAATTTTTCTCTAATTAAAATAGTAATCAAAATTTGTTAAATTATATACTTTTAATAAATATTATTGATCGAATCAGTATTAGTTTGAATTGTGCTTACTAATTGATTTTGTAACATCCCCATCTCTTGATTTAATGATTCTAAACATAATTGTAATATATTTAATGATTTATTTGTTGTTAAATTTTTTAAAATTAATTCTTCACTTTTTGTTTCTATTTTTTCTTCAGTTAATGTTTCAGTTAAATTTTCTTGTTTCTTCTCGTAGAAATGAAGTTTATCTTGAAGTTCCTTTATAAAAAAGTATTTATTAGGTTAATTGACAGGACATCATAATAATAAAGGATTTTGTTTATAAAAAAATGAAAAAAATCGACTTTGCCCACAATCATTAAAAACACTACTTTTTCCTCCATAGGGCAATTTTCTTTATTTAAATATTTGTCTTATTATACCAATATAAATAAACCCATTTGTAAATATTTCAATTTAAGATATTAATTAAGAGTTATTATTAATATTATATCATCTCTTTGTTTTTCACTATATAAATAAAATGCTTACCTTAATATTTTTTTGATAATTTGATAATTCATCTTTTAATAAATCACGTTCATTTTGTATGCTTATTAATAATTCATCATTATTTTGTTCCGAAGCATTATTCTCTTTTGTTAATGATAGCTAAAAAATAAAATTAAAATAATAATTAAAATAAAGAATGGGATTTTCAATTTTCAGTCAAAGTTATCCACAAAGCCTAGCCTGATATATACTTTATATTTATTATATTTTATTTTATTTTTTAAATAGGAAATTTATCAAAATATTTTAAATTTATTAAAAGAACCACAAAATAATAATAATAATAAATGCAAAAAAATAAATATAATAAATATAATTAAATAATATATACTGGGATAGTATCTTCATTAATCATTTTGTTTCATTAGTTATTGTCTGCCGAAATTAATCTGTTTTGTTTTTTGATAAATCATAAAATAATATTAATTTCTTCAAATAAATATTTATATCTAAATTATATCAAATAAATATTAATATCTAAATAATAATATTAATTAAAATTATATAAAATATGATATACTTGTTCTAGTAATCTTCTACAATTCTCATGTGCTTGTTGTTCAATTTCTAACTGTTTTGAGAATTGAGTGTTAGCGTCTCTAAGAACGGCACACATTGAGCTGCTTCTACCTAATTCTACGCTTTTTGAATCTAATAAATCATGTGCAGCTTCAAGTGAGGCTTTAACTTGTTGACATTGCTGTTCACTGAAAGTTAATTCTTGTGTTCGCTCCCAAATCTATAATATAAAAAAATTAATATAAATAGTTAGTTCACTGAGTTTTTATTGTTCTAAAAAAATTTAGTCTTAGGAATTGTATTTATTATTTAAATATCAAATTAGACCTAATTATTGACTATTATATTACAGCAAGAATGTTATGTTAATTTTAATGAAAAATGGATGGTAATGTGAAACTATATTATGATAAATATCTTATTGAGATTAAAAATAAACATAAGAAAGAATATAGTGGAATTATTAATAAAAATTAATCATTCATAAATTAATATAAGAAATATATAATGTGTATTAAAAAGAAAATATCTATATGCTCTATTTTAAATTTTAAATTTACCAAATCTTATTGTTAATTATAAATTCCAAAGAATACAAATCTACCAAATAAATCAAATTACCTCTTTTTGTAATTGTGCAATTGTATCTTTTTGTTTTTCTAAATTTTCTTCTAAATCATTCTTTGCCAATTCTGATACTTGTTCATTTTTGACTCGTGCAATTTCTAATTGTGCTGTTAATGTAGCTACACGTGTTCTTAGTGTTTTTATTTCGCCATTACTTGCCATTTGTTGTCGTGTCTCTTTTAATTCTTGTTCTGCAGCACGTCGTCCACGCATATGCCCTTTGAGTGTTTTTAATAAAGACCGAATATTTATATCATAACGTAATTGACGCTCTTTTAAACGAATTAATTCAGATGGAATTTGTCGTTGCCATTCATCTAATTTTTGAATCAATTCATTTATATAAATTATCTGTTCATGGATATCATTGAATTTATCATTTCTATTTGAAATTTCTATTTTATTGTGTGTTAAAATCTCTTCAAGTTGATTAATTAAATTTATATTGAATTTTTCAATATCTCTAAGTTGATTTTGATTATCACGTGTTTTGTTTAATGTAACAAGCAATTCTTCTAATTTCTTATTAAGAATATTTTTTTCTTCATCATTACCACCACAAAGGCTATGAAATTTCTCTGTCATTTCCTGGGAGCTTGTCAATTGCTTTGACAATTGTTCTAAATCTAAAACAAGCTGATCATTTTGGGATTGCAATTCCTTCACTCTCAATTCATTGTTATTAAACATTTGTTGCATTGCTTGTTTTTCTCGTCCGAAAAGATTCAATAGAGCCTCCTTGTTACGAATTTCTTCTTTTTGAATTTCAATACTACGCATTTGATTTATTATTTGTTCTTCTTGGTATTTAACTGTTTCTTCAAATTTATTATTTTTTTCTGTTAACTCGTTAACTAATGATGTTAAAATATCACATTGCTCAATTAACCCTCTATTTTTAGTTTGCAATTCTTTCGAAACATCAATTTGTAGAGAGTGAATATTATTATTATATTCTTTCTCAATTTTTTCTAATTCTTGTATTCTTTTTGTTTGATTTTGATTCTCTTCATGTAAAAATGATATTTTTGCTTGTTGTTGTTGATTTTGTATTTCTAATGAGATAAAATGACCTTTTGTATTATGATATAAAATATTTAATCGATCATTCTCTTGCTGCAAATTCTTGATGGTTTCTTGGAATTCACGAATTTTATTTTCTGATTGACTTAATGCATATTCATTAGCCGTTTTAATTCTTGTTGCTTCATTTAATAAATTTTCTTTGGTTTGTAACAGTTGTTGTAAACGAATTAATTGATTTTCTATTAGTGTTGATTCTTTAGAATCATTTTGTATTAATGCTGTATTTGTCTTTTGTAATGAATCAATTTCCGCTTTTAAATTATCCAAATGATTATTAATTTTCATTTTCTCTTGGGTTAACATTTGATTTTCAACATGTTGTTCTGTAATTTTCAATTTCAATCCCTGTATGGAACTATTTTTAGATTCATTTTCTAGTTTTACCTCTTGTATATTGATTCGTAATGTCTCATTTGATTTTTCCATTTTCAATAATTCTTCTTTCCACCTCGTGCATTCTTTTAATTTTAATTCATATTGTGTTGAAAGTTCCTTAAGTGTCCGTTGTAATTTAACATTACTCTTTTGTTCATTTTCTAATTGACTCTCTAATAATAATTTATGTTTAAGTATTTCTTGTATTTGCAAATGATTTTGTACATTTTGTTTCGATTGATTTTGTATTAATTCTAATTTCAAACGATCCCGTTCTGATTTAATTGCTTCCAATTCAATTAATAACCTATCAATTTCATTTTTAACTAAATCTTTATTATAATTAGTTGTAAAATCAATAGAATTTTTTGTATCATTTAAAAGTAATCGTTTAATTCGAAACATTTCTTCTTCGTATCCGGTAACATCAGATATATTCGAAGTCGCTTCCGATTCTTCATTTGATTCCAATTCATATTTATTGGATGAACATTCAGATAAATTAGAAGCAACCTCTAAACGATCTTTATTAAAATGTTGTTCATGTTGATGTTGTAAAGATTCCGTTTTAGATGTACAACTTAGAGAAGTTAATGATTCTAAACTAGATCCAGCATTTTTCTTTGGCTTTGTTCCTGTCATTTTTATAATCTTTGAAACTTCAACTATTGGTGTAAATTTTTCTTTTGATGTTGATCCTTTTGTATTATTTGTTGACATTTTAATTGTTTCACTTTTATGACAAATATATTCATGAATTTTTGGCATTGAATCATTATCCAATACAAGACAATGTTTATTTAAAAAATCTAAAAACAAAATTGAAAATTTGAATTTGTTTTTTTCAATTTAAACTATTCAAACAATTAGCCGATATTAAATAATACCCAAAATGCTTAATTTCTTATTTATATATATTTATAATTAATGAAAATTGAATGTATTATTTATAATATTAATAATTATAATTTTTAATAAAATATCAGCTAAATGTGTCTACATATAAAGTATATTTTAAAAAAGACAATAAATATAAAAAATTACCTTGATGTAAATTTTCTAATTGTGATAATTGAAATGTATGATTATCTATATAATCACGGACAGGCTTTTTTTCTTCGATTAATTTTTGTAAATTTTTTAAACCTTCAAAACTCTCCATTGGCGATGATGCAAATAATTTATCTTTTTTGTTACTCTAAATATTAGAAAAAATGTATATAAAATATTTATAATATATAAAAAAATAAAATATAATATAATCTCAAAATTTTGCTAATTTATAAACAAGAAAATTTTTTAAAACATGAAAGATGTCATTTAAAGAAAATATTGAATTAATAATAAAGATTATGTATTTATTTAAATGGATTATCTTAAATCTACTGAAAATAAATATTATTAAAGTCATTTGCATTTTTACCTTGAATTCTGTGTTTGGATCAATTACATCGTGAATATGCGAATTATTTTCAAAATCCATCCAATTATCTTTAATTTCTTTAGGTTTATTAATTTGTTCAATATTCCATGTTAAATTTAATTTATCCATGATTATTTATTTATTTTTCCATATCAAGTGATTAAAATATATATTATATTGCTTAAGCAAATTTTTTTATTCACAGAGCATAATCCTTACAAAATTCTAAAATTGAATTATCTAAAAATAAATATTGAAAAAATACCTTGAAATCGCGAGTTACATTAGAAATAGATTTTGTAAATTACCTAAATGTTATAAATAAATAAAAAACTTATATTTGATTGAATCAAAAATGACATTGATAGGTTAAGTGATTATCATCAAAAAGTTTCCCAAAATTTAATGCATAACGTAACTTATTTTCTTTTACCAATATAACACATTCATTTTTTAATTCCTTTTTTAATTCTTATTTTTTAAACTTTATGATCTTATATTTTGTAAAAGTATAAATTTTTTTATTAAACAATTATTTATAAGATATTATAAAATCTGTGTTTTAAATGTTTAAATATTTATTTAAATTATTTAAACATAATTTCGTACATATTTAGTCATAATTAATTTTAATTGTTAATAAAAGATTTTATCATTTCTATACATAATAAAACTATCATAACTAAATTAAAAAATAAAAGTTTAAATTCACGTTCATTAAAGTAATTAATGATTTTTGTATAAATTTGTTCATTGGATAATATCATATTTAATATTTTCTTGTTTTTTTTTTATTTTAATAGAAGTCGATTGAAACATCTTGAGGATTAAATTTTTAAAATAGCTGGTTATCCCTTTACGTGTTTTCCCATATAGCCAAATACTTTTTTAAACGTTTTTTTCAAAATTTTGACATAATTTTAATTAATATCATTATTCATTTGTTTATTTTATATATAATATATCTACTATATTCTTCTTTATATTATTATATATAATAAAGAAAATGTTTGTGTTTTGCTTTAAACATTCTCAGAAACCGTTCATCCAATTTAAATGAAATATCGCTCATATATACTTTATTACTCGGGAATAAGAGTTGGCATGGTTTTATTTCAAAATTTGCATAGGAAATCCATAAAAAAAAATAATGATTTCATAATTTGTACTGTTGATTATATATATACACAACTTTACTTTATTATACTTAAACCATTTGATTTGGTTCTATATTTGCAATATATTTTAAGATAAAGATAACATAACAATTAACATGATATCTGAAAAATCAACTGAGACTATATCAAAAAAATGAGTTATAGCATTTTTTTTTCTTGCAGAATCTTTAAAAAAAATATTCTTTTAATTTTTTTAATTTCCCTGTTTTTTACCGACCGACGATAGTAAGGGAGGTATTGTTTTCACACCAAATTTCACATGTGGAGATTTTTACATATCTCCACGAATCATGCATTTTCTAAACAGAAAAAAGTATTTTTAGCATGATGTCTGTCCGTCCGTCTGTCCGTCTGTCCGTCCGTATAGATGTGTACAGCCTGAACGGCTCAACCGATTTTGATGAAATTTGGTATATTTACTTAATGCATCAGTGGGATGAATTGATCAACTTTTGGTGCAAATCCGTGAACCGGAAGTGGTAGTATTAGCGATCGACGATAGGAAGGGAAGGGTTATTTTCACACCAAATTTCACATGAGGAGATTTTTTTATATATCACCACGAATCATGCACTTTGTATTGGTTTTATTCTCGAGAAAATCATATTTATTAGTTTTTTCTTGATTTAAAATTATATGACGTGATCCAGCCATTCATGACGTCACAGCCTGGTCTTACATATATATTATAAATAAAATAAAATTAAAAATATTTATGTTATATGCCTATATGTTTTTTATTACATTAATAGATATCTTAAAATTATTTGAAATTGTTTCTGTAGCTGGAAATTAATTTACTTCAAACCGTCGGTCGGTTCGGACCTGGCCACAGGTCAACTTATTTAAAATGGTACTTCATTAATAATCATTAATAATTAATTTTTTAAACCATTTACCCATACAATTTGAAAAACAATTTATCATTTATTATTTATTGAATTAATTGAAATTCAATTATCTGAAGTGTTTTTTATTCCACTATTTTCATTTGGAAATTATTCTCGTCCCCTAATGTCATGATCCACACATAACAATAATGGCAAAAGAATATTATTTATTTTAATGTTCATTTAATTATTTTGAAGAAATAACTTCCTTTACTGAACAATAACAAACACTTCTTTATTGTAATCTAGATTTGAATTTTTTCAAATATTATTATTTTTTTGTGATGATAGATTCTAAGAATTGAACCATACCTACATTTTTAAAATGCATATTTTAAACTTAAAAATTTTGTATATTAACTCTATTCTTTTCTGTTACTAGTAATTATGTTTTTCCAATATTAGCTAAAGTTCCATTTCTTTTCCTGCTTTAATCTATTCTTGCTATCAATTATTGATTTTTTCCTGAATAATAAATTCTCAATATATTTAACCTATTACATATAAGACAAAGAAAAGAATGGAAACTATAAATCTAACGGAATCGAATTAACTATAATTTAAGCAAAAATTAACGAAACTAATCTTTAATAATAATAAAAACAAAAGATAATTAACGAAGAATAAATATATACAAATAAACTAATGAAACGAATGAAATAAACGAAAATTATCAAAAAACGAAAATGTGACAATAATCTAAATGAGAATTGGATTACTATTTGTCATAACACATGGGTAAGTTAAAAAAAACCGTTTTTTGCCTTTGGACCAAATTTGGAGCGCGCCGTGGGACTCCCAATGCTCCCAATGCTCTTAAAAAAGTATGGGCAGCAGATGGCAGTGCTGAATGCTCAAAACCGCGCTAACACTCGTCACATGTACGCTGTTGAAATCCGAGCAGACACTTCAAATTTGAAACAACTGAAATGAGAACAATTAGAACTATAGCCATGAAAACTATCCTGTGAAGGAATAAAGGATATCCGAGAGGAGTGAAAGTCCAGGAAATGATAAAATGGACAATGAAGCGGCGTTGATACTGGAATCTACACATGGACAGAGTCAGTGCGGAAGAGCTCATAAAAATAAACCGGGATGGAAGAGCAGCGACCAAATATCGAAGGGGAAACCACCAAAGAGATGGAAAGAAAACTGGGTATCCTCATCTCTAGAAACATAAGGCTTGGGACAAAACAGAAATAGAACAAAAATAAATTTTATAATGATATTGTTGTAAAATGTTTTAATTGAATATGATTTGTATATTATCTGAAATATAAGAATTTTGAATTTGTGTGACAATATTTTTATTAGTATTTTTTTAGATGAATGTGTGTGTGTGTGAAATTTATAAAAAAATAATTTACATAAGGAAAATAAATATATATATATAAAATTTATCAATTTTGCATTAATAGATCAAGTTGTATCTGAAGTAAAAAATTGAAAATGATATAATATATTTAATTATGATAATAAATATATCTTATTAATTAGATAAGAAAATATATAATATATAATTTAAAATGATACATAAAAAATCTAAGATAAAGAATGTACACACACATAGAATTTCTAATAATTTGACCTGTGGCCAGGCGCAGAACCGACCGACGGTTTGAAATAAATTAATTTCCAGCTACAGAAACAATTTCAAATAATTTTAATATATCTATTAAAAATCAAATATGGATATAACATAAATATTTTTAATTTTATTTTATTTTCTATAATAATAAAAGCAAGTGTAATGTGTGTGTCTGTTTGTCTGTCTGTCTGACCGAGCTCTCCAGGCAAATCTATCGCACGCAGGGACATGGAATTTTTTACACGGAAGCACAAAGGGGCTGGCCACCAGACCTCGAAGCCCGATTTTCGATTTTTTAATTAGAAAAATTTAAAAAAATTATAAAGAATAATTAATTAAAAATAGTTTAGTTACCATACTAGATCATAGAGGCGCTGGTGGCGATAATTTGGCGGTAATTTAAATTCTGAGCAATGTGCAGATAAAAATCTTTTTATATATCTATTGATATTTACAATATCTCAATTGATCTTATTGGCCTTTTAAACTTTGAAAACATTCACATTACGGCTATAATTTAATACTATTAATTTTTAAGATTATGTGAGTAAATTATTTTAATTAAGAAAATTTGATCTCATAATTGGATTTTCACGTAAGATTTTAATATATAATATATTTTTTAATATTATTTTTATAGTAGTTTAGTGTTATGCTAATTTTATATTTTATTTTTATTTTGTTTACTCTGATTTTTTTTTAAATAAATTAATAACATTTAAAGTAGCATAAAAAAATTAATCGAGGCAGGAAAATTGATGGGGTTTGAAATTAATAGTGATAAGACAAAATAATTAGTATCAGAGAAAATAATATTTGCAAAGAATTTAAATCGAGGTTGCAATCTGGAAATTATTATCAAAGGGGATCAAAATTATTAAATTATTAATTGTATTATATGGGTGGGAGGCATGGTCTATAACCCTGGGAGATGAGAATAGATTCAGAGTATTTGAGAATAGGATTCTTCCCAGCATTTATGGGCCTAAGAAAGATGAGGACACCGGGGAATGGCGGAGACTGCATAACAAGGAATTGCATGACCTCTATGCATCTCTAGATATAGGTCATAAAATAGAGAAGGCTGGGATCGGCAGGGCACATGGCTAGAATGGGAGAGGAAAAATATATTGGTGGGAAGTTCGATTGGAAAACGTCCGTTTGGAAGACCAATTGTGAACAGGGCGGACAATGTAGGAAGGAACGTGAGAGAGATGGGACAGGGTAGGAGTTAGAGGGTTATAGCTCAGAATAGGGACACTCGGGGGGGTACAGGGGGCGGAGCCCCCGTCTAGGTGTGGAGAGCGCCGAAGGCGCTCGAAGCAGCTAGTATAATATATAAGTAAGAGCTGGCTGTGACATCATGAAGGGCTGTGTGACGTCATATAATTTTAAATTAAGAAAAAAGCTAATGAAGATGATTTTTTCCGAGGATAAAACCAATACAAAGTGCATGATTTGTGGAGATAATATGTAAAAAATCTCCTCATGTGAAATTTGGTGTGAAAATAACCCTTCCCTTCCTATCGTCGATCGGTAATTCTACCACTTCCGGTTTCCGGATATACACCAAAAGTTGATCAATTCATCATACTGATGCATTAAGTAAATATACCAAATTTTATCAAAATCCTTTGAGCCGTTCAAGCTGTACACATCTATATGGACGGACAGACGGACGGAGGGACGGACAGACATCATGCTAAAAATACTTTTTTCTGATTCGTGGAGATATGTAAAATTCTCCACATGCGAAATTTGGTGTGAAAACAATACCTCCCTTACTATCATCGGTCGGTAAAAATGTTATTTTAGGCGATTTTTGTATATTTATGTGTGATATATACTTATTTAGTATAATAATGGTAATTTACTAAAAAAAAAGTAATTATGTTATTTATTTTGTGCCACAGTGTATAGATAAGTCTTGTTTGAACAGAGTCTTTCATTTATTTAATATCATTTTAAAAATCCAAAATTTTCTTTTAAATAATCAGAATTTTTTTATAATAAAAAAAAGCAAAATGTGCAGCATCGTACACGTGGCGGAAGTGAAACTTCTTACAATCTAGAGAATAAGATAAATTTTAGTTGAGAGTGTGAGTGAGAGAGAAATAGAGAAAAATAAATGGATCATTTCGAAAGACATATAACAGTATAAAATTTTCGTAACAAATATTCGCTTTATTATTATTATTATCTACTCTATCATCATATCTACATTGCCTGTACTATTGTCGGTTGGTGCTTCAATTGGTAATACTGATATTAATGGCTTGTGATAACTAAAATAAGATATATATGTTCGTGATTCGATATTTTCTATATAACGTGTAAAAACAGCATCTATTGTAGTTCCAGATTTTGTTGTTGATTCCTTGGGATCGTTATTTATAAGCAGACCAAATGTTTCTCGAAGAAAGTTGATCAACGGCAACGAATCATCAGATCCAAAATTTACATTAAAATCTCCCCCGAGAATTAGAGGGATTTTATCTTCGCCTCGTTCAAGTGCATTAGCACCTGTGTGGCTATAAACCAGTAGTGAAATAAATAATATCGTCTAAATTTTGGTCGTTATTTTTTTTCGGCATAGTGAAATCTGTGGAGTAGAGAAAAGCAGTTTTAAATGCAATAATAATTTTAAATTGATTTAGTAGTGTTAAAGTAATGTTGAGATTCGGATAAATAACGTGAATGGTCATCGACGCACATAACTGTATGTGTTGGCGTGTGAATCGCCGACCATGTTTACACACACAATTACATGCGTCGGTATGCGTGCACGCTGTATATTTGACTTGAGAATTTTAATTATTTCACGATATATATCTTATCTTATTATGCTAGCTAAAATTGTATATATCTATCTATTTATCTATAACCATTGGTTCTCAAAAACCGCTCTAACGATTTTTTTCAAATTCACACTAGATATAGTATTTATAAAGAAAAATTGAGTTTTATTGATTACATCTCTTGAAACTTACAGCTTCATTATTAATTTCTTAATTGAAAATTATATATGGGTGACGTAAATGGCATCCATTTTGAAATTTTACTCCCGCCTTTTTTTAATTTTGTATTAATATTTTTTTTATATTTAAAATATTTTAAAATTTATAATTTAATTTCGAAATAAAATTAAAAATATTTATTTTTAATAAAATATATATATATATTTATTAATCCCGCTTTTTTTTTAAATGATATTGTATTAACATTTTTTTATATTTAAAATATTTTAAAATTCATTATTTAATTTCGAAATTTTATATTTAAAATATTTTAAAATTTATTATTTAATTTCGAAATAAAATTAAAAATATTTATTTTTAATAAAATATATATATATATTTATTAATCCCGCTTTTTTTTAAATGATATTGTATTAACATTTTTTTATATTTAAAATATTTTAAAATTCATTATTTAATTTCGAAATAAAATTAAAAATATTTATTTTTAATAAAATATATATATATTTATTAATCTCTCTCAAAAAAAAACAACAAAACAAATAAATGTCTTTGAAAGATGGTAAAAATATCTTTGTAATTATCAAAATATCATAGACCAGCAGTAAGAACAATTGTTTTTACTCCCCGAGTTCGAAGGATCGAAACTCGCCGCGTGCATTTTTTTTTTATCTATTTTCGTGATTTATTTATTCATTGTTCTTTTATTAATTAAGTTTTAGATAGTTTTATAATTTTTAATATTTTTTCAATAAAATATTATTTAATACATTTAATAATTGTAATAAATAATTAAAGAATTGTATATCAATATTTTTTAAAGGGTAGAGCGAGCTCGGTGTCTCAGGTATTAATATTACCAGCCAAATCCAATAATAATGAATCATTTTTTACTATCTCGCCAGAGATAGTATTGCGATCACGAAAATTTTCGATGTTGAGATTTTGATGTTTTTATACTTTTTGAAGGTTCCTGAATCATTTTCACTAAGGTTGAGAAAAATGTCTGTGTGTGTGTGTCTGTGTGTGTGTGTGTGTGTGTGTGTATGTAGGCAAGATTACGCAAAAACGGTTTGAGCTAGAATGATGAAATTTGGTACATGGACATTATTCAAAATTCATAGTTTTCTATCAACTTTTGAGAAATGTAGCTCAACCGGAAGAGGGTCATTACCTACAACGTTTTGATTTTTTTTCCTCTAAAGTGACCGTAAAAATAAAGATATATGTTTGATAATTTTTCACATGATTAATAATTGTATAAAACTGCTATATATAGAATTTCAGCTTGATTGATTAGCTGAAATTACCAGAATTAATTTTTTAACACTGCAAATCTCACGCGCCAACACGTGACGTGGTGCCATCAACAAAAAGCCAAACATGCGCTGGTTTAATATTTATTATTTATTATTTATAATTTATAATTAATTAAATTTAATAATAATTTTTAAATAATATAAATAATATTTAATTATAATCTAATCAAAGAAAATAAAAGTTTGAATCTATTTGATAGTTGATCTTTTTACATATAATTAATCTCAAATTAAATATTTTTTAATATTAAAAAAAAATAACAAATTTCATATGTATATTTATTTTTATAAATGTTTAGGCAAATTTTGAAATTAATATATATTTAAATTCAAATTGTATTTAATTGCGATATCTACTGGACAAGGTGGAGATCTCGCCCTCTTTTGATCATAAGTCATACTAATTTTTATTCTTTGACCCAGTAGAAGCTGAGAAATATTATTCCGCGTCAACGTACTACCGCGCATGCGCGCCGTGGACTTTGGACCTAGCGAGAGCGTAGTAGAACGAAAGACAGCACAAAACGAAGAGGCAGATAGCCTCTTTCTCAAAGACGAAAGACCGGACAAAAGAAAGACCCAGATAGCCTCTCTCTCAAAAACGAAACACCGCACAAAAGAGAGTCGGAGATAGAGGCTATCTCATTCTCACTCGTTATATCTATATCTTTTTTCTCTCTTGCGTTTCGTAACGCGTTACGAAATTTCAATTTTTCAATTCACTCTCCATTCTCAACCAAATGTCAGGACGCCGCTAAAGAAGTTTCACTTCAAAAATTAAGTAATTCTGTAACATTTATATAAATATGTATTATATAAATTAAAATATTTTTACTGACCGACGATAGGAAGGGATGTATTGTTTTCACACCAAATTTCACATGTGGTGATTTTTACACATCTCCACGAATCATGCATTTTCTTAACAGAAAAAAGTATTTTTAGTAAGATTTCTGTCCGTCTGTCCGTCTGTCTGTTGTGTCCGTATAGATGTGTATAGCTTGAACGGCTCAACGGATTCTGATAAAATTTGGTATACTCGTAATTCAAGTTTTAAAAATATGTGAAATTTGGTGTGAAAACTATACCTTCTCTTCCTATCGTCGGTCGGTTAAAAGGAGAATCATAGGGTTCAATTGACATCTATTCTGTCCAAAAAATCAGTAGGTGTCGTTTTAGTATATTGAAAAAAAAAAAAAAAATAATAACATTGCATCCGGTCAAAACGGGAAGTCTGGGAGACCTATCAATAATGATATGGACGAAGGCATTGGTGCTGACTGGGATGGGGACTGGGCAATTTATCAGGGAACAAGAAGTGAAATGTCCATAGAACAAACAATTCATTTAAATTAACATTATTAAATATTTATTTTGAGTTAAACTTTAGTTTTATAAACGTTAAAATGTTTTTCTTTCAGTATGTTAAAAATATACTCACATCTTTTTCTTTAGATTTTCTTTTATTTCATTATACACCATTCGTTATATTATAATAAAAAACGAGATGTGGCCAGGCACATAACCTACGATTTGAAATAAATTCATTTACAAACAAATTTATATATATATATAAAAAATATAAAAAAAAAATTTAAAACTTGAAGTAAAATGACTAAATTATATTATCTTGGTTTTTATTTTAGTTTAATTACTCAATTATTGATTACTACTATATTTTAAGTGAAATATTTTGCGACAATGAGAATAAAATTAATACTTTCTAAACTGATCCTTCCGGTTTCCGGATATAACCAAAAGTTGATGAATTCATGCTACTGATGCATTAAGTAATTACGAGTATATCAATTTTATGAGACAGACGGACGGACAGACATCATGCTACAAATACTTTTTTCTATTAACAAAATGCATGATTCGTGGAGATATATAATTATCCCCACACGTGAAATTTGGTGTGAAAACAATACCTTACCTTCCTATCGTCGGTCGGTAAATATATAAAAAATAGATGAGTCAATAAATGAATTAATTTCTTAATTTAATTAACATATTTTTTAAAAGTTTAAATAGAGAGAGAGATAAATTTAATTTTTTTTAACCACTCCCTAAGGGTTAAAGCCTCTTCTAATCTTTTTGATTAAGTATGTTTAACTTATGACATTATAATACAGCAAATAATTTAGAGCATAGGTTCCCAAACTTTTTTTTGTCGTACACCCCTTGGAATGTTTTTCGGTTTTGGGTAGACTCCCTAAATTGATTTTGATTTTTTATAAATGATTTACCTTTTTTTTTAGAGAATTCGCTGCCGTGGACCCCCTGGAGGTTAAAATAGACCCCCAGTGGTCCAAATAGACCACGTTGGGAACCTATGATTTAGAGCAGCGGTCGCCAAACTTTTTGACCCCACGGACCAGTTAATTCATAATTTAAATCCCGCGGACCACTAATAGGATGTTAAATATATTTATAAATAAAAATTGTGATCAAAGAACACATAAACATTGAGTTTTTATAACTTATCACGTATTGTTATGAATTGAATCATGTTTTAATGCATCTTAAAACATAACTTAACATGATGAGTAAGTATATTCCACATTTTTCTGCGGACCAGCGAAATTTTCTCGCGGACCACCACTTTGGCAACCGCTGATTTAGAGTAATATTATATTACAATAAAATTATTTTTAAAGTCGTCTTTAAAGTTTTTTCTTCAAAATGTCAATTTTTTACCTACCAAGGGAGGTATTGTTTTCACACCAAATTTCACATGTAGAGATTTTTACACATCTCCACGAATCATGCATTTTGTTATCAGAAAAAAGTATTTTTAGCATAATGTCTGTCCGTCCGTCCGACTATAGACATATATAGATTGAATGGCTCAACGGATTTTGATAAAATTTGGTATATTTACTTAATGCATCAGTAGCATAAATTCATCAACTTTTGATGTATATCCGGAAACCGGAAGTGGTAGTATTACCGATCAACGATAGGAAGGGAAGGGTTATTTTCACACCAAATTTCACATGAGGAGATTTTTTACATATTATCTCCACGAAACTTTGTATTAGTTTTATCCTCGGGAAAAATCATCTTCATTAATTTTTTTCTTAATTTAAAATTATATGACGTCACAGTCATGGCCTCCTTATATATTATAAATAAAATTAAAATTAAATTTATGATATAATATTTATGTTATATTATAATTTATGTTATATCCATATCTGTTTTTTTAATGGTTTATACCAAAGATTCTACAGAGATGGCTGGCGTCCCTTTACAATATAATCGATTATTTTAGCTCCAAACATCCCTCTCTCTCTTTCTTCCCCACAACTGCCAACCCTTGTTTAGAGAACCTTTTCGAAATGCCATTTAATGGTCAAGGTTATACGATATCAAATGCATATGTCATTCAAATTCATTAGTATACACTTTTAATACTTCCCCCCTCTACCCCACTCTACATATCTCACTTAGTATCCATTCAATTATACCCAAGGTTATATATATTAAGCGTGAGCACCCGTTTTATAAGCTCTTATCAAGTTTATCCAGAGATCATTAGATTGTGATTATTTAAGGCATACAGTTGAGAAGATTTTTTTTTTAATAAAATGACACAAGTATCTGTTGGGAGAATTTTGACAAATACACACCGCGCCCAGCTATGCCAAACTTTTTGGAAAATTGGTAAGTATAATAATTTTGAATTTTATTATATATTATTATTATTATGAATATATACTACATATTAATATATAATATTAACTTTATATTTTATTATTTTATATATAAGACTTTACTTATTGTATTTATATCTATTATTTATTTGTATTATATTAAAATGTCTATACTGATTATTATATTTATATTTATTATTATTATAATTATATATTTAATTTATTTATAATAATAATATAATTTCAATTAATATTGAAATGTTTTAATAAAAAATAAAATAAAATTAATTCAAATATATAATAAAATAAATAAATTATCCGGGTTAAAAATGAGGAGACCAATATATAAGTTAATAAATTTGTTTTTGGATGGTATATACAAGTGGTTATTAGATTAAAATTTATATAAAACATTTCAAAAGCTAAATATACCAAGAAGAATATTCTTTAAAGGAATAACAAATCTACATTGAACAGATAATAATAATAATAATCATCATCATTTTTTTTATCAATAATTCTTTCATAAATAATAAAGAGATCTATTTTATCTCAAAATCTCTTAATTTTTATTTTTAATTATACACTATTTTAATTAAGTTAATAAAAAAAAAATCAGAAATTCAAAGAGTTTTGTCACGTGACCGGATCACCAACAAAGCTCTCTTAACGTCAACCCTATCAAACCGTTATATACTATTGTTTTGAAAAAAACATCAATTATTGTTTTTTGGACATTCCTAACAAAATTTCTTTAATTATACTAAGTTATAACATTGCAAATATTATATATTAACTATAGAGGAAATACATTATTTTATTATTTTATACTTCAAATATTTTTGATTTATTTTATATTATTTTATTATTAAATGCAATAAATTTTGTTTTTTTATTAAAATCTGAAAAAAAATTCTTTTATAGGATCTGTTCGCTGGAGGTCCAAAAGTATTGCTGGAGAGCCAACCTCTCCTCAAGTCAAAACTCAAGTCCCAGGACCAAAATCGAAACAACTTCATTCGCAATTGAGTCAGATTTCAGTAAGTTCTTAAATTCTTTGAAATAATGATATTAAGAAAATTTTTAATATGAAATCCTATTTCTTCCTTCTCTTCTCTATCTAAATGATGGCATCAATAGCAATAAATGGTCACTAATATAAAGTTATACATACAAAAAGAAAAAAGAAAATTAATTATTTAATCATTTTTATTAAAAATTTAATAAATATAATAAATTTTAATTAATTTCTTGAAAAAAATATCATATAATATTTCATTAAAATATTTATCAATATATGAGATAAATTCAAAAAAGCATAAATAAGCTTAAAAAATTGTGATTATTATGTTAAAACAAAAATAAAAATAATATTCAATTTTAAAGGATTATAATTAAAAAAGGATTATTATATTATATTAATACTCTTACTATTTTTAAGGTCAATGTTATCTTAATATTTTTTTTTAATTTTTAGAGAAAAAATTAAGAGAGATTATCTAATAAAGATAAATGATATTATCTATTAATGGATATAAAATTTACTTAAAGCATTAAAAGTTTATATAATAATTATTTGATAATCCCACATCGGATTTCCATATTCAATAATTTTCATAATATTTTAATCCACACCCAAAATCAATCCAAATAATAGTTAATGGACATTTTTTTAAAACATTTTAGAAGTTAAAGAATATTGAATGAAATATTTTTTTATTTTTTTATTGAGGGTTTAATTAAGTATAATGATTTTTATATTTATTAAAATTAAATATAAAATTAAATAATTTAAATGTTATTTAATTTTTCTTAAGTATTGTTCTATTCTCCAAAAGACAATTAAGTTTAAGGTCTGTTCAAAAGAAAAGGTGAATTTTGAATTTTCTTGGGGTGTGTTCCATCGACATTTTTTATATCTTATGTTGGTACATATATGTTGACATTATCAGCCATCTTGGATTAGTAGTTTGTTTTTGACAACTGAAAAAGTTAGTCACGATTTGTGTGTTCTTCGATTTTTTACTTAAAAAGTTATGCAACGTTTGTGTGAAGCAATACGCCTCAAACGATCGGAATTGTGGAAAAACAAATCATGGATTGTGCATGACGATAATGAACCAGCCTACACATCATTGCTTGTTCGTGATTTTTTGGCCCAAAACAACACCGTAATCATGCCTCAACCACCTTATTCACCTGATTTGGCACCCTGCGACTTTTTCCTATTCTCATACTGAAGAGACCAATAAAAGGAAAGCGTTTTGCCCTAATTGATGAGATAAAATCGGATTATAACTGAGGGGAATTACTTTGAAAGGGACAAAATGGATTTTTATGAATAAATAAATACTTTTCGAAATAATTCAAAATTCACCTTTTCTTTTCAACAGACATCGTATATTTTTAAGGTGATGATTTTTTTTAATTTCAATCTAATTCTATTATTATTTATTATCTAGATTGGTTTGTCATAATATTTTTATAATATTATTATTATTTTTATAGAAGAATTTTTATAACATTTCATGATTGGTTTAGAATATACCGGAAATAACTGATAATAATATTAATTTCAATAGAATTATTTATGTTCATTTGTGATATCTATCTTTGCCGTTATTGAACTCAGACCGAAGCAAGATAGACGTGGTCATGTGATGGGGAGGAGGTGGGGAGAGATTTTGATATATTTTATTGAAATTTTCTTGACTTATATTTTTTAAGTTTTTTTTAATTTCGACTTGTACATTAGCGTTTTTGAGAATTTGTACTTTCAATAGAGCATTGCAAGTTCACTACTTTCAGATTTTTTTGTTAGTTTATTTTATTAATTATGTATTTTCAAATAAATTTCGCTTTATTATCTTATCTATTTGTCTATTTAACCGTCACCGACTTATATAAAAATTTCAAAAAATATATTAATTAGTCTTATGATTAATAATAAAAAAAAAATTGCTTATTACTGAACTATTAATTACTACTATATTTTAAGTGAAAAATTTCCGACAATGAATATAAAATTAATACTTTGTAAACTACCACTTCTGGTTTCCGGATATACACCAAAAGTTGATGAATTCATGCTACTGATGCATTAAGTAAATATTTCAAACTTTATCAAAATCCGTTAAGCCGTTCAATACGGACACACAATGGACAGAAGGACGGATGGACATGCTAAAAATACTTTTTTCTATTAACAAAATGCATGGTTCGTGAAGATATGTAAAAATCTCCACATGTGAAATTTGGCGTGAAAACAATACCTTACCTTCCTATTGTCGATAAAAAGGAATTTCTGTATTTTTTGAGAAATAAAAACTGTCACAAATTATTAGTATTCACTGATGTAAAAAAGGAGTTGTGCTGAATAATCCTAAAATATTTGCATGCCTCTCCTCGCGCATTAAAATAAGCAAATTAATTGTTTAAAAAAATGTATTTTCATTATGTTTAATAAATTATATATTTAGAAAAATTAAAATTAAATATATCAATTAAAAAAAAAATATTTTAATTTGTATAAATTTTAATATAAATAAAAATTAAATATAAGTCAAAGTATAATAATGTATATTTATAATTAAAATATTCAAATATATTCTATGAATATTTAGAAGAACTTATAAATAATCTTTAAAAAACCGAAATTTGAATATCAATATATGTATTAGAGAAAAAAATATTAATATTAATGCACTATTCGTATATCTAATAATTACATTAATATTAAATTACATCTATTATACATTTTCAAGAAGGAAAGTATTTTTTCCAAATTTCTTCTAAGTCATACCTACCGTTAACCCACAAAATTTTCAAGTGAAGATTAAATCAACAAATCTTTTTATTGATTAATTATTAATATTTATTTAATTCATTTAAAAATTTCTTTTTATTTTTAAACTCAATCACTGTATTTATTTTTCAAGTTCTCTATTTCTTTGTTTAAAACACATTCTACAATTATTTTTTTTTAGTTTAGTTTAAAAAAGTATATTTATTAGCTAATTTGTGATACATAAAATTTTTTATCCCCTAACATAACAAAAAAGGATTAACAATAATTTGTATATTCAATTGGTGACTGACTCATGGTCGTAATTAGTATACATTTACATTTTTGTTTTTAGATTGTCTTACATTATTTACATTATACATATTTTGAAATAATAATTTTTTATTTGACTTACTGGCTAAGAAAAGGCTATATACAAAGAAAAACCTAGTCTATATACATTTTGCAATTATTTATCCATTGATCAGGAGAAAATGGCAAACTGACCGGGATGTTGGGACCATACCTTTAAACCGGGGGCGTCCCGGTTAAAATGGGACGTCTGGGAAACCTATCAATAATGATATGGACGAAGGCATTGGTGCTGACTGGGATGGGAACTTGGCAATTTATCAGGGAACAAGGCAACTATGGAATATAAATGTTATTAAAAGTGAAATGTCCATAGAACAAACAATTCATTTTGAAAAATATGTAGATGTAATCATATTTAATAATATATATTTTTTCCTTTTTTTAATTAACCTTTTGTTATAACATTAATTCAATACCTGATCTTATATTGTTTTCGATGGAACACATTTTTGACCTTACACGAAGTTTACCTGTATCTAAAAAGGAGTTTATTTTAAGATGATTTAATTTTTACTTAGAATTATAATAATTAATTATATTCGTCTGAGTCTAGACAATTTTAAATTAAAAATGATTATTTTAAATTAGAATTAATTCGCCTAAATTAGAATGCCCTTGTCTTAATAGATAAAAATAAATACAAATTTGACAATTGCCAATTTAAGTTGCCCATAAAAACGAATGCACAGGAAATATTTTTATTATATTTATTATTTATTAGAGTTTCAATAATTTATTTACTTTAAGGAAAAAAAAATTACTAAAATCATTCAAATATTTTTTCAACTTTAAGATTTTTGAAAGTTTCTTGAATTAATGAGACACATTTTCAAATTAAATTAAGATTAAAAGAAAACTATATAGGGGAGAGTTGGATAAAACTGGATAGGGATTTAGTAGTTTTGGTTGAATTAGTATAGTAGAGTAATTCTTACTTCTTCACCTTATAAGCGCTTATAAGTTATAACTGGAGCCTGGAGAATAAAAAAAAAAAACAAACTAAAAAATCAGAAAATAAAACCTTAAAGCAAAAACAACTGTTTAAGGCAGTGGTTTCCAACCTTTCTGTACCGGCGCCCCCCTTTTTTTAAAAAACATTCTTACGCATGGTCCAAAGCATCGTGAAATCATCTTACCTTTTTTTTAGAACCATATTGAAAAAAATTGAAAAAAAATCGAAAATTTTCAAAAGTTTACAGGCACTTGAATTGCCTTCGCGGGCACTTGAAATTGGTTCTAATACCTTCGCGCCCCCCTTACAACAGTCTCGCGTCCCCCATGGTTCTGATGATTCTTAATGTAATAATATCTCTCTAAATAAGTAGGTCTTTCTATTTAACAGTGGTGTATTGGGAGGGGAACGACGTTCCCTTACCTTTTTTTAGAACCGGAACATGTTCCAGTACTTTTTCATATCCCGACAACTCCCACTTAAATCTACTGTTAGAATTTCTTTTTTTGTGTTCGTTAATATTTTGTATAGTAAGAATAAGAAAAAATAAAAACTTATATGGAAAAAAATAGTTTGCTGAAAATAGGACTTTTTGCTCCCATTATGCGTTCCCTTACTTCTTATTTTACCAATACATCACTGCTATTTAGTTTATTTAATAAGGTTCGCAATTATTTTAACCATTTTCAAGATGGTTGTCATTTAAATAAAAGATTTAAGTCAATTTCTCTTTATAACGAATATATATTAATTAAAAGTAAAATTTTATCTTTTTTCACACTAAAATATTACTACGAATTTTATTTTTATGATAATATAAAATATTTATTTTTATTGAAAATTTAGTTGAACTTAATATTGAAAAAACTTTATTATATTTATAATATATTAATATATATAATAATGAAAAATAAATAAATAATATTACTTTTATTAGATTATAATTATTACATTTATTTAGATAAATTCATTTTTAACCGAAGTTATCCTATTTTTAATTAATACACTTTATTGTCCCGCGGTTTGTCCGCGGCATTTTATAATCGATATTTCAACAACTTCCCGTCATTCAATCAACTTGAAATTTTGCATACCCATAATACACGAATCAATTGAAAAATCCACTGAATTATTTATCTATTAGTGGTAATTAATTGACTAAACTTTCATATGCGGAATATGGAATAGTTCACTATTTCAATCATAGATGCCGATAGCAGTTCTACTAAAAAGTATAAAATAAATTTAAGTAAAAAGAAATCTTTTTAAAAAACACACTTTACTTAAAATTGCACTAAAAAGTAAAAAATAAAATCACTGTAAAGTGTGTGCACTCAAATTATAATAACACCGTAAAACATTTGCTTCCACTATTGGACGCAGTGATTTTATTTTTTACTTTTTAGTGCAATTTTAAGTAAAGTGTGTTTTTTAAAAAGATTTCTTTTTACTTAAATTTATTTTATTAAATATCTTTCTATATTTTTTTTTAATATTATTTTCTTTTTCTTTCAGCAAGCAGGCTCTGTTCAATTATTCGTTGACTATGAAAAATCCATTGGCAATTATATCGTAGATGCTGACGGAAATACCCTTTTGGATGTTTTTATGCAAATTTCATCAATGCCTTTAGGTTACAATCATCCAGCAATGCTAGCCGCATTACAAAGTCCTGAAAATATTGTAAGTATAATAATATATATAAATATATCCTGGAAAAAGGTTATAATTTATTTAAAAATGATAGAAGTTAAATTATATTTATATTATTTTTTGTAAAAAAGACGCCATTCACATTCACATGGTCCCGGGTTCAAGTCCCGGGCCTGGCAAGTGAATATCTCTAGCTGGGGTCTGTGGGACAGAGTCAACCCAGCCTCCGGGATCAACATTGGGTAAAAGCTACTTGATAAAAAGTAGCGCCTCCGATAAATAAAATCAAGGTAAAGGTTGAGAGGACCCGTTCTACTGATTATAGGACACCTCATTGATATAACCGACTTGATAGGCGTTGTCCTTGCGTAGAACGTACAAAGTCAGAGTTTTTTTTTTTATTATTTTTTGTAATATTACTTCTATTTAAGGTAAAAAAAAACATAAAAATAAAAAATAATATTATAAAGAATTTTAATAGTTTTGAAAGAGTTTAATGAAGGATAAATGAAGCCAATTGAGGGGACCCTCATCTGGACCCTCTCTCTTCCCAGGAGCCCATAGGGTTTAATAAGAAGAAACATGTTTTGGAATATAATAATATTTCAAAATTTTCCCCGATTGCAAGCTCTCATATAGCTAGATGAAATGATTATTGAAAAATGGGATGATAGTCCCAAGAGGTTATCAAAATCTCATTAATTCAATGTCGAGAAAGCTAAGCGCAGTTGAAAGAATAAGAGATGTCATAGAAAAACGTTTAAAAAATCTGAAAAAATAATTGATATTTTTATCTTTAACCACTTTATTTGATACTTTTCTTAACTTTTTGAAAAATCAAACATTAATATTCATAATTTTTGTGTATTTTAATGAATTTTCTTCTGCTCACTACACATATTCTCTATTCATGATTGTTTTGGATGATAATACGAAAATCAAAATTAAATAATTATTACCATTAAATATTTTGCTATTTTTACTAATTAATTAATTAAAATTTCATTTAAATAAACAGAAAAAAATTTTATATTAAATTTTATTATATATGGAGTGAAACGTTTCCGGCCTGTTCAAGAAAAACGATGATTTTAAATTTTTTTTTTTGCTTTATTTTTCAACATAATCTCCATCAACACTGATACATTTCTCATAACAGTGTTCTAATTTAGTTAATTAATTACGCTTAAAGCGCCAAATTGTCGGTAGAAATGGTTTTTCGAACAGTTTTTGGTCTAACGTTAGCAAACGCGGCACCCACTTGCTCACAGCTTTTCCATGTGCAAAATATTTCACACATTCAGCTGACATCGTACAGGTCTCAGCTATCTTGAATGTTGAAAAATAAAGAAAAAAAAATATACATATATATTCACTATAGGGATATTTAAAAAATTTAAATATAATTTAACTTGATCCATGAGTTAATATTATTTTATTTTCTACTCATTCTTTACACAAAGACTGATGTTCTCAATAAAGTTTAATTAATTCTAATATAAACTAAAATTAAATTTCTTATTTTATTTTTATTTCAGCGGGCAATTACTAATAGACCGGCACTTGGTGTATACCCTGGAATTGATTGGGTTGAACGTTTAAATAAAATTCTTATGCCTGTAAGTAAATTTAAATAAAAAAAATAAATATAGATAAAAATTTTTAATACATCACTAAATTAGTATCTTAAATTATTCTTGTACAAAACAGTTTAATAAAAATTTAAAATAGATCATAAAATTTATTAAGTTATTTTGATTAGTAATCGATGTCGATTATTTTAGGTGAAACCACCAGGACTCACTCATGTACAAACAATGATGTGTGGATCTTGTAGTAATGAGAATGCATTTAAAAATATGTTTATACGATATAAGAAACATGAACGTGGAGGTGAAAATGTGTCATTCACAAAAGAAGAACTTGAATCTTGTATGCATAATAAAGCACCTGGATCCCCAAAAATGTCCATTTTATCATTTATGGGTTTGTTATTTTAAATATAATTATATAGATATTTCGAGTAATAAATATATTTCTAAAGATTTTTAATACAAGCTAAATATTTAAATTTGACTTGGAACGATTTGTTTTATTAATTTGATATATGTATATATTTAAGTAAATAATTATTTATTTGTTTTCATTCTCAAACCCTAATAATTTATATATTGAAACATACATAACTATGTAGTTTATTTTATAAATGAAATTTATTTTTATTTTTTCAATTAAAAAAATCAAATTACTTTAAAATATTTGTATAAAAACACAAATAAAATAATACTTTATTTCTAATAATATATTTATATATTACATCATGATGTATATATATCATTTCTCTTTAAATAGGAGCTTTTCATGGTAGAACCCTTGCCGCTCTAAGTACAACCAGAAGTAAAGAAATACATAAATTGGACATTCCATCAATGGATTGGCCAGCTGCCCCCTTTCCTGCCTATAAATATCCTTTGGAAGACAATAAAAGAGAAAATCAAGCAGAGGATAAACGTTGTTTAGCAAGAGTATGTATATTCTAAAAATACTATTTAATCACTTGATATTATTTTAAAATTAATATTTTTTATACAAATTTAGAAATTCAATCATAATATTGTTCTTTTTTTATAAATCATATATTTATAATTATTTACATATATATCCTACAAGAAAAAAATTATCTTCATTACTAATTATTTATATCTATCTTTCTAGGTGGAAGAATTAATGGACGAATGGAAAAATAAAGGTAACCCAGTTGCTGGAGTTATAATTGAACCCATTCTTTCAGAAGGTGGTGATTTAGAAGCATCACCAGAATTTTTCCAGGGACTTCAAGGCATTTGCATTAAAGTTTGTATTTTTTTTAATTTGATTTCCATTTATAGCAAATAAAGAATTTTAAATTAAAGTTTATTTCTTATTTTATTTTTGTTTTAGCGTGGAATTTCTTTATTAATTGATGAAGTCCAAACTGGTGGTGGTCCAACAGGTAAAATGTGGTGTCATGAATATTTTAATTTTGCCCAACCACCTGATATTGTTACCTTCAGCAAGAAAATGTTACTTGGAGGCTATTTCCATTCAGCTGATTTATTGTAAATCATTTTGATTATTATTATTATTATCATTATATTAATTAATTATTTGATTTTTTGAAATAGGCCACCACAGCCTTATAGAATATTTAACACTTGGATGGGAGATCCAAGTAAATTGGTGCTCCTAGAAGCAGTGCTTGATATAATTAAAAGAGAATCATTACTTGACCGGGTCCAACGTAGTGGCGCTAAATTGTATAAAGGATTACGTGATTTACAAAATGAATTTCCTGAATTGATTAATAGCACCCGTGGAAGAGGCACATTGCTTGCTGTCAATGCAAAAACACCCAAATTACGTGACGAGCTTATAAATAAATTGAAACAAATAGGTAACATTTATTTATAATTAATAAATTTAGAATATTTTAAATTAAAGTAAAAAAATAAAAAACAGGATTGAAACTATAAACTAAAAATTTAGATTTTGTATAAAATTATTTATTATGATAGACTCTTTTCCTCTGAAACATTTTGACATGTTAAATTTAGGGATTATTAAAAAAAAAAATTAAAATTAATTATTTTTTTTTGTTTTTGTTTTTAGGTGTTAATGCCGGTGGATGTGGAGATGCAGCTCTTCGCCTTCGACCCGCTTTGACCTTTGACGAACATCATGCTGATATGTTTTTAGATAAATTCAGACAAGTTCTAAAACAATCCAAATAAATCTGCCATAAAAGACCAAATTTTGATTATATTTTCATTTATTCAAATAATCTGAGATTTTTTTTTAAATATCCATAGAGCTTCCATTTTTTATCAATTTGTGATTTTTAATTTTATTTTTAATATAAATATTTATATTAAAAAAAATGTTTGACTATTTATAATCATATAAATATTTTATACCCTTACATTTATTATAAATTTTAAAAAATACATTCAATATATATATACCTATACATATATGTATGTTTAGAAAAATGTAATCAAAACAATCAATGTCTTCCAACAAATTAAAAAAAAAAATTGTTTATTTAATAGAGTAAGATGGATTTTATATCTCATCTTTCATCTCAATGTCTATTAATAAATTTAATATAGACTTATTATTTTTTATTAATTGTCTTTATGATAAAGAAGAATAAAGAATGTAATTTCATTTTTGTGCCATAAATATATTTCCAAGGATTTTGTTTATTTTTATTAGTTTAACATTTTTTGTTCTACCCCAAGTAACATTGACTAATATTTACTCTATATTAAGTTTTTAATTTAAAAATAATAATATTCTGTAAAAATTTAACTGTGGATCAAATTTATTTTTTTTTATTTTGAATTTTGAATTTTTATTTTTCAGTTAAGTTGATGGATAAACGTTAAAATTAAATTTATTAGTAAAGAATTCTTATTTTCTTAAATTTATTAAAACCAAATTAGTTTTATCACAACTTCGACAACCCCAATAGTGATGCTATTACTTTAATATTTAAATTTATATTAAAATATAAATCCTACAGCTTTATAAATAATTATAGAAATAATTTTAATATTTCCTTCATCAATCTAAATGGGCCTTTCAAATATTGCATAGCATATAATTATTCAAACTAAATATAAAATATTTGAAATTTTACATAAGAATACAATGTAAAATTTCACTTCAACAACACTTGAATTAGACTTGTCATGTACACAGTGATAAAATAGTAGAAAATTCTTCATTTTCGTTTATCGCAGTGTTTTGCATTATTAATTTTTTATGCAATATTATGTCGTCTACTTCCTAAAAGAACTCAGAATTATGGGTATTCAAATCATGATTTTTGCACCCATATTGCCTTTATTCTCAGAGAACATCCAAATGTCAACCCACATCTTTCACCACGACTTTATTTGCTTGAATTACCGAGACTTCTTTAAGAGGAATATAAAAAATTTTGGCATAATCCCATATTGTGTCGGACGAAGAGTACTTTGAAGTTGATTAAATTCTTTTGGAAAAATAAATAAATGATTTCATATACATAAAAAGAGCTTAGAAAAAAAATTATCGTTGCTGCTGGAACCATTGGTTGTGAACTTTTGAAAAATTTTGCAATGAAAAAAGGGGTTGGAACGAAACTATCACTTTAACTGATTTGTATCTTATTAAAGTCGAATTTAAATGGACAATTTTTGTTCTACAGCCTGTTGATGTGCCAAAACCAAAACCTAAATCAAGAGCTGTAGCACTGGCTGCACAGACCATGTCGTTTTCAATAAAATGAATTCAGATATCAAAGTTATCGCCCATGAAAATCATATTGGATCTGAAACAAAAAAAATATATAATCGTGATTTTTTTTGAAATTTTAGATTAAATGGTTATATTAGATGTTTCAATTTATATTTATGATCAGATAACATATAATAAATTAAATATATTTTTATGCTAGAAAAAATAGATTTTATATAAATGTAATAAATCTATTTAAAATGCTTTAAGATATATGTTTGTTTTTCAAAAAAATATATAGAGTGATAAAAGCGGATATTAATCATTAAAATTAACATAAATTATGACTAATTCATTCTTAGTATTAGTATTCATTGTTTTCTAATAAATATCTATTATTTATTTTTCATTTGATTTGATAAGATATAAAAAATAATTCAGATTTATATAGGTTTTTCTTATTAAATATATCTCGCAAAATATACGTAAATATCAATTTATTATTATAAATTATATATATAAAAAAAAAAAAATAGTTTCTAACTTTAGTTCATATATATTCATTAAAATAAAAAAAATTTGATCTAACAAGTTATATCACCAATAGATCAAAATAAATTTTAAATTTAGCGGTTTTTATAACTATAATTTTTTTATTGTTTTAATTAAACCAATATGTTTTTAATTTACTTTTTTTTTTTTAAATTATATAATTAAAGATAAATTGATTTTATATTTTATATGTTTAGTAAACAATTAAATATTTAGCATGTAATATAATTTTTTTTCTTTAAATTCAAATTATTAATATGAATTTTTTATTTCTAAGTTATTTTAAAAATATGTAATTTTTTTTTTATTTATATAATATTTTTAATAATTTTATTTTCAATATTTTATTATTTTAGTCACACCTAATGATGTGCTGCCATCTTTTTCATTAGTTTTATACATAGATTGAATCATCTCCTTTTTAACATCTTCGTCATGTCTTTGTTCACAAATCTAGCTTGAGTGAGGTTGTGCAATTATTAATATTCTTTCATATCCAAAGATTGCGTTTTTTAATAAACTATTTAAAGAAATTTTTTTTCTTTAGAAGACTGCTTGGTTTCCTCCGGCTTCTGTGTGTGTCCGATGTCTAGTGCTGACGTGGTGGACAATTCCGTTGATCCCCCAGCTAAGAAGCGGAAAATTTTAATAGGGGACTCAGCAGAGGCTGGCACAGAAGCATCCAGAGCGAATTCTACGAAAACATCGAACGATTTGAAAATGGCACATAATGGAGGACCAACCCAGGATGAAGAGATTGACGAGGGATTGTATTCACGTCAATTATACGTTCTTGGTCATGATGCCATGCGTCGAATGGCTACATCAGACATTTTGATCTCCGGCTTAGGCGGTCTCGGGGTGGAAATTGCCAAAAATGTCATATTAGGTGGGGTTAAATCTGTCACTCTACATGATGAAAAAGTTAGCCAAATGAACGATTTAACATCGCAATTTTATTTAAATGAATTGGGTAAAAATCGAGCTGAATCATGTTTAAATCAGCTTGCCGAATTAAATACCTACGTCCCTATCTATGCATTTACCGGCCCTTTGACAGAAGAGGAAATTAAAAAATATAGAGTTGTCGTTTTAACTGAAACCACATTAGAGAAGCAAATGGAAATCAGTGAGATTACACATTCCAATGATATTTCATTGATTATTGCTGACACTTGTGGTCTTTTTGCACAAGTTTTTTGCGATTTTGGGCCCAAATTTACTGTTGTTGATGTCAATGGAGAAAGTCCCATTTCAGCAATGATTGCCTCCATTTCCCGTGACAGTGAGGGCGTGATCACCTGTCTAGATGACACCCGTCACGGACTCCAGGATGGCGATTATGTCACCTTCACCGAGATTCTTGGAATGACAGAACTCAACAACTGCGAACCGAAAAAAATTAAAGTCCTCGGCCCGTATACCTTCAGCATTGATGACACCTCCTCTTTTACTGAATACATTCGTGGTGGAATTGTCACTCAGGTGAAAGTACCACAAACTGTCACCTTTAAAACGTTGGCCGAATCGAAAAAAGATCCTGAATTTTTAATGACCGATTTTGCAAAATTTGAACGCCCCCCACAATTGCATTTGGCTTTTGAAACGCTTCACCATTACAAAGCAAGCCACGAGGGAAATTTTCCCAAGCCATGGAATAACGATGATGCAGATGCCTTTCTTGCTTTAGCTAAAGAAACCGCCACCCAGCAAGGATTAACGATCGATCTTGATGAAGACCTTATCAAAATATTTTCGAAAATCTCATCCGGAATCATTTCTCCAATGAATGCTATCATTGGTGGAATTGTCGCACAAGAAATTATGAAAGCCTCCAGTGGGAAATTTAATCCAATCCATCAATGGTTATATATGGATTCTTTGGAATGTCTACCTGAAGATTTATCAACAATTCAGGAAGAAGATGTTCAACCACAAGAATCCCGTTACGATGGTCAAATCGCCGTCTTTGGAAAACAATTCCAAGAACGACTTGGTTCGTTGAAATATTTTCTCGTTGGTGCTGGTGCAATTGGTTGTGAACTTTTGAAAAATTTTGCAATGATGGGTGTTGGAACGAAACAGAATGGCGGCTCTATCACTGTAACTGATATGGATCTTATTGAAAAATCGAATTTAAATCGCCAATTTCTATTCCGACCTGCTGATGTGCAAAAACCTAAATCAAGCACTGCAGCACTCGCTGTCAATAAAATGAATTCCGATATTAATGTAATTGCCCATGAGAATCGTGTTGGACCGGAAACAGAAAAAACTTACAATGATGAATTTTTTGAAAATTTGGATGGTGTGGCTAATGCTTTGGATAATGTGGATGCCCGTATTTATATGGATCGCAGATGTGTCTATTATCGTAAACCATTGCTTGAATCTGGCACTTTGGGCACGAAAGGTAACACCCAGGTGGTTGTCCCATATTTAACCGAATCCTACAGTTCTTCACAAGATCCCCCTGAAAAAAGTATTCCTATTTGCACTTTGAAAAATTTCCCCAATGCCATAGAACATACCCTTCAATGGGCACGAGATAATTTTGAAGGACTGTTTCGTCAAGCAGCTGAAAATGCTCATCTCTATTTAGCTGACCCTTCCTTTGTCGATCGCACCCTCAAATTGCCTGGAGTACAACCATTGGAGGTTCTCGAATCTGTCAAACTTGCCCTGGTTGACCAACGACCAAAATCCTTTATGGATTGCGTGACATGGGCCCGATGCCACTGGCAAGAGCAATACAATGATCAAATTCGTCAATTGTTATTCAATTTCCCAGAAGATCAAGTGTCAGCCAGTGGTCAACCATTCTGGTCCGGTCCTAAGCGATGCCCTCAACCCCTCGACTTCGACCCCGAGGATACGCTCCATTTGGATTATATCTTGGCTGCCGCTAATTTAAAGGCTGAGATTTATGGTTTAGCTCAAAATCGTGATCGTGCTGCCATCGCGGAAATGGTTGCCCAAGTGGAGGTGCCCGAATTTATACCTAAATCGGGTGTAAAAATTGCCATCACGGATTCGCAAATGCAAGTAACAAATGGCAGTGGCAATGTCGACCAAGATAAATTAACCCTTCTTCAAAATCAATTGCCAAGTCGGGAAGAATTAAACCAACTAAAAATCACCCCATTGGACTTTGAAAAAGACGATGACACAAATCTTCATATGGACTTTATCGTGGCTGCATCTAATCTGCGGGCTGCTAATTATAAAATCCCACCAGCTGATCGGCATAAAAGCAAACTAATTGCTGGTAAAATTATTCCTGCCATTGCAACAACAACCTCCGTTGTGGCAGGATTAGTTTGCCTTGAATTATACAAATTATCGAGAAATATTAACAAATTGGAACCATATAAAAATGGCTTTGTTAATTTGGCATTGCCATTTTTCGGTTTCTCTGAACCAATTGCTGCGCCCAAACAAAAATATTATGAAGAAGAGTGGACATTATGGGATCGTTTTGAAGTTACTGGCGAAATGACATTAAAAGAATTTATTGAATACTTTAAAGAAAAATATAATTTAGAAATTACTATGCTCTCACAAGGCGTTTGTATGTTATACTCGTTTTTTATGCCGAAATCGAAATGTAATGAGCGTATGGGCTTGCCAATGACTGAAGTTGTTAAAAAAGTTTCAAAGAGAAAGCTTGAATCCCATGTGAAAGCACTTGTGTTTGAATTATGCTGCAACGACTCTGATGGCAACGACGTCGAGGTACCCTACGTCAGATATACCCTCCCATAAATCCCATTACACCACCACCACCACCACCTCACATCTAAATTAATAATAAATTATAATAAGTAATAAATTATGCATCTTAAATCATTAGTTTTAATAAAAAAAAAGATAATTTTAAAATGTTTATTATCATTATTATTCAAATAAATATAAACACCCTTTGGAGAAAAAAAAATGTATTTTTTATTTAGTTACTTTTAATAAACATTTAAAAATATTAATAAATGATCTTTTCAATTTACTTATTATTTAAAATTACCAATTACAAATAATTATTTCATTTTTCAGCTAGCTAAATTACTATTTATTTTAAAATCAATTTGCAAAATGATTTATGTGGTTTATTTACGGGTCAATCCCAAATTTGAGTTGTCACTTTAACAATTACCAATAATATGCTTTTAATAATTAAATAATTATTTTTGTATTATTAATTTTTTTTTTTTTTTGTTTTCTGTTATAGAAATATATCATTTTGTATTGAAGTTATGTTTTGTTATTCCATTTATAAAATATGAATAAAAATAATTAATTGGAATTTATCTGATTATTTTTTAAGAACTTAAAATTAATATGAATCCAACAATATTTTGTGCTGGTATTGTGAATCGTTTTTGAAATTTTAATTTATTGTCCTTCATTTCAATAAAAGTATCTGATCACTTTATATTAGAATAACGTAAGTATAAAAATTTGTTAATGAATATTCCTACTTTTCTGATTTGTATTAGTCTTAGTTCAATGTATTATTATTATTATTAATTAAAGGTTGACTAAATAATTATTATTTTTGTAATAATTTTATTTCGATGAATCACTTGAATAACATCTATTTTTATCTTTTAATTATAGTATTTGATATTCGATTCGATGAAATTTTAACTAAGATATTTTATATTTATATATAAAGTTTAATATATATATATATATATATATATAAGTAATGGATAAGTAATATTAATTTTTATTTTCAAATCAATATAATACAATTAAGCGCATTATGATATTTTTTTCTACGAAAATATTTGTTTTTTTATTTATTTTATTGACATTTTTATCATTAGTTAATATCTTTATAATAGTAATCCTTTGTGTTTTATTGATGTTTTTTTTATAGTAAAATTGTTTGATGATCATATTATACTCAAATCAATAAATTCATATGTTACTATACGTATAAATATAAATGTAGGTGTAGGAAAACAAAAATCATAATTATTAACTTATTGATATTATTTTCGTCATTAGTTGAATATATAATTGTAAAAGCTATTTTTAATTTTAATGTTTCCTATGTTTAATATTATGCTTAGGTTGAAGGTTCAATAGCAACATTTATAAATTAAACATATAAAATTTTATATTCTTCTTCATAAGAAAAATAAAGAGTATTAAAATTTTTTATATATAAAAATAATATATTATTTAAAGGGAATTTTCTAAAAATAGTAAATAATTACAGTAAGTAATCAGTTAATAATTATTTAAAAAAATGAGTATATTAAGACCTAAAACAGAAAGTGACGTCAGTTCGCACTGCCTCTCATCCTATTGACATTATGTATTAAGTATTTATTATTTCTCATTACCCAAAGATAAACATATTGTTAAATTAAAACAAATGTCAACATAAAAAACTGTTTCGTGCTAATTACTAGAGTAGCAGAAATGATAATTAATCTTTTAAATACAAATGTGTTTTTAAAAATAAAAATATCAAAATATTGTAAAATAAATGATCAAAAAAAGAATATTTTTTTTTCTTTTCAACACCCACCAGGTCACTGATATAAATAAACATCATAGGAATTAGAAATTGTATTTAAATAACTCTTGTACATATCTTTTTAATATAATAATTAAAAAATTATTGAAAAATTTTTATTTTATTTTTAATTTTTCATTAATTTTTTGTATAATAATTTTTCTAAGATAAAAAAACTATCCTATTATGTTTTGATTATATATATTTCAATGTTCATTATTTAATAAAATTACCAATCTTATTTAAAATAAATAAAAAATTGTTTTTCTAAAATATTTATTTATTATTGTATTATTAATAGAAATACATTGTTAATGAAATTGAATGAAGATTGATTTACACTACACATATATTTTTAAATAAGATTTTTAATTAAGAATAGTCTGATGAGGTAAAAGCAGTGGTGTATTGGGAGGAGAACGCGCGGGGGAACGACATTCCCTTACATTTTTACTATCTCGCCAGAGATAGTATTGCGATCACGAAAATTTTCGATGTTTTTATATGTTTTGAATGTTCCTGAATCATTTTCACTAAGGATGAGAAAAATATCTGTGTGTGTGTGTATGTATGTATGTATGTATGTATGTAGACAAGATTACTCAAAAACGGTTTGATCTAGAATCATGAAATTTGGTACATGGGCATTATTCAAAATTCATAGTTTTCTATCAACTTTTGAGAAATGTAGCTCAACCGGAAGAGGGTCATTACCTACAACGTTTTGAATTTTTTTCCTCTAAAGTGACCGTAAAAATAAAGATATATGTTTGATAATTTTTCACATGATTAATAATTGTATAAAACTGCTATATATAGAATTTCAGCTTGATTGAATCGCTGAAAGTACCAGAATTAATTTTTTAACACTGCAAATCTCACGCGCCAACACGTGACGTGGTGCCATTATCAACAAAGAGCCAAACATGCGCTGGTTTAATAAAGATTATCTATTACTTTTAATTTATAATTTATGATTAATTAAATTTAATTTAAATATAATAGATTATGTTATTTATTCCAATTCAAATTGCGAGAAAGTCGAGTGGAGACACTCCAGCTAATTTCAGAACCGGAACGCGTTCCAGTACTTTTTCATGTCCCGAGAACTCCCACTTAAATCTACTGTTAGAATTTATTTTTTTATGTTCGTAAATATTTTGTATAGTAAGAATAAGAAAAAATAAAAACTTATGTGGAAAAAAATAGTTTGCTGAAAATAGGACTTTTTTTTGCTCCCACTATGCGTTCCCTTACTTCTTATTTTACCAATACATCACTGGGTAAAAGGACATATAGCCTTAAAAATCCCTCTTCCCTTTTAGTATTTTTTCATTATAAATGCTGAATTAAAAATTAAGATTAAATATTTTTGTTACAATCAATCAAAAATTGTACATATGTATATATTTTAAACAACAAAATGTTATATTATTTTTTATGATAATTTTTTTTATTCATATAAATTTTAAATATATAAAATTAAATTATTTCATTTTTTATTAAATTAATTTATTTCAAGTCCCGAATTAATAAATCTCAAATAATTATGATAAATGTAAATAATAAAGTAATTTGAAATTTCCCTCTTTTTAATATGAGATTGATTTAAACAAAATATAAACAAAACAAAAATTTATTTTAATATTTTTAATCAAAGATATAAAATGAAATTAATTTGACATTTAAATATATAATTATATGATAATTATACTTCTAATAAAATGTTTACCGCCTAAAAGTCATCTCAGCTATGCCGCCAAATTCTTTTTTTTTTGTTTGTAGTAGAATTCTGAAATTTTGAACAAATTAAAGAAATGTCTCAGAAATCAATAACGTAATTATTTAAATAATGTTTTCATTTCGTTTCATTTTCAATCCCAGAAATAAACTTATATTAAATCTCTCAACAAAATATACAAATAATAATTCTTATCTATGTCATTTTTCTAGATCATTTTTCACAAGAACAACCTCAACAACAAATGGCAAAAAGAAAAATGATTCCTTACTGACATCACCAAATAAATCAAATAAAACGTAATTTTATTAAATTTATAATTAAATTATTTACATTTAATTAAAAAAATTTCCCTTCCTCTCTCACTCTCTATATATATAATATATTTAATCAATCAAAAATGTAAAATAATGATTTTATAAGGTAATTATACAGAACACTGGCGAAAGGAGGTAGGTGTTTGAAACTTACTTTGAGGTGTTCCTTGAATGATTCTGAACAACTTTATATGCAACTTTTTTTATGATCTCTTTTAGTTTAATTAATAAAAAGTAATTAATTAAACAGTGTATTTCTCCTATACGAATGCTCAGTGGCTGACATTTTGTATATTTTTTAAGACAGAATGATTCTGAACAACTTTATGTGCAACTTTTTTTAAGATCTCTTAAAAATATAATCTCATCTAAACAGAGATACCCACCACCTTGCCCCCACCGAAAAGTCGTTGTAGGAATTCAAGTTGCTGTTTATCCAACTTACAAAAAATATAATCTCATCTAAAAGGGAGATACCCACCACCTTGCCACCTTGAAATCCAACGTCGAGAAAGAATACAAGTTGGTATATGTATATATGTACACTGTTTAATTAATTACTTTTTATTAATTAAACTAAAAGAGATCATAAAAAAAGTTGCATATAAAGTTGTTCAGAATCATTCAAGGAACACCTCAAAGTAAGTTTCAAACACCTACCTCCTTTCGCCAGTGTTCTGTATAATTACCAAAATATTATTATTAATAATAATATAAATAAAGATATAAAAGTTTATAATTTAGAACTATTCTAACTATTCTTCACTGAATTTTAAACTCAAATTTAATTTATATATCAACTGATATTAGTAATCTAGGCCTCACAATTTCTCAATATATATGTATAATTTTTTTATAAATAACTCATAAACTTTCATTGAGTATAAATCTACATATACTAAATAAAAACCATTCACTCTTTGATATTCTCTTCCATTCTATTTTTTTTTTTATGTTTTTATATTTAAGACCAAATCGTCATATAAGTAAACCGACAAAACTTCCAAAGAAATATAAATTAGAGAATAAAAACATACTTGATTTTACAATTTTCTTTCAATCGTCTCAAATCCAAAATATCTAAATTTCAAATCTATGATATATTATTTATCTATTCTAATGTTATTATCTAACGATTTTTATAATATTTTTCATAATTTATTTTTATATATATTTATTTTAATGGTGAAATTTTTTTTAATTTATTTTTATTCTCAAGAAATGAAGAAATTGATTCTCCAATTAAAACTTATACAAGAAAAAAACGTGTTAGAATTGAATCAACCAGTTCAGAAGATGATTTAAGGTAATATATAATTATTTATATATAATAAATATATTTTAATAATTTTTATTATATAATTTCTTTTTACTTCCACAGCAATGAACCGGAGAAAAATTCATCTATAAAAAATGAAATAAGTAAATATAATAATCCTGTTTGTATTTTAGAATTAAACATTTTTTATAATACATATTTATATATAAATAAATGATAAAATTGTTTATTTATTTATTAATTAACAGATATTTCATATTTTTATTTAATATACGATAAAAAATATTTTCTTAAAAAATATAAATTAATGTAATTTTAATTTTAAACTAATTTTGGACAATTATTATTTATATTGTTTCAGGTGAATTGAATTCATCAACAAATTCAAATAAATCTGATGAATTAAATCATGATAATAAGGTGAATTTTTTAAAATCATTATAATATTAGAATGGACACATTGGTAGTTTTATTCTTTGAAAAAGGACAAATTTTATTTACACAAATATATTTATTAAGGAATCACACACACACACAAATAAAACAAATCTTAATATAATTTTTCTAAAAGAGTGAAGTTTTAATTTAATATTTCTTTAAAATAATTTTTAATATATTACTTAAAATTGGCAAAAATAAATATTAATAAATAAAAATTGATTTTTTTGAAATAAAAATTTGAAAGATATCAATATATGGTGTTATTATCAATGGTGTTCTTTGATAAGAGAACTTTTAAATAGGTGATAAGGACTAAATTTTATTAACTTTGATTAACTTATATGTTTCGATAATGTGTTCTTAAAAAAAATATATAATAAATAATTATTCCATTTTTATTTTTCTAGAAAAATACATCTAATAAATCGCCTAAAGGATCAAAAAATAAAAAAAGAAAAATTAATAAAAGTTCATCAGATTCTTCAGAAGGTGAAGATGAGAAAAAAAAATCATCAGTGAAACCAAATGGATCAAACGCTAATACTGATACTGAAAAGTCAGAAAATATATTTTCTAAAAAATTAAAAACCTATTCAAATAAAAATAAAAAAAAAAGTAATGATAAAAATTCAATTAAATTAAATGACGAAAGTGAAAAGAAAATAATATCGCCAGTAAATAAATCACCTAAAAAAGAAGATATTGATAATGATGATAATGATGATATTAATAATGATAATAATAAAGAATTAGAAAAAGAAAAAACAACAAATAAAAATGATAAATCTCCAAAAACAAAAAAAACGTCAATTTCAAGCTTTTTTGGTTTGTTATCTTTTACAAAACTAAAATATTTTATTATTTATTAAACAATTACTAATCTAATTTTTAATTGTATTTAGCACCTCAAAAAAATAAATGTGATGAATTAGATAAATCAAATACAAATGCTAAAAATGTATATAATCCACAAGAATCTAAATATCATCCAATAAAAGATGCTTGTTGGAAAGAAGGAGAAAAGTAAAATATTTTTATTAATTTTTTAATCTAAATATATATATATATATATATATTAATGCTAATAATTCGCAATTAGAAAGCAGTATATAAATTATAAATTAATGAAATATAACCTCTGATATGGCATTTCAAACATTTCATCAAAATTATTATTCATAAAACTATTATTTCGCCGGAAATAATTTATGGATGGGAGACGCGTTCTATGACTAATCAATAGAATATTATATATTTAATTTAATTATTATAAATTAAAAAAAAAAGAAGAAAATGATGATTTTAATATACTGATTGAAATAAATTAAAATTATTATTACTATTACTTTGAATTTTTCAATAAAATTCTATGAATAACTAAGAGGAGGGGGGGAGCGGAGCGTCGAAAGCGTTCTGATAAGGTCGTACCTATATGCATATATATAAAGGGAAATCCTAGACCTAGATGAAATACAAAACAAATCTAAAATAGATTTTATCTTTCTATTATTATTATGAAATATTTCCTTCTACTCCCACTCTTTGACTGATATCATTCTAATTAATATAAATTTTTTTTGTTATTTTTTAAAGGGTTCCATTTTTAGCCCTCGCTCGTACACTAGAAGAAATTGAAAATGTGTCAGCCCGTTTGAAAATGATTGAAATTTTAAGCAATTATTTAAGATCTGTGATTGTTTTAAGCCCACAAGATCTTATTCCTAGTATTTATTTATGTTTGAATAAATTGGGACCAGCCTATTTAGGTAATTTTTATTATTTAATTAATAGATGCATTATAAATAAATAATTTTTAATTAAAATTTCAAAATTCAAAAGAAATATATTTTTATAATGCTTGAATTTTCCTTCAAAGGATGATTTTTAATTTAGAGTTCAATGATATATTAAAAATTATTATTATCTTTTCAAGGTTTGGAATTAGGAATTGCTGAAATGTCATTAATGAAAGCATTAGCACAAAGTTTTGGCCGAAGTTTAGCGCAAGTGCGCGCTGAAGCTGCCTCAACAGGTGATTTGGGTCTTGTAGCAGAACAAAGTCGCTCATCACAAAGAATGATGTTTCAACCTGCACCATTAACTGTACGCCTAGTATTTGATCGTCTTACAGAGATTGCAAAATTAACTGGAAATGCGGTAATATTTTGGACATAATATGTATAATCTTATACATCTCATCCACCACTTTTTAATTATAGTTACAGCAGGACACCATGTGCCCCTTTAGAAATTCAAGTGACTGAAATATATTAAATGATTAAAATAAATATTTGGATTCTTATATTTTTTATAATTAAAATTATTAATTATTTTCTCAATTGCATTTTTTACTACTAAAACCTTATTTGGAAATTTAAAACCCTCTAACCCAAAATGTCTTCATAGAATTTAAATTTATTTAATTTAAAAGCTACTGATACCTGTGTTAAAGTTTCATTAAATCTCATTAACATTTTCCATCTGTTTTTTAAAATATGATTTTATAAATTTATAATATTTAATATATAAATTTATCTTAAATTATTAATATTTATATATATATATATATATATTTCCAGAGTCAAACAAAGAAAATGGATAAGATTCAATCAACATTAGTGGCCTGCCGTAATTCTGAAGCTCGATATTTAATTCGATTACTTGCTGGTAAATTACGTATTGGACTTGCAGAACAATCTATACTACAGGTGAACTTTTACTTATTTTTAATATATATCTATTGAAATATGATTTTATTCCGTCTTTGGTTGATCCAAGACTTAAAAAAATAATGTATGGTACATGGTAATATAATAAATAGTAGTGAACAAAAATAAAAGTTAGCTTAGTTGAAGCTTATTTATTTTATCTACAAATATTTATATTTTTATTTATGCATATGATTTTATACAAGAATTTGTAGAAATGTATCATTTATAAAAACTGATTGAAATCTATCTCTTGTCTAAAAATAATCTAATTACATTTTGTATATACTGTTTTATTATAATATCTTCAATGATGTTACCCCCAAAGATTTGACCAATTATATCTTTGGGACCTTTATCAATTATCATATTCTTTATTACATCTTTTATCCCAATAAAAATAAACTACATTAAATTATTTAAAATTAATCATTTACTAGTATGATATAATAATAATATTTATATTTTAGGCAATTTCATTGGCTTGTACTTTAACACCACCTAATCAAAGTCGACCCTTTGAACAACTTGATGCATCTAAAGGAATTGCTTCTGATACGTTTAAATCAAAATATGATGCTAATACCCTCTTAATTAAAACACATTATTGGTTTGTCTAATTTTGTCTAATATTTTATTATTTAATACTATAGTATATAATATATTTTTATTATTTCAATTTTTTAGTGAATGTCCAAATTATGATCGTATAATGCCAGTAATTTTGGAACATGGAGTATCTGCATTACCTGAATATTGTCGACTTGAACCAGGTTTGCCATTAAAACCGATGCTTGCTCATCCAACAAAAGGGGTACAAGAAGTTTTACAAAGATTTGAAGGTCAAACATTTACATGTGAATGGAAATATGATGGTGAACGTGCTCAGGTAATATCTGAATTATATATATAGATATACAAAATATTTTAAATATATAAATTTTAGATTAAATTTAAATGAATTTTTTTTTACTATTTACTACTATAAAAAATATCATAGATACCTGAGCCACACTAAAAATTACTTTCTTGCTTACTTGGTTAAGGAGATTCGGCTTCCCAAAATGTTTAATGAGACCCTCTATATTTCAGTTCAATTGGACAATTTTTTCCAATTTGATTTAAAAGAATCAATTTCCTCTTTTAATAATATTTCAAATTTTGTTTTAGATTCACTATCTTGAAAATGGTTCAGTGAAAATTTATAGTCGAAATCAAGAGGATAATACATCAAAATATCCCGATATTATAAATAGAATTAAAAATGCTATATCTGATGATGTAAAAAGTTTTATTATTGATTGTGAAGCTGTTGCATGGGATCGAGAAACAAAACAAATTTTACCATTTCAAATATTAAGTACAAGAAAAAGAAAGGTAATTAAATAATTATTTATTTATATAATTGATAATTGAAAAAAGTATTAAGAAATTTTTGGTGAGAAAATAAAATTATTCTATTTAAGGATGCAGATGAATCATCAATTAAAGTTCAAGTTTGCGTTTATATGTTTGATTTATTATATTTTAATGGGATATCATTAATACGAGATCCATTATTAAAACGACGTGAATTATTACGTAAAAATTTCAAAGTGATTGATGATGAATGGGCATTTGCAACTAGCATTGATGCAACAGGAATGGATGAAGTACAAGAATTTCTTGATGATGCTGTAAAAAGTAAATATCTTATTTTTATTTTAACTAAAAATTAATAAACCAATTAATATATAATAATAATATTGGATAAAACTAGATCTGCTAGATCATTAGGTACTAATTCTTTTATTGTTTTTAGATAAATGTGAAGGATTAATGGTTAAAACTCTTGAACAAGATGCTACATATGAAATTGCAAAGCGTTCGCGTAATTGGTTGAAATTAAAAAAAGATTATTTAGAAGGTGTTGGAGACACGCTTGATTTAGTTGTAATTGGAGGTTATTTGGGTAAAGGGAAACGTACAGGATTATATGGAGGATTTTTATTAGCATGTTATGATAATGAAAATGAAGAATTTCAAAGTATTTGTAAAGTATGGTCTTATTTAGAAATATATATATATATATTTATTTAATCTTTTATTTAATATATTTTTTTTTGATTTTAGATTGGAACTGGATTTTCTGATGAGTCACTTCAGAAACATTCTGAATTTTTTCGTGATAATTTAATTGAAAAGCCTAAACCTTATTATCGATTTGATTCAAGTCATGAACCTGATCATTGGTTTGAGGCTTGTCAAGTGTGGGAGGTTAAATGTGCCGATTTATCTCTTTCACCTGTACATCGTGCTGCACTTGGAATTGTAATTATTTTATATATATCTAACTACTTCTTTTCCTTAAATATATATATATATATTTATATATATTTAAATAAAATGACTGTTCTTTATGAACGGTCTAACCGGTTAAAATGAAATTTGGCAAATTTATTTTATTGCTGAGGAAAAAGCGCAGGCATATATTTATTTTGAAATTCTCAAGAAAAATTAAAAAAATTGTTACGAAAGTTTTATGAAATATATTTAAAAATTGTAAATAAAAACAATGTTACTAGGATTATTTTATTTATAAATTAGCTAGACCGTCTTCGGTGACTTTTCGTGTTCTCTTTAACACTAGTTTTGTTATCTCGAATTGATTAAAAGGATTTGATTTTTAATTTCTATTTTATTTTTTAATCTATTTTTTTTCTTTTCGATACTTAATTCAAGTTTTTAAGATAAACGGATCTTTGAAAAGTTTCAACAGAGACCCCCGGATGGTCAAACCTCTGAAGGCAGGGTGATCAGCTAGTATAAATTAAAAGGGGGAGAGAATATAAATATTTTTCTTCATACTAATTATATTTTTTTTTTATTTTTAATTTAGGTTGATTCGGAAAAAGGAATTTCATTAAGATTTCCAAGATTTTTAAAAATAAGAGAAGATAAGACTATTGAACAGGCAACTTCATCAGCACAGGTATTAATAATAATAGTTTTCTATATGTATATATTTAAAGGTTTTTTCTGCACATTGACCAGAATTTAAAATTTTTTCACACTTCATGATCTGTAGAATCAAAAATGCACATAAGGAATGTTTTCTTGATCATACAAACATAACAAAATCAAAAAATATAAAAGAAAAACAAAAATAAAATACATAAAGCAGGAATTAATACTTATCTACATATGGATAATAAAATTCATAAATTTATAACGAAAGACGTCAATTTTTGTACACTTTTGAAATAAAAAGACATGTTGTTAGAGTTAATTACAGAGTTATTTAAAGAGTTAATTAAAGTTATTGACTCCATTTTAGATCTGAAAATTAGAACCCTCACTTTATACATCTCTCAAATTTCATTTCGCTTCCATTCTTTTAGTCGCATTCAAGAAAATAGCATTATCTAAAGACAATATCCAAAAAAATTACTAACAATCTCTAATTGGATGGTATTAAATTAAGCATCATTCCTGAGCCTTGCCATTTGTTTGAAAATCATTATTTTCGAGTTATCTGTGATAACTTAAAGTTGCTTATTTCTTAAATAGCAAAACAACATAGAGTCCTTTTTAAGTATGACCAGACAATAACCTAGAAGAGCCAAATCATCCTAAATAAACAGAGACAACATCTTATCGCTACCGTGCTACCCAGAGAAACTAATCCCAAGTTGATTAAGTCCGCTAATAAAGAGAAGTCAGAATGGACTTGTTGGAGTGTTGTCTTGGAAGATCCCTCTTTATTTTGATGAAATTAGACATGAAAAATTATACATTTTTAACCAATGAATCACATGGTTTACAGTAACATAGTAGTATAGTAAAGTAAAATCTAAAGCTCCTTTTTTAAATTTTTTTTCGTTAATAATAACATACTAAAAAAAAATCCCTATAGCTAGGTTTCTTCCTGGACTTAGATTGACAAACAGGTTGAATATCTTCTGATTCAACCAAATCAAAGTCTATTATATAATATTTGTGTAATAATTTTAGAGACAGTTAATGAGTTTTATTTTATTATATTTTTTCCGAGTCTATATATATTAAACATTTTAACTATGGATTATGAATATGTTTTTTGGCTTCTTAGAGTCCTATCAATATATATATATATATATATATATATATAATACTTAATATTTTATTTTGTATTTAGGTTGCTTCCATGTATGAAAATCAAGATCAAATTAAAAATCAGAATCAACCTTCATCAAGATCTATTGAAGAGGAATTTTATTGAAAAGTTTAATAAATATTATTATCTGATAAAGGGGATAATAAAAACGAAAATGAAAAATTCTAATTACATAAGTTTATTATATTCTTTAACTATAATTTATAATATATTAATTTTATAAATAAATTGATTAAAAACTATATTATATTATATAGATGTTGTTATTTGCAGATCTCCTTTTTAACTCTTTAATACCAAAACATTTTTTTTAAATAATATTGTATAATTAATTGTTTTTTTTTAATCAAAAAATGTATTTTTTAAAATACCTATTCAAATACAGAATAAACAAAAACTTTTTTCAATTAAAAGGAAATTATATATATGCTCTGATATATTATGTTTTCTATTTTTTTACTATCATAATTTGTAAAATCATATTTGTAAGAATTACATAATATTTGAGTATTAAACACAGGGACAAAATATATTTTTTTGATGGAGCAAAAACGAATTAATATTTCAAAACAAACTCCTGGTTTTTCTATTTATAATATATTATAAATATTTTATTGTTATTTGCATTACAATAATTGAGATTGATTAATTTGACAATCATTTTTCACATATTATTTATTATTTTTTGTTATTTATCAATATTATTATTATGAATTTATTAAATATAATTTATAGATTTTTATCTAATTATTAATTTATGACTTTTTATATAAAATAAATATATTATATAAGTATATATTCAAACTATATAAATTATAATATATATACAGGTATTTACCTTATATAAATAATTTATATATTTTTTAAATGCCTAAAAAAGGAAAAATTTGTTGACAATCTCAATTTTTTAAATGCCTAAAAAGGAAAAATTTGTTAACAATCACAATCGATTAAATTATTTATCTATTTATATTAATGTAACAAATTAACTACGCAAATTTTATAATAAATGTCAAGCGAGATATTTCAAATTTATTATTTTTGGTGAGCGAGTTTTGTAAAATACAGTGTTGCCAATTCTTGTTAAAATTTAATTTATATGACAAGTAAACATGCTTATCAACATTTTCAAAACCTTCATTGATATTAAACCTGTTTTGCAGCATTTATAAGTGATTTGATCACTTTATATTAAGTTATTAATTGTCCTTCGTTCAAACTTTATATATAGCTAGTATATATATAATATAAGTAATAACAACATTCATTTAATCAAGTGGTTAATGTAGAGATTATATATAAATATAGATAAAAAATGTTTAAATTAACAAATTTAACAATTTCTTCTATAAAATCTTTAAAAAAAGATTTAATTTATAAGGTAAGGATTAAATTTCAATATTAAAATACATATGTTATATTAATTTTCATTCTAATCGCTAAATTTTCTAACTCAAGGGCATTAAATATTATTCAATAAATCATACAAGAAAAGTGAATAAAGTATATCCAAGTTCATGCGAAGCAATAAAAGATATTCCTGATGGAGCGAAATTACTAGTCGGAGGTTACATTTCATTAATTTTTACATACACATATATATTTATTTATAGTATTTCTTTCCTAATCATCTCTTAATTTGTTTTTGTCATACCTATATCATATTTCAATGAATTATTATATAATTATAATAATATATTAAAAACAAATGATTTTCATAGAATAGAAACCTTGATAATTATATATGATGATTAAATTCTCACATTCAATTAAATGTTTTTAAATTAAATCATTTAAAATTTAAATTAAAATAAAATTAAATATGAATATGGAATATATACTATTTAAAACAAAATCATTTTAAATTTAATATATAACATTATTTGATATTTTAATTTATTAAATTTTACAAATACTTATTAATAAATTATTCCAATATTTTGAATGTCCTGGATCACTGGTATTGATAATCTATGTTCTATAATGGAGTTGAATAAAATTATATGCAAGAATGGAGAATAAAATATTGACAAAATTGATTATGAAAATATATATATTCAAACTAAAAATTAATATTTAAATATTTAATCATCAAATTAATAAGATTATTTAAAATATTGAAACAATAAACCTTAAATACATTCTTTTTAATAATAAAAAAACAATTAATAACCCGTATATACCTATATAATATTTTCATTTTTATCTTTTCAAGTTAATACAAAATATATAGTTTAACGTCAGAGATTATGTAATTGATGATTAAATAATTAATGATTAAATTAGTGATTAAATTTTATTTAATTTTGTTCCAGTATATATATATATATATCAAATTACTTTCCCATATGATATGGTATTTTAAAAAAAAATTAATAAATGTTAAATCCTTATTTATTTATATATATATATATATATATATATATACATATTGAATGTCAAGTTAGCATTTTAAAAAATCGAGAATTCAGAGGTCAATTTTGATGACCTTATAAAATCAAATCATTATTTTTTTCAAGCTTTTTTTCAATTAAATATATAAAAATTATTTATTACTTTTTATTAATATTTATTAAATTTCTTTATTTGTTACAAATCAATTGAAAATAATTAAAATCAAAACATTAATCTAAGCAGAAGCAGGTTATAAAGATAATAGCATAGATGAGCTCACAATTTAGTATACTCTATAAATAATCCAAAAAAATATGTTTAACATAGGTCATAATTAAATTTAAACAAAAATAATTGAAATTCCTAAAACAATTATCAATCTATAAATAACAACTACAAATCACCCCATTTGAATACAATAATGTAATTTTTTTTACTTCATTTCTTTATTATTAATTCTATTTTATTGGAAAGTAGTTAAATCGAAAATTATGAGATCTTATCTACATTCCAAAAACAATTATAATTAAATGTTTTTTTAGGCTTTGGGCTTTGTGGAATACCCGAAAATTTAATAGCAGCTATATTAAAAACAAATTTAAAAAATTTAACTGTTGTAAGTAATACAGCTGGTGTCAGTGATTTTGGTCTTGGCCTTTTACTTCGAGAGAATCGAATTAAACGAATGATTGCGTCTTATGTTGGCGAAAATCCAGTTTTTGAAAAACAATTTTTATCTGGTCAACTTGAATTAGAATTAACACCACAGGCGTGTATTTATTTTCCTTAATGAATATTAATGAAGAATTATATATTTTATCCATATTTTTTCATTATGATATATAGGGTACATTAGCTGAAAGATTAAGAGCGGGTGGTGCTGGTATTCCTGCATTTTATACACCAACAGCATATAAAACACTTGTACATGAAGGTGGTGCACCAATTAAATATACACCTGAAGGGAAAATTGAAATTTTGTCTAATCCAAGAGATGATAAAACATTCAATGGAAAATCTTATATTATGGAAGAAGCAATTACTGGCGATTATGCGTTAATTAAAGCGCAAAAGGCTGATACATATGGCAATCTTATATTCAAGTAATTGTTTATTTTTCTCTAATTATTTAATTTAAAATTAAGAATTATATAATATAGATGTAATCTAATAAGATTAAAATTAATTTCACTTTATGAGCTTAGATTTTTTTCATAAAATTAGAAACTATTATAAAACATGAAAATTTTGTTTATCAGTTTTTATATTTGTTATATATTTATTTTCTTAATACCTCCTATCCCCTTCTCTAGGGATATGAAGTTACATTATTTACAAGATACATTTACGAGGTTGGTTCAAAAAAAAGGTGAATTTTGAATTATTTCGAAAAGTATTTATTTATTCATAAATATCCATTTTGTCCCCTTCAAAGTAATTCCCCTCAGATATAATGCACTTTATGCCAGCGCTTCTTCCAATTTGAAATGAGCTTTTTGATATGGACATCATTGGTAATGCCATGAGAATAGGAAAAAGTTGCATGGAGCTAAATCTGATGAATACGGTGTTTGAGGCATGATTACGGTGTTGTTTTTAGCCAAAAAATCATGAACAAACAATGATGTGTGAGCTGGTGCATTATCCATGATTTGTTTTTTCACAATTCCGATCGTTTGAGCCGTATTACTTCACGCCATTGTAATCGAAAAAAACAGTGAATCCTTGATTTTTTATCGAACTCGATCCTTTTTAAAGCGCTTGTACCACTTATAAACATTTTTGAGACAAAGTAAACTCGTCGAATGACACAGTCAACATTTTAAGTGCGTTGCTGCACTTTATTCCATTTTTAACGCCAAATTTAATTCAGATTCTTTCATCCATTTTTTTAAAAGTATAAATCTAAGAACACACAAAACGTGACTAAGTTTTTCAGTTGTCAAAAACAAACTACTCATCCAAAATGGCTGATAATGTCAACATATGAGAAACATATGTATACGAACATATCAAAAAACAAATTCGATAATCGAATATACACAGCCCTCGAAAATTCAAAATTCACCTTTTCTTTTGAACAGACTGTTTATATTTATTTTTATTTATTTTTTCTTCAAATAAAACTACTGTTCGGCACTATTTCTTGTCTAATCCTTTTTCAAGAGGTGCTTCCACCCTTTTTTTTTCTAGCCTTTTTTCTCTTTGTTTTTCTATCTCAATATTGTCTTTTGGTCTATTTTTTGGCTTAATGTTTCTCCATTTTCGACTCCTAGCCTGCAGTTTGTCTTTGTTTTATTTTTCTATTTTCTCATCATAGTTTAATCTAACAATAAGTATTGTCCAGGTTTATCTATCTTATGTCCTTTCTCTATCAGGTATTTCTCTAGTTCTGTAGTTCTGTTTGTTATTTTATGTTTTCGAATTATGGTGCGTTTGTAAATTTTCCTATATCACTCCAGTAAGAAAATGGCTTAGGTTCTAATTAGCTATTAAAACAAAATATTGTTCTTGTGAAAACATGATTCAGTTTTTCTGATAATATAATCTTGAAAAATTTGAACAAAACCTTATTTTTATATAAATCTCTTTTATACTTCCAAAAATTTTCTCACCATTCTTCATGGGATTGATGCTAGGATTTGCGCAGAACTGGGTTGGGACTCACTGAGTTAAAAGGCAAATAAATCTAGTTTATAAATTTAGAACTTTATTCTTAAGGAACCATTTTTGAATGATAACATTTGATAATTGTAAATATATTTTAGATAATATTTAAAAAATTATTAAAAATTAATATTATTTTTAAAAAATATTAAAATTAATACGTATTTTCATTTATAATTATAGTAAAAGTGCACGAAATTTTAATCCTGCAATGGCAACTGCTGCTAAAATAACAATAGCAGAAGTAGAAGAAATTGTTCCAGTTGGTTGTTTAGATCCCAATTCTATTCATTTACCAAGTATTTATGTTCATCGTATAGTTAAAGGAGAAAAATTTGAAAGACGAATTGAAGTATGTATGATTATTTATTTATCTATTTTAATAATTTAATATTATAAATTTTTTTAAAGAGACTACGATATCGAAAAGCAGAAGGTGCTGTGTCCTCTTTAATTTCTTCTACTCCTGCAGCTGCTGATCGAGAACGAATTATTAGGCGGGCAGCTCTTGAATTTAAGGATGGAATGTATGGTATCCTTTTTTCTACTCAAATATAATTATAAAATTTGGTCCCATTCCAATTTATATAATTTGAGATCTTAAGGGGTTCTCATTCATTTAATTATTGTTAATTTTCCTTAATATGATATTGTTAAGCTAATTTGGGAATTGGCTTGCCAATGATGGTCAGTAATTATATCCCACCTGGTATGACGGTACACCTTCAAAGTGAGAATGGTGTACTTGGTTTAGGCCCACTCCCTTTAAATGAAGCGGAGGCTGATGCTGATTTAATCAACGCTGGCAAAGAGGCTATCACTGTTTTGCCTGGTGCTGCTTATTTCACTAGTGAGGAAAGTTTTGGCATGATTCGAGGGTAAATATTATTTTTATTTTTTTATCTATAAATCTCATTTATTATTTTATTATTTAATTTTATATTTATATGAAAATTATTTATTTAGGGGACATCTTGATGTAACAATGTTAGGTGGAATGCAAGTTTCTGAAAATGGTGATCTAGCTAATTGGATGATACCGGTAATTAATTTTATTATTATTTAATTACAATATTATTGGCTGACAAGCTGTGGACGCCTTTAAATCCTGAATTGTCATATTATATATGTTTGATAACGCTTGTGATAATAAAGGAAAATAATACGTGTTATTTATTTTTTTAAGGGCAAACTAGTCAAAGGAATGGGTGGAGCTATGGATCTTGTTGCTGCACCAAATACAAAAGTTGTTGTAATTATGGAACATACATCAAAAAATGGGGATCATAAAATTTTAAAAGAATGCAGTCTTCCTATTACTGGCGAACAGGTTGTAGATATGATTATTACAGAAAAAGTAAGTTAATATACAATATCATTTTTAGACTAGAAAAATAGGAAAAATAAAATTATTTTTATTTCTCATTTAATTAATCACTTAATAAAATATCTCTAAGTATTATATATGTATAAATTTAAATGAATTAATATGTAATTAAATAAATTTTAAACTAAATTTTTCTTCCGAAAGGGCGTATTTGAAGTGGATCGTAAGGAAGGTGGATTAACATTAACTGAAATTGCTGATGGTGTCACACTTGAAAGTCTAATAACAAGTACCGGTTGTGAATTTAAAGTGCCAGAAGATCTTAAAAAAATGCAACAAGTTGAAGTTGATGAATGAAAACAAAAAAAAAAAAAAATTTATGTAAAAAACTATTCATCCGATGTGGGCAAAATATTTTAAGAAAAATCTAATTTAATTATCCTTTCTTTCTTTTTATAAGGTAAAATGATTAATACTTAATTTTTTTAACATATTTGATATTTTTTTATATTTATATATTATTTGTACTTATAATTTTTAAAAGTGAAACATTAATTTTTTACTATAGAGTTTTTCTAATTTATCAATTAATTTATTTTTCCTTTAGTTAAAATGAAATTTTTTTTTTCAAATATATTAAAATACATTTTGTTTTGTTATTATTATTATATTTATCCAAATTAAATGTTTAATAAATGTAACGATATTATATTAATTTATATATATTTAAGTATTTAGGTATATATAATATATTAAATATTCATTTAAAGGAATTTTATAAACCTAATTGAGAATCAGAAAAAGTAAATTAATTTGAAATTTATTTTTTTTTTATAGATAAGAATATTGCAATTATACAATTTAATTAAAATATTAATTTTTTAATCAATTTTATAAATTAATCAAAAAGAAAAACAATAAAATATTAAAAAAAATATATATTGTAAATAACTAAATCCTTTATATATTTTTATTACAATTTTATTATTAAAAAAAACTTAGAATGTTTATTTCTTATAATTTTCTTTTATTCTAATCAATCCTTGTGTTAAAATATCTCTTTAAATAATCCCAATTTATCATTTAATCTTTCTTAAGAATTTATATTTCAGAAGAACCTTATAAGTAATGGCAACTCTTATATCAATTAGTATATTTATAATTTAAAAACTTAACTGTTTAAGTATCGCAAACATAAAAAATAATCGATGATGAAGTGATTCTCTTCTCTTTTAACTTCTCTTTTAAATAATTTGAAAAAACTACGTATTTTGAGGAATATCTATTCGTTTTTTATATTTTTTCATTGTATTTATTAGATAATTTAAAATGTAAATTTTAAATATTTTTATAAGAAATAACAATAAAAAAATTTACTAAAATAAAAATAATTATTGAAATATAGATTAAAAATAAAACTATTATTAATCATAAATATATTTTTAATTAAAATTAAATAACAATCTACCGATCTAAGGCGAGAAAAAGACTAAAAATTACAAAATCTCTCTCATATCTACTCTTATATGCATTAAATTAAAAAAAAAATAACCGTTCATTTATACGAACAGAATTTAGTTCAAAAAATATTTCAAAGAATGTCTTGCACTATTTAAGTTTCTGTTTAATTTTCATTGAAAATAAAAAAAAGAAAACAGAATATAATACTTGAATACAGTTGAGGGATACCACAAACAAATAAATTTTAAAACCTCTATCGATATTTATTCTCACCCTCATCCTGAGAGTACCTTTCCCGGTTCCTTTCGAAAGCGTGGGTCAATGGTTTGTTATCAGTGCGGATCAGTGATCATAGTCAAGTGGCGCCCCTTAACTTCATAAACCTGAAGTGGCGAAGAGCTTCGTAAATTGCCTGAATTTCAGGGGATTCTGAGCTTCGCGCAGCATGAGACAAGAATCGTCGATAAAAATTTAACATTCCAAGAAAACGTCGTATTTCTCTGGCGGTTGTTGGTCTCGAAAAATTCTTCAGGTCTCGTATTTGGTCGGGAAGGGGAAATGATCTTTCTTTTGTAATGCGATATCGCATACATTGAAAAAGCATGCATTTAGATGGGTTGATGATATTCGACCAGAGGTTCTCAAACTTATTTAAGTTGGTACCACAGAAACATACTTCAAAAAATTCAGGTACCACTAAAATGATTTCGTTACTAAAAGTACCACCAGTGGCACATGTATCACAGTTTAAGAATCTCTGTGCTATACCAGTAGTTCCCAAACTTATTTGTCCTTCCGCCTACTTTTCAGGAAAAATATTTCTCAGCGCTCACTCAGGAAATTCATTTTTTTAATAAATTTTTATAATAATTAAACAGAAAGATATAATTTTGCATTCATGTTTATATCTTTTTCGTACAATTTAGCAAAGAAAGGAATAATTTAGAAACAATCATGTTTGAAATTATGAAACGATTTATAAAACTCGGAATAGAAAGGTAATACAATTTTTCCCATCACCCCCTCAACTTAGGGGCGGTAGCAGCCATTTTAAGAATCAGAGCACTAGCGCTCGAATAGTTTTTTATTGTTTAATATTCGTAGAGAACAACAAGATGTCATCAATACAAGCGAAACAGATGGGCCTCGTCGATGAAGCATTGAGAAGTTTGAACCATATTTCACAGACCATATGAAATTCATATATGCTGAACGGGGTTGTAATCGTTTTAGGAACGGCCTCCGGGGGTGGTAATTGTTTAGTTAATTAATGTATGATGGATTTCGATAAAACTTTACCAGTGGATTCCTTTTGTGATTCAAAACAAACTTTCCTTAAGAAGTATGTGGCGGTCGCTTCTAGTTTACGAGATAAAAATTATTAAATTTTTCATATAAATCCATTGATATTTTAGCTACCATGTTTTATTATTTGACCATCAGAGGGCACCATTAATTTTCGGTTTAGATATAAGAAGATTAAAAAATTAATTAATTAAATAATTTTCATATATCCAAACCGAACTTATAAAAACCGAAAATTAGTGAATAAGTTAATAATTAGAAAATTAGTCAATAGAACATTATTGAATGGCTGCTCATTTTTAACTAGTTTATATGCAAACTTTAGTAATTTTTATCTCGGAAACTAGAACCGACCCAGAAATATTGCATAAGGAAATTTTCGATGGAATTAAAAAAGGAATCCACTTTTAAAGTTTTATCAAAATCCATCATATATCGCTTAACTAAACAATTACCATTTTTAATAAAGAAATTTTTGTCAGAGTCGCTGACAATCGGCTCTGATCGTTTAGAGTTTAGACTGTGAAGTTACTTGATAACGTTTGCAGAAAGAGCAATCGAAACGTCACGTATTTTTTTGTGTTTTTTATTAAAATTGCAATAAAATAGATAAATATGTGGTATTATTTACAAAATTCCTTTATTAGTAAACATAAACCACCAAAATTTTAATAATTTGATATTTACTAGTATTTTTATTACAAATAAAATGATAAATAAGTAAATAATATCTCACCAAATCCTTTGAAATAAAATAAATGGAGATAATTTCATTATTGTGTGTGGACATCTTCATTTTGTTATTGAAATATTGCCAGGATTTCTTTGGAAATGTCTGAACAGAGTATGATAGAGACCAACTGCCCTATATTCATAGAAACTATTTGCTTTCAATATATCAAAAACATTGAAAAAAAAAATGTTTCTTTCTATTTAAAAAAAAGGAATGTGTCTATTTATGATCTGTGAACATTTTATTTATATTCGTATCGAACAACAAAAGAGTTCTTAATGTTATTTATTTACTAACCGGGATTAGGAGAGTTTGAGAGAATGAGAGAGGGGGAGAGTGGGGGGGGGGAAGGTAGAAAGGGATGATGATGATGATGTTGATAGTCTCAGGGATGGAAATGTGGGTGAGAGTTCTATATATTCTAACTAAAGTAAACATTGTGCGTAGAGAAGGTCGGGGGAGGGGGAGGGTTCGAGAGAGGGAGGAAGGGGAAGTCGAAAGAGAGATGATGATGGTGGCGGACTTTTACTTTTAGTACTTAGCGCTTTGTGCCTGTTTGAGTTTGGGGATAAGCAATTTGTTTCGATTTGTATTTTGTTTTGTATCATTTTTTTTTCTTTTTTTTTTTTTGTTTAATTCTCGGATGGCAACAAATAATTGGTGGGCACAATTGAAACCCGCCATAAGTCATGTATCACTTTTATTGGCACTTACTATATATACAGCCTTTGGAGGATATGTGAGTAATCATTTTTTTTTTTTAATTAATTTTATAAATTTAATAAAATGATATATATATATATATATATAATATAACACATAGAACACTAAATAGAATTATAAAACAATGATTTTAAGTAATTAGATATTTAAATAAAACAAAAATAAATTCTCTTTTTACTATCTCGCCAGAGATAGTATTGAGATCATGAAAATTTTCGATGTCGAGATTTTTTTTGTTTTTTTACGTTTCTTCAGGTTCCTGAATCATTTTCACTAAGGTTGAGAAAAATGTCTGTGTGCGTGTTTGTGTGTGAATATAGACAAGATTCCGCAAAAACGGTTTGAGCTAGAATCATGAAATTTGGTATACGGGCATTATTAAAAATTCATAGTTTTCTTTCAACTTTTGAGAAATGTAGCTCGCTCGGAAGAGGGTCATTACCTACAACGTTTTAATTTTTTTTCTTCTAAAGTGACCGTAAAAATAAAAATATATGTTTGATAATTTTTCACATGATTAATAATTGTATAAAACTGCTATATATAGAATTTCAGCTTGATTGAATCGCTGAAAGTACCAGAATTCATTTTTTAACACTGCAAATCTCACGCGCCAACACGTGACATGGTGCCATCAACAAAGAGCCAAACATTCGCTGGTTTAATAAATATTATTTATTAATTTTAATTTATAATTTAATCAATTAAATTTAATTTAAATATAATATATGTTAATTAATCGAATTCAAATTTGCGAGTTAGTCGAAACACTCAGCTTATTAAATTAGAAATCAATACAATAATAATATAATAGTACCTATTAGATTTAAAAGAAATTTAAATAAAAATTATTAATTTATTATTATCATTGATGACATAATTAATTAATTATTAAAATTATTTAATAATTAATTAATTAAAAAACTTCTATAAATTTAAAAACTAATATTTTATTTTATTTTGTTTTAAATCATTATTAAAAATTGATTAGACTAAATTTATATATTTATTTATTATAAAATTAAATTTATTTAAAAATTTTTATTTCAAACTAAGAAAGGGTGGGAAAATTTTATATATATATAACACATCGTTCAATAAGTCCCGAGACTAACAACGAAAAAAAAAATCATTTTTATTCATCAATATAATCTCCTTTTAGAGGGATACAATCTTTCCAACGCCTTTCCAAAATTTCTATACAATGTTTATAGATGGCTTCAAAATAGGCTTCAGTTTCGGCAGTTTCTTCTCATTCGAGCAAATTTTTTTCACTCGAGCATTTTTTTGAGATCAACAAAGAGCCAGTAGTCGCTGGGGTCTAAATCTGGCGAATACGGGGTGTGGGGAAGCATATAAAAGCCCAATTTGTTCAATTTTGCCAATGTTTTCATGGACTTGGTGCATTGTCTCATGGATTACCTGGTAATGTATTTAATTTTTATCAAAACTAAAAGCAGTTGAAAACAAATGCTATTTTATAAATTTGCGCAACTCAATATAGTATTCTTATTTCAATAAAATGTTATGAGTGAAAATTATGTTAAAAACCTTAAAAATTATGATCGGATAGAATACAATTTTAATTAATTTTCAAATATAGAAAAAAGCTTGATTATCTAATTCAAATGCGAGATAGTCGAGTGGAGACACTCCAGATTTTTTTATTATTCGATTCAAACTCTAAACTGAAAAAAAAAATTAATTAATTAATGGATAAAAAAATTATACAATTTGTGTAAAATTAATATGACTATTAAAATTTCGTGTGTACCTCATACATCTTTCACTTATCCTATTATTTTGAGTAGATTTTTCTCCCGATCCTTATATTTATCCATTAGTTATCTAAAATAAAAAAAATAATACATAATATTAAATGTAAAGATTCTTTAAAGTTGCTATTTAAACCCTTTCAGAGGACTTGAATGGGTATAAATTTCTTCATAATATTAAAAAAAATTTAATTAGAAGTTGATGAGGTGAGTTTAATTAATATCGTTACACCGATTTTTAAAAAAATTCCAAAAAGGTGTAAAATTAATAATTTAAAGTAGTATCAGAAGTCATGCGATTTTAGCGATAAAGTTGCCGTAACATTCCATTTTAATTAAGGAATTTCAGTTTCGAATATCTTTGAATTATTGAACTACGGGCTTTCACAAACACACTAGCAAACAGACCATTTTGCGAGGGGGGGGGGGCATTCAGGAGGTTTTAAAACAGATATTTCGATTGGAAATTTGTATTCATGTATTTGTTTTCATCATGATAATCTTAATATATATCCATAGTACCTGGTTTACCGAGCCGCCGCTCGGTCATTAATAAAAATTATTCCTTATTATCGGTTTTGGCTGGTAAAATTAATAACATCTTCACCGAGCCGCTTTTCAAATAATTTAAAAGAACCTAAATAATAATATTAAATTCTTTACCTACTACTTATGCGCCCCAAGCTTTATTGTTGAGCATATGTAAAGGATAATATTCAAGGTTTAATTAATATTTTATTTTCTATTTTTTAATTAATTTTTGATTAAAAAAGGGTATATTAAAAAGTTATTTTATTAATTTATTTATTTAAAAAAAAAATTCTTCCAATTCGAATAATTTTTATCCTTTATTTTTTCTGTTTTTTACAATAGAATTTCTTAGAACAATTCAAATCCATACTTGAGAAATTAAAATTATTTAATACCATTGGTTACTTACATAAAAACAAACAGTAAATCATTTAAATTCATTTGAAAAGATTGTTTAATAAGTTAGTTAATGAATATTTTGCAATCTTTGAGTCAATCTACTTTTCTCACAGTATATTAAAGTACAAAAACAGTCTCAGTGAAAATTTTCAAGTAAATAAAGGTTATTTATTAAAAAATATGTATTTTTCATTTTTTTTACAAAACTAATCAAACGACACTAATAAATTACATATATTTCTTATATATATTTTCTTGTAATTATTTATGTTAATTTGGGAAATTACATAGATGGAAAGAAGGCATAGATAGAAAATACAACAAAAAATCATAAATATAAATATAAAAAAAATTTATAAAATAACGTTTTTCTCATGGACTAAAAAGAATAAAATAATTTTTCTATAAACCTGACAAAGTTTATGGATGAATTGCTTCATATTCAACGAAAAACGTTAGACGCATTTAGTTTTATTTATTTACATGAAAAATCAAGTCAAATTTTTGTAATAATAAAAATTTTATTAAACACATAAACTGATAAAATTTTTTATCATGCATTAAGAAATTAATCTTTTATTATTTTTCACTGTAATATATTTATATCGAAGTATGTATCAAAATTTAAAAGAATTTTTATTAAATTTACATATTATCAATCAAATCCAAAATGGTTGATTATATTAGAAGATATAGTGTTACTTGTTAATGATCTGTTTTAGTGTGGTATGTATCTTAGTATATATATATGAATTATAGCTCTATAAAGAAAGTTAATTGCATTGAAATCAAATGAAAACAGACAGACAGAGAGACAGACGCCAAGTGAAGTTGAGAAAAGCGTTATAATATAAAAAGAGTCACACATGTTATACTAATAATGTGTAAGCGATCATTATATTCATTCACATTAACTATTATTTTTTTCTTCAAATAATAATATAATTTAATTATTTTTAGGTTCGTTTCTACATTAGAAAAAGAAACAATCCTTTTATCTAAGTGATTTATAAGAATAACATTTCTAGAAGAAAGAAATGCGATTCATTCATAAATTAATTCTTTGATCATTTCAAAGAAGGGATTTTCTATAATAACAATTTCAATATATGTATATTAATAAATATAAAGTTTACTTTGACCTTATAATAATTTATTTGTTATATTAAATAAACTACTCGGGGTTAGATAATGTTTTCATTATTATTATTTTTAATAATCTTATTACTATTATTCTTTTTAGTTCTTTTAATATTACATATTTGTGTGACTGAAAATTTAAAATTTTTATTATATGTAAGAGGTCTGTTCAAAAAAAGAGATGAATTTTGAATTATTTCGAATTATTTATCCATTTATCAATATACATTTTGCCCCTTCAAAGTAATTATGAAGATATTATGCACTTATGCCAGCGTTTCTTCCAATCGTCGAAGCACTTCTGAAATGCGCTTTTCGGTTCTAACCTTATCTCATCAATTTCCTTTCATTGGTCTCTTCAGTTTTGGGAATAAGAAAAAGTCGCATGGAGCTAAATCTGATGAATACGATGTTTGAGGCATGATTACGGTGTTGTTTTTAGCCAAAAAATCATGATCAAACAATGATGTGTGAGCTGGTGCATTATCCATGATTTGTTTTTCCATAATTCCGATCGTTTGAGCCGTATTTATTTACGCGAACGTTGCATAACTTCCCTGTAGTATTCCCTATTAACAGTACAACCTGTTGGCAAAAACTCATGATGCACCACGCCATTGTAATCGAAGAAAACAGTGAGCAAAACCTTCACATTTGATCGAACCAGGCTTGCTTTTTAAACCTCTTATACTATTACAAACATTTTTTTGAGACAAAGGAGACTCACCGAATGCCACAGTTAAGTTGCGTTGGAGCACTTTATTCCATTTTTAACGCAAAATTTAATACAGATTCTTTAAAAAATCGAAGAACACACAAAAACGTGACTAACTTTTTCAGGTGTCAAAAATAAACTACTAATCCAAAATGGCTGATAATGTCAACACGAAAATTCAAAATTCACCTTTTCTTTTGAGCAGACCTCGTATACTATAGTTTCGTTTAATTTCTGAAGAAACAAATCTTTAGAATTTTTTATGTCTGACTGTCTTTTCAAGATATATTAAGGTTCTTGACTGTAAATTATAATGAATAACTTCTAAATTTTCTCCTCTTTTTTTAAATCTAGGCCCATAGATCATAAATATAATATTATAAATATTATAAAAATTTTGGAAATTGAAAAAAATGAAAAAAAAAATTATTAAATTTTCATTTCTGTGCTTATATGTACGTATTTTATTCTTTTTTTTTTGGATATTGAAAAAAAACATTAAATTTAAAAATATTTGAATAGGTAGATTTTATTGTAAATAATACTTACTTACTCCTGGGCTCTACAATCCATGGTGGATCTTGGCCTCGTGAACTATCTGCTTCCATCTCCTTCGGTCTCGTGCAGTTTCTTCAATTTCCTGAACTCCAAGAGCATGGAGGTCCTTGTTGATGTTATCCCTCCATTGTAAATAATAAAAACAATAAAATTTTATAATTATTATCTTTAATTAACAAATAATATATTATTTAAATTACAGTAGAAAATACGTATAATAATAAATAATCTATCGTTCTATTTTAAATTTTTAAGGAGGAGGAAATTGTCCTATCCATAATTTTACAATTTTGCTGAGTGTTAAGGAATTTGGCAAGTTAGATGTTTCTTTTAAGAGGAAGATGTCTATGAGCTATAAATATTAGTTACACCAAAATATCATAAAACATACAAATAATTCAATATGAAATTTCATCAAGGATGTAAATTTAATTTATCATTATGAAATGTTAATTTTTTAACTTTAGTTGTAGTGTTTATAAAACAAGAAAGAGAAAATTACAAAATATACCTTGTCCTCCTTTAGATTTCGGTACTTTTCGTTTTTATCTAAAAGTCAAATCATAATTAAAAAAAATGAAATCAAATAAAAATTAAGAGGTATTGTATCTCGTTATATCTATTATTGTATATGTATATTAATATTAATATTAATAATTGTTAATTAATATTAATATGGAATAAATTCTGCTTGTGGTCTAAATTGATTCTAAACTGTTTTTTATTATAATTGATTTTTTTTGAAATTGAGGGATTTAAAATTTTCTTCAAATTCATTTTTAATTAAATTATAATTTTAAAATTCTAAGGGACTCAAAAGGTATAAAATACTTTTCCTTATATTCTACATATGATTTATTTTAGTATAGGCAATTTAAATAAAAATTAAAACTCTTTTAATGTTTTTCTAATTAATATTCTTGTATTTATACAAACAAAATTTTTTGGATTTAGAAAAATTTGCCAGAATAAAAATTGTGTTGAAATAATTATGTATTATATATTAGGACACTCTAACTTAAAAGAGAATTTAAACAAGAAAGTGACAAAAAACATTTATTATGCTTTAATTTTCTCCTATAATATTTTAATATGGCATGCATGCATATATAAAAGATCAAAGATAACAATTTTAATTATAATAATAATAATGTTATTCTAGTGGGAATGATGAAGGCATATCACACTATATTAATACATATCACTAAAAAATTATTTTCAAGATGACTCTATACAGAACCAATTGAATTCTTAAAAAAAAATTTCATAATGTATAAAAAATATCTGTTTTTATTAATTTACGAGGTCTGCTCAAAAGAAAATGTGAATTTTGAATTTTCGCGGGTACATTCGATTATCGAAAGTTTTCTTTTGTTATGTTGGTACACATATGTTTCTCATATGTTGACATTATCAACCATTTTGGATTAGTAGTTTGTTTTTAATAACTACAAACGTAAGTCACGTGTTAGTTTGTGTGTTCTTCGATTTTTACCGACCGACGATAGTAAGGGAGGTATTGTTTACTTAAAAAAATTGTTGACCTGTGGCCAGGGTCAGAACCGACCGACGGTTTGAAATAAATTAATTTCAAGCTTCAGAAACAATTTCAAAAAATTTAAATGTATCTATTAATGCATAAAAAAATGGATCAAAGTATCTGTATTAAATTTTGCGTTAAAAATGGAATAAAGTGCTACAAAGCAATTAAAAAGTTACTTTCGCAGTCTGTGAGTCTACTTTGTCTCAAAAAGTGTTTATAAGTGGTACAACGCCAAGTTCGATCAAATATGAATGTTTTGCTCACTGTTTTCTTCGATGGTGCATGGTGCATTATGAGTTCTTGCCAACAGGTCGTACTGTTAATAAGGAATACTACAAGGAAGTTATACAACGTTTGCGTAAATCAATACGACTCAAACGATCGGAATTGTGGAAAAACAAAGCAAAACAAACCTGGTATAATTTACTTAAAATTTTTTTGGTGAGGATTTTAGATCATAAATAGAAAAAAAAGAATAGAGGATTTGAGTAATTAATGACTTTTGTTTAAAAAAATGTCAATCAAATGTAAAGAAAAATAATTCGATAAAATATTTAAAAATGAATCTTTTGATCTGTTTTGATGTAAAATTGAGCTAACTGAACAATAAATTGTCAAATAACAAAAAAAGACATGATAGGCATTATTTAATATTGTACAATATAATTAAAGTTGGATATTTTGGTAAATCATTAGAGTTATAGGTACTAAATTTTTTTTACAATATATGCTTAATGACATTTAATAATAAAGTAAATTACGAGTATATTGCCAATCTCTGTATGTAAATTAACATTATAGGTGAATAAAAACAAAATCTCAAATTCTTAAAATACATGCATTTATATAAATTGGTTTCGAAAGAAATTATTAGGGAAAAAATATTGAAATTGAAAATAAAGTATTGGCTTAGACTCTTTTTATGACTCTTATATCAATAACTCCGCCCTTTTATTTCAAACAAAATGATTCACTTACAATTATATTGACTTACTTAATGGATTCAATGATGTTGACATTAACGAAAAAAAAGTTGAATCTATCTTTATTATTTAATTAAAATATTTAATATATATTTTTATAATAAGTTCTGCTCAGACCGCCTTCAACGCACTTCGCACCAATACAGGGGGTTCTGCCCCCCGCCCCCTGAACCCCCGAAGTGATAATTAGTATTTGGTTGAAAGTGTGTCTATAGGCAATATGTTTTGATTTATTTTATTTCAATCAGTATATTAAAACATTCATTTCGTTTTGCGGATTTATTTATAATATATTTTAATTTAGTCAACTAAATTAATTATTTTATTCTATATATTATAATAGAGTATAATATTCTTTAATCAATTCATTTTGATATTTTAAAAAGACAATTTAAAACAACTCAACTTAATTCATTTTTCTAAAAATATATTTTAATTTTTATATAATCCATATATAATTTTTACCCCTAAAATATAGTAGTCATTAATAATTGCGCAATTAAACTAAAAACAAAAAAAAAAAATAATTTAATTTAGTCAGTTTAATTGATGTTTTAAAAATATTTTTGACTTCATAAAACTCTAAAATATTAATTTCTTGTTTTTATTAGACATATATAACATTTATAACCTTCACTTTTTTAAATAGAAAAGGAGAAATAAAATAATAAGAATAATTTAAAAAAAAAATGAAAAATAAATTAATCAATTTAATCTAATTATTTTATTAAATTAATTAAAATGAGAATTTATTGAATAAATTAATTAATTGAAATGATATTTGAATATTAGAAATTAAAATATATATTTAAATATTATAATAATTCTTTGTGTTAGAATTGCTTCAATTATTAATATTGTATTCTTTGTCGGAAATGTTTCGACACCTACCTTATTCACCCACGAGAGGTTCTTTATGGTACAATATGGAGCATTCTATAAATTAAATTTCTAAGGTTATTGATTAGATTCTAATAAAATTTATAGCCTATGTTCAAATAGAGGTAATTAAAAATATTGTGATGTAATTTCATAGTAATCGGTTAAGCCAATTTTGAGTCTATAAGTCACAATTTTCCGAATAGACATACAGACAGATATGAAAAATTCTTAAGTCATTTTTGAATTCTCCAAGTCATGAAATGTGAAGATACGCCAAAATTTTTAAATTTTAAACAATGTGCAGTTAAAACTTTTATATATATATAGAGAGAGAGATATCATCGTCTTATCTATACTTTATTATCATTATTATTATTATTATTAAAATGAAATATTAATAAATAATTATTATTATCATTTTTATGTATTTTTTGTTTCAGGTGTTCTGTGCCCTTGAGGCACCAAATGAAAAAGCACGCCTTGAAGAATTACAAATTCGAGTGGAGGCAGCCCGAGCGCCTGTTTTGGCTCAACTCGGCACCAATCATTCCGAGGAGTTAAAGTTTTTAGAGGATCTTCTTGGACAAGAAACATGGCCACCCCCACCCCCTCGATGGACTTCATTGCAAGCAATATTTTTTGCTTCCACTGTCCTTACGACGATTGGTGAGTTAAAAGAAAATTTAAAATTAAGATTTTATTTTTAATAACCTCCCAGTATTTTTTTTTATTTTTGATCAATCTTGATCTCACTCTTACTCTACTCGAATTAAATTTATATTTTATTTAAACTGCAAATATATATATATATAGAAAGATGATGACTCGAGATTGAAAAAGATCATCTTTAATCATCATCATATAATATATAAAAAAAAATTCAAAGAAAAAATAAGCAACTTTTTTTTTTATTTTTAATGTGACATCATTTTTCAATCCAAATGGTTGTGAGTTTATGTCTGGAAACTATTAAAAAATTTAATAATTTATTATCTACTGTAACGGACAAAGTATTTATATTATTATTTATTTTTTTTTATTATACATTTTATTTTGTTTGTCTATTTTTTTTAGTTTATTTTGTTTTTTTCTATTTCCTTTTTTTTATGAACAAAGTTATTTGGTCGCATTATTCTTAAAATGTAATATATATATAGATATTATATTTCACTTAAGGGGAGGAATCATCCCTCCAAGTTGTAATATTTTTAGACAGTTGAGAATGGACAGTGGAACTAGTGAGATATCATCCTGATATGACCTGTATTTATCACGTCCCGTGATATAATTATTTTGTATATAATCATTTTTATTATCACACCCTGTGATACAGTTTAACTAGTGATATCATCCCGATATGACCTGGTATTTATCACGTCCCGTGATATAATTATTTTGTATATAATCATTTTTATCACACCCTGTGATACAGTCGAACAAGTGATATCATCCTGATATAACCTATACTTATCACGTCCCGTGATATAATTATTTGTGTATAATCCTTATCATCACCCCCTGTGATAATTATTTCTGCTAATTCCAGTGACAATAGTGAATTACATTTTCTTATTTTTTTCTATTTAAAATTTGTATATTTAATTTGTTAATTTTTTTATCTATTTAATTAAAGTAAATTAATGTGAATATTATTATTGTGTTTTCCCTTTTCCCTTAATTTTTCAACACTATTTTATACTTTGGGATATCCAAAGTTGGCGCCCATCATTAACTTAACATTAATTAACAATTCACGGTCATCGTGGGTCATTACAAGTGCCTCATACTTAGATCCCCTTATAAATTGGCACACAACGTAAGAGGATCGTCTACAAAGTGACCCCAACTTGAAACGGTCCTCCTTACAAAGTGGCAGCCCAACGTTTGGCTCGATTAGTCATCTTTACAAAGTGGCAGCCCAACCTGAGGCCCGATTAGTACACCACGGCTCCTGAGAAAAGTACATTATTCATCTTTGGTGAGCAGTATCATCATTTTTTTCATCTCAACGGACTTATAGTACAATTTAATATTTAATTAATAAAATAGAAATTTAAAACTTTTACTTTTATACTTTAAATTTAAATAAATCATATCTCCTTGTCTATTATAATAATATATTTAACACTTGTTAATTATTTTTTTTATTTTTAATTTTCACATTTATCTAACAAATAGAATATTTATCTATTTAATTCTAATTCAATAAAAATAGTTTGAATATATTAATATTATTATTAGTTATAATTAATTAATTTATATGTTTAATTTGTAATTTTTTTTTAATTTTTAAATTTTATTCTACTACATTATATTTAAATTAATGAATTAATAAAATTGATAAAATATCACTATATTTTCAAATATTTAAATACTTTTTACATATTTTAAATTATATTACAATTATCTTATTTTATAATTAAACATTGTATAATTCAATTGTACGCGACTAAATAACTTTTAATTTTGATTAATTAATTAATTTTTTTTTCTCTTTGGTTAACATTAAATTTAATTATCCTATTAAAAATGTCATTTTTCGGCAAAGGGAAAAAGGAGGATCTTATCCTTTTAGCACAGGAATTAGGAATAGTTATGAATTTAGATTCTCGTAGGATCGATATAAAAAATGACATCACGTCATTGCCTGATTATGATGAAGACCTTACACGGGAATTACTTATGACCATCATAGAGGATAGGAAGGAAAAAGAAGAAAGAGAGAGGGAAAGGGAGAAAGAAGAAAGAGAGAGGGAAAGGGAGAAAGATGAAAGAGAAGAAAAGGAGAAGGAAAGACAATTTGAACTAGAGAAACTCCGAATTCAAACCGTAGTGAACCAGGTAGAATCACCAACCCCACTTCAACCGAAAGTAGATATATTGAAATTCTTACCTCTATTTAAAATTAACGATGACGATATTAATACGTATCTGCGTCTTTTCGAAAGACAAATGAATTTTCTTGGCATATCTGAGGATGCATGGGTCACTTATCTTATTTCGGTCTTACCCACAGATATTACCACTCTAATAATTAGAGAACCAAATGAAGTCGCCCAAGACTATCAACATATTAAGAAGCTCCTACTTCACCGATTTAAATTAACTACGGATAAAATAAGAAAACTTTTCTCCACCTCCAAGAAGACATCGGAAAACACTTGGAAAGATTTTTACTTCAATCTACGCGGTTATCTAGAAGCCTGGCTATCCGATCTAAAAATTGAAAATTTTGATCAACTTAAAAATTTGATCCTAGCTGATCAAATGAAGAGAAAGTGTTCATCCGAATGCAAAGATCACTTCCTCGACTCTTGGGAAACATTGGTAGATCCCCTCGATCTCGCAGAAAAATTCGACTCCTATGATAACTTAAGGGCCCCATTTTCAAAAACAATTACTTCAAATAAATCTATCGAACCCCCTAAATCGAAATATTATGATCGGAAGCCCATTAGAAACTCACAACCTCGTGAAAAACAAAAAGAAGAGACTGACTCTTCAATAATTCGTTGCTACGGCTGCGGAACTCCAGGAGTCACCAAACCAAGGTGTCCAACTTGCAATCCGAAGCAAGGAAATACCAACGCACACGCCTTGCAGTGTGACGTCACTACAAATGGGGATACTAAACTCCCTCTAATAGAAGCCTCCATCTATGAAGCTTCTGGTTCTATTTGTGTTGACAGCGGGGCCACTCGCTCTATTGGCGGTCATCGTGTTCTCAGCTATTTAAGACAACGAGGAGAACATTTTAAAGTAGAAAAACTTTCCTTAACTCTAGCTGACGGGAAAAAGCGTATACATTCCGTGTTATTAGCTACAGTTCCTGTAAAAATCAAAAATCAAATAATACATATAGAAATGATATTCCTACCCAATGTTAGTGGAAATAGATCACTATTAGGTCTTGACTTCCTCAGAAAAGCAGGTTTAGTATTAGATATGCGAAACAATCGCTGGTATTTTCATAATTATCCTAAGAGAAAATACAAATTTATTCGAGAAAATCTCTGCACCACTGAAGAAAATAATACTGTTGTTGAAAACACTATTCAGCTAACTGAGGAACAGAACATAAAACTTGCCCATTTATTAAAAGAACATGAAACTGTCTTTCAACCAGGGGGAGAGCCAACTCCTTACGCTGGACATGATATAAACACAGGCGGTTGTTTGAATGCGCTGCAAAGGGCCGTCGATTCCATGGACGGTACCAAAGTCAGCAAAGAAGATCCTGCTGTCCGATATAGACAGCTGGTGGGGTCTCCGACATCCCATCGGGGCCCACCAGGAGTTATGGAGCCACCACAAACTCAAAAACATTTATTTACTCAAGGACTTGTTCCCCCTCATACATCAGCATTGCGTCTAAGCCACGACACGCGTTCTACTCCAGTAGTTCCTCTACGTAAGCGAGGAAGGCCAAAAATTGTCCGTTCCTAGGGCTGATCCCTCAATCAAAAGACCTCGGAATCAGAGGGGGAGGATGTAACGGACAAAGTATTTATATTATTATTTATTTTTTTTTATTATACATTTTATTTTGTTTGTCTATTTTTTTTAGTTTATTTTGTTTTTTCTATTTCCTTTTTTTTATGAACAAAGTTATTTGGTCGCATTATTCTTAAAATGTAATATATATATAGATATTATATTTCACTTAAGGGGAGGAATCATCCCTCCAAGTTGTAATATTTTTAGACAGTTGAGAATGGACAGTGGAACTAGTGAGATATCATCCTGATATGACCTGTATTTATCACGTCCCGTGATATAATTATTTTGTATATAATCATTTTTATTATCACACCCTGTGATACAGTTTAACTAGTGATATCATCCCGATATGACCTGGTATTTATCACGTCCCGTGATATAATTATTTTGTATATAATCATTTTTATCACACCCTGTGATACAGTCGAACAAGTGATATCATCCTGATATAACCTATACTTATCACGTCCCGTGATATAATTATTTGTGTATAATCCTTATCATCACCCCCTGTGATAATTATTTCTGCTAATTCCAGTGACAATAGTGAATTACATTTTCTTATTTTTTTCTATTTAAAATTTGTATATTTAATTTGTTAATTTTTTTATCTATTTAATTAAAGTAAATTAATGTGAATATTATTATTGTGTTTTCCCTTTTCCCTTAATTTTTCAACACTATTTTATACTTTGGGATATCCAAAGTTGGCGCCCATCATTAACTTAACATTAATTAACAATTCACGGTCATCGTGGGTCATTACAAGTGCCTCATACTTAGATCCCCTTATAAATTGGCACACAACGTAAGAGGATCGTCTACAAAGTGACCCCAACTTGAAACGGTCCTCCTTACAAAGTGGCAGCCCAACGTTTGGCTCGATTAGTCATCTTTACACTACTACTTTAAGCGCACCACATCAAGGAAGAACAAAATAATATACATTTTTTTTTTATTTTTACTTTTCTATTTCGAGAATTTACGGATATATAGGAAAATACAATGTTTATAATATTATTTTTATTTATGTATATAGAGAAAGAGATAAAATTTATCATAAATATAAAAAGATGCTGATAGATTTGAAGTGGGGATATCTATATATGAAAATGTGAATACTCTCTCATAACTTCTATATTGTAATATTAGACTAAAAATTGACTGAGCCGAATCCTATTTTTATCTTAAATATACCTTCTCACCATTGCTAATATAAAAGATAGATATAGAGAAATTTATAGGAGATAAGAATTGAATAGAGATTGTCCAGGATAGTAACACTGGAAGAAAATTAGTGAGGAATATAATTAAGAACTTTGAAAATAAATAAAGCCACGCAAAGAGTTAGATAAATAAAAACAAGGGAGGTCAATAAGCCTGTGACTTTTTGAATAAAGCACAGGTTTTTGGATAAAAAAATGATTTTATTTTTCAACGTAGTCTCCATTGAGATCTATACACTTCGTCCAAAGTTTCTACAATTTTTTTTATCCCTTCCCAAAAATAAGATTCGTCGAGGTCATTTGTTTGTGAGTTGTATTCAACGTTGGAGTCAAATTTCTTCAGGTTTGGAAACAAGAAATAGTCACTCGGGACTAAATCCGGAGAATAGGGCAGATGAGGGAGCAATTCGTATCCCATTTCATGGATTTTCATGGAAATTCACTTTTTTCCATTTTCTTCTCCAATCACGAGGTAGTCTGCTATTAATGGATCTCAAACAAAAACTAAAAGACCCAGCTGGTTCATATTTCAACAGGCGTCAGATGATAGTAGCCTTCTATAATATATATAATAATAAAATAAAAAAATAATGAAAGAAATTTACTCACTCAGACTTAATTTATAGATGACTTAAATATAAATAAATTATTTAGATATTATAAAAAAGTTATCTTTTTTAAGTTATATATTTTTCAACTTAGGTATCTTAAAATAGATTTAATGAACCCAAAAACTATATAAATTTATTTTTTTTTTAAATATTAATATAAGAAAAATATTATTTTATTTTATTTTTTTTTTATTTAATTTCTATTTTAATTTTATTTGTAAAATTTAAAGTGTTATTAAAGCCACCACGAAATGTTTATCAATTAGAAATGAAAACGTATTGAAATGATTTGAAGAATGCTTTAAAAAATATCAAATATATATTTGTTTATATAGATTGGGAAGGGGATGGAGGACACTAAAATAGATTTTGTAACAGCAACCAACTTGTTCATTCTACAGTTATATTAACTTACATTAGTTTATTTTTAGATTCAAATATTAGATCATTATATATATATATATATATATATTGAAATTTTATAAACAAAATATAAAAATAAAATTTTTATTTTATTTTGAAAAATAATAATAAAATATTATTAGATTAATGGAATGGTGGAGGGAATTAAGTGTGACTAAGTCTAAAGATAAAAAATTAATGTAAATATTTTTTTTAGCAAGTGTGAAAACAATATTCTATCAAACGGTTAGCAACCTTTTTAATTTTTTTCTGGAAAGATTTTTAACTTCCAAAATTATAGATTGAAATAAAGAATTTAAAAAATAATAATAAGGTATTTGATAGTTAAAAATTATTTTTAAAATGTTTTATATCCTTTTTCTTTTTGATGTTTTACCTTTTGATAATTAAATTTTATAAAACTTTAATTCAATTAATAGCCACATTATTCTTATTGATTGGTAATAATAAAATTGTATTATATCAACAGGCCATACTTTTCTATCTATCAGTGAATGCTTTTTTGTTGGAAATATGTAAAGGATAATATTCAAGGTTTAATTAATATTTTGTTTTCTATTTTTAGAACATATTTGATTAAAAAACGTGTATCTTAAAAAGATTTTTTTTTATTAATTCATTTAGACATATGATATAAAGGAGTTGTTTTAAATTTTGGGTAAAATTGGGTAAATTTTTACTATCTCGCCAGATATAATAAGGAATATTTTTTTTTAATGACCGAGCGGCGGCTCGGTGAACCAGGTACTTATATACAGTGGCGTAGTATGTTCTATTATGTTGGGGGGGGGAGGGGGGTCCGAGGGTCTCCCCCGGAAAAAATTTTGACAAAATAAATTATTTATACTATACTTATACGAAATTTAAAGATGTTTTTTTACTTTTTGGTTCTCAGTTACAAAACTAATCACTTTTAATTTTATTTTTTGAACAATGTTTGGGAGGGGGGTGCACGTACCCCCCCGCCCGGTGCCTCCCAGCCCGACGCCATTGCTTGTATATACTAATTATATATATATATATATATATATTATTATTATTATTATTATTATTACGAATTTAAAAATATTTCACAAGACTTTTATGAAATTATCGTATTAGAGAATTTTGAAAATAAATAAGCTCACTGAATTGGTTTTATTTATAAGAAAAATAATTTTAATTATCTCTTTTCTTTAAGTAAATAATAACAGATGTCAAGAAATATCCAAAGATAATGAATGATTTAAGGTGGCTTTAATTAACATTATATACAATATTAATTAAAATGTTAAGTTTTACGTTAAATTAAATAGTTTAATTATATGATTATTAAAAAATAAAATAAAATTTATATATTTTAATAATTCTGAGTGTTCTAGAATTAATATTTTTGTGTTCAGTGCCAAATTATGTTAGGACAAGTTCCTAAGAGGAGATATAAATTTGATTTTATTTTTTTCATAATAATATAATTAAACTATTTAATTGATTGTAATTAATTTAATATTAGTATTTATCAAATATTATAGATGATATAAAATATTATTTAATATTAATATTAAATGTGAATAACAAAATTAAATTAAATTATTAATAATTATTTTATTTTTAATATTTAATTTAATTAATGATTTATATAAGATATGTTTTAATAAGGATTAATCATATAAAATTCAGGGTTATTATAGTAAAGTATTGAAAAGAATTCGAAAATTGTTATTTGAAAGTCGCGTTTTGTTTGGAAAAGATAATCAATAGAAGATGGCGTCCGTGACGTCATGCTAGAAATTTTAGATTAATTACAATTTTATTCAATATTAGAAAAACCAAATGAATTAATTTGATTTGAAATGAGTTTCTAAAAATATTTTAATAATAAATAAAAAATAAAAAAAAATTTTCTAAACGGTAGATTTGAACTTTATATATACATTATTTAACTGATTATTCTCGCCGGGGATTGTGGCGTGTCCCTGTAAATCAGCTCCTTGATGGCAAGGTTTGGAGGATGGTATGAGGTCGGGAGTTCTGCTGTTTGGTGATCCTCGTAGACTGAGCGTCCGCACTAAGTTCGTCATCAACATGGATACCGGGAAGGAGTTCCTGGTGTCCAGGTTTCCTAAGGAGAGGTGAACCGGGCCAGGGGGGAAACCCAGCAGCCAAAAGCCTCCATGACGAACAGTAGTGGGATAGCGCTCGGGAGATGGACATCAGATGGCAGCCCAACCAATAAAATCAGACCCAAATCTCTTTTTTGCATTTTTTTAAAAATTTAATTATTAATTAATAATATTATATAAAATTTTTTAATAATATATATATATATACTTAGAAAATAAATTTATTATTTTATAATTTAATTTACTATTTTTTTATTTCCCTTCGTCATTTTCAAATAATATATATAAATACTTATATATATATATATATATTTAATTTTTATAATAATATAAGGCAGAGGTTCCCAAACTTTTTCGGTATACGACTCCCCTAATACATCAGATTTTTTCCGCGGCTTCCTTAATTAGGGTGGCCATATTTCGACAACACCAAACCGGGACAAACGCTTTACCTATTTTTTTTTTTTTTTTTTTTTTAGAGACAAATTGAAAAAATAATCGAAAATGTTCAAAAGTACCTTTATAATAGAAATTTTATAAAAAAAACACTATTATTCTTTAACAAAAGTGAGAATAACAATAAATCAAGTACTTCCATATTGTATTTGTATTGTATTTTATCACTATAACACAAATATTCTGTTAATCTATATTTAAATATTTTTTAAAACATTTTTTCTAAACGTATTTTTTGTTCTAGTAATTGACCATCATCCTAAAATGGGTTTCAAATAAATAAATGGAATAAAATGCACTAAGGATTGGTTTTATTAATATTTTTTATAATTTCTTACAATTTATTTTTAAATTATTCTTTATATTTACGTGTTCAGATTGGAAATTAATAATCATTTCTTGTTTTGCTAATTATTCGAGTTGCCTACTACGCTACTCCAATTGTAATCAAGGATGTGAGCAATTATTGGACATTTCCATAAAACTCGATGAAATCGTAGCTTCTTCAGAATATTGTATGATTTTTTTGGGAAAGTAATCTCCAATATAAACAAAACACCACGTATTTGTTTATCTTTTTTCTAACATGCAACCATTGAATTTTAGAGCTTTCTGATCCTCATCACTGACTCCAAGATAATTATTTTCATTGTGTGATATTTTAAAACTGAAGTTAGAATATTCAGAACTATTAACTCGTTCCTTACAAACTGACTTTCCTCCCTTTATTTTTTTTGGCTATCCAACTTTCCTTCATTTCTTTTTTCTTTTCCTCTCTAAAGTTACTCATTTTTTTAATCTTTTCTAATTATTATTTCTTTTTTTTTCTTATTTAAAATAACACATAAATTTAAAATAATAGATATTTATTATTATATTAATACGAATATTTAAATAATTGATCATCCCCGGTCAATTTCTAAAAAATAAGCTGTGACCAGACACAGAACCCACCGACGATTTGAAATAAATTAATTTCCAAACAATATCATATATATATATATCTATATATATATATTAAGTATAAAAAAATATTTTTAAAACTTTTATTATATTATCTTGCTTTTTATTTTTAGTTTAATTACTCAATTTTAAGTGAAAAATTTCCGACAATGAATATATAATTAATGCTTTGTAAACTACTACTTCTGGTTTCCGGATATACAACAAAAGTTGATGAATTCTTCCTTCTGATGCATTAAGGAAATATACCAAATTTTATCAAAATCCGTTGAGCCGTTCAAGCTGTAAACGTTTATACGGACACACAATGGACAGACCGACGGACAGATATCATACTAAAAATACTTTTTTCTGTTAAAAAAATATGGTATTTGTTTCAGAAATGGACCACCCCCTTGATAATTGTTAATGTTCACATTAAGAAAATATTTCAAACTGATTAATATATTATTTTTAAATAAAACATAATCTATTAAAATAAAATGAAGCATATCCTTAACGTTTTATATAAGAAACTAACCTTAAAATGCAATAACACTTTAAAAAATTCATAATTATATTATAAATGCGACTCTGTTTCATTGTTAAGGAATCCGGAAGAGGCTTTTCTTGATATTTATCGATATCTCGAGCTTAATTTGAAATTAAAAAGCTTATTTTGATAAAAAAATCTATCAAATGGTCGATTACTGACACAGTGGTCCACCACTGGTATGTTTACCTTATATTAGAATAAAAAGTAAAAAAGCAATAAATAGAAAAACAATTAAACTTGTTTCTAAGTTGAAACATTTCTTTTCCATTCAAGATATTGGCATTAATTTACATTCGAGCCCCTACCACTAATCACACTCTTTCATTTATTTTTAATAAATTTAAAACTTTTATTTGTGTGATTTTAGGCTATGGAAATTTAGTTCCTGTGACGTTTTGGGGCAGAGTATTTTGTATATTTTTTGCCCTCGTTGGCATTCCATTAACTGTAACAGTACTTGCTGATTTAGGCGTTGTCCTAGCCGGCGCAGTTTCAGCTCTTGGTTTATCTATATATATATATATATATTAATATATATATATATATTAAGTATAAAAAAATATTTTTAAAACTTTTATTATATTATCTTGCTTTTTATTTTTAGTTTAATTACTCAATTTTAAGTGAAAAATTTCCGACAATGAATATATAATTAATGCTTTGTAAACTACTACTTCTGGTTTCCGGATATACAACAAAAGTTGATGAATTCTTCCTTCTGATGCATTAAGGAAATATACCAAATTTTATCAAAATCCGTTGAGCCGTTCAAGCTGTAAACGTTTATACGGACACACAATGGACAGACCGACGGACAGATATCATACTAAAAATACTTTTTTCTGTTAAAAAAATATGGTATTTGTTTCAGAAATGGACCACCCCCTTGATAATTGTTAATGTTCACATTAAGAAAATATTTCAAACTGATTAATATATTATTTTTAAATAAAACATAATCTATTAAAATAAAATGAAGCATATCCTTAACGTTTTATATAAGAAACTAACCTTAAAATGCAATAACACTTTAAAAAATTCATAATTATATTATAAATGCGACTCTGTTTCATTGTTAAGGAATCCGGAAGAGGCTTTTCTTGATATTTATCGATATCTCGAGCTTAATTTGAAATTAAAAAGCTTATTTTGATAAAAAAATCTATCAAATGGTCGATTACTGACACAGTGGTCCACCACTGGTATGTTTACCTTATATTAGAATAAAAAGTAAAAAAGCAATAAATAGAAAAACAATTAAACTTGTTTCTAAGTTGAAACATTTCTTTTCCATTCAAGATATTGGCATTAATTTACATTCGAGCCCCTACCACTAATCACACTCTTTCATTTATTTTTAATAAATTTAAAACTTTTATTTGTGTGATTTTAGGCTATGGAAATTTAGTTCCTGTGACGTTTTGGGGCAGAGTATTTTGTATATTTTTTGCCCTCGTTGGCATTCCATTAACTGTAACAGTACTTGCTGATTTAGGCGTTGTCCTAGCCGGCGCAGTTTCAGCTCTTGGTTTACCTGAACCACAACAAGGTATGTGTTATATCCATATTCAAAAACAATATAAAGTAGATTAAGTAATATAAAAACAACTTAAAAACTTGTCACTGTGTAAAATATTTAATTCAATTTAATTTATATTAATATTTTACTTTATATTATAAAAATATTAGGAATAGATATTTGGAACCTTAAAACACACACATAAAGAAACTCAAATTACATATTTCAATTTTTCCAGGTACCCGTGGCCGATCATTGGCTGCATTTGGCGCCCTTGGTTGCCTATTAATTTATCTTTCAGCAGGGGCTGCACTATTCACGCTTTGGGAACATGACTGGGACTTTTTCCATGGATTCTATTTCTGTTTTATCACAATGACAACCATTGGATTTGGCGATTTAGTACCACGTAATTTTGTACTAAAATTATTATTGGTAATTATTCAAATTAGTCTTTATGTCATGGATTTGGATAAAACTTTACCAGTGGGTTCCCTTTTTAATTCCAAATAAACTTTTCTTATGCAGGTCGCTTCTAGTTTACGATATAAAAATTATTAAAATTTGCATATAAATCCATTGATATTCTATTTATCTACCATGTTTTATTAATTTGACCATCAGAGGGCTCCACTAATTTTCTGATTTTTTTTCAGTTCGGATTGGATATAGGGAAATTATTGAATTACAAAATAAATTAATTCAATAATTTCCCTATATCCAATCCGAACTGAAAAAAATCGAAAATTAGGAATAAATAAATAATTAGTGAATTAGTCAATAAAACATTACTTAATGGTACATTTCGACGTTGATAACCAGCTAATCTGTCAAACTTAAAAAATCTTTATTTATTTCGTAAACTAGAAGCGACCCACAAAAATTGCATAAGAAAAGTTTATTTGAAATTAAAAAAGGAATCCACTGGTAAAGTTTTATCCAAATTCATGACATAAAAACTAATTTGAATAATTATCTTATTATTTATTTATTAATATACAAAATTTAAATAATTATTTTTTTTTATTTTTAGAACGAGCAAGTTATATGTTACTTTGCACGATGTATATTCTCGTTGGACTTTCGATGACATCAGCTATCTTAGAGTTAGTGCGTCGTCAATATGAGCAGAGTTGGCGACAATTACAGGCATTGAGTGGTCCATTGGCAGAAGGATTGAGACGATTAGGCGAAGGTGGTAAAGGGGTGGACGTTGCTGCTCTCAGTAGAATCCTGGCAGTTATTACTGTTCCAGCAACTGGAAAAGGACGCCCCAATCAGGTATCATTATTCATATATTCATAACGAACAAATGCTAAAAGTTATATTTCTTTCCTTTTTACTATCTCGCAAGAGATAATGCAATCACGAGAATTTTCGATGTTTTTATACATTTTGAAGGTCTCTGAGTCATTTTCACTAAGGTTGAGAAAAATTTCTGTGTGTGTGTATGTCAGTGATTCTTAACCTTTTTTACCGCGGCACACTTTTAACGGTTTAAAAAGTTGACGGCACACAAAGAAAAAGATAAGTGTAAAAATTATTTACGTACCTATAATTGACTGTGTAAAATAGTTTATGATAATAATCAAGGGTCGACAACCTTTTTCAATAGGTTGAAATAATATAACAGGGGCAACCTTGGTGATATTTAGAGCCATATTGGAAAATCGAAAATGTTTAAGAGCCTGATCGCAAAAACATTTTAACTTTTTTTAACATACATATAAAATAAATAAGTACTTTTTCTTAATTTGAACTTTACATTTGTAAAATTTAGCGGCACATTTTGAAAATCTCGCGTCACACACAAGTGCCGCGGCACAGTGGTTGAGAATCACTGGTGTATGTAGACAAGATTACGCAAAAACGGATTGGGATAAAATAATAAAATTTGGTACATGCCATCAACAAAGAGCCAAACACGTGAATTAATTTTTTAAATTTTTAAATTTTGACTTAAAAATGTAGGTAAAGGTTATAAATAAATATTTAATATATGTTAATTAATTAATTTAATTGAATAACAATACTATTAAAATTTTTTAAAATTAATTAATTAATTCAATTTAATTATACTTAATTTATAATTTAATTAATTAAATTTAATTTAAATATAATATATGTTAATTATCCATTTAAAATTTTGGCTCAAATGGAGACACTCCAGATTTTTAAATTATTAATTCATCAATCAACAAATCAATTGCTTTGATTTAATGTTAGAAATTCTTTAATATTGTTTCTTTGCTATAACTTTTTATAAAGTTTAAGAATTTAAAACGGTAATATTTACGAGGGTGGTCTGAAAAGTTTCCGACCTGACCAAGAAAAAAGATGTTTTTCAATATTTTTTTTGTTTTATTTTTCAAAATTCAAGATAGCTTAGACCTGTACGATGTCAGCTAAACGTGTGCGAGATATTTTGCAAAACCATTTGAATATGGAAAGCTGTGTGCAATGTGGCTGCCGTATTTCCTAACGTTAGACCAAAAATTGCTTCGAAAAACCATTTCTAACGACAATTTGGCGCTGTAGGCGTAATCCAAACGAATTTTTGCGTCGATTCATAACTGTTGATGAGACTTAAATTAAATTAAATCAAATTTAATTAATTAATTAAATAATTTATTAATTAATTAAATTAATTAGAACACGTTATGAGAAATGTATCAGTGTTGATGGAGATTATGTTGTGATGTTATGATTTAATTAATTAATTAATTAATTAATTAAATTAATTAGAACACCGTTATGAGAAATATATCAGTGTTGATGGAGATTATGTTGAAAAATATAGCAAAAAAAAAAATTGAAAAACATCGTTTTTTGATCAGGCCGGAAACTTTTCAGACCACCCTCGTACAATAATAAAAATAATAAATTTATTTCACCTATTTGTAAAGTGACGTTTTAATTTAAATAATGTTTAAAAAAGAGAAAGAAATTAGGATATAAATAATCCTCCAAGGAAGAGTGTACTATAATTAGTATTTCTCTTGGTACTCTTTAAAATAAATAAATAAATCTATTACGTCAACGAATCCTTGAATTGTCTCCTCTATTATATAAACATATAATAGTTTCAGAAAAAGAACAGAAAAAGAAATATTGTATTAATTACAATTGTTTATCTCTTCCATTTGATATAACTAAAATAAAATTTTATTTATTTTTAAGTATTTCTTAATTCAAAGTCTAGAAAAAATAAACTAATGCGGGCGCGTGTTAATACTTTTATTTACGACATTGGAAAAAAAGAAAGATAATAATCAAAAATCCAAAAAAAAAAAAAAAATTATATATAAAATGTAAAAATTTCTCTTAAATTAAATTAAAATAAATATAATTGATTTTAATACAAAAAAGAATTAATTATCAAAAATGTCCTTCACATACTTAAAACCAAATTTATGAACATATATAAACATTTTTTTATATAAAGAATGATCAGAAACAATTATATTTTTTTAAATCATTTGTTAGTTATTTTTTTTAATGATCAAAATAGAGCATATTTCAAATAGTCCAAAAATCATTAACAATAAAATTTATTTTTGTGAAATTTTATATAACTGTAAATTTAAATATACACGAGGTCTGTTCAAAAGAAAAGGTGAATTTGGAATTTTCGAGTGATGTGTATATTCGATTATCGAATTTTTTTTTTATATGTTCGTATACATATGTTTCTCATATGTTGACATTATCAGCTATTTTGTATTAGTAGTTTGTTTTTGACAACTGAAAAAGTTAGTCACCTTTTTGTGTGCTCTTTGATTTTTTAATTTAAAAAAAAATGGATCAAAGAATCTGTCTTAAATTTTGCGTTAATAATGGAATGAAGTGCTCCAACGCCCTTAAAATGTAGACTGTGGTATTGGGCGAGTCTAGTTTGTCTCAAAAAAATGTTTATAAGGGGTACTATAACAATACCTTAATCATATTCACCGTATTCAGCAGATTTTGCTCCCTGCGACTTTTTCCAATTCCCAAAACTGAAGAGACCAATGAAAGGAAAGTATTTTGCCACAAATGATGAGATAAAGTTAGAATCGAAGAACGAGCTGATGGGCATACCGAAAAGCGCATTTCAGAAGTGCTTCGACGATTGAAAGAAACGCTGGCATAAGTACATTATATCTCAATTACTTTGAGGGGAACAAAATGGATATGGCTGAATAAATAAATACTTTTCGAACTAATTCAAAATTCATCTCTTTTTTTGAACAGTCCTCGTATATATATATATATATATATATATATAAATACATAATATATTAAATTAAAGATTATATATACTGTCTTCAAGAGCTCATTAGCCAGTATAATAGTATAATAATTATTAAAATAGATAATATTTATTTTAATTTATAAAATAATCACATTAAATATTTAAATAATTTAAATTTTTTCTAAAAGTTTTATTATTTATTTATTATCCTAATATAAATAGACAATTAACATTTCTTATTAGTAATAATTTTACTAATTATTATTTACTATTGATTATTTATTTAATTAAATTTTTTTAAATTGTTTTTAAAGCTATCTTTAGGGTAATTCGAACCGGGGCTCTTAGGAGAGTTATTTTCCGAGGCTTTTTTTATGATAACCAAAATATGAGATCTACAAAGATTGATTTTAAAGCTTAGAAAGTCATAAAAAGTAAATTTTAAAATAAAATTCTTAGTTATTTTCAATGCAGTGTCATTTGTTAAATGTTTATGAATTCTGGATCTCTTCTTTTTTTTTCTTTAGATTTGTGATTGAAGTGAAATTAGATTTTTCTTTTTTTAATATTAGTAGAAATAATTGTCATTTATCTAAAAAATGATTGACTGACTCATTAAAAAGAATATCACCTCATTCAATTCCTCTTTTCTCTTTCCATCCATTTGTTTGAAATTCTTTCTTTTGAAATGTCTTTTTTTATTAATATACATATTTCAGCGTATCTATATAATAAAAACTTGATTAGATTAAACTGAACGATCATCTATTCATAAGCAATGTCAAAATTATAGTAAATATTTTGACAAGCTGAGAGAGAAACAAATGATCTACAAGAAAAATATATAAATCTTCTTTCAAATCATTCACACATTTTTTTTCTTTTTTTTTCTTAAAATTAAAAAGAAAACAATTGGTAGGATATTTAATAAAATTATTATTATAAATATTTCAATTAGAAATAATGGTTACGAAATATTTTTTGTTTTGTTTATAAAACCATTTCCAAATAAATTTTCATTAATAAATTCAATTTTATTATTATTATTGTTATCCGATTATTGTTATTATTATTATTGTTATCCGTGTTGTGGTACTTGACCAGCACAAGGTAAAATTTCACCTGCCACTGTTCTTTTCTTTTTCTGTGAGCCTCTCTCATCGTGACGAAAAGGGAATTTACCCCGCAGATGATATTTAAGGTAGGAACTTGCGAACGACATGGAAAGTCTGAAGCAGGATCATCTTCTGACCTATCCTTCTTCTTCTTCTGTATAGATGCATGCATCTGTTTCTTTTCCTTTCCTATGTTTCAGTCGTCGGGATGATAACTCTTCTTTCATCTTTTCTTACTTGTTGAATTTTTGGTGATGTTTTGACTTACTGTTCGCTTTCTCAATGCTTCTTACGCAGAGTATAGAATGATTGATTTAATATTTTCCCACTGTTGGTCTATGGGCTCTTCTTCTTTGTTAAGGGTTTCGTTTAATTTCGAAGAAAGTCCGGATGAGGAAAGATGTTATCACATTGTGAAGCTGATCATAAAAGGACTCTCTCTGCTCTTTTGTTTTTGTTTTTCCAAAGTCGTCTTTTCCAATTTCGTGTAGTGGTCGTTAACTTTGTAGATCCGCTACTGCCGGTATGGCCAGGAATCACAAGAACACGCAAGTCCCCCCCCCACCACCACGACAAGGGGGAGAACCCAACGAAGGAGTGACCTATCCTAATAATACTAAATGTTTCTCGATGGATTTATTAATTATTATATGAAGAATTACTTCTTTCTCCCGAAAACACAATATTGGGAAAACACTCTTACTATATTCCATATAATTTTCAGCCGCAGAACAAGTACCACATATTTATTAAGTTTTTCACATTCATTTTTTTTCTTTCTTTTATGATGGTGTTTTTTAAGGATCTAAAAGTTTTTATTTGAACCCTTTTAGTTGGTGGATATAATTTGATTTAAGTTGATTTTGTCAGCATAAGTAGGCAAAGTCTTTGACTACAGAAAACCCAGTTATTATATGTTCTATAATCTCCTCTATTTAACTACATTTTCTGCGTCTATCCTCTGTGGATTAAGAAAGTGTTTCTCAAAGTTCTTGGATCTAACAACCCGGTTTTTTATGACCCTCAGTATCATGGTAGACGTGCCCAACCTTTAACCATTGAAACAATACCATCCTGTCCACGTACTCATCTTCCATTAGCTTGGTGAACTTTCCATCAACACGGTCCTTTCAAGGTGAGAGTCGTTATTGCTCAAATTTAAAGGAGTGAACTTCCTATCAGCCAACCTTTATTATTTATTATGAGCTTATAATTATTAAAAAACTAGAAATAGGCGGGCCAATAGGAGTGAAGAAAAATAAATCACTAATTTTCGATTTCACTATTTTAATTTTTCGGTTCTTAATCAGAAAATGATGCTGTTATTGTTTGATGTGGGAATGATAATTGATAATTGTATGTTTATATCCGAATAATATAATAAACTAAATTAATTTTGACTGTTTTTTGTTTTAGAATGTATCGAAAGAGCAAAAAAAATGGGAAGCAGCAATGTCTGCAATGCTTCAAGATTTAGAAGCAGCCAGAGATAAAAGATCCACCTCATTTCAAATTATAATTTATGAAACATCTGTATAATTTTCAAAACCAGTGGTTCTCAAGTTTTTTAACAATTTCAAATTTGTTAAGCCAACTTTAAAAAATGTTGTCACAGAATATTAAATATTTGTAATAAATTATGATAATAATTTTCAATTCAAAATAAAATGAAATATTCTTGTATGTATTTGTTGGAAATTGATTATCACGGTTTTGAAATCGCACGGTAAATTAAGAAAAGAGAATAACTTGTAATATATAGTTTGGGTTTAATCGAAAATTATAGGAAAATGATTATATATATATATATATATATATATATATATATATATAATTTAAATATTTAGAGTTCGCTTGATCGCTTTGAAGGAAAAACTAAATGTCGAGTATAAAAATTGTTACGTAGATTGGAAAGATCGTTGGAACGTGTGTATTGTAGTGGTAGGTGATTACTTTGGAGATAAAATAAATAAATTCTTTGTGAATAATTTAAAAAGTCGCCTTACTTTGTAATAACTCCATTTAGATAATTTCATAATTGTTTTTATAGATGTCTGGGGAATAATTTTTTTTTTATTAATTAAGTATAATTTACTTAATTAATAAATTTATTTTACAAATTTCATTTTTTAAAAGTAGAAATAAATACAAAGTCCCTAAGGATCGTCTTAAAATTATTTCTAAACTTTATTTATAAAATAAGAACTCAATTAGTTAAAGATAAAAGTTCATTATCAAATTACATATGTACTTATATATAAAATAATAGTAATAAATTTTTGTATCAATTTATTAATTACTAGCCGTTCCCGGCATCATATTATGCTGCTGGCGGCATAAAACTCTTCTTAAAGGGACAGGCGGCTTCTAGCCGCACGAGATATATAATAATAATAATTTATAGGAAATTTTATTTCAAATACAAAACAACACAATGTTTAAATATAAAATTAATATCTCTATTCACACAAATCGTCATAATATTTTTTTTCAATATTTAATAATAACAAAACAAAATTTTAAAATATGAAGTTAGTAACAAATTGATAATTTTGATAAGTTTATTTTTATGTTTATTATGTTTATTAAATTCTCTTTTATGCTAAAAAATAATAGTAATATCAAAAATTAGAATATTTCAATTTGTATTTCGAATTTTTTTTTATTTTAAATTAGATAAAAATTGTAAATAGTAAAATTCTAAATTTGTACCTAACTTTATAATGTTACAGACATTTTACACATACATACGACGGAAATTATATATATATTGACAGTGGCGGACTAAGACTAAAGTGGGCCCTAGGCAACATTGTAATTCCAGGGTTATCGGTTAAAAATTTTATCTTTTTTTTTTAGCGAGCCACGGTTTGGCCAGAGTTGGCATATAGTATACAAGTCCTAGATTACGTAATTTTCGGGCCCCCACAATTGTGGGCCCTAGGCAGGTGCCTAGGTTGTCTAGGCCTTAGTCCGCCCCTGTTTATTGATGATGGCCTAAGTTGAAAATATTCATTGAGAAATTCAAAAATAAAATTAATGATTTTGCAACATTTCTAAATACTTATAGGTATTATTTTTAAAGAGTTTAGAATAATTATTTAAAATATATTTTGAATAAGCATTTATTTCCAGTTGTAAGTTTTATCGAATTTTAAAATATAAAAATTCAATAAAATTGAAAACTTTTCATTTGATAAAAAGAAATTGTACAAATTGAAATTTTAATAATAAACCAATGAAAGTAGATCAAATATAAAATTTTTATTTAACTTTGAAATATTTATATATCAATTTAAAATATAGTAGAACAATTTATAAATATAGAATGATTTTAAAATAAATTATTATCACAATTGTTAGTTTCAATCAAGCCGGGAAATAATTATAGAAGAAAATTAAATTTAAAGGAAATTGCAAAAAAAGAATGTAATTAATTAATATATTTATATAATTGAATTAATTTAGAATCAAAATTTAAAAATAAATTCTACAGCAAATATTTTGTAAAGTAAGTAAAAGATATATAAATAAATATGTAATAAATAATATTGATATTTACTATTTTATAAATAATATTATAGATTAATAATTATTTTCTTATATATAATTGACAAATATATTAGCTTACTGATTATGATAATATAAAATAGATAATTCGATTAAAAAAATTATATAAAATATTATATTATATTATAAGGATAAAAGGTATTATATTATATTATAAGGTAAACAAAATAATTAAATGATATTTCTTGCTGATAATTCTACAATATTTTTTTTAATATTGTAAATCCGACTTATCTTTTTCGAGGGATATAGGAGCAAGCTTATTTTATCTGTAAAGGGACAAATACAAATAAATACAATTAAAATTTGAAATTTCTTTTATGGAGTTTCCTCAGTTATATAATAATAAGTCATATTATTTCTCGACACATCTTTTTTACTAGAGATAGTATTGCGATCACGAAAATTTTCGATGTTGAGATTTTGATGTTTTTATACGTTTTGAAGGTTCCTGAACCATTTTCACTAAGGTTGAGAAAAATGTCTGTATATGTGTATGTGTGTATGTATGTAGACAAGATTACGCAAAAACGGTTTGAGCTAGAATCATAAAATTTGTTACACAAACATTATTCAAAATTCGTAGTTTTCATTCAACTTTTGAGAAATGTAGCTCAACCGGAAGAGGGTCATTACCTACAACGTTTTGATTTTTTTTTTCCTCTAAAGTGACCGTAAAAATAAAGATATATGTTTGATAATTTTTGATATGATTCAAAATTGTATAAAACTGCTATATATAGAATTTCAGTTTGATTGAATCGCTGAAAGTACTAGAATTAATTTTTTAACACTGCAGATCCCGCACGTGACCTGCTGCCATCAACAAATAGCCAAACACGTGCTGGTTTAATAAATATTATTTATTAATTTTAATTTATAATGAATTAAATTTAATTTAAATATATAATATATTATGTTATTTAATCCAATTATAAAATTGCGAGATAGTTGAGTGGAAACACTCCAGCTTATTTTTTCTATATACATCTGATTTATCTTATTAATAATTAATCTCAATGTGTGATTCATGTTTAAAATGACTCAAAAGGAGAATTAAATTTGTTTTCTCTATTTAAATTCCTTAGATATTCAATTTTTATTCTTGTAATTGCAATATGACACAATTTCAACGAATTAAAATCATTTTGTGGTTAAATAAAAAAAAATTTTGGTTAATATAATTTTTTATTTATTTTGAGAATTTATCTATCATATATATTCATACAACCCTTGTCTTTCATTTAAAATTTTTCATTAATAAGTGTTAATTTGTTTTCTTAACATTTATTTTTGATTTCTCTTAATCTATATTATCCTTTCGATTGCATTTTATGTTCTTTTGAATCGCCTCGTTCCTCATGTGCAATTTTTAGTTGTTTAAATTTTTATGTATATTTATCTTAAAGAGACAAATGTTGAAATTAAATCACCTACTTATCTAATCTAGATATATGTATAAAAATTTTCGATTGTTTTGATTAGTTCTGGAAAAATTGTTTATGTATTATTGTTAATTATAGTTAAATATTGTTGCGTGCTAGCTAGCTGCGACTATGTACCTGGCGCTAGCTTCTCATGCGTCCAGCCGGGGCTTATATATAATAATTATATATATATATATAGGTCGAATTAAAAATGATATAAAATTTAATTCGACCCCAATCCATTATTATTACATTAAACTAACTGGTGAAATAAAAAATACATATATATATATATAATGTTATTTTTAATTATTTTTAAATCGTCGGTCGGTTCTGTGCCTGGCCATAGCCAATTTTTTATTATATTATTTTTTCAGTTATTTTCTTACTATAAATTAAAATGGAGGTGGAAAAAATAAAGAAAAAAATAAAAAAAATTACTCAGTCTCAACGTAAGATAACGGTAATTTAATTATATTTATCTGCATCGATTGTGTCTGAACAAATAAATTCATAATATATATATATATATATATACAATAAATAATTTCAAATATAATTAATTAAATAATCAATTGAAATTTATAAAAAAGATATATTCTTTTCCAAAGTAAACTCTTTTACTAGATTATCTATATATTTGGGATCATTCTTATTTTTTAAACTATCTCCAAAATTAAAAAAAATATTTTTTTAGCCGTCTTCAAAAACTAGAATTCAAAATAAAAATAAAGATGTGACAAAGAAAAAAAAATCTCTTTCAAAGGAGGAAATGAAAAAATCTCCAAAAATCCCCGCATTACCTGTGAGATATCAATTAAGAAATACAAAAAATAATTTGCCTACAATTTTAGAAAATAATTTAAACACTCCAACAGCTAAGGTTGTAATTGTAATTCATAATAATTCTGAATATTCTTATTAATTTTTTTTTATTTAATATAAAAGGGCGATTTAAATAAAATAACAAGATCTAAAAATAAATCTGGCAAAACTAAAAAGAATATTGGATCCAAAAAAAAATTAAAACCAACAGCGTCATTGCAAGATAAAATATCTATGCAAGGAGCTGGAGAGACGCCTTTAAATGTAACACCACCACTAAAGCGAAAAAAGAAAGTAAAAAGAAAACCAACCAGTACCATTAAACAGAAAATTATTGATAAAGTAGAATCAATTACAAAAATAAAAAAGGAAAAAATTAAGGTAAACGAACATAGTTCTTTCGAATTAACCAGATCTCTTTCCCTCTCCAAAAACATAATTATTTATATCTACAATTATTATTATTTTTAAATAATTTTTTTTAATTTTTTCTATTTGTAATGTACTAACACATTATTTTTCTTGCATTAGAAACCTTTACTTAAAAAATTGAAAAATAAGGAAGAAACTGAAACAAAGAATATTGATATTAATGATATAATCAGGGTATGTGTAGAATAAATACTCTATTCATGTCCATAATCTCTCTAAATATATAATTATTATTTTATGAAAATACGGATAAGTATTGAATTATTTAAATTCATTAAAGAGTAAATAGTAAAAATTGTATATAGGTATATATATATATATTTGTATATTTTTGAGATATTAAACCGCTCTAAAGATTTTTTTTGAAATTCACACCATAGATAATATTTATAAAGAAAAATCGATCTGTATTGGTTTCAGCCTCTAGAAAAATCTACTTTATTAGTATTTTCTTAATTTAAAATAGTAAATTTAAATGATGTCACAAACAACGTCATCTATATTGAAATTTTCCTTCCGCCATTCTTTTTTAATTGATATTGTATTAATATTTTTTTATATTTAAAATATTTTAAATTTTTTTATTTAATTTCGTAATAAAATTAAAAATATTTATTTTAATAATATTTTAGAATAAAATTACGAAATATATTTATCATTCCCCCGCCCAAAAAAAAAATCATTAAGTTAGCAACATATAATACATATGAACAATTGTTATAAAGGAAGGAATTTCAAATATATTTCTGAATAAATTTGATCTAATAATATTAAATAAATTATATTATATTAGTTAAAATGTTTAAATTATAAATAATATAAATGATATTTGATTATTTTAAATAAAAAGAAAAAAATATAAACTTCTTTCTTAATTAAAATATAGACAAGTACAGGTGTCAATATAATTTCTGAATTTAATTATTATCAGTAGTAATCTTTTGTCGAAAGAGACTATAAGCTATTGCTACTTTGAAACTGAAGCCACCTAATTATAACAACATACTATAATATATATAATATAGGATCAAATATTTTATCAAGTAAATTTGAATATATTTTTCATCTTGGAATGAAAATTAAGTTATTTTAATTAGTTTGTATCATTTTAGGAAACAAATTTTTGATGGGTTATTTTTAGAAAACACATTTAACAGTTGTAATAAATAATTAAATAATTGTAAAATTTTTAAAGTTTATAATAATAAATTGTATAAATTTGTTAAAGGGTAGAGCGATAGTTCGGTGTTCCAGGTACTAATATATTATTGTAGTAAATTAAATGGTTGGTTGCCTATATCAAAGGCGAATATAGCTCAACCCATGGTATGTCTGTCTTTATGTCTTAATTATAAGACTATTTCAAATTATTTAATAAAAATTTATTCTAAAATTCTCATTTGAATTAATTTAATAAGATTATTAGAACATATACAATAAATTATATAATTAATTTAGTGATTAAATTAAAAAATAAACAAGAAAACAAATAGTAAAAGGTTAGAATAGATACTCATTGAAATAAAATAAAATAAAATAAAAACTAAAGATTTTCAAAAAAATAATATGCATATCGCTTCGAAATTACATGGCGTAGAGCAATTATTTATTAATATATAAAGTTGATAGATTTAAATGAAAATTATTTGAAACAAATTAAAAAAGTGGAGAATTCTAGAGGCTGAAGGCCATTTCTCAATCTCATATACATCCTAGACAAAATTTAAATAAATAGATATCTTTTAAGAAAAAAATAATTATAAACTAATAATTTTATAAAAAGTTAGATTCTAACATATAATAATAAATATAAATTAATTTCAGCGACATTTAAATGATCGTAACGACTATCCTGAAAAAAGCCAATTACTAAAACCATTCTACTAAAAGAATTGAAAACCAAAAAGAATTAAAAAAAATTTTAAAAGAAAGAAAATTATTTCTATTTTTCAATGAGAAAATGTAAATATATTAAAATTAATTTTATAAATATTTTATAATGTATTATGAAAATTTTATTATGCATATTGAAAAAAAAAAACTTAAAATTAATAGAAGACAAAATATTTAGATTCATAAAGGAATAGAATTGGTAACCTAAATATCAAAATATAAAAATTAAAATTTGTAAATGTAGAACAAATTTAAATTGTAATTGTTTATTTTAACCGATATATCATGGATTTGGATACAAATTAAATTAATTATAACACCGTTATGAGAAATGTATCAGTGTTGATGGAGATTATGTTGAAAAATAAAGCAAAAAAACAAACAACGAAAAAACATCGTTTTTTTTGGTCAAGTCGGAAACTTTTCACCCCATCCTCGTATATGCAGACCGAACTTATAAAAACAGAAAATTAGTGAATAAGTGATTAAGTAGTGAATTAGTCATTAAAACATTATTAAATGGTTGTTCACATTCATAATTTATAACTAGTTTATATGCAAACTTTAATAATTTTTATCTCATAAATTAAAAGTGACCGCCACATATTGCTTAAAGAAAGTTTGTTTTGAATTACAAAAGGAATCTACTGGTAAAGTTTTATCCAAATCCATGATACATCGGTTAAACTAAACAATTATCATTTAAATACTGGTACTACCGGCTACTATGGTATATCGCAAAGAGAAAAATATTTAGGTATAATTTTAATTAATTTTAATTCGGGTAACACCTGTTGTGCAATATAGCGCAGTTGATTTTATTAAAATTATTATCCAAGGTTATCCAAATTTGTTTGTGAGATTTGGGTTGGGTCTCTAACTTTGGGGGATGAGAATAGATTTTAAGTATTTGGAGATAGGTTTCTTCACACAATTTATAAATCGAAGAAGAATGAAATCAATGGATAACGGCGGAGACTTAAAGGAATTAAATAATCTGTAAACATAGATAAGGTAATAAAAAAAAATTTCATTGCTTTAATTTTGTCTATTTGCTATAAAATTTCTTGCAAAATTTTAATATTATTTATTATAGTCGATCTATGTATATATCTATAATTGATTAATTCAACAGAGTCATGAAGAAATTATAAAACAGAGATCGATATGTTATTTCCTAAACATTATACTAAAATATGGTTTCAATTACTAGTAAATGACAGTGAGATCAAACCTTTAGGAATTAACTAATGTGTTTTCCAAAATTAAAAACAATAAATTTCCGATATCAGATCATCATGCTTCTGAAATTATTAAAGTTATTCAAGTTAATTATTTAAGTACCCAAAGGCACATTTAGCACAGTGATAGTCAATTGCCTTAAACAAGGAGTATTCTCAAACTTTTAGATGGTTGCTAGACTGAGTCTCATAGAAAAATAAAAAATCTGGAGTGTCTCCACTCGACTATCTCGCAATTTGAATTGGATTAAATAATATATATTATATTTAAATAAATTAATTAAATTATAAATTAAAATTAATAAATAATATTTATTAAATCAGCGCATGTTTGGCTCTTTGTGGAAGGCACCACGTCACGTGTAGGTGCGTGAGATTTGCAGTGTTAAAAAATTAATTCTGGTACTTTCAGCGATTCAATCAAGCTGAAATTCTATATATAGCAATTTTATACAATTATTGATCGTGTGAAAAATTATCAAACATACATCTTTATTTTTACGGTCACTTTAGAAGAAAAAAAAATCAAAACGTTGTAGGTAATGACCCTCTTCCGGTTGAGCTACATTTCTCAAAAGTTGATAGAAAACTACGAATTTTGAATAATGCCTGTATACCAAATTTCATGATTCTAGCTCAAACCGTTTTACCGTAATCTTGTCTACATATATACACACATACACACACATACACACAAAGAGACATTTATCTCAACCTTAGTGAAAATGATTAAGGAACCTTCAAAATGTATATCTTATTAACCTATTTTCATTTTATATTTTTTAATCTTTTATTAAACAAGCACACATCGGTTTGACTTAATTAAGAGACACATAAATGTATCTAAAATGTATAACTGGAAACTAAAAATTATATATTATATATATTTGATGAAATTAGATAAAAGGAAATTTTTCACCAATTAATTTAGTAAATAAAATTGGAGGCCCTAAATTGGTATTGAGGTATTGAGAAACATTTTACATTCATGAATTAATATTTTTTTTTACAAATTTTTATATATATATATATATATATATATATATATATAAATTACTACCGCAAATTATCATTTCTATATATCGTAAATTTTATTAAAATAAAAAGAAGAAAAAAAAGTGTGAAAAAACAGTCAACATCCTACTTGGCACGAATGTCTTATTTGTGGTCAACCAAACGCTTATCATTTAGAGAATTTTTGAATATCCTGCTGGTAAACAAAACAAATTCACTAGCTTATTAATTTATACTTTAGTTAACATTGAATCATTAGAAAACTACGACATTTAGTGTTTATTTCTGTTTGTGTTTAATATATATGGTTTCGATCTATAAGACCAATGTTCGTTTGGATCATTGGTTTGGTGGTGGCGATTTTTGGGGGGGTAATAGCAACAGAGACACCTGAAAAGCGGAAGGACTTTTGCCAACCATTATCAATGGTTTATCATAACAATACGCAAATCGGTGAATATTTCAAACAAATGGAAGAACAATTCCCACAATATGCAAGAAGATATTCAATAGGAAAATCTTATAAAAGTAAACAATTTATTTTTCATTCTTATTTTCTCTTATCTTATTATACTAACATAAATTGTATAGTACCTGATTCACCGAGTCATGAAAAAAAAATATTCCTTATTATCGGGTTTGGCTGGTAATATTAATACCTGGTTCGCCGAGCTTTAAAAGAACATAAATTAAAAAAATAGTCATAAAACATACATCCCTTAAACTTACATATTAATGCACTGAAAGAGAAAAGTATGCCATGTGGATATAACATAATATATATTTTGTAATTATTTATATTTATTATTTATATTTATAATATTTTGTATTTAAGGAAGGACTGTCTGACGTAGTTGCTGACGTCATTTAAATTTCCTATTTTAAATTAAGAAAAAACTAATAAACGTTCTGAAACAATTTCTAATAATAAATAAGTACGCATTGAAACACAGATATGGATATAACATAAATATTTTTAATTTAATTTTATTTATAATATTTTGTATTTAAGGAAGTGCTGTCTGACGTAGTTGCTGACGTCATTTAAATTACCTATTTTAAATTAAAAAAAAACTAATAAAGATGATTTTTCCCGAAGCTGAAACCAATACAGATCAATTTTCTTTATAAAAATTATCTAGAGTGTGAATTTCAAAAAAAATCCTTCGAACGGTTTAATATTTCAAAAATAGGAATTTTAATATCAAAAAAATAGCGCCGGGCAACCCCGGACAGGGCTTCTTCAATACAAAATATTATAAATAAAATAATATTAAAAATATTTATTTTAATTATATTTTGTAATCAAATTACGAAATATATATTATGTTATATCTACAGAGCATACTTTTCTGTTTTTCAGTGAATTAATACGTACGTTTAAGGTGTATGTTTTATGACTATTTTTTTTAATTTATGTTCTTTTAAATTATTTTAAAATGTTTAATATATTATGCGTTTATTTATTTTAAATAATAAGATTAATCTTAAATATTCATAATTCATAAGGAATAATTGATTTAAAGTACCGAGCGGTACCGGTTACTATATATATATATATATATATAGAAGAGTATTATTTTTTCTATCAAAAAATCAAAATATTACAAAAATATTAAATGTAGAATTAAGGTAATATTAAAATAATTATTAAAAATGGAAACTCTTATAATAATAAATTGTCCTATTTACTTTTTATTCGCTTTTAATTAATGCATCTAAATTATAATATTTTTTTTAATATTTAGAATGGGATTTATGGGTGTTGGAATTATCATCGTTGAAAGCAAGAGAAGGTCTCGGTACACCAAACGTGAAATATATCGGCGATATTCATGGCAATGAAGCGATCGGTGGAGAATTGTTATTCCGATTCACTCATGTAAATATATTTAACAAATCAAATGTTCTATTTTTCTAAATTGAAAAATTTGTGAAATATTCAAATGATTTAGTGATATTGAAGTTTCAAAGATCTTCTCAGACAATTTGAATCATTTTATACTTGTTTCAGCAATAAAATAATAAAATATTAAGTTAATTTATTAAACAAAAACATTTTTTAATTAAAGGGTCCAGCGCTCGTCGTCGCATTTACGGGCAATATAATAAATTGCCGCCACTATATTCATTAAATTTATTACATTCATAACCAAAATGCCGCCCCTTCAGATTTGCCGCCCCGGACAAATTCCTTTCTAGAGCGGGTCCTGACGGGTCGACGATTGGAAGAAGCGCTGGCATAAGTGCATTATTTCAGAGGGGACAAAATGAATATTGATGAATAAATAAATACTTTTCGAAATAATTCAAAATTCACCTTTTCTTTTGAACAAACCTCATATAGTAGTCACATTTAAAAACAAATTAAATATTTTATCTCTTTAAAAATATGAATTCAAAGATCATGAATGCAGAAAATGTTTTTTAAAATATTAAATAAATTTGAAAATAAATTACAGATTTTTATTTTGGGCAATTTTTTTCATTTAACCATGGATTTAAAAAAAAACTATTCAATTCATTTTATGAATTAATCAAAAATAAAAATTAAATTACATAAATTATTTATTCATTTTAATTTATTTTATGATTGTAATAACTTTTGGTTCACTCATTATTTTTTTAGTATATAATCTGTAATTTTGAAAGTGATTTAGAAATTAGAAAATTATTGGATATAACACGAATCCACATTTTACCAATCATGAACCCTGATGGATTTCTTTTGTCAAAACCAGGCAAATGTAATAAAAAAGGAAGGTAAATATTTATCAAATTTTATATTTCTATTTAATTTAAATCAATTTACACTAGGAATTTCTAATTTATTTTTCTTTTAAAATAGGTATAATCGTAAAGGGACAGATTTCAATCGAGATTTTGATATAAATTTTCCTTCAAAAGATCCTGAAACTCAAGCAATTATTAAATGGATGAATCAAATCCAATTTATTTTGTCAGGTGCTTTGCATGCTGGCGCTCTCGTTGTGAATTATCCCTATGATTATAAAATAAATAATAATAATTCAAACCCATTCTGTGAAGGTAATTGCAACTTTACCTATCTAATCTTATACTATTAACAATTTATCTTTTTCTCTACGTATTTATTTCTATCTATCTATTTATTAGGGAATTTTGTAAATAAAACCACATATTGAAATTTGTTATTGTAAATTTATTCATAAAATACAAAAAATATACACAATGTTTCGATTGCTACTTCTGCAATCGTTATCAAACGACTGCACTATTCGAGCGTCCAGTGGTCCAGTGCAGTGACGAGTGACGAATGATACTTAATATAAATTAATTTATTATTAACCTCCCACTATATATTATGCAAATGGGACTGATTTACAATGAATTTATTTAATTTTATTGATTAAAATACTAAGTAGCAGGGTTTCTACTTTACTTTAACTGCTTTGGGGAAGGGGGGGGGGTGAGTTTTCCAATTCTAACACTTTAAGAATTCAGTGAGGGGTTTTATAATTTTACCTGTAAATATATATATAATAATTTAATAAATAATGAATTAAAAAGGTGAATGTGGTTCGTGGAATATAATATGAAATTTAAAACTTAGTTAATGATAATCAATTGATATTTATTATTTTTTTTTTTTAGGTTCATCATCTACTTCATCAGATGATGATGTATTCCGACATTTAGCTTCAACATATGCAAAAAATCATTTTGATATGCAGCAAGATATCCGATGTCCGGCTGATGAATGCATCACTCATTATAAATATCCTCCGAGCGATGAAGGCATCGTTAACGGATATCAATGGTATCCAGTCAAAGGTTGAACATTTCCTTTTTATTTCTTAAATCTATCTATCTATCTCTGTGGTTCTAAGGAATTCGAAAGTTCTTGGTCGCAGCAACCATATTTCTCCAAGTGTCCCTATCCTGAGCCACAACCATCCAAACCAAACCCTTTCCCATCTCTCTCGTCCCTTCTCACATTGTCCACCAACCACGTCCTTGGTCTTCTAAGTTAATGTTTCTCAGACGGTCTCCCCACCAATATATTTTCATTCCAAAATTATTATTTATTAATCTTTTAAAACATAGAAATTATAAATTTTAATTTTTTTTTTTTTTTAGGTGGAATGCAGGATTATAATTATATTCATGGAAATTGTATGGAGTTGACATTAGAAATATCATGCAGCAAATATCCAAAAGAGGATCAAATAGAACGATTATGGAAAGAAAATTACAATGTCAGTGAAGATATTTATTTATTCAATTTAATTATTTTTTTAAAATAAATAAATTAAATTAAAAAAAAAGAAATTTAGTCATTCTGGGTATTTATATTAATCAATCATATTCTGCTGAAATATTGTACTTAGAAAGATATAAATAATTAAAGATGAGTGTGTTTTAGTTTGTTGAACATTGTTTACTAATCATTCTAAATCATTTCAGTAGAAGATTATATATTTTAATTCATATAAATATGATTACTTCATTTAAATTACAATCAGTAAATTTCCTTTTTATTATAAGTCATTGAAATGTTTTGTATTTTTTGTAATTTATCAAGTGTTTTTTTTAATATTTTAAGGCATTGTTTTCTTTGGTAAAAGAAGCCCAACGTGGTGTACGAGGTGTTATTCGTTCAATAGATAAAAAACCTTTAGAGAAGATCAATTTAAGAATTAAAGATCGGGAATGCCGTAGTTTTTGGACAAATAATCGTGGCGAATTTTGGCGAATCCTTTTACCAGGCACTTATCTACTTCAAGTAAGAACAAAGTAAAATAAATATTTATTAACAGAAAAACAAATAATAATAAAAAGATTATAAAATGATAATATATACATAGGTAGAAGTATGAAACCGGAATTTCCCTAAAGATGGTGCTCGCTAACAGTTTAAAGACCGTAAGATCGCTTCTGTAGTGTTATCACCCTCTAACAGCTGACGAAGTTTGTCAACACACAATAACCTAAGTTTCATGCAGCGGTATATTTTTCTATAACCTCAAACATGTCGAGTATTGTGCCTACGAACTATGATTTGCGGACATTGGTTTTCTGCTATCATTTGCAGAAAACTGCTGCAGAAGTGCATAGAATGCTTGTCGAGGCAAACTCAATGCTTTGAGTGGTTTAAAAAATTTAAAAGTGGTGATTTTGACGTGAGAAACCACCGAAAAAGTGTAAAAAAAGGGTACCTAGCGAAACAGTTAACACTGATCGCTTCCAAGAACAAATGCTCGATTGGAATATGCAAAAAGGCAACATAAAGTCATTTTGCTTCCACATAATGCCACCTCACAGTCAACAAAACGGGTTACGGATACGAACGAGGTGTTCAATTGGGAAGTACTGGCTCCATCTGATTACCATCTATTCGTATCATTGGGACATGCACTCGGTAAACAACACTTCGATTCGTATGAAAATGTACGAAAATGGCTCGATAACTTGTTCGCTTCAAAGGAAAAATTGTATTTTAGGCAGTGATGTATTGGTAAAATAAGAAATAAGGGAACGCATAGTGGGAGCAAAAAAAGTGCTATTTTCAGAAAACTATTTTTTTCCATATAAGTTTTTATTTTTTCAAATTCTTACTATACAAAATATTTACAAACACAAAAAAAAAATTCTAAAAGTAGATTTAAGTGGGAGTTGTGGGGACGTGAAAATGTACTGAAACGCGTACCGGTTCTGAAAAAAGGTAAGGGAACGTCCCCCCCGTTCCCCTCCCAATACACCACTGATTTTAGGTGTGGTATTCATAACCTGCCGAAGAGGTGGGAAAAATGTATAAATTCCAATGGAGACTATTTTGAATAATTTTCAAATAACAGACATGCAATTTTTACAAAAAAAATTACGGTTTCATACTTCTCTACACCTGGTATATTTTAATAAATGTTTATTGAATTTGTAAAATTAAATGATACCTTTAGAAATAATAAATGTATGGGTTGTTTATTTTGAAAGTGATGCAAGTTCATTTAAAATAAATGATAAACGACATAATTTATTCTTAATTAAATGTAAATCTTCAATAATATTTACTGTAAACTTTAATTTTGAAAATGAAATTAAAAATATGAAATTCAATGACGGATTCGTCACTATTATTTATATATGGTTATATATTTATTTGTTATATTATTTATAAACATGGATGGAATTTAAAACTATATTTTAAGTGATATTTATTTTTCATAATTGAAATTAAATGAAAAGAATTATTAATTATAATTGACTATTCTAGTTAAGTAATATTATATACATAACAGAATAAATATTTTTTGTTCAATTAATTGATAAATTAGTTATCAATGTACTTATTGATAAATAATAATAAAAACATTGAAAAAATTTACATAATAAATTTATTTGTTTTTAAATAAACAAGTATTCTAATGAAAAATATTATAAGTATTCTATGTATCTATAATCTTATATATTGTAAAATTTATTATTAATATTTTTTATATATTTATTTTCAGATACGAACAGGAGATTACTTTCCTAAAGATATTTCATTCACAGTAAAAAATAATACTTATACTTGGTTAGATATTGAATTAATTCCTAAAACATCAAATATAACTAATTATGGAATTAAAAACACACTAAAAAAATTAAATCAATCTATATCATCACCATCACCATCACCATTAACACCAACACTAACACCAACACTAACATCATCAGGTAGTTCAAAAATATCACTATCATCGTCATCCTCTAATATGTTAAGGTAATTCAATATTTGCCAGTCTGACATAATTTTTGTTGCAAATTATAGTTATATTATATCTTTATAATATTGTTTATTAGATATACAAACTATCAACAAGAAATTGTAATTGAAAATACAACAAAATCAGAAACCTTACATGAATCATCGCCTTTAAATGATGATGGTATATTAAATTCCTCAATAAAAATAAATGGAGATTTATTAATATATTTATATTTTTATAGTTTGTATACATTTATTTGTAAATATTTTTAAATAAATTATATTTTTTTATTAATTAAATTGTATATTTAATATAAAGCTGTTGAGTTCGCATTTATGAGGGGAAGGACAACTAAAACCCTGCTGGATTTCCTAATTGTATAGTTAACGCTAATTATGCACAATAATAATCGATAATAATTTATAATAGTATTTTTCGGATTGAAAATCAGTTATTTAAGATATTCAAATGCCAATTCATATTTTACGTTGCACATGACAAAATATTAAAAAAATATTTCAAAAAACCTACGGACAGTTTTCAAGAATAGAAAAACAAAAATATATATTAACAAATTTTGCTTGTATAAGATTGAATATAGAATATAATAAAATATATAAATTAAAAAGGACTATAAAAATGTTTATTTATCTATTACTATTTTTTAATAAAAAACAAGTTTGGATGGACAAATTTATCTTCAAATGCTTAATGCAGTTGTTTCCAACCTTTCTGTACCGGCGCCCCCCTTAATTTTTGTAATAATCTAATTTCTTTTTCAATAGTCGGCCACATTTCTGAAATAATATAAGAGTTGACTTTTTTAGAGCCATATTGAAAATAAGTTGACCTGTGGCCAGGTCCGAACCGGGTTGAAATAAATTAATTTCCAGCTACAGAAACAATTTGAAATAATTTTAATATATCTATTAATGTAATGAAAAACAGATATGGATATAACATAAATATTTTTAATTTTATTTTATTTATAATATATATATGTAAGACCAGGCTATGACGTCATGAATGGCTGGATGACGTCATATAATTTTAAATTAAGAAAAAAACTAATAAAAATGATTTTTCTATACAATACAAAGTGCATGATTCGTGGTGATATGTAAAAAATCTCCTTATGTGAAATTTGGTGCGAAAATAACCCTTCCCTTCCTATCGTCGATCGCTAATACTACCACTTCCGGTTTCCGGATTTGCACCAAAAGTTGATCAATTCATCCCACTGATGCATTAAGTAAATATACCAAATTTCATCAAAACCCGTTCAGCCGTTCAGGCTGTACACATCTATACGGACGGACGGACAGACATCATGCTAAAAATACTTTTTTCTGTTAAAGTTGTGAAATTTGGTGTGAAAACAATACCTCCCTTACTATCGTCGGTCGGTAAAAATTGAAAAATAAAAATCGAAAATTTTCAAAAGTTTACGGGTACTTGAAATATGTTCTAATACCTTCGCGTCACTGTTACAACAATCTTGCGCCCTCCACAGGTTGGATTAATGAGTCCTAAAAAAAGATACAAAAAACCATCCAGGTTTTTATTTAAAATAAATGATAATGGTAAATGACATTTTTATTGAACTTATAATAAAATAATAAAGCAAGATATTACCTTATGTTATGGTTTAGATATTCCAAGATTCGAAGTGATCAAAATAAAGTGCATAACTTGACTCTTCTATTTATATAATTATTCAAGCAATCCACTTACAATTGATATATTTCTTATTGGAATTAATTATATTTTTTATTTTATTTTTTTAAACTGGGATACCAATTATTTTTCTATTATTCCTGATTTATTTTTTAAAGTTAATAACATTTTATCGACTTATGCTTATTTTATATAGAAAAAATAAAATGTTTTAAATTGTGGTAAAATAAAATATTATTTCAAAATATATCTTAAAGGATTAACGACACAAAGACAAATCAGGAATAAAGATATGGCCGCAGAAAGGTTATTTTAAAAGCATTTATAAAAAATATTTAGATACAAGTCTTTGGAATTATAAAGAAGATAGCAATGAATATGCAATGATCTTAATTCTAATTCAATTTTTCCTAGATTTTATTTAAATCGTGATTTTAATAGAATTCTTACTAATACTATATCTCATATATAAGAAAAATAAAAAATAACATTAGGAAGCGATGGTTAAAGGAATGCCATGTATTTTTAATTGTATTTAAAGGTGGCAAAGAATAAAGAAAAAAGTATTTGTTCAAAAATTATAAATGTTTATTATATAGAAAAAGAATGAAATTGTATTTTAACAAAAAAAAAATTACATTTTATTTCATTCTTGTGTTCATGTTGTAATTAGATTCAAGATGAAAATAATTAGAATAGAAAATCAGCAATGATTTTAAGAAAATAAACATTTAAAATTGAATCATTTGACCCTAAAAGAAAATAGTAAATAAATAACTTGTATAATTTTCTATCAAATTTTTAAATAAATCAATCAATTTACCTTGCGTTTCTTATCACCGCCAAGTTCAAAATGTTTGCAGCGTTTTAAAGGAATTTGTTTCCTATATTTGCAATCAGTGCATTCCATTCTTAATACAATTTTCTTAGTAGTTTTAGCCTAAAATAACAATTATTAGTACTATACAAATTTTTTAATTATAAAATAATTATTTAAATTACCTTTTTTCTAAAAATTGGTTTGGTTTGTCCACCGTAACCTTTTTGTTTTCTATCGTATCTTCTTCTGCCTTGGGAAGCTTGACGTTCTTTAGATTTCTTATATTGTGTTACTTTATGTAACTGATGATGTTTGCATTTTTTGCAAAATGTACGTCTCTGTTTTGGAACGTTCACCTAAAAGATATTAAACATTTTAATTAATAAAACATAACCAAATGATGATTGTGAATGCATATGTTAGTTGGATATTCAATATTTTAGGTTATAAAGAAGAAATTTATTATATTTTAGAAATTCTAGTTGAAATAATTATAGAATGATTAATGTTAAAATATTATATAAATTAATTATTAAAATAATAAGGAAAAGATAAGATGTTTGTGGATAAATATAAAATTAATACCATTTTTATTCAGTGCTGAAGTGATTTAAATAGTTAAAGCCACGAGAAGAAAAATAATCACAAGATTTGTCCACTATTTAACAAAGCGCCACTATCGCTTGTTTGAAAAATTTAAATAATCCCACTTTGAGCAAAGCAAGTCAGATATAAAATAAAATTAATTATTATAAAATCAATTAATTTTTATATTTATTATAGCAAATGATGATAAATTTTAGTAAAACTATTTATAAAAAAAAATGTAATTATTTTATTTGAATTTTTCTAGTTTTTAAGAAATAAGCTCTAACATGGGCATTAACATAAGCCTCTACCGCCTTGTACCCGCCTCTACATATGTATTTATTTTATCAAAATTAATGATTAAATTTTTATTATATTAATTTTTTGATCTTTCTTTCGTTCTCAAATTCGAAAGATTCTATTTATGGAATTTATACAAAAATAAAAAAATTAATAAATATTGCTGTGTTAATTTAAATTTTATTTATAATTTTTAAAAACTAATTAAAATTTAATTTGCTTATAAATTTATGAAAAAGTTGTAATTTTTATTTTATAGATTAAAAAAATAGTAAAATATATTAATAATTTGTTATTTTTTTTTAAAAAAGTCTTATTCTTGTATAACAAAAAATAATTTTCAGAATATAGAGACTAAAAATTGAATTTTTTAATAATAAATATTACACTTTTCAAATATTTAAAAATATCTCATCGGTTTTTGAGGTAAAATATTAAATAATATAATCAAATTTTGATATTAATTATAAATTCGCTAATTAACATATATGTTTAAATCAGTTTTTTAAATGTAAAAAGGCAATTTTGTTCTTTTTTATAAAATAGAAAAATAGATTAATTAATTTATGCAAAAATAATTTTATTAATTTTAAACACTTGATGAAATGGATATTGAAAAAATATGAAACTTAAAAATTATAATTTTATTTATTATATAATAAAAAATTAAAAACAAAAAACAAAAACATTATATAATAAAAAATTAAAAACATTGAATAATCAATAATAATAATATTATTCAAATTATATTATTATAATATTTATTGTTAATTACTTTGTATTTTATTTTAAATTATTATTATTAAATTTTATAGAATTTCTTATCTTCATTCTCCAAATAATAAATACATGAACCTATTATTTCAATAAAAAAATCTTGGCTATCAGAGAGTAACAATGAGACTCTGAGATATATATATATAATTAAAAATATATTTTCACACTAAAATTAATTCTAAATAATTATTTCCTATTTATAATTGAACTTCTGCTATCATTGGCTTTTCTTCAAAATAATTTGTAATATTTTTAATAGCCGTTTGACACATTCTCATCCTTGTATTAGTAGTAGCCGATCCAACATGTGGCATAAGAACTTAAAAAAAATGTATCATATTTAATTAAAATTTACTAAATTAATATTTTATATAAAAAAAAAATTAAAATGAAATCTAGACTTTAAAATTAATATATTCAATTTTCAAAATAACTAATTAATTTAAAATATTCTAAAAATTTTTAAATGAGAAAAGAGTACCCCTCTCTAGTCCTTGAATAACATTTATTCAGTCTAACATCAGGATAGTAATTATTTATATATATATTAATATTATATAATGATCATCTAATTCATTATAATAATTATTTAATTTCTATATAAATATATTAACTTTTAAAAATATTTTCTCTATTTCACTAAGCCAGTGATTCTCAACTTTGTGTGCCGCGAGATTATCAAAATGTAATGTGCCGCCAAATTATTACAAATGTAAAGAGAACTTTTTCTTTTTTTCAATTTGGTTAGAAAAAAAAGATAAAACGTTTTTGGGACTCGGCTCTTAAACATTTCCGACTTTTTCTAAATTTTTTCAATATGGTTCTAAAAACAAAAAGGTAAACCGTTTTTGGTACCACTTTTTTCAATATGGTAAACTTTTACACTTATCTTTTCCTTTGTGTGCCGCCAAATTTTTAAACCTTTAAAAGTGTGCCGCGGTAAAAAAAAGGTTGAGAATCACTGCTCAAATCCTATTTTCTATGATGGTAATTATAAAAATAAGATAAATAAAATATTAAATAATTTTAAAATAATAACTTTTTTAAAATAAATTATCTATTTAAATTAATTTAAAAGATAAATTTATATATTATAATAATTCTGAATTTATTTTGTATTCATTGTTATTGACGAATGTGTTCTCTGATTCGAAGTATAGACATCCTTTGTAACTTTCAATTTCGATTATATTTGTCTATTATATTGATATATAATCTAAAGACAATGTAAAAATAGATATGTAAGTATAGATAAGAATACTATGGAGGATATTCATAATAATTTTGACTTTATAGTATCATCAAAGTATGCCTGGATATACACAGAAATTCTTAAAATACTTTATTTGGATTCTCTAGTTTATGAAAAGTAAATATTATATATAAATATAAAAAAAAAAACAATTTTAAATAATTAATTGAAAAAACGTTTATACAATATGTTTAAAGAGGCGTCGAGATCATTGAGATATATTATGACGCTATTGATAAAAAGTTAATTAATAAATTAAATTGATTGTGGTCTCTTTATATAATATATTAATATAAAAATAAAATAATATTATTATAGTAATAACTTACTACAGTTGGGTAAATTAACAAGTGGATGATCTTTGGGCAGTGGCTCTGGGGTCATTACATCAAGACCAGCAGCAGTAATTTGATTTGTTTTAAGTGCTTCTACTAAAGCATCCTGATCTATAACATCTAAAGAAAAATAATATACATTTTAGATGCTTTAAGAACACCTTAAAACTTACTTATGTTTTTGTCTTTTGATTCATACAAAATAAATTATAGTTCAGAAGTCTAGAATACATATTCTTAAAATTATAATCTCATTCAATTTTTTTTATTTCTCAACCTATTTGTAAGGAATTAAATAATTTATCTTTATTCATATCATTGTTTTTATCAATTGTATCTTGAGAATTTAAGCATCATGTACAAGGTCATATTTTAAATTTAATTGAATTTTCTAGAATTAAAATTCTCTTTATAATGATTGTGGAATTGCTATAAAAATGTCTTTTGAAATTATTAGTAAATAAAATGAATGCTCAATCTTACATTTTAGTAAGAAACTTGAAAAAAAAATAAATAAAAATGAAAAAGAATGATTTTCTTACTTCCTCTTGATATATTAATTAATATAGATGATGTCTTCATTTTAATAAATGTTTCTTTATTAAATAAATGTCTCGTATTATCATTTAGTGGACAACATATAAATATAAAATCACTTTCTTTTAATAAGTCATCAAATGTTACAAATTCAGCATTCAATGAAGAAGCTACAAAAAAAAAAAAGATAATTTTACTTCAATGGTACAGCCCCATCACTTGTATTTCTATTCCCTTTATATTTTTTCAAGCAGATTTTAATTTAAATTTTTCAAAATATTATTTTTAGGATTCAATGCTGTCTCAACGATCTCTTTTTTACCGACCGACGATAGTAAGGGAGGTATTGTTTTCACACCAAATTTCACATGTGGAGATTTTTACATATCTCCACGAATCATGCATTTTCTAAACAGAAAAAAGTATTTTTAGCATGATGTCTGTCCGTCCGTCCGTCCGTCTGTCCGTATAGATGTGTACAGCCTGAACGGCTGAACGGATTTTGATAAAATTTGGTATATTTACTTAATGCATCAGTGGGATGAATTGATCAACTTTTGGTGCAAATCCGGAAACCGGAAGTGGTAGTATTAGCGATCGACGATAGGAAGGGAAGGGTTATTTTCACACCAAATTTCACATGAGGAGATTTTTTTACATATCACCACGAATGTATTGGTTTTATCCTCGGGAAAAATCATCTTCATTATGTTTTTCTTAATTTAAAATTATATGACGTTGAAATTCTAAGAAATGAGATATTTTATATAAATTAGGTTTATATTATATATTTATTCACAAAAATAGAAAAATATTTAAAAAATAAATTAAACTTTAAAGATATCGTGAGATATACTAATATTAATTACCTTCATGTTTTATACTATTTCCTGAATAAAGTATACGTCCGATATCAAAAGCCAGTAAACGTTTCGCTATCATTTGTCCAATACCACCAAATCCTACAATTCCAATCGTTGACTCTTCTAGATCATTACCAAGGAAAGAATCATCATCATTGTGATAATCATTCCATAAACCACTAAAAAAAAATGTTAACTAGGCGACTATTAGACAATTTTGCAAATTCAAAATATATTTTTTCTAAATAAAGCAATTTATATGACTTTTTTCTTTTCGAAAACATAATATTTATTCTAGATATGATAAAATAAGGTAAAAAAATAAAAAACGGAAAGGGGTTATAAAATGAAGACTTGAGAATTTGAATGGGGTCTATAAAATTTTTGTTTGTATGCCTTTATAACCATTATGAATAATATTTATATAGTGACGGAAAAAGTATACGGCACTCAACCGGTTGAGAAGGCGCATTACCAACAGCGCCCCCATGGCGTTTATTTTTTTCCGTCACTGTACATAAAGGTAATACACCTGTCCTCCGTTTTACACGGTACTTTTTTTACACGATTTCGATTTAACACGGTTTATAAATTAACGGATTTCAAATAAGCTGGAGTGTCTCCACTCGACTATCTCGCAAATTTGAATTGGATTATTAACATATATATTATATTTAAATTAAATTTAATTAATTAAATTATAAATTAAAATTAATAAATAATATTTATTAAACCACCGTATGTTTGGCCCTTTGTTGATGGCACCACGTGAGATTTGCAGTGTTAAAAAATTAATTCTGGTAGTTTCAGCGATTCAATCAAGCTGAAATTCTATATATAGCAGTTTTATACAATTTTTAATCATGTGAAAAACTATATCTTTATTTTTAAGGTCACTTTAGAGGAAAAAAATCAAAACGTTGTAGATAATTTCTCAAAAGTGGATAGAAAACTATGAATTTTGAATAATGTTCGAGTACCAAATTTCATGATTCTAGCTCAAACCATTTTTGCGTAATCTTGTTGACATACATACATACATACATACACACACACACACACACAGACATTTTTCTCAACCTTAGTGCAAATGATTTAGGAACCTTCAAAACGTATAAAAACATCAAAATCTTGACATCGAAAATTTTCGTGATCGCAATACTATGGTAAAAGTGTATATTCGGCTGCCTACACGCATTTATATTCTTATATTTTTTGTTCCTAATACAGAATGAATTAAATTCTGTATTATGTACTTACATATACTACCTAATAAAATAATAAAAGAATTAAAATATGATTGAATTATCCACATTTTAGTGTTTTTCGTTTTACACGGTTTTAACATTGAAAATTTAATATTTCGATTTACACGGTTTTGTTCGGAACCAATCTTTTGTGTAAAACGGGGGACAGGTGTAATGGCATATAAAAAATGGTTCAAACCCTCTTCTAATTGACAATCTTCAAAAGTTATGTGTATTCATAAAAAAGTAAGATGATAAAACAAATATAATATAAACATATTAAATCCACAAAGGATTATGATAAGGAACCGATAATAAAATTTAGTTAGAAGGGTCTACCAGGAATATTTAGGTGTTTAAATTTAGATCTTTCAACATCATTATTATAAAACTTCTAATAGTCCATAACAATTAATTTTTACTATATATTGTTAAAAAAAAAAAAATAAAAAAACTGGACAAAATTGACATTTTTATTAGAATAACGTACGTTAAAAAAATAATGAAAAATACGATAACATCGCGTTCAGAACGATATGTAGGGTCATCCTAAAACAAAAATGATAAATTTAGAGCATTTTCTTTTTATTTTATTTAAAAAAGGGGAATCCCTCAATTTATTATTATTTATAATGAATGGATTTTGGAAATTTTTTTTAAATTGATAGATGTACATTTTATATTTGTAACAATATCAATTACATAAGATAAAAATATGTATGATTCAGTTTTTTATAAGTGGAATTTTCTCAATCAGAAAACTGGTAAATAGACATTAATTAAAGTGATTCAATAAATATATAGTTTAAGTTTTTTACATATATATAAAATTTGCTAATATATTTTCAATTTAATGAATTCTCATCCTCACTTGGCAATAAGATTTCGCCCTTCTTGGAATCTTCTAGCAGCGGCTATAGCTAAACCAACCGCCAGTGTAGCAACTGTCCCTGATAAAGCAGGTGATACATTACCCAGTTTAATATTACGATTTTTTAATTCAGTTGTATCAATTGAATCATATCCAGCTGATATAGTAGACACTATTTTTAAATTATTACCTGATAAATAGAATAAAAAAAATCATTGAATTGAATTAAATTTTTGTCTTAAGTCAGTGGTTTCCAACCTTTCTGTACCGGCGCCCCCCTTTTTTTTAAAAAAAAAAAAGAGCATCGCAAAATCATCTGACCTTTTTTTTTAGAACCATATTGAAAAAAAAATCGAAAATTTTCAAAAGTTTGCGGGCACTTGAAATTGGTTCTAATACCTTCGCGTCCACCTTGCAACAGTCTCGCGCCCCCCAGGGGAGGCGCGCCCCACAGGTTGGAAATCGCTGTCTTAAGTATTTGTTCACAACAATAATGATTTCTAATTTTTTTTTTTTTTTAAAGTTATTGTACATTGAGATAATAAATAAAACAAAATAAATAATATCAATAAATATTGATAATTTATTTTTACCTGCATGTTTAAGTATTTCTTTATCTAATTTAAAACCACAATACGTATGCCAAAGGATACCATCAGCGTTTTTAATTTTTAATTTCATATCATCACGTAATGAATGTACCGTATTATCACAAATAATTAAATTATATCTAAAAAAAAATACATATATATATATATATATATATATAACCTATATAACCTAAACAAATTAAAATATATGTACTTTTAAATAATAATTTTATACAATATTAATAAATGAGTGTATAATATAAACTTCATGATATAGATATGTACTTATATTTAATATTTTATTAATTTCAATTATTAATACTTACTTGTTTTTATCAAAATGATGTAAATTTTTATTAACCATTGATGTTTTCATTGTAATTAAAATTGTCTTTTTATTCATGATTTATCTTTAATTAATTTAATATTAAATATAATACATGCATTTAAGTATCAGAATATCTAATTAACTCAATTTTAAATTTATTAAGATGGTTTAAACTCTCTATCTATTTATATTTATTAATAAATTAATTAAGATAATTATCAAGATGTTTATTATGTCACTCTGGATGATAGTTAAATTCAGATTTTTATCAAAGTGTAAATAATTAATTCGTTATCTTTTCAAAATTATTTATTTTTCTATTCATATATATAATAGAGATGCATATATTAAAAAATATAAAAGATAAATATATTAAAGGGTTCGTTAATATAGACCTCAATATACCAATATATTAAATAATTAATTGTTTATTTAATTTTTAATTCAATAGATGGAGTTGTTTAATAATATTTAAATTTTCTTCAAAGAATATTAATTAGCTTCTTATTTAAACTAACAATATATAATATATATATATTTTATATATACTTACAGGGGCGGACAGAGCAATTTGTGTGGCTTGCTAAAAAAAAAATTTCCCGATAGGCCTGGAATTACAATGTTGTCTAGGGTCCACTTTAGACTTAGTCCGCCACTGTATACTTATAATACATAAAGATTTTACTTAAAGGATACTTAGATTTTTAATTATTTCACGATGTTTATGTTTATAGAAAATCAAAATATTTATATTGTTTAAAAAAATTTTTTGTCTGTCTAGGAATAATGTTATCCTGTAAAACTAAAAATTAATTCATAGGACCGATTTTATTAACTTTAACACGTTCCTCCCGGCTCCGTAATTTGTATATTTCTCTAGTAGTATAAGTAACCTAATAATAATAATTCGTGAACTCACGTGAACTCTTATAATATTATTATATATTATATAATATTGTTATATCATATCATAATAAATTTAAATATAAAAATGCATTAAATTACTATTTTATTTTTATTTATACTTTGTACTTTGTATTTTCAAAATAAGGTGAAGTGATGTAAGTGCGTAAACCAGGGGTGTCAAACTCATAGGCAGTGGCGGATTAAGCTGATTGGGGGCCCCGGGCGGTAAAATTGAAATGGGCCCTCTGTTATTTATAATTATAATTGAAAGACAAATTTTGTTTATATTATAATTTAGGCAGTTTTATACTTACATATATAGTACTTATGTAAAAAATACATAATTTATACTGTGGTCCCCGTGACCCAAAATAAAATTATTTTTTCTTAAGTTAGTCGGGGTTCAAACACGACCGAATAAAGATCTGTATCAATAGGGTTGCCATATTTTTTCACGGACCAACAGGGACAGTTCTGTCTATTTTACTTTAGGTTTAGGCATGTCGTTTTTTTTTGGGGGGGGGAGGGGGTTATGAAAACAGTAATGTAAAAAACACTTCAAATATAGAATAGATAATCTTTATTATTTTATACATAATGGTACACAAACATGATATTTTTACAAAACAAAACAGTTTTCTAATTGGAGTGCTTCCCATAGATGTTCTATTAACTGCAGTCTGGACTGCGTTGTGGACAATGTGAGCTCCACAACCAATACCATTTATTCTTCTCCCCAGTTCTTTCTTTACAAGAGTAAAACAAAGTTTTTCCCTGCCCTCTTGACTCCACCAAAGTTTATGTTGCTATTGTCACCACAAAAGCCCACTACTTTATCTTCCAGTTTATTTTCCTTGTTGACTTGTTAATATGTCTGCAGTTTCACCAGATACAGATTTAAATTCTAGTAGTTTGACTTGCACTCCAGATTCTTGTTTAAAATAACGCACAACTATGGGGACAAGTTTTCTGTTGGAAGTATCCATACTTAGTGCAACATAATTTGCATTTATTAAATCATTCTTTAATTCTTCCAGCGCTAAAGGTGCTATTACATTTAATATTATAGCCTCACATTTGGTTTTTCCCAATGAAAATGTTGGTTCAAAAAATTTGTATTACTGTGTTATTTGCCAAAACGTTACTAATCACACAAGAGCAGATTAATCATTCTCTGATCTAATAATTTTGCTCAATTATTTCCAAGAAACTGTGCCCTGAATCTAAACCGGGACAATTTCAACAACCGGGCGGGACACCGGGACAACCCAATATATCCGGGACAGTCCCGGCGAAACCAGGACGTATGGCAAGTCTATGTATCAAGAAAAACTTGTTTTATTTAAACTCCGATTATTTTTTTAAATTTTTTTTAAGGAAATATTTTTATTTAGGTTTCGGTGGGCCCCTCGTGCTGGTGGGCTCCGGGCGGCCGCTCGGTCCGCCCGGCATTTAATCCGCCTCTGCTCATAGGTACACTTGGGTCAGACAAACAAGGTTTAATTTTAGGTGGGCCGCGAGTTTGACACCCCTGGCGTAAACGGTTGTTTTTCTCACAACATGATAATAAAATGTATGAAAAATACTTAGTTATCTACTTTATATGTGTATGAACCGTTTCCCGTCTAATATATCACTCTTTTGAAATCAGCCAAATAAAAAAAATATCTGAAGAGAATTTCAATTTATGTCCAATTTTTGTATGATTTTTCTCTTTTATGTTTTTATTATATTATGTTAGTACCGCGAATAAATCCCTTGTCCTAATTTAAAAAATCTACTACGTTTAAAATTCTTGATTCTATTATTTGTTTTATTAATAATTTCCTCTCTTGACAATGACAATCTATTGACAAATCCTTGAGACTATATTATTTTATTTCTAATTTTTAATCTTTTTGAATTATTTATTTATTATTTGTTTATTTTATTGTAAACTATTTTTATTATAAATTTGATATTATTCTCATTCTCTTTGAGAATGAATGAATTAAAATGTTGAATCTTGACACATTTTGTTTTAATTTTAATTTATTTTTACTACTATATACCAACCCATAAATGGTTTATGAAATAGAAAAATTCTTAATTCTTATGCTTAATTATTTATTATAAAATATTCTAAACTCTTGTTGTAACAAGAACCAAATTCTTTTCTATTAAATAAATAAAATTCATTCTTATCAAATACATATTCAATATATTTAATTTATACAAAATTTGTTAAACCCTTCAAATTTTCTTCTTTTGTTTCAGTGTCGAAAAGAATTATCTCAATAGATTAAATCTATTTAAATTTTACTATCTCGCCAAATCTCCCAAATCATTTTCACCAAGGTTGAGAAAAATGTCTGTCTGTGTGTGTATGTAGACAAGATTACGCAAAAGCGGTTTGAACTTGAATCATGAAATTTGGTATACGGGAATTATTCAAAATTCGTACCTACAACGTATTGATTTTTTTTCTTCTAAAGTGACCGTAAAAAATAAAGATATATGTTTGATAATTTTTCACATGATTCAAAATTGTATAAAATTGCTATATATAGAATTTCAGCTTATTGAATTGCTGAAAGTACCAGAATTAATTTTTTAACACGTTGACTACCAATCACGCGCCAGCACGTGACTTGGTGTCATCAACAAGGAGACAAACACGCTCTGATTTAATAAATATTATTTATTGATTGTGATTTATAATTTAATGAATTTAAATATAATATATGTTATTTAATCCAATTCAAATTGCGAGATGCTCGAGTGGAGACACTCCAGCTTATTTTTTTATGTGAAATACACTATCTATACATTTTTCTCTATATTTCAATCCCATTTTTTGGGTAGATTACAATGAAAATAGATTTACATACACATATATAAAGTGCTTTCCATTCAATGGCCACAAATCAATATGGTCTATATCTATTAAATCTAAATAAATTATATGATCAAATAAAAAAATTAATCCTTTTTCCTTTTAACGTACATTTATTAATATAAAAGATAAAATCAAAAAAAAAAAAAATTGTGAATGCATTAATTTTATTGATTTGTTATATTATAATTTATTTATTATCAATAGGTTGATTATTATATTTATTTAATAGATTTAATGCATTATTTTATAAAAATAATAACTATATATAGTATATATAAATATAATTGTAGAAGAATATTTATATAGTAGCAGCATCTTTTTGGAATGGCTATTAAAAACAAAATTAAACCATGGTCTACAAATTTAAATGGTAAAAATATTTTAATTGCGTATTGAATAACGTAATATTTTTTCTACATGAATTTTAATTGAAATGCCATCGATACAATATCTTTTAGGATATCAAAATCTTTATCGAATATGGCCAATTATTAATAATAATTTCGAAATTGAAAATTTTTTAAAAATATTTGTTTGGATATTGCGTGTTTGGGGTCTTTATCCATTGATAATAACCTATCCTTATAAGTAGGTATTTATGTTTTTATCTTTAATCTAAGGAAAAATAAATAAATAATATTAACCAAGAAAAACGATGTTTTTAAATTTTTTTTTTGCTTAATTTTACAACATTCATGATAGCTGAGATCTGTACGATGTCAGCTGAACGTGTGCGAAATATTTTGAACAACCATTTTAATATGGAAAGCTGTGTGCAACGTGGGTGCCGCGTTTGCTAACGTTAGACCAAAAACTGCTTCGAAAAACCATTTCTACCGACAATTTAGCGCTGTAGGCGTAATCTACACGAATTTTTGCGACGATTCATAACTGTTGATGAGTCTCAAATTAAATTAAATGTAATTAATTAATTAATTTAATTAATTAACTGAATTAGAACACAGTTATGAGACATGTATCAGTGTTGATGGAGATTATATTGAAAAATATAGCAAAAAAAAAATTTAAAAACATCGTTTTTCTTGGTCAGGCCGGAAACTTTTCACTCCACCCTCGTATATTATAGTATAGTAATTTAAGTTTCTTGGTCAGGCCGGAAACTTTTCACTCATATATATGAAAATAGAAAGAACAAAAAAATCATTTACTTTCTTTCTTAAATTAAATAAATAACATTCGTTAAAATTAAAGATAAATATTGTAAAATATTGTAAAATTTTAAACTATATGTTGATTGAATATATTTAGTTTAATAATGATAATATAATTCTTTTTTAGTATAAGTAAATTTTGGATATTTTATTCAATTGTTCTTCATTTAAGTGTTTTAATCTTTACATGGTTCTGGTCTGAATTAGCATGGCTTTTAAATCTGAAAGGAATCACAATTCAAGATGAAAACTATTCAGATAAATTTGAAGGAACTTTATTAAATATAATGGTTACATTAAATTATATACCAATTATTATTAATCCATTTATTTTATGGCCGGAATGTTCTACGTTAAATATATTTTTTAAAAAATCTAGGAAATTTAATGTAAGTATTATGTATTAAAATTGTATATTAATTATGCATTTATGAATTATAAGGATTATGGATTAGATAGAAATTATTATAAAAGTTCGAGGTCTGTTCAAAAGAAAAGGTGAATTTTGAATTTTCTCGGGCTGTGTACATTTGATTATCGATTTTTTTGTTTTGTTTTTATGTGGGTGTACATATGTTTCAGAAATTATCAGCCATTTTGGATTAGTAGTTTGTTTTTGGCATCTGAAAAAATTAGTCACGTTTTGTGAGTTCTTTGATATTTTACTTTAAAAAAATAGGGAATACTACTAGTTTTGCAACGTTTGCGTGAAACAATACGACTCGACTGATGGAATTGTGGAAAAACAAATCATGGATTCTGCATCACGATAATGCACCAGCTTGGCATTCGACGAGTCTACTTTGCCTAAAAAAAATGTTTGTAAATGGTACAAGCGCTTCTCGAAAGCACACCAAGTTCGATCAAACGTGGTGCATCATGAGTTCTTGCCAACAGGTCGTACAGTTAATAAGAAATGCTAAAAGGAAGTTATGCAACTGATTGGAATTATTGAAAAACAAATCATGGATTTTGTATCACGATGGCCAAAAACAACACCGTATTCATGCCCCAACCACCGTATTCACCAGATTTGCCTCCATGTGTCTTTTTCCTATTCCCAAAATTGAAAAGACTAATAAAAGAAAAGCGTTTTGCCACAATTGATGAGATAAAGCGCATTTCAGAAGTGCTTCGACGAATGGAAGAAACGCTGGCATAAGTGCATTATATCGAAGGGGAATTACTTTGAAGAGGACAAAATGAATATTGATGAATAAATAAATACTTTTCGTAATAATTCAAAATTCACCTTCTCTTTTGAACAGGCCTCTTATATTATATTTATATACACAATATATTTGCAGATCTTGATTTAATAAGTAAACATTGTAATATTGTGTTTAATTTAAAAAAATTATTGAATGTGGAGATTATTTTTTAATTATTTCAAATTTTAACTTGTAGTTATCGTTTCTATTTCTTACTGCAATCATGTAATCTTTTCTTCTTAAAGTCTCTCTTTCTCTATCATTTCCATTTTCTTTTTATCTTTTCATAGTCTTTTTTTTATTATAATCAAAAGTTTTCAATAATTTTATATATTTTATAATAGTTTTCTTTTTTTTAGAAAATTTTCTCACAAACTTTTAAAAAACCTCTTCATTTTCATTTGAATTCTTCATATACAATTTATCTTTGGATAGGAATGCTATGTTTCAATTTATTTTATTATATTATTTATTATTTACAATTTCCAAAATATTTCCAAAATATTATAATGTTTTGTTATTTCTTTTTGGATATGGCACGTTATAATATATTTTTATTATTCTATTTTTTAAATGAATCAATAATTCAAAGTGTGCGCTGCTATGCAGAACTATTGAAACAGGTAAGTGTCCTTTTTTTATGATTATTATTTAAATAAAATAATTATTCATATGAATTTTTCTATGATATTTATCATCTAGCGTTCTCTTATAGTAATTCCAGAGTCTTTGAATTACACTAGCTTGTGTATTACAACTTTTTTTCTTTTTTTTTCATTTTTTAATATACTACTAAACAGGGCCGCCTTATCCACAGGGCTAATTGGGCTATAGCCCTAGGGCGCAAGCCTTCTGGGGACGGCATTTTTTATTGGTTTATATATTTTTACTAACCATTCTGTGTAATTTCTTATGAAAAGGGGCGCAAAATTTTAGGAGCCCACGGGCGCCGAAAATCTTAGGAAGGCCCTGCTAGTAAATTGTCACCTTTAAAACTTTTAGTGAATGCTCATTAAAAAATGTAACTCACTTTATTTAATAAGAATTCATCACTCTTGAAAATATTTTTCTTCTAAGGAACATAACTACTCACTAAAATATTTAAATTATTTAATAATGATAAATGTTTTTTCTTAAGTTGGAACATTTGAACATATGTTCATATAACAGTTTCACCTATATAGTAGTATTCTGTTCAAAAATTTTATGGAAAAATCGAGATAATGGCTTATATGAGTGATTTTTTGACCAAAAACAACCAAATTATATCTTACCAACCATATTCACCGGATTTAGCACCCTGAGACTTTTTTCTGTTTCCAAACTGAAGGGACCTTCGAAAGGACAGTTGTAACGATTGTCGACATAAAGACTTCAACGTTAAAAAATATAACATATATAAGTTGTTTGGAAATTAATTTATTTAAAATTGTCAGGTCATTTTTTCCTTGTTATTTTGAACTTCAGTGAGATTTATTCATTTAAATCTAGTTGGCCCAAGAATCCCTATATTTATCAATTTTGTTGAAATAGCCATTTACAGGTAAAGAATTACTATTTCAACTATAAGGGATTTAGAGTTTGTTTAATAGTTAGAAAACAAATTCTATTTAAAGAGATTGTTTAAATGAATTCGGTAAGGAAATAAATAAGTATAACTAGTTAGTCATATTTTTTGTTTTAATTTTGAAATTAATTAATTTATTCCACTCTTCCTATCCATTAATATCTTCACAAATGGTATAAATTGTTTTTTTTTATCCACAGGAATTAACTACACGATTGAACAATTCTGATATAATTTATAAATACCGATCTTTGTGGATAATATTAAGTGATTTGGCACAAACACCGAGCAATATTTTTACTTATACATACCAGGCATATTTTTTACAATTATTTATGATGACAACATTAAATTTATATCAAATAATACGATTTTTATTATATAATCAGAAATTTGATGATTATTTGTATTCAAGTATGGAATTTATTTTTATGTTTTTAAATTTATATTTATTATGTTTTTCATCTTCAAGGACAACACAACATGTAAGAAATAATTCTATAATATCTATTTATCTATTTTTAGATCCTTACTCTACTCAATCTCCACGAATCATGCATTTTGTTATCAGAAAAAAGTATTTTTAACATGATGTCCGTCCGTCTGTCCGCCTGTCCATTGTATGTCCGTATAGAAGTGTATATATATATATATATATATATATAGAGCCGTTCAAGCTATATATATATATAGCTTGAACGGCTCAACGGATTTGTGATAAAATTTGATATATTTACTTAATGCATCCGTAGCATGAATTCATCAACTTTTGATGTATATTCGGAAACCCGAAGTGGTAGTTTACAAAGAATTAATTTTATATTCATTGTCGGAAAATATTTTACTTAAAATATAGTAGTAATTAGTAATTGAGTAATTAAACCAAAAATAAAAACCAAGATAATATAATTTAGTCATTTTAATTTAAGTTTTAAAAATATTTTTTTTTATACTTTATATATAATATACATAACGTTGTTTGATTTATTTATTTCAAATCGTCGGTCTGTTCTGTGCCACAGCTCATTTTTACTATCTCGCCAGAGATAGTAGTGCGGTCACGAAAATTTTCGATGTCGAGATTTTGGTGTTATTATATGGTTTGAAGGTCGCTGAGTCATTTTAACTAAGGTTGAGAAAAATGTCTGTCTGTCTGTGTGTGTGACAAGATTACGCAAAAACAGTTTGAGCTAGAATCATGAAATTTGGTACACAGGCATGATTCAAAATTTGAGAAATGTAGCTCATCCGGAAGAGGGTTATTACCTACCACGTTTTGATTTTTTTTTCCTCTAAAGTGGCCGAAAAAAAAGAAATATAAGTTTGAAAGTTTTTCACATGATTAAAAATTATATAAAACTGCTATATATACGATTTCAGCTTCATTGAATAGCTAAAAGTAGCTGAATTAATTTTTTAACGTTGACTGCAAATAACGCGCCAGCAAGTGACGTGGTGCCATCAACAAAGAGCCAAATACGCACTAGTTTAATATATATTTATTAATTTTAATTTAAATATAATATATGTTAAAATTCACCAACCTCTTGATCCATTCTAACCAGTACTAAACTACTTGATTTTCTTTTTCAAACTATGTTTAAGAAAGTATACATCTCATGCAATTCAATAATATACACTTCATTCCTGAGATGTCTTATCATTTTTTGTACACAAATATTGAGGTGCATTTTATAATCAAACATTCGAAATGGAAGTAATGCAATATGGTTCATATCAATTTATTATAATGCAATCGAAAATAAATTATAAATTTTAATAATTAAAATTTTTTCGAATAATATATCCTTCGTGAAAAAAGCAACTAAAAATTAAATTTAAACTTGTCATCATTCTTTTTTTGAATTTTAATTGTTTGTCAATTCTTGTCTTGTAGCTACGTTCTGATATCCAAAAATTATTAATTGATTATACTTGTAAACATAAATTAAATAAAATCACCCAAAATAATGTAAGTATAATTAAATTATAAAATACTTGAATATCTATTTAATTTAATATATCTATATTATAAATTCTATTATAGATTATAAGTTTTTTAAGAATTATTGAAATTTATAAGCCTGAAGTGAATCTAGATAACTTTTTTAAAATAAATTCTAAATTAATAATATCTGTAAGTATAAATATTTATTTTATTTAAATATAAATTTTTATGTTTTTTTATTATTATATAAATTATTTATTTTTGAACATTATTATTTATTTAAAGTCATTTATGACTAAAACACTTTGCGATTTTCATTTTTACCGACCGACGATATAGTAAGGGAAGGGTTATTTTCACAACAAATTTCACAAGAGATTTTTTACATATCTTCACGAATCATACACTTTGTATTGGTTTTATCCTCGTGAAAAATCATCTTCATTAGTTTTTTCTTATAAATTCGTTCATTTGACATCATAAAAATATTAAAAAAATATATTATTGATATATGTGATGAATAATTATTTTTTTATGCCGAAAACGGAGGGTCATCCTACGATGACCTTTCATAATTTTTATGGTAAAATAAAAAATGAAATTATTAGAAATTAAATTATAAATTCGTTCATTTTACATCAAAAAAATATTAAAAAAATATATTATTGATATTTGTGATGAATAATTATTTTTTTATACCCAAAACGGAGGGTCATCCTACGATGACCTTTCATAATTTTTACGGTAAAATTAAAAAATGAAATTTTTAGAAAATAAATAATAAATTCGTTTATATTACATCATAAAAATATTAAAAAAATATATTATTGATATTTGTGATGAATAATTATTTTTTTATGCGGAAAACGGAGGGTCATCCTACGATGACCTTTCATAATTTTTACGGTAAAATTAAAAAATGAAATTTTTAGAAAATAAATAATAAATTCGTACATTTTACATCATAAAAATATATTATTGATATTTCTGATGAATAATTATTTTTTTATGCCGAAAACGGAGGGTCATCCTACGCTAACCTTTTAAAATTTTTAGGGTAAAATTAAAAAATGAAATTTTTAGAAAATAAATAATAAATTCGTTCATTTTACATCATAAAAATATATTATTGATATTTCTCATGAAAAATTATTTTTTTATGTCGAAAACGGAGGGTCATCCTACGCTGACCTTTTATAATTTTTAGGGTAAAATTAAAAAATGAAATTTTTAGAAAATAAATAATAAATTCGTTCATTTTACATCATAAAAATATATTATTGATATTTCTCATGAAAAAGTATTTTTTTATGCCGAAAACGGAGGGTCATCCTACGCTGACCTTTTATAATTTTTAGGGTAAAATTAAAAAATGAAATTTTTAGAAAATAAATAATAAATTCGTTCATTTTACATCATAAACATATATTATTGATATTTCTCATGAATAATTATTTTTTTATGCCGAAAACGGAGGGTCATCCTACGCTGACCTTTCATAATTTTTAGGGTAAAAATAAAAAATGAATTTTTTAGAAAATAAATAATAAATTCGTTCATTTTACATCATAAAAATATTTAAAAAATATATTATTGATATTTTTGATGAATAATTATTTTTTTATGCCGAAAACGGAGGGTCATCCTACGCTGACCTTTCATAATTTTTAGGGTAAAATTAAAAAATGAAAGTTTTAGAAAATAAATAATAAATTCGTTCATTTTACATCATAAAAATATATTATTGATATTTCTCATGAAAAATTATTTTTTATGCTGAAAACGGAGGGTCATCCTACGCTAACCTTTTATAATTTTTAGGGTAAAATTAAAAAATGAAATTTTTAGAAAATAAATAATAAATTCGTTCATTTTACATCATAAAAAAATATTATTGATATTTCTCATGAAAAAGTATTTTTTTATGCCGAAAACGGAGGGTCATCCTATGCTGACCTTTATAATTTTTAGGGTAAAATTAATAAGTGAAATTTTTAGAAAATAAATAATAAATTCGTTCATTTTACATCATAAAATTATATTATTGATATTTCTCATGAAAAATTATTTTTTATGCTGAAAACGGAGGGTCATCCTACGCTGACCTTTCATAATTTTTAGGGTAAAAATAAAAAATGAATTTTTTAGAAAATAAATAATAAATTCGTTCATTTTACATCATAAAAATATTTAAAAAATATATTATTGATATTTCTCATGAAAAATTATTTTTTATGCCGAAAACGGAGGGTCATCCTACGCTGACCTTTCATAATTTTTAGGGTAAAATTAAAAAATGAAATTTTTAGAAAATAAATAATAAATTCGTTCATTTTACATCATAAAAATATATTATTGATATTTCTCATGAAAAATTATTTTTTATGCTGAAAACGGAGGGTCATCCTACGCTAACCTTTTATAATTTTTAGGGTAAAATTAAAAAATGAAATTTTTAGAAAATAATTAATAAATTCGTTCATTTTACATCATAAAAATATATTATTGATATTTCTGATGAATAATTATTTTTTTATGCCGAAAACGGAGGGTCATCCTACGCTGACCTTTCATAATTTTTAGGGTAAAATTAAAAAATGAAATTTTTAGAAAATAAATAATAAATTCGTTCATTTTACATCATAAAATTATATTATTGATATTTCTCATGAAAAATTATTTTTTATGCTGAAAACGGAGGGTCATCCTACGCTAACCTTTTATAATTTTTAGGGTAAAATTAAAAAATGAAATTTTTAGAAAATAAATAATAAATTCGTTCATTTTACATCATAAAAATATATTATTGATATTTCTGATGAATAATTATTTTTTTATGCCGAAAACGGAGTGTCATCCTACGCTAACCTTTCATAATTTTTAGGGTAAAAATAAAAAATGTATTTTTTAGAAAATAAATAATAAATTCGTTCATTTTACATCATAAAAATATTTAAAAAATATATTATTGATATTTCTGATGAATAATTATTTTTTTATGCCGAAAACGGAGGGTCATCCTACGCTGACCTTTTATAATTTTTAGGGTAAAATTAAAAAATGAAATTTTTAGAAAATAAATAATAAATTCGTTCATTTTACATCATAAAAATATATTATTGATATTTCTGATGAATAATTATTTTTTTATGCCGAAAACGTAGGGTCAGCCTACGCTAACCTTTCATAATTTTTAGGGTAAAATTAAAAAATGAAATTTTTAGAAAATAAATAATAAATTCGTTCATTTTACATCATAAATAAATATTATTGATATTTCTCATGAAAAAGTATTTTTTTATGCCGAAAACGGAGGGTCATCCTATGCTGACCTTTCATAATTTTTAGGGTAAAATTAAAAAATGAAATTTTAAGAAAATAAATAATAAATTCGTTCATTTTACATCATAAAATTATATTATTGATATTTCTAATGAAAAATTATTTTTTATGCCGAAAACGGAGGGTCATCCTAGGCTGACCTTTCATAATTTTTAGGGTAAAATTAAAAAATGAAATTTTTAGAAAATAAATAATAAATTCGTTCATTTTACATCATAAAAATATATTATTGATATTTCTGATGAATAATTATTTTTTTATGCCGAAAACGGAGGGTCATCCTACGCTGACCTTTCATAATTTTTAGGGTAAAAATAAAAAATGAATTTTTTAGAAAATAAATAATAAATTCGTTCATTTTACATCATAAAAATATTTAAAAAATATATTATTGATATTTCTGATGAATAATTATTTTTTTATGCCGAAAACGGAGGGTTATCCTACGCTGACCTTTCATAATTTTTAGGGTAAAATTAAAAAATGAAATTTTTAGAAAATAAATAATAAATTCGTTCATTTTACATCATAAAAATATATTATTGATATTTCTGATGAATAATTATTTTTTTATGCCGAAAACGGAGTGTCATCCTACGCTAACCTTTCATAATTTTTAGGGTAAAAATAAAAAATGTATTTTTTAGAAAATAAATAATAAATTCGTTCATTTTACATCATAAAAATATTTAAAAAATATATTATTGATATTTCTGATGAATAATTATTTTTTTATGCCGAAAACGGAGGGTCATCCTACGCTGACCTTTTATAATTTTTAGGGTAAAATTAAAAAATGAAATTTTTAGAAAATAAATAATAAATTCGTTCATTTTACATCATAAAAATATATTATTGATATTTCTGATGAATAATTATTTTTTTATGCCGAAAACGTAGGGTCAGCCTACGCTAACCTTTCATAATTTTTAGGGTAAAATTAAAAAATGAAATTTTTAGAAAATAAATAATAAATTCGTTCATTTTACATCATAAAAAAATATTATTGATATTTCTCATGAAAAAGTATTTTTTTATGCCGAAAACGGAGGGTCATCCTATGCTGACCTTTCATAATTTTTAGGGTAAAATTAAAAAATGAAATTTTAAGAAAATAAATAATAAATTCGTTCATTTTACATCATAAAATTATATTATTGATATTTCTCATGAAAAATTATTTTTTATGCCGAAAACGGAGGGTCATCCTACGCTGACCTTTCATAATTTTTAGGGTAAAATTAAAAAATGAAATTTTTAGAAAATAAATAATAAATTCGTTCATTTTACATCATAAAAATATATTATTGATATTTCTCATGAAAAATTATTTTTTTATGCCGAAAACGGAGGGTCATCCTACGCTAACCTTTCATAATTTTTAGGGTAAAAATAAAAAATGAATTTTTTAGAAAATAAATAATAAATTCGTTCATTTTACATCATAAAAATATCTAAAAAATATATTATTGATATTTCTGATGAATAATTATTTTTTTATGCCGAAAACGGAGGGTCATCCTACGCTGACCTTTCATAATTTTTAGGGTAAAAATAAAAAATGAATTTTTTAGAAAATAAATAATAAATTCGTTCATTTTACATCATAAAAATATATTATTGATATTTCTCATGAAAAATTATTTTTTATGCTGAAAACGGAGGGTCATCCTACGCTAACCTTTTATAATTTTTAGGGTAAAATTAAAAAATGAAATTTTTAGAAAATAAATAATAAATTCGTTCATTTTACATCATAAAAATATATTATTGATATTTCTGATGAATAATTAATTTTTTATGCCGAAAACGGAGGGTCATCCTACGCTGACCTTTCATAATTTTTAGGGTAAAATTAAAAAATGAAATTTTTAGAAAATAAATAATAAATTCGTTCATTTTACATCATAAAAATATATTATTGATATTTCTCATGAAAAATTATTTTTTTATGCCGAAAACGGAGGGTCATCCTACGCTGACCTTTCATAATTTTTAGGGTAAAATTAAAAAATGAAATTTTTAGAAAATAAATAATAAATTCGTTCATTTTACATCATAAAAAAATATTATTGATATTTCTCATGAAAAAGTATTTTTTTATGCCGAAAACGGAGGGTCATCCTATGCTGACCTTTCATAATTTTTAGGGTAAAATTAAAAAATGAAATTTTAAGAAAATAAATAATAAATTCGTTCATTTTACATCATAAAATTATATTATTGATATTTCTCATGAAAAATTATTTTTTATGCCGAAAACGGAGGGTCATCCTACGCTGACCTTTCATAATTTTTAGGGTAAAATTAAAAAATGAAATTTTTAGAAAATAAATAATAAATTCGTTCATTTTACATCATAAAAATATATTATTGATATTTCTGATGAATAATTATTTTTTTATGCCGAAAACGGAGGGTCATCCTACGCTGACCTTTCATAATTTTTAGGGTAAAATTAAAAAATGAATTTTTTAGAAAATAAATAATAAATTCGTTCATTTTACATCATAAAAATATATTATTGATATTTTTCATGAATAATTATTTTTTTATGCCGAAAACGGAGGGTCATCCTACGCTGACCTTTTATAATTTTTAGGGTAAAATTAAAAAATGAAATTTTTAGAAAATAAATAATAAATTCGTTCATTTTACATCATAAAAATATATTATTGATATTTCTGATGAATAATTATTTTTTTATGCCGAAAACGGAGGGTCATCCTACGCTGACCTTTCATAATTTTTAGGGTAAAAATAAAAAATGAATTTTTTAGAAAATAAATAATAAATTCGTTCATTTTACATCATAAAAATATTTAAAAAATATATTATTGATATTTCTGATGAATAATTATTTTTTTATGCCGAAAACGGAGGGTTATCCTACGCTGACCTTTCATAATTTTTAGGGTAAAATTAAAAAATGAAATTTTTAGAAAATAAATAATAAATTCGTTCATTTTACATCATAAAAATATATTATTGATATTTCTCATGAAAAATTATTTTTTATGCTGAAAACGGAGGGTCATCCTACGCTAACCTTTTATAATTTTTAGGGTAAAATTAAAAAATGAAATTTTTAGAAAATAAATAATAAATTCGTTCATTTTACATCATAAAAATATATTATTGATATTTCTGATGAAAAATTATTTTTTATGCTGAAAACGGAGGGTCATCCTACGCTAACCTTTTATAATTTTTAGGGTAAAATTAAAAAATGAAAATTTTAGAAAATAAATAATAAATTCGTTCATTTTACATCATAAAAAAATATTATTGATATTTCTCATGAAAAAGTATTTTTTTATGCCGAAAACGGAGGGTCATCCTATGCTGACCTTTATAATTTTTAGGGTAAAATTAAAAAGTGAAATTTTTAGAAAATAAATAATAAATTCGTTCATTTTACATCAAAAAAAAATATTATTGATATTTCTCATGAAAAAGTATTTTTTTATGCCGAAAACGGAGGGTCATCCTATGCTGACCTTTATAATTTTTAGGGTAAAATTAAAAAGTGAAATTTTTAGAAAATAAATAATAAATTCGTTCATTTTACATCATAAAATTATATTATTGATATTTCTCATGAAAAATTATTTTTTATGCTGAAAACGGAAGGTCATCCTACGCTGACCTTTTATAATTTTTAGGGTAAAATTAAAAAATGAAATTTTTAGAAAATAAATAATAAATTCGTTCATTTTACATCATAAACATATATTATTGATATTTCTCATGAATAATTATTTTTTTATGCCGAAAACGGAGGGTCATCCTACGCTGACCTTTTATAATTTTTAGGGTAAAATTAAAAAATGAAATTTTTAGAAAATAAATAATAAATTCGTTTATTTTACATCATAAAAATATATTATTGATATTTCTCATGAAAAATTATTTTTTATGCTGAAAACGGAGGGTCATCCTACGCTAACCTTTTATAATTTTTAGGGTAAAATTAAAAAATGAAATTTTTAGAAAATAAATAATAAATTCGTTCATTTTACATCATAAAAATATATTATTGATATTTCTGATGAATAATTATTTTTTTATGCCGAAAACGGAGGGTCATCCTACGCTAACCTTTCATAATTTTTAGGGTAAAAATAAAAAATGAATTTTTTAGAAAATAAATAATAAATTCGTTCATTTTACATCATAAAAATATCTAAAAAATATATTATTGATATTTCTGATGAATAATTATTTTTTTATGCCGAAAACGGAGGGTCATCCTACGCTGACCTTTCATAATTTTTAGGGTAAAAATAAAAAATGAATTTTTTAGAAAATAAATAATAAATTCGTTCATTTTACATCATAAAAATATATTATTGATATTTCTCATGAAAAATTATTTTTTATGCTGAAAACGGAGGGGGGTCATCCTACGCTAACCTTTTATAATTTTTAGGGTAAAATTAAAAAATGAAATTTTTAGAAAATAAATAATAAATTCGTTCATTTTACATCATAAAAATATATTATTGATATTTCTGATGAATAATTATTTTTTTATGCCGAAAACGGAGGGTCATCCTACGCTGACCTTTCATAATTTTTAGGGTAAAATTAAAAAATGAAATTTTTAGAAAATAAATAATAAATTCGTTCATTTTACATCATAAAAATATATTATTGATATTTCTCATGAAAAATTATTTTTTTATGCCGAAAACGGAGGGTCATCCTACGCTGACCTTTCATAATTTTTAGGGTAAAATTAAAAATGAAATTTTTAGAAAATAAATAATAAATTCGTTCATTTTACATCATGAAATATATTATTTATATTTCTGATGAATAATTATTTTTTTATGCCGAAAACGGAGGGTCATCCTACGCTGACCTTTTATAATTTTAGGGTAAAATTAAAAAATGAAATTTTAGAAAATAAATAATAAATTCGTTCATTTTACATCATAAAAATATATTATTGATATTTCTGATGAATAATTATCTTTTTATGCCGAAAACGGAGGGTCATCCTACGCTGACCTTTCATAATTTTTAGGGTAAAAATAAAAATGAGTTTTTTAGAAAATAAATAATAAATTCGTTCATTTTACATCATAAAAATATTTAAAAAATATATTATTGATATTTCTGATGAATAATTATTTTTTTATGCCGAAAACGGAGGGTCATCCTACGCTGACCTTTCATAATTTTTAGGGTAAAATTAAAAAATGAATTTTTTAGAAAATAAATAATAAATTCGTTCATTTTACATCATAAAAATATATTATTGATATTTTTCATGAATAATTATTTTTTTATGCCGAAAACGGAGGGTCATCCTACGCTGACCTTTTATAATTTTTAGGGTAAAATTAAAAAATGAAATTTTTAGAAAATAAATAATAAATTCGTTCATTTTACATCATAAAAATATATTATTGATATTTCTGATGAATAATTATTTTTTATGCCGAAAACGGAGGGTCATCCTACGCTGACCTTTCATAATTTTTAGGGTAAAAATAAAAAATGAATTTTTTAGAAAATAAATAATAAATTCGTTCATTTTACATCATAAAATATATTATTGATATTTCTCATGAAAAATTATTTTTTATGCTGAAAACGGAGGGTCATCCTACGCTAACCTTTTATAATTTTTAGGGTAAAATTAAAAAATGAAATTTTTAGAAAATAAATAATAAATTCGTTCATTTTACATCATAAAAATATATTATTGATATTTCTGATGAATAATTATTTTTTTATGCCGAAAACGGAGGGTCATCCTACGCTGACCTTTCATAATTTTTAGGGTAAAATTAAAAAATGAAATTTTTAGAAAATAAATAATAAATTCGTTCATTTTACATCATAAAAATATATTATTGATATTTCTCATGAAAAATTATTTTTTTATGCCGAAAACGGAGGGTCATCCTACGCTGACCTTTCATAATTTTTAGGGTAAAATTAAAAAATGAAATTTTTAGAAAATAAATAATAAATTCGTTCATTTTACATCATGAAAATATATTATTTATATTTCTGATGAATAATTATTTTTTTATGCCGAAAACGGAGGGTCATCCTACGCTGACCTTTTATAATTTTTAGGGTAAAATTAAAAAATGAAATTTTTAGAAAATAAATAATAAATTCGTTCATTTTACATCATAAAAATATATTATTGATATTTCTGATGAATAATTATCTTTTTATGCCGAAAACGGAGGGTCATCCTACGCTGACCTTTTATAATTTTTAGGGTAAAATTAAAAAATGAGTTTTTTAGAAAATAAATAATAAATTCGTTCATTTTACATCATAAAAATATTTAAAAAATATATTATTGATATTTCTGATGAATAATTATTTTTTTATGCCGAAAACGGAGGGTCATCCTACGCTGACCTTTCATAATTTTTAGGGTAAAAATAAAAAATGAATTTTTTAGAAAATAAATAATAAATTCGTTCATTTTACATCATAAAAATATTTAAAAAATATATTATTGATATTTCTGATGAATAATTATTTTTTTATGCCGAAAACGGAGGGTCATCCTACGCTGACCTTTCATAATTTTTAGGGTAAAATTAAAAAATGAAATTTTTAGAAAATAAATAATAAATTCGTTCATTTTACATCATAAAAATATATTATTGATATTTCTCATGAAAAATTATTTTTTATGCTGAAAACGGAGGGTCATCCTACGCTAACCTTTTATAATTTTTAGGGTAAAATTAAAAAATGAAATTTTTAGAAAATAAATAATAAATTCGTTCATTTTACATCATAAAAATATATTATTGATATTTCTGATGAATAATTATTTTTTTATGCCGAAAACGGAGGGTCATCCTACGCTAACCTTTCATAATTTTTAGGGTAAAAATAAAAAATGAATTTTTTAGAAAATAAATAATAAATTCGTTCATTTTACATCATAAAAATATTTAAAAAATATATTATTGATATTTCTGATGAATAATTATTTTTTTATGCCGAAAACGGAGGGTCATCCTACGCCTACCTTTCATAATTTTTAGGGTAAAATTAAAAAATGAAATTTTTAGAAAATAAATAATAAATTCCATCATTTTACATCATAAAAATATATTATTGATATTTCTCATGAAAAATTATTTTTTTATGCCGAAAACGGATGGTCATCCTAAGCTGACCTTTCATAATTTTTAGGGTAAAATTAAAAAATGAATTTTTTAGAAAATAAATAATAAATTCGTTCATTTTACATCATAAAAATATATTATTGATATTTCTCATGAATAATTATTTTTTTATGCCGAAAACGGAGGGTCATCCTACGCTGACCTTTTATAATTTTTAGGGTAAAATTAAAAAATGAAATTTTTAGATAATAAATAATAAATTCGATCATTTTACATCAAAAAAATATATTATTGATATTTCTCATGAAAATTTTTTTTTTATGCCGAAAACGGAGGGTCAACCTACGCTGACCTTTCAAAATTTTTAGGGTAAAATTTAAAAATGAAATTTTTAGAAAATAAATAATAAATTCGTTCATTTTACATCATAAAAATATATTATTGATATTTCTCATGAAAAATTATTTTTTCATGCCGAAAACGGAGGGTCATCCTACGCTGACCTTTCAAAATTTTTAGGGTAAAATTAAAAAATGAAATTTTTAGAAAATAAATAATAAATTCGTTCATTTTACTTCATAAGAATATATTATTGATATTTCTCATGAAAAATTATTTTTTTATGCCGAAAACGTATGGTCATCCTACGCTAACCTTTCATAATTTTTAGGGTAAAATTAAAAAATGAAATTTTTAGAAAATAAATAATAAATTCGTTCATTTTACATCATAAAAATATATTATTGATATTTCTGATGGATAATTATATTTTTATGCCGAAAACGGAGGGTCATCCTACGCTGACCTTTCAAAATTTTTAGGGTAAAATTAAAAAATGAATTTTTTAGAAAATAAATAATAATTTCGTTCATTTTACATCATAAAAATTTATTATTGATATTTCTCATGAATAATTTTTTTTTTATGCCGAAAACGGAGGGTCATCCTACGCTGACCTTTTATAATTTTTAGGGTAAAATTAAAAAATGAAATTTTTAGAAAATAAATAATAATTTCGTTCATTTTACATCATAAGAATATATTATTGATATTTCTGATGGATAATTATATTTTTATGCCGACAACGGAGGGTCATCCTACGCTGACCTTTCATAATTTTAAGGGTAAAATTAAAAAATGAATTTTTTAGAAAATAAATAATAAATTCGTTCATTTTACATCATAAAAATATATTATTGATATTTCTCATGAAAAATTTTTTTTTTATGCCGAAAACGGAGGGTCATCCTACGCTGACCTTTCATAATTTTTAGGGTAAAATTAAAAAATGAAATTTTTAGAAAATAAATAATAAATTCGTTCATTTTACATCATAAGAATATATTATTGATATTTCTGATGAATAATTATTTTTTTATGCCGAAAACGGAGGGTCATGCTGACCTTTTATAATATTTAGGGTAAAATTAAAAAATGAAATTTTTAGATAATAAATAATAAATTCGATCATTTTACATCAAAAAAATATATTATTGATATTTCTCATGAAAATTTTTTTTTTATGCCGAAAACGGAGGGTCATCCTACGCCTACCTTTCATAATTTTTAGGGTAAAATTAAAAAATGAAATTTTTAGAAAATAAATAATAAATTCCATCATTTTACATCATAAAAATATATTATTGATATTTCTCATGAAAAATTATTTTTTTATGCCGAAAACGGATGGTCATCCTAAGCTGACCTTTCATAATTTTTAGGGTAAAATTAAAAAATGAATTTTTTAGAAAATAAATAATAAATTCGTTCATTTTACATCATAAAAATATATTATTGATATTTCTCATGAATAATTATTTTTTTATGCCGAAAACGGAGGGTCATCCTACGCTGACCTTTTATAATTTTTAGGGTAAAATTAAAAAATGAAATTTTTAGATAATAAATAATAAATTCGATCATTTTACATCAAAAAAATATATTATTGATATTTCTCATGAAAATTTTTTTTTTATGCCGAAAACGGAGGGTCAACCTACGCTGACCTTTCAAAATTTTTAGGGTAAAATTTAAAAATGAAATTTTTAGAAAATAAATAATAAATTCGTTCATTTTACATCATAAAAATATATTATTGATATTTCTCATGAAAAATTATTTTTTCATGCCGAAAACGGAGGGTCATCCTACGCTGACCTTTCAAAATTTTTAGGGTAAAATTAAAAAATGAAATTTTTAGAAAATAAATAATAAATTCGTTCATTTTACATCATAAGAATATATTATTGATATTTCTCATGAAAAATTATTTTTTTATGCCGAAAACGTATGGTCATCCTACGCTAACCTTTCATAATTTTTAGGGTAAAATTAAAAAATGAAATTTTTAGAAAATAAATAATAAATTCGTTCATTTTACATCATAAAAATATATTATTGATATTTCTGATGGATAATTATATTTTTATGCCGAAAACGGAGGGTCATCCTACGCTGACCTTTCAAAATTTTTAGGGTAAAATTAAAAAATGAATTTTTTAGAAAATAAATAATAATTTCGTTCATTTTACATCATAAAAATTTATTATTGATATTTCTCATGAATAATTATTTTTTTATGCCGAAAACGGAGGGTCATCCTACGCTGACCTTTTATAATTTTTAGGGTAAAATTAAAAAATGAAATTTTTAGAAAATAAATAATAATTTCGTTCATTTTACATCATAAGAATATATTATTGATATTTCTGATGGATAATTATATTTTTATGCCGACAACGGAGGGTCATCCTACGCTTACCTTTCATAATTTTTAGGGTAAAATTAAAAAATGAATTTTTTAGAAAATAAATAATAAATTCGTTCATTTTACATCATAAAAATATATTATTGATATTTCTCATGAAAAATTTTTTTTTTATGCCGAAAACGGAGGGTCATCCTACGCTGACCTTTCATAATTTTTAGGGTAAAATTAAAAAATGAAATTTTTAGAAAATAAATAATAAATTCGTTCATTTTACATCATAAGAATATATTATTAATATTTCTGATGAATAATTATTTTTTTATGCCGAAAACGGAGGGTCATGCTGACCTTTTATAATATTTAGGGTAAAATTAAAAAATGAAATTTTTAGATAATAAATAATAAATTCGATCATTTTACATCAAAAAAATATATTATTGATATTTCTCATGAAAATTTTTTTTTTATGCCGAAAACGGAGGGTCATCCTACGCCTACCTTTCATAATTTTTAGGGTAAAATTAAAAAATGAAATTTTTAGAAAATAAATAATTAATTCCATCATTTTACATCATAAAAATATATTATTGATATTTCTCATGAAAAATTATTTTTTTATGCCGAAAACGGAGGGTCATCCTACGCTGACCTTTTATAATTTTTAGGGTAAAATTAAAAAATGAAATTTTTAGAAAATAAATAATAATTTCGTTCATTTTACATCATAAGAATATATTATTGATATTTCTGATGGATAATTATATTTTTATGCCGACAACGGAGGGTCATCCTACGCTGACCTTTTATAATTTTTAGGGTAAAATTAAAAAATGAATTTTTTAGAAAATAAATAATAAATTCGTTCATTTTACATCATAAAAATATATTATTGATATTTCTCATGAAAAATTTTTTTTTTATGCCGAAAACGGAGGGTCATCCTACGCTGACCTTTTATAATTTTTAGGGTAAATTAAATTAAATAATAATAAATAATAATCATTTTACATCAAAAAAATATATTATTGATATTTCTCATGAAAATTTTTTTTTTATGCCGAAAACGGAGGGTCAACCTACGCTGACCTTTCAAAATTTTTAGGGTAAAATTTAAAAATGAAATTTTTAGAAAATAAATAATAAATTCGTTCATTTTACATCATAAAAATATATTATTGATATTTCTCATGAAAAATTATTTTTTCATGCCGAAAACGGAGGGTCATCCTACGCTGACCTTTCAAAATTTTTAGGGTAAAATTAAAAAATGAAATTTTTAGAAAATAAATAATAAATTCGTTCATTTTACATCATAAGAATATATTATTGATATTTCTCATAAAAAATTATTTTTTTATGCCGAAAACGTATGGTCATCCTACGCTAACCTTTCATAATTTTTAGGGTAAAATTAAAAAATGAAATTTTTAGAAAATAAATAATAAATTCGTTCATTTTACATCATAAAAATATATTATTGATATTTCTGATGGATAATTATATTTTTATGCCGAAAACGGAGGGTCATCCTACGCTGACCTTTCAAAATTTTTAGGGTAAAATTAAAAAATGAATTTTTTAGAAAATAAATAATAATTTCGTTCATTTTACATCATAAAAATTTATTATTGATATTTCTCATGAATAATTATTTTTTTATGCCGAAAACGGAGGGTCATCCTACGCTGACCTTTTATAATTTTTAGGGTAAAATTAAAAAATGAAATTTTTAGAAAATAAATAATAATTTCGTTCATTTTACATCATAAGAATATATTATTGATATTTCTGATGGATAATTATATTTTTATGCCGACAACGGAGGGTCATCCTACGCTGACCTTTCATAATTTTTAGGGTAAAATTAAAAAATGAATTTTTTAGAAAATAAATAATAAATTCGTTCATTTTACATCATAAAAATATATTATTGATATTTCTCATGAAAAATTTTTTTTTTATGCCGAAAACGGAGGGTCATCCTACGCTGACCTTTCATAATTTTTAGGGTAAAATTAAAAAATGAAATTTTTAGAAAATAAATAATAAATTCGTTCATTTTACATCATAAGAATATATTATTGATATTTCTGATGAATAATTATTTTTTTATGCCGAAAACGGAGGGTCATGCTGACCTTTTATAATATTTAGGGTAAAATTAAAAAATGAAATTTTTAGATAATAAATAATAAATTCGATCATTTTACATCAAAAAAATATATTATTGATATTTCTCATGAAAATTTTTTTTTTATGCCGAAAACGGAGGGTCATCCTACGCCTACCTTTCATAATTTTTAGGGTAAAATTAAAAAATGAAATTTTTAGAAAATAAATAATAAATTCCATCATTTTACATCATAAAAATATATTATTGATATTTCTCATGAAAAATTATTTTTTTATGCCGAAAACGGATGGTCATCCTAAGCTGACCATTCATAATTTTTAGGGTAAAATTAAAAAATGAAATTTTTAGAAAATAAATAATAAATTCGTTCATTTTACATCATAAAAATATATTATTGATATTTCTCATGAATAATTATTTTTTTATGCCGAAAACGGAGGGTCATCCTACGCTGACCTTTTATAATTTTTAGGGTAAAATTAAAAAATGAAATTTTTAGATAATAAATAATAAATTCGATCATTTTACATCAAAAAAATATATTATTGATATTTCTCATGAAAATTTTTTTTTTATGCCGAAAACGGAGGGTCAACCTACGCTGACCTTTCAAAATTTTTAGGGTAAAATTTAAAAATGAAATTTTTAGAAAATAAATAATAAATTCGTTCATTTTACATCATAAAAATATATTATTGATATTTCTCATGAAAAATTATTTTTTCATGCCGAAAACGGAGGGTCATCCTACGCTGACCTTTCAAAATTTTTAGGGTAAAATTAAAAAATGAAATTTTTAGAAAATAAATAATAAATTCGTTCATTTTACATCATAAGAATATATTATTGATATTTCTCATGAAAAATTATTTTTTTATGCCGAAAACGTATGGTCATCCTACGCTAACCTTTCATAATTTTTAGGGTAAAATTAAAAAATGAAATTTTTAGAAAATAAATAATAAATTCGTTCATTTTAAATCATAAAAATATATTATTGATATTTCTGATGGATAATTATATTTTTATGCCGAAAACGGAGGGTCATCCTACGCTGACCTTTCAAAATTTTTAGGGTAAAATTAAAAAATGAATTTTTTAGAAAATAAATAATAATTTCGTTCATTTTACATCATAAAAATTTATTATTGATATTTCTCATGAATAATTATTTTTTTATGCCGAAAACGGAGGGTCATCCTACGCTGACCTTTTATAATTTTTAGGGTAAAATTAAAAAATGAAATTTTTAGAAAATAAATAATAATTTCGTTCATTTTACATCATAAGAATATATTATTGATATTTCTGATGGATAATTATATTTTTATGCCGACAACGGAGGGTCATCCTACGCTGACCTTTCATAATTTTTAGGGTAAAATTAAAAAATGAATTTTTTAGAAAATAAATAATAAATTCGTTCATTTTACATCATAAAAATATATTATTGATATTTCTCATGAAAAATTTTTTTTTTATGCCGAAAACGGAGGGTCATCCTACGCTGACCTTTCATAATTTTTAGGGTAAAATTAAAAAATGAAATTTTTAGAAAATAAATAATAAATTCGTTCATTTTACATCATAAGAATATATTATTGATATTTCTGATGAATAATTATTTTTTTATGCCGAAAACGGAGGGTCATGCTGACCTTTTATAATATTTAGGGTAAAATTAAAAAATGAAATTTTTAGATAATAAATAATAAATTCGATCATTTTACATCAAAAAAATATATTATTGATATTTCTCATGAAAATTTTTTTTTTATGCCGAAAACGGAGGGTCATCCTACGCCTACCTTTCATAATTTTTAGGGTAAAATTAAAAAATGAAATTTTTAGAAAATAAATAATAAATTCCATCATTTTACATCATAAAAATATATTATTGATATTTCTCATGAAAAATTATTTTTTTATGCCGAAAACGGATGGTCATCCTAAGCTGACCATTCATAATTTTTAGGGTAAAATTAAAAAATGAAATTTTTAGAAAATAAATAATAAATTCGTTCATTTTACATCATAAAAATATATTATTGATATTTCTCATGAATAATTATTTTTTTATGCCGAAAACGGAGGGTCATCCTACGCTGACCTTTTATAATTTTTAGGGTAAAATTAAAAAATGAAATTTTTAGATAATAAATAATAAATTCGATCATTTTACATCAAAAAAATATATTATTGATATTTATCATGAAAATTTTTTTTTTATGCCGAAAACGGAGGGTCAACCTACGCTGACCTTTCAAAATTTTTAGGGTAAAATTTAAAAATGAAATTTTTAGAAAATAAATAATAAATTCGTTCATTTTACATCATAAAAATATATTATTGATATTTCTCATGAAAAATTATTTTTTCATGCCGAAAACGGAGGGTCATCCTACGCTGACCTTTCAAAATTTTTAGGGTAAAATTAAAAAATGAAATTTTTAGAAAATAAATAATAAATTCGTTCATTTTACATCATAAGAATATATTATTGATATTTCTCATGAAAAATTATTTTTTTATGCCGAAAACGTATGGTCATCCTACGCTAACCTTTCATAATTTTTAGGGTAAAATTAAAAAATGAAATTTTTAGAAAATAAATAATAAATTCGTTCATTTTAAATCATAAAAATATATTATTGATATTTCTGATGGATAATTATATTTTTATGCCGAAAACGGAGGGTCATCCTACGCTGACCTTTCAAAATTTTTAGGGTAAAATTAAAAAATGAATTTTTTAGAAAATAAATAATAATTTCGTTCATTTTACATCATAAAAATTTATTATTGATATTTCTCATGAATAATTATTTTTTTATGCCGAAAACGGAGGGTCATCCTACGCTGACCTTTTATAATTTTTAGGGTAAAATTAAAAAATGAAATTTTTAGAAAATAAATAATAATTTCGTTCATTTTACATCATAAGAATATATTATTGATATTTCTGATGGATAATTATATTTTTATGCCGACAACGGAGGGTCATCCTACGCTTACCTTTCATAATTTTTAGGGTAAAATTAAAAAATGAAATTTTTCGAAAATAAATAATAAATTCGTTCATTTTACATCATAAGAATATATTATTGATTTTTCTCATGAAAAATTATTTTTTTATGCCGAAAACGGAGGGTCATGCTGACCTTTTATAATATTTAGGGTAAAATTAAAAAATGAAATTTTTAGATAATAAATAATAAATTCGATCATTTTACATCAAAAAAATATATTATTGATATTTCTCATGAAAATTTTTTTTTTATGCCGAAAACGGAGGGTCATCCTACGCCTACCTTTCATAATTTTTAGGGTAAAATTAAAAAATGAAATTTTTAGAAAATAAATAATAAATTCCATCATTTTACATCATAAAAATATATTATTGATATTTCTCATGAAAAATTATTTTTTTATGCCGAAAACGGATGGTCATCCTAAGCTGACCTTTCATAATTTTTAGGGTAAAATTAAAAAATGAATTTTTTAGAAAATAAATAATAAATTCGTTCATTTTACATCATAAAAATATATTATTGATATTTCTCATGAATAATTATTTTTTTATGCCGAAAACGGAGGGTCATCCTACCCTGACCTTTTATAATTTTTAGGGTAAAATTAAAAAATGAAATTTTTAGATAATAAATAATAAATTCGATCATTTTACATCAAAAAAATATATTATTGATATTTCTCATGAAAATTTTTTTTTTATGCCGAAAACGGAGGGTCAACCTTCGCTGACCTTTCAAAATTTTTAGGGTAAAATTTAAAAATGAAATTTTTAGAAAATAAATAATAAATTCGTTCATTTTACATCATAAAAATATATTATTGATATTTCTCATGAAAAATTATTTTTTCATGCCGAAAACGGAGGGTCATCCTACGCTGACCTTTCAAAATTTTTAGGGTAAAATTAAAAAATGAAATTTTTAGAAAATAAATAATAAATTCGTTCATTTTACATCATAAGAATATATTATTGATATTTCTCATGAAAAATTATTTTTTTATGCCGAAAACGTATGGTCATCCTACGCTAACCTTTCATAATTTTTAGGGTAAAATTAAAAAATGAAATTTTTAGAAAATAAATAATAAATTCGTTCATTTTACATCATAAAAATATATTATTGATATTTCTGATGGATAATTATATTTTTATGCCGAAAACGGAGGGTCATCCTACGCTGACCTTTCAAAATTTTTAGGGTAAAATTAAAAAATGAATTTTTTAGAAAATAAATAATAATTTCGTTCATTTTACATCATAAAAATTTATTATTGATATTTCTCATGAATAATTATTTTTTTATGCCGAAAACGGAGGGTCATCCTACGCTGACCTTTTATAATTTTTAGGGTAAAATTAAAAAATGAAATTTTTAGAAAATAAATAATAATTTCGTTCATTTTACATCATAAGAATATATTATTGATATTTCTGATGGATAATTATATTTTTATGCCGACAACGGAGGGTCATCCTACGCTGACCTTTCATAATTTTTAGGGTAAAATTAAAAAATGAATTTTTTAGAAAATAAATAATAAATTCGTTCATTTTACATCATAAAAATATATTATTGATATTTCTCATGAAAAATTTTTTTTTTATGCCGAAAACGGAGGGTCATCCTACGCTGACCTTTCATAATTTTTAGGGTAAAATTAAAAAATGAAATTTTTAGAAAATAAATAATAAATTCGTTCATTTTACATCATAAGAATATATTATTGATATTTCTGATGAATAATTATTTTTTTATGCCGAAAACGGAGGGTCATGCTGACCTTTTATAATATTTAGGGTAAAATTAAAAAATGAAATTTTTAGATAATAAATAATAAATTCGATCATTTTACATCAAAAAAATATATTATTGATATTTCTCATGAAAATTTTTTTTTTATGCCGAAAACGGAGGGTCATCCTACGCCTACCTTTCATAATTTTTAGGGTAAAATTAAAAAATGAAATTTTTAGAAAATAAATAATAAATTCCATCATTTTACATCATAAAAATATATTATTGATATTTCTCATGAAAAATTATTTTTTTATGCCGAAAACGGATGGTCATCCTAAGCTGACCTTTCATAATTTTTAGGGTAAAATTAAAAAATGAAATTTTTAGAAAATCTATATATATAAAGGAGACTGTTTGTATGTATGTATGTAATTCGTTTACTTTTTTGCTGTCATAGTTTAATATGTTAAAATGTAAGTTATTTACATTTTAACATAAAATAGAAAATATATTATTTAAGGATTAAAGAATAAAAATAGAAAGTAAATTAGTGAATATTTTAAAAATTAGACAATTTGTGGAAATTGAAATAACTAAGAAATGAGAGGAGGAGGGGATGAGGAGAGAGGTGAGAGTGTGTGTGAGCGGGAGAGAGAGAGATTTAAAGTTTATATATAGTTCTCCGTGTTCATTCAAGAGCCAGGCGTGGCCCACTGACTGGCGGACTCATTTTACACAATGTAGGGATTCCCAATCAAAGAATTATTATAAATTTTAACTTTTTATTTTAAATTCTAATATTCAAATATCATTTCAATTAAATAATGTATTCTAAAAGTTCTCATTTTAATTAATATAATAAAATATTTAAATCATATTTAACTTAAATTATTTTGTATTTATTCTTTCCATATTTGAATAGGTACTTCTTTTATTTTAAGGGAGGGAATTAACTATGATCTAAAAAAATTAATAAATGAACTTAATAATAAAAAATCAAATAAATCCATTAATTTAAATTAATACTATTAATGAATGTATATATTGTTAATTTATCTTTAGTTTTATCAATACTTTTATACCGTTAATTTTTATAAATTAATTTTTATAAATTGCCTCAAGTCTCTAACTTTGCATTTTCTCTAATTTTATTATAATTAAAAATATTCAATAAAAATCAAACAATGAAATTAAAATATCGAAATGAAATGATCAAGAAATATTATACTCTATTATAACATATACAATACTTATAAACTATAGGCGGAGGAAATATTAGACGATATCATTGCGGGTTCATGCCAAATCGATCAACATTAATTAAGATATTTTCATTATGACAGATATTAAAAAAACCGCGAATTCAATATCTCTGTTCACTAATTATTTGTAGACTTTAGTAAAACCTACGCATGACTCAATAGATCTGGATAAACTTTTTCAAATTTTGATCTTAAAATTTATCTTGAAGGTAGTAAAGAAAGAGTAAGATGCGGAAATCAATTGTAAAATATTAGGTTACCCAGATGACTTAAATATAATAGGAGATTCGGCAATTGTGCAATTACAGATAGCGAGGAAAAATTAATCGAGGTAGGAAAAGAGATGAGGTTTGAAATTAATAATGATAAATAAATATATTTAGAAACAAACAGGAGCAGTATTAACATAAAAAATGTAGAATTTGAATATGTAGAAAAATTGAATGTAATCACGAAGGATAATAATATTTGAGAAGAATTGAAATCGAAGTTGCAATCGGAAAACGCCTGTTATCATGCAGTAAAGAGGCTTATCTCATCAAAATTATTATAAAAGGGAATGAAAATTAAAATATATAAAACAATTATTTTGTCTGTTGTATTATATGAGTGTTAGACATGGTCTATGATCTTTGGAGATGAGAGTGGATTCAGAGAATAGGATTCTCCACAGCATTTATGGGCCAAAGAAAGATGAGTACATCAGGGAATGACGTACGAGTGATGGAACAGAGGCTCAGGATAAGGACACTTGGAGAAATGTGGTTGTAGCTGCCAAGAACTTTCGAGTACCGTTGAGCCACGCATGGTCTATGACCCTGGGAGATGAGAGTAGATTCAGATTATTCTTTCGAGCATTTATTGGCCAAAGAAAGATGAGGTCACCGGGGACACTTGGAGAAATGTGGTTGTAGCTGCCAAGAACTTTCGAGTAGATAGATATAACATATTCAATAATAATATATATAATTAATTTACTAAATAAATTAAAATATATTTTAAATAAGAAATGAATGTTTTATGTTATACATTGTTTGAAACAAAATGGATGAAAACCTTTTACTACTTTCAACCAAATACTATGTACCACTCGGGGGTACAGGGGGCGGAGCCCCCGTCTAGATGTGAAGAGCGACGAAGGAGCTCTGAGCAGCTAGTAAATAATAAATTCGTTCATTTTACATCATAAAAATATATTATTGATATTTCTGATGGATAATTATATTTTTATGCCGAAAACGGAGGGTCATCCTACGCTGACCTTTCATAATTTTTAGGGTAAAATTAAAAAATGAATTTTTTAGAAAATAAATAATAAATTCGTTCATTTTACATCATAAAAATATATTATTGATATTTCTCATGAATAATTATTTTTTTATGCCGAAAACGGAGGGTCATCCTACGCTGACCTTTTATAATTTTTAGGGTAAAATTAAAAAATGAAATTTTTAGATAATAAATAATAAATTCGATCATTTTACATCAAAAAAATATATTATTGATATTTCTCATGAAAATTTATTTTTTATGCCGAAAACGGAGGGTCAACCTACGCTGACCTTTCAAAATTTTTAGGGTAAAATTAAAAAATGAAATTTTTAGAAAATAAATAATAAATTCGTTCATTTTACATCATAAAAATATATTATTGATATTTCTCATGAAAAATTATTTTTTCATGCCGAAAACGGAGGGTCATCCTACGCTGACCTTTCAAAATTTTTAGGGTAAAATTAAAAAATGAAATTTTTAGAAAATAAATAATAAATTCTTTCATTTTACATCATAAAAATATATTATTGATATTTCTGATGAATAATTATTTTTTTATGCCGAAAACGGAGGGTCATCCTACGCTGACCTTTCAAAATTTTTAGGGTAAAATTAAAAAATGAAATTTTTAGAAAATAAATAATAAATTCGTTCATTTTACATCATAAAAATATATTATTGATATTTCTGATGGATAATTATATTTTTATGCCGAAAACGGAGGGTCATCCTACGCTGACCTTATATAATTTTTAGGGTAAAATTAAAAAATGAATTTTTTAGAAAAAAAATAATAAATTCGTTCATTTTACATCATAAAAATATATTATTGATATTTCTCATGAATAATTATTTTTTTATGCCGAAAACGGAGGGTCATCCTACGCTGACCTTTTATAATTTTTAGGGTAAAATTAAAAATTGAAATTTTTAGATAATAAATAATAAATTCGATCATTTTACATCAAAAAAATATATTATTGATATTTCTCATGAAAATTTTTTTTTTATGCCGAAAACGGAGGGTCAACCTACGCTGACCTTTCAAAATTTTTAGGGTAAAATTTAAAAATGAAATTTTTAGAAAATAAATAATAAATTCGTTCATTTTACATCATAAAAATATATTATTGATATTTCTCATGAAAAATTATTTTTTCATGCCGAAAACGGAGGGTCATCCTACGCTGACCTTTCAAAATTTTTAGGGTAAAATTAAAAAATGAAATTTTTAGAAAATAAATAATAAATTCGTTCATTTTACATCATAAAAATATATTATTGATATTTCTGATGAATAATTATTTTTTTATGCCGAAAACGGAGGGTCATCCTACGCTGACCTTTTATAATTTTTAGGGTAAAATTAAAAAATGAAATTTTTAGAAAATAAATAATAAATTCTTTCATTTTACATCATAAAAATATATTATTGATATTTCTGATCAATAATTATTTTTTTATGCCGAAAACGGAGGGTCATCCTACGCTGACCTTTCATAATTTTTAGGGTAAAATTAAAAAATGAAATTTTTAGAAAATAAATAATAAATTCGTTCATTTTACATCATAAAAATATATTATTGATATTTCTCATGAAAAATTATTTTTTTATGCAGAAAACGGAGGGTCATCCTACGCCTACCTTTCATAATTTTTAGGGTAAAATTAAAAAATGAAATTTTTAGAAAATAAATAATAAATTCGTTCATTTTACATCATAAAAATAAATTATTGATATTTCTGATGGATAATTATATTTTTATGCCGAAAACGGAGGGTCATCCTACGCTGACCATTCATAATTTTTAGGGTAAAATTAAAAAATGAATTTTTTAGAAAATAAATAATAAATTCGTTAATTTAACATCATAAAAATATATTATTGATATTTCTCATGAATAATTATTTTTTTATGCCGAAAACGGAGGGTCATCCTACGCTGACGTTTTATAATTTTTAGGGTAAAATTAAAAAATGAAATTTTTAGATAATAAATAATAAATTCGATCATTTTACATCAAAAAAATATATTATTGATATTTCTCATGAAAATTTTTTTTTTATGCCGAAAAAGGAGGGTCAACCTACGCTGACCTTTCAAAATTTTTAGGGTAAAATTTAAAAATGAAATTTTTAGAAAATAAATAATAAATTCGTTCATTTTACATCATAAAATTATATTATTGATATTTCTCATGAAAAATAATTTTTTATGCTGAAAACGGAGGGTCATCCTACGCTAACCTTTTATAATTTTTAGGGTAAAATTAAAAAAATGAAATTTTTAGAAAATAAATAATAAATTCGTTCATTTTACATCATAAAAATATATTATTTATATTTCTGATGAATAATTATTTTTTTAAGCAGAAAACGGAGGGTCATCCTACGCTGACCTTTTATAATTTTTAGGGTAAAATTAAAAAATGAAATTTTTAGAAAATAAATAATAAATTCGTTCATTTTACATCATAAAAATATATTATTGATATTTCTCATGAATAATTATTTTTTTATGCCGAAAACGGAGGGTCATCCTACGCTGACCTTTTATAATTTTTAGGGTAAAATTAAAAAATGAAATTTTTAGATAATAAATAATAAATTCGATCATTTTACATCAAAAAAATATATTATTGATATTTCTCATGAAAATTTTTTTTTTATGCCGAAAACGGAGGGTCAGCCTACGCTGACCTTTCAAAATTTTTAGGGTAAAATTTAAAAATGAAATTTTTAGAAAATAAATAATAAATTCGTTCATTTTACATCATAAAAATATATTATTGATATTTCTCATGAAAAATTATTTTTTTATGCCGAAAACGGAGGGTCATCCTACGCTGACCTTTCATAATTTTTAGGGTAAAATTAAAAAATGAAATTTTTAGAAAATAAATAATAAATTCGTTCATTTTACATCATAAAAATATATTATTGATATTTCTCATGAAAAATTATTTTTTTATGCAGAAAACGGAGGGTCATCCTACGCTGACCCTTCATAATTTTTAGGGTAAAATTAAAAAATGAAATTTTTAGAAAATAAATAATAAATTCCATCATTTTACATCATAAAAATATATTATTGATATTTCTCATGAAAAATTATTTTTTTATGCCGAAAACGGATGGTCATCCTACGCTGACCTTTAATAATTTTTAGGGTAAAATTAAAAAATGAAATTTTTAGAAAATAAATAATAAATTCGTTCATTTTACATCATAAAATTATATTATTGATATTTCTCATGAAAAATAATTTTTTATGCTGAAAACGGAGGGTCATCCTACGCTGACCTTTTATAATTTTTAGGGTAAAATTAAAAAAATGAAATTTTTAGAAAATAAATAATAAATTCGTTCATTTTACATCATAAAAATATATTATTGATATTTCTGATGAATAATTATTTTTTTAAGCCGAAAACGGAGGGTCATCCTACGCCTACCTTTCATAATTTTTAGGGTAAAATTAAAAAATGAAATTTTTAGAAAATAAATAATAAATTCCATCATTTTACATCATAAAAATATATTATTGATATTTCTCATGAAAAATTATTTTTTTATGCCGAAAACGGATGGTCATCCTACGCTGACCTTTCAAAATTTTTAGGGTAAAATTAAAAAATGAAATTTTTAGAAAATAAATAATAAATTCGTTCATTTTACATCATAAAAATATATTATTGATATTTCTGATGGATAATTATATTTTTATGCCGAAAACGGAGGGTCATCCTACGCTGACCTTATATAATTTTTAGGGTAAAATTAAAAAATGAATTTTTTAGAAAATAAATAATAAATTCGTTCATTTTACATCATAAAAATATATTATTGATATTTCTCATGAATAATTATTTTTTTATGCCGAAAACGGAGGGTCATCCTACGCTGACCTTTTATAATTTTTAGGGTAAAATTAAAAATTGAAATTTTTAGATAATAAATAATAAATTCGATCATTTTACATCAAAAAAATATATTATTGATATTTCTCATGAAAATTTTTTTTTTATGCCGAAAACGGAGGGTCAACCTACGCTGACCTTTCAAAATTTTTAGGGTAAAATTTAAAAATGAAATTTTTAGAAAATAAATAATAAATTCGTTCATTTTACATCATAAAAATATATTATTGATATTTCTCATGAAAAATTATTTTTTCATGCCGAAAACGGAGGGTCATCCTACGCTGACCTTTCAAAATTTTTAGGGTAAAATTAAAAAATGAAATTTTTAGAAAATAAATAATAAATTCGTTCATTTTACATCATAAAAATATATTATTGATATTTCTGATGAATAATTATTTTTTTATGCCGAAAACGGAGGGTCATCCTACGCTGACCTTTTATAATTTTTAGGGTAAAATTAAAAAATGAAATTTTTAGAAAATAAATAATAAATTCTTTCATTTTACATCATAAAAATATATTATTGATATTTCTGATGAATAATTATTTTTTTATGCCGAAAACGGAGGGTCATCCTACGCTGACCTTTCATAATTTTTAGGGTAAAATTAAAAAATGAAATTTTTAGAAAATAAATAATAAATTCGTTCATTTTACATCATAAAAATATATTATTGATATTTCTCATGAAAAATTATTTTTTTATGCAGAAAACGGAGGGTCATCCTACGCCTACCTTTCATAATTTTTAGGGTAAAATTAAAAAATGAAATTTTTAGAAAATAAATAATAAATTCGTTCATTTTACATCATAAAAATAAATTATTGATATTTCTGATGGATAATTATATTTTTATGCCGAAAACGGAGGGTCATCCTACGCTGACCATTCATAATTTTTAGGGTAAAATTAAAAAATGAATTTTTTAGAAAATAAATAATAAATTCGTTAATTTAACATCATAAAAATATATTATTGATATTTCTCATGAATAATTATTTTTTTATGCCGAAAACGGAGGGTCATCCTACGCTGACGTTTTATAATTTTTAGGGTAAAATTAAAAAATGAAATTTTTAGATAATAAATAATAAATTCGATCATTTTACATCAAAAAAATATATTATTGATATTTCTCATGAAAATTTTTTTTTTATGCCGAAAAAGGAGGGTCAACCTACGCTGACCTTTCAAAATTTTTAGGGTAAAATTTAAAAATGAAATTTTTAGAAAATAAATAATAAATTCGTTCATTTTACATCATAAAATTATATTATTGATATTTCTCATGAAAAATAATTTTTTATGCTGAAAACGGAGGGTCATCCTACGCTGACCTTTTATAATTTTTAGGGTAAAATTAAAAAAATGAAATTTTTAGAAAATAAATAATAAATTCGTTCATTTTACATCATAAAAATATATTATTTATATTTCTGATGAATAATTATTTTTTTAAGCAGAAAACGGAGGGTCATCCTACGCTGACCTTTTATAATTTTTAGGGTAAAATTAAAAAATGAAATTTTTAGAAAATAAATAATAAATTCGTTCATTTTACATCATAAAAATATATTATTGATATTTCTCATGAATAATTATTTTTTTATGCCGAAAACGGAGGGTCATCCTACGCTGACCTTTTATAATTTTTAGGGTAAAATTAAAAAATGAAATTTTTAGATAATAAATAATAAATTCGATCATTTTACATCAAAAAAATATATTATTGATATTTCTCATGAAAATTTTTTTTTTATGCCGAAAACGGAGGGTCAGCCTACGCTGACCTTTCAAAATTTTTAGGGTAAAATTTAAAAATGAAATTTTTAGAAAATAAATAATAAATTCGTTCATTTTACATCATAAAAATATATTATTGATATTTCTCATGAAAAATTATTTTTTTATGCCGAAAACGGAGGGTCATCCTACGCTGACCTTTTATAATTTTTAGGGTAAAATTAAAAAATGAAATTTTTAGATAATAAATAATAAATTCGATCATTTTACATCAAAAAAATATATTATTGATATTTCTCAGGAAAATTTTTTTTTTATGCCGAAAACGGAGGGTCATCCTACGCTGACCTTTTATAATTTTTAGGGTAAAATTAAAAAAATGAAATTTTTAGAAAATAAATAATAAATTCGTTCATTTTACATCATAAAAATATATTATTGATATTTCTGATGAATAATTATTTTTTTAAGCAGAAAACGGAGGGTCATCCTACGCTGACCTTTTATAATTTTTAGGGTAAAATTAAAAAATGAAATTTTTAGATAATAAATAATAAATTCGATCATTTTACATCAAAAAAATATATTATTGATATTTCTCAGGAAAATTTTTTTTTTATGCCGAAAACGGAGGGTCAACCTACGCTGACCTTTCAAAATTTTTAGGGTAAAATTTAAAAATGAAATTTTTAGAAAATAAATAATAAATTCGTTCATTTTACATCATAAAATTATATTATTGATATTTCTCATGAAAAATAATTTTTTATGCCGAAAACGGAGGGTCATCCTACGCTGACCTTTTATAATTTTTAGGGTAAAATTAAAAAATGAAATTTTTAGAAAATAAATAATAAATTCGTTCATTTTACATCATAAAAATATATTATTGATATTTCTGATGAATAATTATTTTTTTATGCCGAAAACGGAGGGTCATCCTACGCTGACCTTTTATAATTTTTAGGGTAAAATTTAAAAATGAAATTTTTAGAAAATAAATAATAAATTCGTTCATTTTACATCATAAAAATATATTATTGATATTTCTCATGAATAATTATTTTTTTATGCCGAAAACGGAGGGTCATCCTACGCTGACCTTTTATAATTTTTAGGGTAAAATTAAAAAATGAAATTTTTAGATAATAAATAATAAATTCGATCATTTTACATAAAAAAAATATATTATTGATATTTCTCATGAAAATTTTTTTTTTATGCCGAAAACGGAGGGTCAGCCTACGCTGACCCTTCATAATTTTTAGGGTAAAATTAAAAAATGAAATTTTTAGAAAATAAATAATAAATTCGTTCATTTTACATCATAAAAATATATTATTGATATTTCTGATGAATAATTATTTTTTTATGCCGAAAACGGAGGGTCATCCTACGCTGACCTTTTATAATTTTTAGGGTAAAATTTAAAAATGAAATTTTTAGAAAATAAATAATAAATTCGTTCATTTTACATCATAAAAATATATTATTGATATTTCTCATGAAAAATTATTTTTTCATGCCGAAAACGGAGGGTCATCCTACGCTGACCTTTCAAAATTTTTAGGGTAAAATTAAAAAATGAAATTTTTAGAAAATAAATAATAAATTCGTTCATTTTACATCATAAAATTATATTATTGATATTTCTCATGAAAAATAATTTTTTATGCTGAAAACGGAGGGTCATCCTACGCTGACCTTTTATAATTTTTAGGGTAAAATTAAAAAAATGAAATTTTTAGAAAATAAATAATAAATTCGTTCATTTTACATCATAAAAATATATTATTGATATTTCTGATGAATAATTATTTTTTTAAGCAGAAAACGGAGGGTCATCCTACGCTGACCTTTTATAATTTTTAGGGTAAAATTAAAAAATGAAATTTTTAGAAAATAAATAATAAATTCGTTCATTTTACATCATAAAAATATATTATTGATATTTCTCATGAATAATTATTTTTTTTTGCCGAAAACGGAGGGTCATCCTACGCTGACCTTTTATAATTTTTAGGGTAAAATTAAAAAATGAAATTTTTAGATAATAAATAATAAATTCGATCATTTTACATCAAAAAAATATATTATTGATATTTCTCATGAAAATTTTTTTTTTATGCCGAAAACGGAGGGTCAGCCTACGCGGACCTTTCATAATTTTTAGGGTAAAATTTAAAAATGAAATTTTTAGAAAATAAATAATAAATTCGTTCATTTTACATCATAAAAATATATTATTGATATGTCTCATGAAAAATTATTTTTTTATGCCGAAAACGGAGGGTCATCCTACGCTGACCTTTTATAATTTTTAGGGTAAAATTAAAAAATGAAATTTTTAGAAAATAAATAATAAATTCGTTCATTTTACATCATAAAAATATATTATTGATATTTCTGATGAATAATTATTTTTTTATGCCGAAAACGGAGGGTCATCCTACGCTGACCTTTTATAATTTTTAGGGTAAAATTAATAAATGAAATTTTTAGATAATAAATAATAAATTCGATCATTTTACATCAAAAAAATATATTATTGATATTTCTCAGGAAAATTTTTTTTTTATGCCGAAAACGGAGGGTCAACCTACGCTGACCTTTCAAAATTTTTAGGGTAAAATTTAAAAATGAAATTTTTAGAAAATAAATAATAAATTCGTTCATTTTACATCATAAAAATATATTATTGATATTTCTCATGAAAAATTATTTTTTTATGCCGAAAACGGAGGGTCATCCTACGCTGACCTTTTATAATTTTTAGGGTAAAATTAAAAAATGAAATTTTTAGAAAATAAATAATAAATTCGTTCATTTTACATCATAAAAATATATTATTGATATTTCTGATGAATAATTATTTTTTTATGCCGAAAACGGAGGGTCATCCTACGCTGACCTTTTATAATTTTTAGGGTAAATTTAAAAAATGAAATTTTTAGAAAATAAATAATAAATTCTTTCATTTTACATCATAAAAATATATTATTGATATTTCTGATGGATAATTATATTTTTATGCCGAAAACGGAGGGTCATCCTACGCTGACATTTTATAATTTTTAGGGTAAAATTTAAAAATGAAATTTTTAGAAAATAAATAATAAATTCGTTCATTTTACATCATAAAAATATATTATTGATATTTCTCATGAATAATTATTTTTTTATGCCGAAAACGGAGGGTCATCCTACGCTGACCTTTTATAATTTTTAGGGTAAAATTAAAAAATGAAATTTTTAGATAATAAATAATAAATTCGATCATTTTACATCAAAAAAATATATTATTGATATTTCTCATGAAAATTTTTTTTTTATGCCGAAAACGGAGGGTCAGCCTACGCTGACCCTTCATAATTTTTAGGGTAAAATTAAAAAATGAAATTTTTAGAAAATAAATAATAAATTCGTTCATTTTACATCATAAAAATATATTATTGATATTTCTGATGAATAATTATTTTTTTATGCCGAAAACGGAGGGTCATCCTACGCTGACCTTTTATAATTTTTAGGGTAAAATTTAAAAATGAAATTTTTAGAAAATAAATAATAAATTCGTTCATTTTACATCATAAAAATATATTATTGATATTTCTCATGAAAAATTATTTTTTCATGCCGAAAACGGAGGGTCATCCTACGCTGACCTTTCAAAATTTTTAGGGTAAAATTAAAAAATGAAATTTTTAGAAAATAAATAATAAATTCGTTCATTTTACATCATAAAATTATATTATTGATATTTCTCATGAAAAATAATTTTTTATGCTGAAAACGGAGGGTCATCCTACGCTAACCTTTTATAATTTTTAGGGTAAAATTAAAAAAATGAAATTTTTAGAAAATAAATAATAAATTCGTTCATTTTACATCATAAAAATATATTATTGATATTTCTGATGAATAATTATTTTTTTAAGCAGAAAACGGAGGGTCATCCTACGCTGACCTTTTATAATTTTTAGGGTAAAATTAAAAAATGAAATTTTTAGAAAATAAATAATAAATTCGTTCATTTTACATCATAAAAATATATTATTGATATTTCTCATGAATAATTATTTTTTTATGCCGAAAACGGAGGGTCATCCTACGCTGACCTTTTATAATTTTTAGGGTAAAATTAAAAAATGAAATTTTTAGATAATAAATAATAAATTCGATCATTTTACATCAAAAAAATATATTATTGATATTTCTCATGAAAATTTTTTTTTTATGCCGAAAACGGAGGGTCAGCCTACGCGGACCTTTCATAATTTTTAGGGCAAAATTTAAAAATGAAATTTTTAGAAAATAAATAATAAATTCGTTCATTTTACATCATAAAAATATATTATTGATATTTCTCATGAAAAATTATTTTTTTATGCCGAAAACGGAGGGTCATCCTACGCTGACCTTTTATAATTTTTAGGGTAAAATTAAAAAATGAAATTTTTAGAAAATAAATAATAAATTCGTTCATTTTACATCATAAAAATATATTATTGATATTTCTGATGAATAATTATTTTTTTATGCCGAAAACGGAGGGTCATACTACGCTGACCTTTTATAATTTTTAGGGTAAAATTTAAAAATGAAATTTTTAGAAAATAAATAATAAATTCGTTCATTTTACATCATAAAAATATATTATTGATATTTCTCATGAATAATTATTTTTTTATGCCGAAAACGGAGGGTCATCCTACGCTGACCTTTTATAATTTTTAGGGTAAAATTAAAAAATGAAATTTTTAGATAATAAATAATAAATTCGATCATTTTACATCAAAAAAATATATTATTGATATTTCTCATGAAAATTTTTTTTTTATGCCGAAAACGGAGGGTCAGCCTACGCTGACCCTTCATAATTTTTAGGGTAAAATTAAAAAATGAAATTTTTAGAAAATAAATAATAAATTCGTTCATTTTACATCATAAAAATATATTATTGATATTTCTGATGAATAATTATTTTTTTATGCCGAAAACGGAGGGTCATCCTACGCTGACCTTTTATAATTTTTAGGGTAAAATTTAAAAATGAAATTTTTAGAAAATAAATAATAAATTCGTTCATTTTACATCATAAAAATATATTATTGATATTTCTCATGAAAAATTATTTTTTCATGCCGAAAACGGAGGGTCATCCTACGCTGACCTTTCAAAATTTTTAGGGTAAAATTAAAAAATGAAATTTTTAGAAAATAAATAATAAATTCGTTCATTTTACATCATAAAATTATATTATTGATATTTCTCATGAAAAATAATTTTTTATGCTGAAAACGGAGGGTCATCCTACGCTGACCTTTTATAATTTTTAGGGTAAAATTAAAAAAATGAAATTTTTAGAAAATAAATAATAAATTCGTTCATTTTACATCATAAAAATATATTATTGATATTTCTGATGAATAATTATTTTTTTAAGCAGAAAACGGAGGGTCATCCTACGCTGACCTTTTATAATTTTTAGGGTAAAATTAAAAAATGAAATTTTTAGAAAATAAATAATAAATTCGTTCATTTTACATCATAAAAATATATTATTGATATTTCTCATGAATAATTATTTTTTTATGCCGAAAACGGAGGGTCATCCTACGCTGACCTTTTATAATTTTTAGGGTAAAATTAAAAAATGAAATTTTTAGATAATAAATAATAAATTCGATCATTTTACATCAAAAAAATATATTATTGATATTTCTCATGAAAATTTTTTTTTTATGCCGAAAACGGAGGGTCAGCCTACGCTGACCTTTCAAAATTTTTAGGGTAAAATTTAAAAATGAAATTTTTAGAAAATAAATAATAAATTCGTTCATTTTACATCATAAAAATATATTATTGATATTTCTCATGAAAAATTATTTTTTTATGCCGAAAACGGAGGGTCATCCTACGCTGACCTTTCATAATTTTTAGGGTAAAATTAAAAAATGAAATTTTTAGAAAATAAATAATAAATTCGTTCATTTTACATCATAAAAATATATTATTGATATTTCTCATGAAAAATTATTTTTTTATGCAGAAAACGGAGGGTCATCCTACGCTGACCCTTCATAATTTTTAGGGTAAAATTAAAAAATGAAATTTTTAGAAAATAAATAATAAATTCCATCATTTTACATCATAAAAATATATTATTGATATTTCTCATGAAAAATTATTTTTTTATGCCGAAAACGGATGGTCATCCTACGCTGACCTTTAATAATTTTTAGGGTAAAATTAAAAAATGAAATTTTTAGAAAATAAATAATAAATTCGTTCATTTTACATCATAAAATTATATTATTGATATTTCTCATGAAAAATAATTTTTTATGCTGAAAACGGAGGGTCATCCTACGCTGACCTTTTATAATTTTTAGGGTAAAATTAAAAAAATGAAATTTTTAGAAAATAAATAATAAATTCGTTCATTTTACATCATAAAAATATATTATTGATATTTCTGATGAATAATTATTTTTTTAAGCCGAAAACGGAGGGTCATCCTACGCCTACCTTTCATAATTTTTAGGGTAAATTTAAAAAATGAAATTTTTAGAAAATAAATAATAAATTCTTTCATTTTACATCATAAAAATATATTATTGATATTTCTGATGGATAATTATATTTTTATGCCGAAAACGGAGGGTCATCCTACGCTGACCTTTTATAATTTTTAGGGTAAAATTTAAAAATGAAATTTTTAGAAAATAAATAATAAATTCGTTCATTTTACATCATAAAAATATATTATTGATATTTCTCATGAATAATTATTTTTTTATGCCGAAAACGGAGGGTCATCCTACGCTGACCTTTTATAATTTTTAGGGTAAAATTAAAAAATGAAATTTTTAGATAATAAATAATAAATTCGATCATTTTACATCAAAAAAATATATTATTGATATTTCTCATGAAAATTTTTTTTTTATGCCGAAAACGGAGGGTCAGCCTACGCTGACCCTTCATAATTTTTAGGGTAAAATTAAAAAATGAAATTTTTAGAAAATAAATAATAAATTCGTTCATTTTACATCATAAAAATATATTATTGATATTTCTGATGAATAATTATTTTTTTATGCCGAAAACGGAGGGTCATCCTACGCTGACCTTTTATAATTTTTAGGGTAAAATTTAAAAATGAAATTTTTAGAAAATAAATAATAAATTCGTTCATTTTACATCATAAAAATATATTATTGATATTTCTCATGAAAAATTATTTTTTCATGCCGAAAACGGAGGGTCATCCTACGCTGACCTTTCAAAATTTTTAGGGTAAAATTAAAAAATGAAATTTTTAGAAAATAAATAATAAATTCGTTCATTTTACATCATAAAATTATATTATTGATATTTCTCATGAAAAATAATTTTTTATGCTGAAAACGGAGGGTCATCCTACGCTGACCTTTTATAATTTTTAGGGTAAAATTAAAAAAATGAAATTTTTAGAAAATAAATAATAAATTCGTTCATTTTACATCATAAAAATATATTATTGATATTTCTGATGAATAATTATTTTTTTAAGCAGAAAACGGAGGGTCATCCTACGCTGACCTTTTATAATTTTTAGGGTAAAATTAAAAAATGAAATTTTTAGAAAATAAATAATAAATTCGTTCATTTTACATCATAAAAATATATTATTGATATTTCTCATGAATAATTATTTTTTTATGCCGAAAACGGAGGGTCATCCTACGCTGACCTTTTATAATTTTTAGGGTAAAATTAAAAAATGAAATTTTTAGATAATAAATAATAAATTCGATCATTTTACATCAAAAAAATATATTATTGATATTTCTCATGAAAATTTTTTTTTTATGCCGAAAACGGCGGGTCAGCCTACGCGGACCTTTCATAATTTTTAGGGTAAAATTTAAAAATGAAATTTTTAGAAAATAAATAATAAATTCGTTCATTTTACATCATAAAAATATATTATTGATATTTCTCATGAAAAATAATTTTTTATGCCGAAAACGGAGGGTCATCCTACGCTGACCTTTTATAATTTTTAGGGTAAAATTAAAAAATGAAATTTTTAGAAAATAAATAATAAATTCGTTCATTTTACATCATAAAAATATATTATTGATATTTCTGATGAATAATTATTTTTTTATGCCGAAAACGGAGGGTCATCCTACGCTGACCTTTTATAATTTTTAGGGTAAAATTTAAAAATGAAATTTTTAGAAAATAAATAATAAATTCGTTCATTTTACATCATAAAAATATATTATTGATATTTCTCATGAATAATTATTTTTTTATGCCGAAAACGGAGGGTCATCCTACGCTGACCTTTTATAATTTTTAGGGTAAAATTAAAAAATGAAATTTTTAGATAATAAATAATAAATTCGATCATTTTACATCAAAAAAATATATTATTGATATTTCTCATGAAAATTTTTTTTTTATGCCGAAAACGGATGGTCAGCCTACGCTGACCCTTCATAATTTTTAGGGTAAAATTAAAAAATGAAATTTTTAGAAAATAAATAATAAATTCGTTCATTTTACATCATAAAAATATATTATTGATATTTCTGATGAATAATTATTTTTTTATGCCGAAAACGGAGGGTCATCCTACGCTGACCTTTTATAATTTTTAGGGTAAAATTTAAAAATGAAATTTTTAGAAAATAAATAATAAATTCGTTCATTTTACATCATAAAAATATATTATTGATATTTCTCATGAAAAATTATTTTTTCATGCCGAAAACGGAGGGTCATCCTACGCTGACCTTTCAAAATTTTTAGGGTAAAATTAAAAAATGAAATTTTTAGAAAATAAATAATAAATTCGTTCATTTTACATCATAAAATTATATTATTGATATTTCTCATGAAAAATAATTTTTTATGCTGAAAACGGAGGGTCATCCTACGCTGACCTTTTATAATTTTTAGGGTAAAATTAAAAAAATGAAATTTTTAGAAAATAAATAATAAATTCGTTCATTTTACATCATAAAAATATATTATTGATATTTCTGATGAATAATTATTTTTTTAAGCAGAAAACGGAGGGTCATCCTACGCTGACCTTTTATAATTTTTAGGGTAAAATTAAAAAATGAAATTTTTACAAAATAAATAATAAATTCGTTCATTTTACATCATAAAAATATATTATTGATATTTCTCATGAATAATTATTTTTTTATGCCGAAAACGGAGGGTCATCCTACGCTGACCTTTTATAATTTTTAGGGTAAAATTAAAAAATGAAATTTTTAGATAATAAATAATAAATTCGATCATTTTACATCAAAAAAATATATTATTGATATTTCTCATGAAAATTTTTTTTTTATGCCGAAAACGGAGGGTCAGCCTACGCGGACCTTTCATAATTTTTAGGGTAAAATTTAAAAATGAAATTTTTAGAAAATAAATAATAAATTCGTTCATTTTACATCATAAAAATATATTATTGATATTTCTCATGAAAAATTATTTTTTTATGCCGAAAACGGAGGGTCATCCTACGCTGACCTTTTATAATTTTTAGGGTAAAATTAAAAAATGAAATTTTTAGAAAATAAATAATAAATTCGTTCATTTTACATCATAAAAATATATTATTGATATTTCTGATGAATAATTATTTTTTTATGCCGAAAACGGAGGGTCATCCTACGCTGACCTTTTATAATTTTTAGGGTAAAATTAATAAATGAAATTTTTAGATAATAAATAATAAATTCGATCATTTTACATCAAAAAAATATATTATTGATATTTCTCAGGAAAATTTTTTTTTTATGCCGAAAACGGAGGGTCAACCTACGCTGACCTTTCAAAATTTTTAGGGTAAAATTTAAAAATGAAATTTTTAGAAAATAAATAATAAATTCGTTCATTTTACATCATAAAAATATATTATTGATATTTCTCATGAAAAATTATTTTTTTATGCCGAAAACGGAGGGTCATCCTACGCTGACCTTTTATAATTTTTAGGGTAAAATTAAAAAATGAAATTTTTAGAAAATAAATAATAAATTCGTTCATTTTACATCATAAAAATATATTATTGATATTTCTGATGAATAATTATTTTTTTATGCCGAAAACGGAGGGTCATCCTACGCTGACCTTTTATAATTTTTAGGGTAAATTTAAAAAATGAAATTTTTAGAAAATAAATAATAAATTCTTTCATTTTACATCATAAAAATATATTATTGATATTTCTGATGGATAATTATATTTTTATGCCGAAAACGGAGGGTCATCCTACGCTGACCTTTTATAATTTTTAGGGTAAAATTTAAAAATGAAATTTTTAGAAAATAAATAATAAATTCGTTCATTTTACATCATAAAAATATATTATTGATATTTCTCATGAATAATTATTTTTTTATGCCGAAAACGGAGGGTCATCCTACGCTGACCTTTTATAATTTTTAGGGTAAAATTAAAAAATGAAATTTTTAGATAATAAATAATAAATTCGATCATTTTACATCAAAAAAATATATTATTGATATTTCTCATGAAAAATTTTTTTTTATGCCGAAAACGGAGGGTCAGCCTACGCTGACCCTTCATAATTTTTAGGGTAAAATTAAAAAATGAAATTTTTAGAAAATAAATAATAAATTCGTTCATTTTACATCATAAAAATATATTATTGATATTTCTGATGAATAATTATTTTTTTATGCCGAAAACGGAGGGTCATCCTACGCTGACCTTTTATAATTTTTAGGGTAAAATTTAAAAATGAAATTTTTAGAAAATAAATAATAAATTCGTTCATTTTACATCATAAAAATATATTATTGATATTTCTCATGAAAAATTATTTTTTCATGCCGAAAACGGAGGGTCATCCTACGCTGACCTTTCAAAATTTTTAGGGTAAAATTAAAAAATGAAATTTTTAGAAAATAAATAATAAATTCGTTCATTTTACATCATAAAATTATATTATTGATATTTCTCATGAAAAATAATTTTTTATGCTGAAAACGGAGGGTCATCCTACGCTGACCTTTTATAATTTTTAGGGTAAAATTAAAAAAATGAAATTTTTAGAAAATAAATAATAAATTCGTTCATTTTACATCATAAAAATATATTATTGATATTTCTGATGAATAATTATTTTTTTAAGCAGAAAACGGAGGGTCATCCTACGCTGACCTTTTATAATTTTTAGGGTAAAATTAAAAAATGAAATTTTTAGAAAATAAATAATAAATTCGTTCATTTTACATCATAAAAATATATTATTGATATTTCTCATGAATAATTATTTTTTTATGCCGAAAACGGAGGGTCATCCTACGCTGACCTTTTATAATTTTTAGGGTAAAATTAAAAAATGAAATTTTTAGATAATAAATAATAAATTCGATCATTTTACATCAAAAAAATATATTATTGATATTTCTCATGAAAATTTTTTTTTTATGCCGAAAACGGAGGGTCAGCCTACGCGGACCTTTCATAATTTTTAGGGTAAAATTTAAAAATGAAATTTTTAGAAAATAAATAATAAATTCGTTCATTTTACATCATAAAAATATATTATTGATATTTCTCATGAAAAATTATTTTTTTATGCCGAAAACGGAGGGTCATCCTACGCTGACCTTTTATAATTTTTAGGGTAAAATTAAAAAATGAAATTTTTAGAAAATAAATAATAAATTCGTTCATTTTACATCATAAAAATATATTATTGATATTTCTGATGAATAATTATTTTTTTATGCCGAAAACGGAGGGTCATCCTACGCTGACCTTTTATAATTTTTAGGGTAAAATTAATAAATGAAATTTTTAGATAATAAATAATAAATTCGATCATTTTACATCAAAAAAATATATTATTGATATTTCTCAGGAAAATTTTTTTTTTATACCGAAAACGGAGGGTCAACCTACGCTGACCTTTCAAAATTTTTAGGGTAAAATTTAAAAATGAAATTTTTAGAAAATAAATAATAAATTCGTTCATTTTACATCATAAAAATATATTATTGATATTTCTCATGAAAAATTATTTTTTTATGCCGAAAACGGAGGGTCATCCTACGCTGACCTTTTATACTTTTTAGGGTAAATTTAAAAAATGAAATTTTTAGAAAATAAATAATAAATTCTTTCATTTTACATCATAAAAATATATTATTGATATTTCTGATGGATAATTATATTTTTATGCCGAAAACGGAGGGTCATCCTACGCTGACCTTTCATAATTTTTAGGGTAAAATTAAAAAATGAATTTTTTAGAAAATAAATAATAAATTCGTTCATTTTACATCATAAAAATATATTATTGATATTTCTGATGAATAATTATTTTTTTATGCCGAAAACGGAGGGTCATCCTACGCTGACCTTTTATAATTTTTAGGGTAAAATTTAAAAATGAAATTTTTAGAAAATAAATAATAAATTCGTTCATTTTACATCATAAAAATATATTATTGATATTTCTCATGAATAATTATTTTTTTATGCCGAAAACGGAGGGTCATCCTACGCTGACCTTTTATAATTTTTAGGGTAAAATTAAAAAATGAAATTTTTAGATAATAAATAATAAATTCGATCATTTTACATCAAAAAAATATATTATTGATATTTCTCATGAAAATTTTTTTTTTATGCCGAAAACGGAGGGTCAGCCTACGCTGACCCTTCATAATTTTTAGGGTAAAATTAAAAAATGAAATTTTTAGAAAATAAATAATAAATTCGTTCATTTTACATCATAAAAATATATTATTGATATTTCTCATGAAAAATTATTTTTTTATGCCGAAAACGGAGGGTCATCCTACGCTGACCTTTTATAATTTTTAGGGTAAAATTAAAAAATGAAATTTTTAGAAAATAAATAATAAATTCGTTCATTTTACATCATAAAAATATATTATTGATATTTCTGATGAATAATTATTTTTTTATGCCGAAAACGGAGGGTCATCCTACGCTGACCTTTTATAATTTTTAGGGTAAAATTAATAAATGAAATTTTTAGATAATAAATAATAAATTCGATCATTTTACATCAAAAAAATATATTATTGATATTTCTCAGGAAAATTTTTTTTTTATGCCGAAAACGGAGGGTCAACCTACGCTGACCTTTCAAAATTTTTAGGGTAAAATTTAAAAATGAAATTTTTAGAAAATAAATAATAAATTCGTTCATTTTACATCATAAAAATATATTATTGATATTTCTCATGAAAAATTATTTTTTTATGCCGAAAACGGAGGGTCATCCTACGCTGACCTTTTATAATTTTTAGGGTAAAATTAAAAAATGAAATTTTTAGAAAATAAATAATAAATTCGTTCATTTTACATCATAAAAATATATTATTGATATTTCTGATGAATAATTATTTTTTTATGCCGAAAACGGAGGGTCATCCTACGCTGACCTTTTATAATTTTTAGGGTAAATTTAAAAAATGAAATTTTTAGAAAATAAATAATAAATTCGTTCATTTTACATCATAAAAATATATTATTGATATTTCTGATGGATAATTATATTTTTATGCCGAAAACGGAGGGTCATCCTACGCTGACCTTTCATAATTTTTAGGGTAAAATTAAAAAATGAATTTTTTAGAAAATAAATAATAAATTCGTTAATTTTACATCATAAAAATATATTATTGATATTTCTCAAAAATAATTATTTTTTTATGCCGATAACGGAGGGTCATCCTACGCTGACCCTTCATAATTTTTAGGGTAAAATTAAAAAATGAAATTTTTAGAAAATAAATAATAATTTAGTTCATTTTACATCATAAGAATATATTATTGATATTTCTCATGAATAATTATTTTTTTATGCCGAAAACGGAGGGTCATCCTACGCTGACCTTTTATAATTTTTAGGGTAAATTTAAAAAATGAAATTTTTAGAAAATAAATAATAAATTCGTTAATTTTACATCATAAAAATATATTATTGATATTTCTCATGAAAAAGTATTTTTTTATGCCGAAAACGGAGGGTCATTCTACGCTGACCTTTCATAATTTTTAGGGTAAAATTAAAAAATTAAATTTTTAGAAAATAAATAATAAATTCGTTCATTTACATCATAAAAATATATTATTGATATTTCTCATGAAAAATTATTTTTTCATGCCGAAAACGGAGGGTCATCCTACGCTGACCTTTTATAATTTTTAGGGTAAAATTAAAAAATTAAATTTTTAGATAATAAATTATAAATTCGATCATTTTACATCAAAAAAATATATTATTGATATTTCTCATGAAAATTTTTTTTTTATGCCGAAAACGGCGGATCAACCTACGCTGACCTTTCAAAATTTTTAGGGTAAAATTTAAAAATGAAATTTTTAGAAAATAAATAATAAATTCGTTCATTTTACATCATAAAAATATATTATTGATATTTCTCATGAAAAATTATTTTTTCATGCCGAAAACGGAGGGTCATCCTACGCTGACCTTTCAAAATTTTTAGGGTAAAATTAAAAAATGAAATTTTTAGAAAATAAATAATAAATTCGTTCATTTTACATCATAAAAATATATTATTGATATTTCTGATGAATAATTATTTTTTTATGCCGAAAACGGAGGGTCATCCTACGCTGACCTTTCATAATTTTTAGGGTAAAATTAAAAAATGAAATTTTTAGAAAATAAATAATAAATTCGTTCATTTTACATCATAAAAATATATTATTGATATTTCTCATGAAAAAGTATTTTTTTATGCCGAAAACGGAGGGTCATCCTACGCTGACCTTTTATAATTTTTAGGGTAAATTTAAAAAATGAAATTTTTAGAAAATAAATAATAAATTCGTTCATTTTACATCATAAAAATATATTATTGATATTTCTGATGGATAATTATATTTTTATGCCGAAAACGGAGGGTCATCCTACGCTGACCTTTCATAATTTTTAGGGTAAAATTAAAAAATGAATTTTTTAGAAAATAAATAATAAATTCGTTAATTTTACATCATAAAAATATATTATTGATATTTCTCAAAAATAATTATTTTTTTATGCCGATAACGGAGGGTCATCCTACGCTGACCCTTCATAATTTTTAGGGTAAAATTAAAAAATGAAATTTTTAGAAAATAAATAATAATTTAGTTCATTTTACATCATAAGAATATATTATTGATATTTCTCATGAATAATTATTTTTTTATGCCGAAAACGGAGGGTCATCCTACGCTGACCTTTTATAATTTTTAGGGTAAATTTAAAAAATGAAATTTTTAGAAAATAAATAATAAATTCGTTAATTTTACATCATAAAAATATATTATTGATATTTCTCATGAAAAAGTATTTTTTTATGCCGAAAACGGAGGGTCATTCTACGCTGACCTTTCATAATTTTTAGGGTAAAATTAAAAAATTAAATTTTTAGAAAATAAATAATAAATTCGTTCATTTACATCATAAAAATATATTATTGATATTTCTCATGAAAAATTATTTTTTCATGCCGAAAACGGAGGGTCATCCTACGCTGACCTTTTATAATTTTTAGGGTAAAATTAAAAAATTAAATTTTTAGATAATAAATTATAAATTCGATCATTTTACATCAAAAAAATATATTATTGATATTTCTCATGAAAATTTTTTTTTTATGCCGAAAACGGCGGGTCAACCTACGCTGACCTTTCAAAATTTTTAGGGTAAAATTTAAAAATGAAATTTTTAGAAAATAAATAATAAATTCGTTCATTTTACATCATAAAAATATATTATTGATATTTCTCATGAAAAATTATTTTTTCATGCCGAAAACGGAGGGTCATCCTACGCTGACCTTTCAAAATTTTTAGGGTAAAATTAAAAAATGAAATTTTTAGAAAATAAATAATAAATTCGTTCATTTTACATCATAAAAATATATTATTGATATTTCTGATGAATAATTATTTTTTTATGCCGAAAACGGAGGGTCATCCTACGCTGACCTTTTATAATTTTTAGGGTAAAATTAAAAAATGAAATTTTTAGAAAATAAATAATAAATTCTTTCATTTTACATCATAAAAATATATTATTGATATTTCTGATGAATAATTATTTTTTTATGCCGAAAACGGAGGGTCATCCTACGCTGACCTTTCATAATTTTTAGGGTAAAATTAAAAAATGAAATTTTTAGAAAATAAATAATAAATTCGTTCATTTTACATCATAAAAATATATTATTGATATTTCTCATGAAAAATTATTTTTTTATGCAGAAAACGGAGGGTCATCCTACGCTGACCCTTCATAATTTTTAGGGTAAAATTAAAAAATGAAATTTTTAGAAAATAAATAATAAATTCCATCATTTTACATCATAAAAATATATTATTGATATTTCTCATGAAAAATTATTTTTTTATGCCGAAAACGGATGGTCATCCTACGCTGACCTTTAATAATTTTTAGGGTAAAATTAAAAAATGAAATTTTTAGAAAATAAATAATAAATTCGTTCATTTTACATCATAAAAATATATTATTGATATTTCTCATGAAAAATTATTTTTTTATGCCGAAAACGGAGGGTCATCCTACGCTGACCTTTTATAATTTTTAGGGTAAAATTAAAAAATGAAATTTTTAGAAAATAAATAATAAATTCGTTCATTTTACATCATAAAAATATATTATTGATATTTCTGATGAATAATTATTTTTTTATGCCGAAAACGGAGGGTCATCCTACGCTGACCTTTTATAATTTTTAGGGTAAATTTAAAAAATGAAATTTTTAGAAAATAAATAATAAATTCTTTCATTTTACATCATAAAAATATATTATTGATATTTCTGATGGATAATTATATTTTTATGCCGAAAACGGAGGGTCATCCTACGCTGACATTTTATAATTTTTAGGGTAAAATTTAAAAATGAAATTTTTAGAAAATAAATAATAAATTCGTTCATTTTACATCATAAAAATATATTATTGATATTTCTCATGAATAATTATTTTTTTATGCCGAAAACGGAGGGTCATCCTACGCTGACCTTTTATAATTTTTAGGGTAAAATTAAAAAATGAAATTTTTAGATAATAAATAATAAATTCGATCATTTTACATCAAAAAAATATATTATTGATATTTCTCATGAAAATTTTTTTTTTATGCCGAAAACGGAGGGTCAGCCTACGCTGACCCTTCATAATTTTTAGGGTAAAATTAAAAAATGAAATTTTTAGAAAATAAATAATAAATTCGTTCATTTTACATCATAAAAATATATTATTGATATTTCTGATGAATAATTATTTTTTTATGCCGAAAACGGAGGGTCATCCTACGCTGACCTTTTATAATTTTTAGGGTAAAATTTAAAAATGAAATTTTTAGAAAATAAATAATAAATTCGTTCATTTTACATCATAAAAATATATTATTGATATTTCTCATGAAAAATTATTTTTTCATGCCGAAAACGGAGGGTCATCCTACGCTGACCTTTCAAAATTTTTAGGGTAAAATTAAAAAATGAAATTTTTAGAAAATAAATAATAAATTCGTTCATTTTACATCATAAAATTATATTATTGATATTTCTCATGAAAAATAATTTTTTATGCTGAAAACGGAGGGTCATCCTACGCTGACCTTTTATAATTTTTAGGGTAAAATTAAAAAAATGAAATTTTTAGAAAATAAATAATAAATTCGTTCATTTTACATCATAAAAATATATTATTGATATTTCTGATGAATAATTATTTTTTTAAGCAGAAAACGGAGGGTCATCCTACGCTGACCTTTTATAATTTTTAGGGTAAAATTAAAAAATGAAATTTTTAGAAAATAAATAATAAATTCGTTCATTTTACATCATAAAAATATATTATTGATATTTCTCATGAATAATTATTTTTTTATGCCGAAAACGGAGGGTCATCCTACGCTGACCTTTTATAATTTTTAGGGTAAAATTAAAAAATGAAATTTTTAGATAATAAATAATAAATTCGATCATTTTACATCAAAAAAATATATTATTGATATTTCTCATGAAAATTTTTTTTTTATGCCGAAAACGGAGGGTCAGCCTACGCGGACCTTTCATAATTTTTAGGGTAAAATTTAAAAATGAAATTTTTAGAAAATAAATAATAAATTCGTTCATTTTACATCATAAAAATATATTATTGATATTTCTCATGAAAAATAATTTTTTATGCCGAAAACGGAGGGTCATCCTACGCTGACCTTTTATAATTTTTAGGGTAAAATTAAAAAATGAAATTTTTAGAAAATAAATAATAAATTCGTTCATTTTACATCATAAAAATATATTATTGATATTTCTGATGAATAATTATTTTTTTATGCCGAAAACGGAGGGTCATCCTACGCTGACCTTTTATAATTTTTAGGGTAAAATTAAAAAATGAAATTTTTAGAAAATAAATAATAAATTCGTTCATTTTACATCATAAAAATATATTATTGATATTTCTGATGAATAATTATTTTTTTATGCCGAAAACGGAGGGTCATCCTACCCTGACCTTTCATAATTTTTAGGGTAAAATTAAAAAATGAAATTTTTAGATAATAAATAATAAATTCGATCATTTTACATCAAAAAAATATATTATTGATATTTCTCATGAAAATTTTTTTTTTATGCCGAAAACGGAGGGTCAACCTACGCTGACCTTTCAAAATTTTTAGGGTAAAATTTAAAAATGAAATTTTTAGAAAATAAATAATAAATTCGTTCATTTTACATCATAAAAATATATTATTGATATTTCTCATGAAAAATTATTTTTTTATGCCGAAAACGGAGGGTCATCCTACGCTGACCTTTTATAATTTTTAGGGTAAAATTAAAAAATGAAATTTTTAGAAAATAAATAATAAATTCGTTCATTTTACATCATAAAAATATATTATTGATATTTCTGATGAATAATTATTTTTTTATGCCGAAAACGGAGGGTCATCCTACGCTGACCTTTTATAATTTTTAGGGTAAAATTAAAAAATGAAATTTTTAGAAAATAAATAATAAATTCGTTCATTTTACATTATAAAAATATATTATTGATATTTCTGATGAATAATTATTTTTTTATGCCGAAAACGGAGGGTCATCCTACGCTGACCTTTTATAATTTTTAGGGTAAAATTAAAAAATGAAATTTTTAGAAAATAAATAATAAATTCGTTCATTTTACATCATAAAAATATATTATTGATATTTCTGATGGATAATTATATTTTTATGCCGAAAACGGAGGGTCATCCTACGCTGACCTTTCATAATTTTTAGGGTAAAATTAAAAAATGAATTTTTTAGAAAATAAATAATAAATTCGTTCATTTTACATCATAAAAATATATTATTGATATTTCTCATGAATAATTATTTTTTTATGCCGAAAACGGAGGGTCATCCTACGCTGACCTTTTATAATTTTTAGGGTAAAATTAAAAAATGAAATTTTTAGATAATAAATAATAAATTCGATCATTTTACATCAAAAAAATATATTATTGATATTTCTCATGAAAATTTTTTTTTTATGCCGAAAACGGAGGGTCAGCCTACGCTGACCTTTCAAAATTTTTAGGGTAAAATTTAAAAATGAAATTTTTAGAAAATAAATAATAAATTCGTTCATTTTACATCATAAAAATATATTATTGATATTTCTCATGAAAAATTATTTTTTTATGCCGAAAACGGAGGGTCATCCTACGCTGACCTTTTATAATTTTTAGGGTAAAATTAAAAAATGAAATTTTTAGAAAATAAATAATAAATTCGTTCATTTTACATCATAAAAATATATTATTGATATTTCTGATGAATAATTATTTTTTTATGCCGAAAACGGAGGGTCATCCTACGCTGACCTTTTATAATTTTTAGGGTAAATTTAAAAAATGAAATTTTTAGAAAATAAATAATAAATTCGTTCATTTTACATCATAAAAATATATTATTGATATTTCTGATGGATAATTATATTTTTATGCCGAAAACGGAGGGTCATCCTACGCTGACCTTTCATAATTTTTATTGTAAAATTAAAAAATGAATTTTTTAGAAAATAAATAATAAATTCGTTAATTTTACATCATAAAAATATATTATTGATATTTCTCAAAAATAATTATTTTTTTATGCCGATAACGGAGGGTCATCCTACGCTGACCCTTCATAATTTTTAGGGTAAAATTAAAAAATGAAATTTTTAGAAAATAAATAATAATTTAGTTCATTTTACATCATAAGAATATATTATTGATATTTCTCATGAAAAATTATTTTTTTATGCCGTAAACGGAGGGTCATCCTACGCTGACCTTTTATAATTTTTAGGGTAAAATTTAAAAATGAAATTTTTAGAAAATAAATAATAAATTCGTTCATTTTACATCATAAAAATATATTATTGATATTTCTCATGAAAAATTATTTTTTCATGCCGAAAACGGAGGGTCATCCTACGCTGACCTTTCAAAATTTTTAGGGTAAAATTAAAAAATGAAATTTTTAGAAAATAAATAATAAATTCGTTCATTTTACATCATAAAAATATATTATTGATATTTCTGATGAATAATTATTTTTTTATGCCGAAAACGGAGGGTCATCCTACGCTGACCTTTTATAATTTTTAGGGTAAAATTAAAAAATGAAATTTTTAGAAAATAAATAATAAATTCGTTCATTTTACATCATAAAAATATATTATTGATATTTCTGATGAATAATTATTTTTTTATGCCGAAAACGGAGGGTCATCCTACCCTGACCTTTCATAATTTTTAGGGTAAAATTAAAAAATGAAATTTTTAGATAATAAATAATAAATTCGATCATTTTACATCAAAAAAATATATTATTGATATTTCTCATGAAAATTTTTTTTTTATGCCGAAAACGGAGGGTCAACCTACGCTGACCTTTCAAAATTTTTAGGGTAAAATTTAAAAATGAAATTTTTAGAAAATAAATAATAAATTCGTTCATTTTACATCATAAAAATATATTATTGATATTTCTCATGAAAAATTATTTTTTTATGCCGAAAACGGAGGGTCATCCTACGCTGACCTTTTATAATTTTTAGGGTAAAATTAAAAAATGAAATTTTTAGAAAATAAATAATAAATTCGTTCATTTTACATCATAAAAATATATTATTGATATTTCTGATGAATAATTATTTTTTTATGCCGAAAACGGAGGGTCATCCTACGCTGACCTTTTATAATTTTTAGGGTAAAATTAAAAAATGAAATTTTTAGAAAATAAATAATAAATTCTTTCATTTTACATCATAAAAATATATTATTGATATTTCTGATGAATAATTATTTTTTTATGCCGAAAACGGAGGGTCATCCTACGCTGACCTTTCATAATTTTTAGGGTAAAATTAAAAAATGAAATTTTTAGAAAATAAATAATAAATTCGTTCATTTTACATCATAAAAATATATTATTGATATTTCTCATGAAAAATTATTTTTTTATGCAGAAAACGGAGGGTCATCCTACGCTGACCCTTCATAATTTTTAGGGTAAAATTAAAAAATGAAATTTTTAGAAAATAAATAATAAATTCCATCATTTTACATCATAAAAATATATTATTGATATTTCTCATGAAAAATTATTTTTTTATGCCGAAAACGGATGGTCATCCTACGCTGACCTTTAATAATTTTTAGGGTAAAATTAAAAAATGAAATTTTTAGAAAATAAATAATAAATTCGTTCATTTTACATCATAAAAATATATTATTGATATTTCTCATGAAAAATTATTTTTTTATGCCGAAAACGGAGGGTCATCCTACGCTGACCTTTTATAATTTTTAGGGTAAAATTAAAAAATGAAATTTTTAGAAAATAAATAATAAATTCGTTCATTTTACATCATAAAAATATATTATTGATATTTCTGATGAATAATTATTTTTTTATGCCGAAAACGGAGGGTCATCCTACGCTGACCTTTTATAATTTTTAGGGTAAATTTAAAAAATGAAATTTTTAGAAAATAAATAATAAATTCTTTCATTTTACATCATAAAAATATATTATTGATATTTCTGATGGATAATTATATTTTTATGCCGAAAACGGAGGGTCATCCTACGCTGACATTTTATAATTTTTAGGGTAAAATTTAAAAATGAAATTTTTAGAAAATAAATAATAAATTCGTTCATTTTACATCATAAAAATATATTATTGATATTTCTCATGAATAATTATTTTTTTATGCCGAAAACGGAGGGTCATCCTACGCTGACCTTTTATAATTTTTAGGGTAAAATTAAAAAATGAAATTTTTAGATAATAAATAATAAATTCGATCATTTTACATCAAAAAAATATATTATTGATATTTCTCATGAAAATTTTTTTTTTATGCCGAAAACGGAGGGTCAGCCTACGCTGACCCTTCATAATTTTTAGGGTAAAATTAAAAAATGAAATTTTTAGAAAATAAATAATAAATTCGTTCATTTTACATCATAAAAATATATTATTGATATTTCTGATGAATAATTATTTTTTTATGCCGAAAACGGAGGGTCATCCTACGCTGACCTTTTATAATTTTTAGGGTAAAATTTAAAAATGAAATTTTTAGAAAATAAATAATAAATTCGTTCATTTTACATCATAAAAATATATTATTGATATTTCTCATGAAAAATTATTTTTTCATGCCGAAAACGGAGGGTCATCCTACGCTGACCTTTCAAAATTTTTAGGGTAAAATTAAAAAATGAAATTTTTAGAAAATAAATAATAAATTCGTTCATTTTACATCATAAAATTATATTATTGATATTTCTCATGAAAAATAATTTTTTATGCTGAAAACGGAGGGTCATCCTACGCTGACCTTTTATAATTTTTAGGGTAAAATTAAAAAAATGAAATTTTTAGAAAATAAATAATAAATTCGTTCATTTTACATCATAAAAATATATTATTGATATTTCTGATGAATAATTATTTTTTTAAGCAGAAAACGGAGGGTCATCCTACGCTGACCTTTTATAATTTTTAGGGTAAAATTAAAAAATGAAATTTTTAGAAAATAAATAATAAATTCGTTCATTTTACATCATAAAAATATATTATTGATATTTCTCATGAATAATTATTTTTTTATGCCGAAAACGGAGGGTCATCCTACGCTGACCTTTTATAATTTTTAGGGTAAAATTAAAAAATGAAATTTTTAGATAATAAATAATAAATTCGATCATTTTACATCAAAAAAATATATTATTGATATTTCTCATGAAAATTTTTTTTTTATGCCGAAAACGGAGGGTCAGCCTACGCGGACCTTTCATAATTTTTAGGGTAAAATTTAAAAATGAAATTTTTAGAAAATAAATAATAAATTCGTTCATTTTACATCATAAAAATATATTATTGATATTTCTCATGAAAAATAATTTTTTATGCCGAAAACGGAGGGTCATCCTACGCTGACCTTTTATAATTTTTAGGGTAAAATTAAAAAATGAAATTTTTAGAAAATAAATAATAAATTCGTTCATTTTACATCATAAAAATATATTATTGATATTTCTGATGAATAATTATTTTTTTATGCCGAAAACGGAGGGTCATCCTACGCTGACCTTTTATAATTTTTAGGGTAAAATTAAAAAATGAAATTTTTAGAAAATAAATAATAAATTCGTTCATTTTACATCATAAAAATATATTATTGATATTTCTGATGAATAATTATTTTTTTATGCCGAAAACGGAGGGTCATCCTACCCTGACCTTTCATAATTTTTAGGGTAAAATTAAAAAATGAAATTTTTAGATAATAAATAATAAATTCGATCATTTTACATCAAAAAAATATATTATTGATATTTCTCATGAAAATTTTTTTTTTATGCCGAAAACGGAGGGTCAACCTACGCTGACCTTTCAAAATTTTTAGGGTAAAATTTAAAAATGAAATTTTTAGAAAATAAATAATAAATTCGTTCATTTTACATCATAAAAATATATTATTGATATTTCTCATGAAAAATTATTTTTTTATGCCGAAAACGGAGGGTCATCCTACGCTGACCTTTTATAATTTTTAGGGTAAAATTAAAAAATGAAATTTTTAGAAAATAAATAATAAATTCGTTCATTTTACATCATAAAAATATATTATTGATATTTCTGATGAATAATTATTTTTTTATGCCGAAAACGGAGGGTCATCCTACGCTGACCTTTTATAATTTTTAGGGTAAAATTAAAAAATGAAATTTTTAGAAAATAAATAATAAATTCGTTCATTTTACATTATAAAAATATATTATTGATATTTCTGATGAATAATTATTTTTTTATGCCGAAAACGGAGGGTCATCCTACGCTGACCTTTTATAATTTTTAGGGTAAAATTAAAAAATGAAATTTTTAGAAAATAAATAATAAATTCGTTCATTTTACATCATAAAAATATATTATTGATATTTCTGATGGATAATTATATTTTTATGCCGAAAACGGAGGGTCATCCTACGCTGACCTTTCATAATTTTTAGGGTAAAATTAAAAAATGAATTTTTTAGAAAATAAATAATAAATTCGTTCATTTTACATCATAAAAATATATTATTGATATTTCTCATGAATAATTATTTTTTTATGCCGAAAACGGAGGGTCATCCTACGCTGACCTTTTATAATTTTTAGGGTAAAATTAAAAAATGAAATTTTTAGATAATAAATAATAAATTCGATCATTTTACATCAAAAAAATATATTATTGATATTTCTCATGAAAATTTTTTTTTTATGCCGAAAACGGAGGGTCAGCCTACGCTGACCTTTCAAAATTTTTAGGGTAAAATTTAAAAATGAAATTTTTAGAAAATAAATAATAAATTCGTTCATTTTACATCATAAAAATATATTATTGATATTTCTCATGAAAAATTATTTTTTTATGCCGAAAACGGAGGGTCATCCTACGCTGACCTTTTATAATTTTTAGGGTAAAATTAAAAAATGAAATTTTTAGAAAATAAATAATAAATTCGTTCATTTTACATCATAAAAATATATTATTGATATTTCTGATGAATAATTATTTTTTTATGCCGAAAACGGAGGGTCATCCTACGCTGACCTTTTATAATTTTTAGGGTAAATTTAAAAAATGAAATTTTTAGAAAATAAATAATAAATTCGTTCATTTTACATCATAAAAATATATTATTGATATTTCTGATGGATAATTATATTTTTATGCCGAAAACGGAGGGTCATCCTACGCTGACCTTTCATAATTTTTATTGTAAAATTAAAAAATGAATTTTTTAGAAAATAAATAATAAATTCGTTAATTTTACATCATAAAAATATATTATTGATATTTCTCAAAAATAATTATTTTTTTATGCCGATAACGGAGGGTCATCCTACGCTGACCCTTCATAATTTTTAGGGTAAAATTAAAAAATGAAATTTTTAGAAAATAAATAATAATTTAGTTCATTTTACATCATAAGAATATATTATTGATATTTCTCATGAAAAATTATTTTTTTATGCCGTAAACGGAGGGTCATCCTACGCTGACCTTTTATAATTTTTAGGGTAAAATTTAAAAATGAAATTTTTAGAAAATAAATAATAAATTCGTTCATTTTACATCATAAAAATATATTATTGATATTTCTCATGAAAAATTATTTTTTCATGCCGAAAACGGAGGGTCATCCTACGCTGACCTTTCAAAATTTTTAGGGTAAAATTAAAAAATGAAATTTTTAGAAAATAAATAATAAATTCGTTCATTTTACATCATAAAAATATATTATTGATATTTCTGATGAATAATTATTTTTTTATGCCGAAAACGGAGGGTCATCCTACGCTGACCTTTTATAATTTTTAGGGTAAAATTAAAAAATGAAATTTTTAGAAAATAAATAATAAATTCGTTCATTTTACATCATAAAAATATATTATTGATATTTCTGATGAATAATTATTTTTTTATGCCGAAAACGGAGGGTCATCCTACCCTGACCTTTCATAATTTTTAGGGTAAAATTAAAAAATGAAATTTTTAGATAATAAATAATAAATTCGATCATTTTACATCAAAAAAATATATTATTGATATTTCTCATGAAAATTTTTTTTTTATGCCGAAAACGGAGGGTCAACCTACGCTGACCTTTCAAAATTTTTAGGGTAAAATTTAAAAATGAAATTTTTAGAAAATAAATAATAAATTCGTTCATTTTACATCATAAAAATATATTATTGATATTTCTCATGAAAAATTATTTTTTTATGCCGAAAACGGAGGGTCATCCTACGCTGACCTTTTATAATTTTTAGGGTAAAATTAAAAAATGAAATTTTTAGAAAATAAATAATAAATTCGTTCATTTTACATCATAAAAATATATTATTGATATTTCTGATGAATAATTATTTTTTTATGCCGAAAACGGAGGGTCATCCTACGCTGACCTTTTATAATTTTTAGGGTAAAATTAAAAAATGAAATTTTTAGAAAATAAATAATAAATTCGTTCATTTTACATTATAAAAATATATTATTGATATTTCTGATGAATAATTATTTTTTTATGCCGAAAACGGAGGGTCATCCTACGCTGACCTTTTATAATTTTTAGGGTAAAATTAAAAAATGAAATTTTTAGAAAATAAATAATAAATTCGTTCATTTTACATCATAAAAATATATTATTGATATTTCTGATGGATAATTATATTTTTATGCCGAAAACGGAGGGTCATCCTACGCTGACCTTTCATAATTTTTAGGGTAAAATTAAAAAATGAATTTTTTAGAAAATAAATAATAAATTCGTTCATTTTACATCATAAAAATATATTATTGATATTTCTCATGAATAATTATTTTTTTATGCCGAAAACGGAGGGTCATCCTACGCTGACCTTTTATAATTTTTAGGGTAAAATTAAAAAATGAAATTTTTAGATAATAAATAATAAATTCGATCATTTTACATCAAAAAAATATATTATTGATATTTCTCATGAAAATTTTTTTTTTATGCCGAAAACGGAGGGTCAGCCTACGCTGACCTTTCAAAATTTTTAGGGTAAAATTTAAAAATGAAATTTTTAGAAAATAAATAATAAATTCGTTCATTTTACATCATAAAAATATATTATTGATATTTCTCATGAAAAATTATTTTTTTATGCCGAAAACGGAGGGTCATCCTACGCTGACCTTTTATAATTTTTAGGGTAAAATTAAAAAATGAAATTTTTAGAAAATAAATAATAAATTCGTTCATTTTACATCATAAAAATATATTATTGATATTTCTGATGAATAATTATTTTTTTATGCCGAAAACGGAGGGTCATCCTACGCTGACCTTTTATAATTTTTAGGGTAAATTTAAAAAATGAAATTTTTAGAAAATAAATAATAAATTCGTTCATTTTACATCATAAAAATATATTATTGATATTTCTGATGGATAATTATATTTTTATGCCGAAAACGGAGGGTCATCCTACGCTGACCTTTCATAATTTTTATTGTAAAATTAAAAAATGAATTTTTTAGAAAATAAATAATAAATTCGTTAATTTTACATCATAAAAATATATTATTGATATTTCTCAAAAATAATTATTTTTTTATGCCGATAACGGAGGGTCATCCTACGCTGACCCTTCATAATTTTTAGGGTAAAATTAAAAAATGAAATTTTTAGAAAATAAATAATAATTTAGTTCATTTTACATCATAAGAATATATTATTGATATTTCTCATGAAAAATTATTTTTTTATGCTGAAAACGGAGGGTCATCCTACGCTGACCTTTTATAATTTTTAGGGTAAAATTAAAAAATGAAATTTTTAGAAAATAAATAATAAATTCGTTCATTTTACATCATAAAAATATATTATTGATATTTCTCATGAATAATTATTTTTTTATGCCGAAAACGGAGGGTAATCCTACGCTGACCTTTTATAATTTTTAGGGTAAAATTAAAAAATGAAATTTTTAGAAAATAAATAATAAATTCGTTCATTTTACATCATAAAAATATATTATTGATATTTCTCATGAAAAAGTATTTTTTTATGCCGAAAACGGAGGGTCATCCTACGCTGACCTTTCATAATTTTTAGGGTAAAATTAAAAAATTTAATTTTTAGAAAATAAATAATAAATTCGTTCATTTACATCATAAAAATATATTATTGATATTTCTCATGAAAAATTATTTTTTTATGCCGAAAACGGAGGGTAATCCTACGCTGACCTTTCATAATTTTTAGGGTAAAATTAAAAAATGAAATTTTTAGAAAATAAATAATAAATTCGTTCATTTTACATCATAAAAATATATTATTGATATTTCTGATGGATAATTATATTTTTATGCCGAAAACGGAGGGTCATCCTACGCTGACCTTTCATAATTTTTAGGGTAAAATTAAAAAATGAATTTTTTAGAAAATAAATAATAAATTCGTTAATTTTACATCATAAAAATATATTATTGATATTTCTCATGAATAATTATTTTTTTATGCCGAAAACGGAGGGTCATCCTACGCTGACCTTTTATAATTTTTAGGGTAAAATTAAAAAATGAAATTTTTAGATAATAAATAATAAATTCGATCATTTTACATCAAAAAAATATATTATTGATATTTCTCATGAAAATTTTTTTTTTATGCCGAAAACGGAGGGTCAACCTACGCTGACCTTTCAAAATTTTTAGGGTAAAATTTAAAAATGAAATTTTTAGAAAATAAATAATAAATTCGTTCATTTTACATCATAAAAATATATTATTGATATTTCTCATGAAAAATTATTTTTTCATGCCGAAAACGGAGGGTCATCCTACGCTGACCTTTCAAAATTTTTAGGGTAAAATTAAAAAATGAAATTTTTAGAAAATAAATAATAAATTCGTTCATTTTACATCATAAAAATATATTATTGATATTTCTGATGAATAATTATTTTTTTATGCCGAAAACGGAGGGTCATCCTACGCTGACCTTTTATAATTTTTAGGGTAAAATTAAAAAATGAATTTTTTAGAAAATAAATAATAAATTCGTTAATTTTACATCATAAAAATATATTATTGATATTTCTCATGAATAATTATTTTTTTATGCCGAAAACGGAGGGTCATCCTACGCTGACCTTTTATAATTTTTAGGGTAAAATTAAAAAATGAAATTTTTAGATAATAAATAATAAATTCGATCATTTTACATCAAAAAAATATATTATTGATATTTCTCATGAAAATTTTTTTTTTATGCCGAAAACGGAGGGTCAACCTACGCTGACCTTTCAAAATTTTTAGGGTAAAATTTAAAAATGAAATTTTTAGAAAATAAATAATAAATTCGTTCATTTTACATCATAAAAATATATTATTGATATTTCTCATGAAAAATTATTTTTTCATGCCGAAAACGGAGGGTCATCCTACGCTGACCTTTCAAAATTTTTAGGGTAAAATTAAAAAATGAAATTTTTAGAAAATAAATAATAAATTCGTTCATTTTACATCAAAAAAATATATTATTGATATTTCTCATGAAAATTTTTTTTTTATGCCGAAAACGGAGGGTCAACCTACGCTGACCTTTCAAAATTTTTAGGGTAAAATTTAAAAATGAAATTTTTAGAAAATAAATAATAAATTCGTTCATTTTACATCATAAAAATATATTATTGATATTTCTCATGAAAAATTATTTTTTTATGCCGAAAACGGAGGGTCATCCTACGCTGACCTTTTATAATTTTTAGGGTAAAATTAAAAAATGAAATTTTTAGAAAATAAATAATAAATTCGTTCATTTTACATCATAAAAATATATTATTGATATTTTTGATGAATAATTATTTTTTAATGCCGAAAACGGAGGGTCATCCTACGCTGACCTTTTATAATTTTTAGGGTAAATTTAAAAAATGAAATTTTTAGAAAATAAATAATAAATTCGTTCATTTTACATCATAAAAATATATTATTGATATTTCTGATGGATAATTATATTTTTATGCCGAAAACGGAGGGTCATCCTACGCTGACCTTTCATAATTTTTATTGTAAAATTAAAAAATGAATTTTTTAGAAAATAAATAATAAATTCGTTAATTTTACATCATAAAAATATATTATTGATATTTCTCATGAATAATTATTTTTTTATGCCGAAAACGGAGGGTAATCCTACGCTGACCTTTTATAATTTTTAGGGTAAAATTAAAAAATGAAATTTTTAGAAAATAAATAATAAATTCGTTCATTTTACATCATAAAAATATATTATTGATATTTCTCATGAAAAAGTATTTTTTTATGCCGAAAACGGAGGGTCATCCTACGCTGACCTTTCATAATTTTTAGGGTAAAATTAAAAAATTTAATTTTTAGAAAATAAATAATAAATTCGTTCATTTACATCATAAAAATATATTATTGATATTTCTCATGAAAAATTATTTTTTTATGCCGAAAACGGAGGGTAATCCTACGCTGACCTTTCATAATTTTTAGGGTAAAATTAAAAAATGAAATTTTTAGAAAATAAATAATAAATTCGTTCATTTTACATTATAAAAATATATTATTGATATTTCTGATGAATAATTATTTTTTTATGCCGAAAACGGAGGGTCATCCTACGCTGACCTTTTATAATTTTTAGGGTAAAATTAAAAAATGAAATTTTTAGAAAATAAATAATAAATTCGTTCATTTTACATCATAAAAATATATTATTGATATTTCTGATGGATAATTATATTTTTATGCCGAAAACGGAGGGTCATCCTACGCTGACCTTTCATAATTTTTAGGGTAAAATTAAAAAATGAATTTTTTAGAAAATAAATAATAAATTCGTTCATTTTACATCATAAAAATATATTATTGATATTTCTCATGAATAATTATTTTTTTATGCCGAAAACGGAGGGTCATCCTACGCTGACCTTTTATAATTTTTAGGGTAAAATTAAAAAATGAAATTTTTAGATAATAAATAATAAATTCGATCATTTTACATCAAAAAAATATATTATTGATATTTCTCATGAAAATTTTTTTTTTATGCCGAAAACGGAGGGTCATCCTACGCTGACCTTTTATAATTTTTAGGGTAAAATTAAAAAATGAAATTTTTAGAAAATAAATAATAAATTCGTTCATTTTACATCATAAAAATATATTATTGATATTTCTGATGAATAATTATTTTTTTATGCCGAAAACGGAGGGTCATCCTACGCTGACCTTTTATAATTTTTAGGGTAAAATTAATAAATGAAATTTTTAGATAATAAATAATAAATTCGATCATTTTACATCAAAAAAATATATTATTGATATTTCTCAGGAAAATTTTTTTTTTATGCCGAAAACGGAGGGTCAACCTACGCTGACCTTTCAAAATTTTTAGGGTAAAATTTAAAAATGAAATTTTTAGAAAATAAATAATAAATTCGTTCATTTTACATCATAAAAATATATTATTGATATTTCTCATGAAAAATTATTTTTTTATGCCGAAAACGGAGGGTCATCCTACGCTGACCTTTTATAATTTTTAGGGTAAAATTAAAAAATGAAATTTTTAGAAAATAAATAATAAATTCGTTCATTTTACATCATAAAAATATATTATTGATATTTCTGATGAATAATTATTTTTTTATGCCGAAAACGGAGGGTCATCCTACGCTGACATTTTATAATTTTTAGGGTAAATTTAAAAAATGAAATTTTTAGAAAATAAATAATAAATTCGTTCATTTTACATCATAAAAATATATTATTGATATTTCTGATGGATAATTATATTTTTATGCCGAAAACGGAGGGTCATCCTACGCTGACCTTTCATAATTTTTATTGTAAAATTAAAAAATGAATTTTTTAGAAAATAAATAATAAATTCGTTAATTTTACATCATAAAAATATATTATTGATATTTCTCAAAAATAATTATTTTTTTATGCCGATAACGGAGGGTCATCCTACGCTGACCCTTCATAATTTTTAGGGTAAAATTAAAAAATGAAATTTTTAGAAAATAAATAATAATTTAGTTCATTTTACATCATAAGAATATATTATTGATATTTCTCATGAAAAATTATTTTTTTATGCTGAAAACGGAGGGTCATCCTACGCTGACCTTTTATAATTTTTAGGGTAAAATTAAAAAATGAAATTTTTAGAAAATAAATAATAAATTCGTTCATTTTAAATCATAAAAATATATTATTGATATTTCTCATGAATAATTATTTTTTTATGCTGAAAACGGAGGGTAATCCTACGCTGACCTTTTATAATTTTTAGGGTAAAATTAAAAAATGAAATTTTTAGAAAATAAATAATAAATTCGTTCATTTTACATCATAAAAATATATTATTGATATTTCTGATGAATAATTATTTTTTTATGCCGAAAACGGAGGGTCATCCTACGCTGACCTTTTATAATTTTTAGGGTAAAATTAAAAAATGAAATTTTTAGATAATAAATAATAAATTCGATCATTTTACATCAAAAAAATATATTATTGATATTTCTCATGAAAATTTTTTTTTTATGCCGAAAACGGAGGGTCAACCTACGCTGACCTTTCAAAATTTTTAGGGTAAAATTTAAAAATGAAATTTTTAGAAAATAAATAATAAATTCGTTCATTTTACATCATAAAAATATATTATTGATATTTCTCATGAAAAATTATTTTTTCATGCCGAAAACGGAGGGTCATCCTACGCTGACCTTTCAAAATTTTTAGGGTAAAATTAAAAAATGAAATTTTTAGAAAATAAATAATAAATTCGTTCATTTTACATCATAAAAATATATTATTGATATTTCTGATGAATAATTATTTTTTTATGCCGAAAACGGAGGGTCATCCTACGCTGACCTTTTATAATTTTTAGGGTAAAATTAAAAAATGAAATTTTTAGAAAATAAATAATAAATTCGTTCATTTTACATCATAAAAATATATTATTGATATTTCTGATGAATAATTATTTTTTTATGCCGAAAACGGAGGGTCATCCTACGCTGACCTTTCATAATTTTTAGGGTAAAATTAAAAAATGAAATTTTTAGAAAATAAATAATAAATTCGTTCATTTTACATCATAAAAATATATTATTGATATTTCTCATGAAAAAGTATTTTTTTATGCCGAAAACGGAGGGTCATCCTACGCTGACCTTTTATAATTTTTAGGGTAAAATTAAAAAATGAAATTTTTAGAAAATAAATAATAAATTCGTTCATTTTACATCATAAAAATATATTATTGATATTTCTGATGAATAATTATTTTTTTATGCCGAAAACGGAGGGTCATCCTACGCTGACCTTTTATAATTTTTAGGGTAAAATTAAAAAATGAAATTTTTAGATAATAAATAATAAATTCGATCATTTTACATCAAAAAAATATATTATTGATATTTCTCATGAAAATTTTTTTTTTATGCCGAAAACGGAGGGTCAACCTACGCTGACCTTTCAAAATGTTTAGGGTAAAATTTAAAAATGAAATTTTTAGAAAATAAATAATAAATTCGTTCATTTTACATCATAAAAATATATTATTGATATTTCTCATGAAAAATTATTTTTTCATGCCGAAAACGGAGGGTCATCCTACGCTGACCTTTTATAATTTTTAGGGTAAAATTAAAAAATGAAATTTTTAGAAAATAAATAATAAATTCGTTCATTTTACATCATAAAAATATATTATTGATATTTCTGATGAATAATTATTTTTTTATGCCGAAAACGGAGGGTCATCCTACGCTGACCTTTCATAATTTTTAGGGTAAAATTAAAAAATGAAATTTTTAGAAAATAAATAATAAATTCGTTCATTTTACATCATAAAAATATATTATTGATATTTCTCATGAAAAAGTATTTTTTTATGCCGACAACGGAGGGTCATCCTACGCTGACCTTTTATAATTTTTAGGGTAAAATTAAAAAATGAAATTTTTAGAAAATAAATAATAAATTCGTTCATTTTACATCATAAAAATATATTATTGATATTTCTCATGAAAATTTTTTTTTTATGCCGAAAACGGAGGGTCAACCTACGCTGACCTTTCAAAATGTTTAGGGTAAAATTTAAAAATGAAATTTTTAGAAAATAAATAATAAATTCGTTCATTTTACATCATAAAAATATATTATTGATATTTCTCATGAAAAATTATTTTTTCATGCCGAAAACGGAGGGTCATCCTACGCTGACCTTTTATAATTTTTAGGGTAAAATTAAAAAATGAAATTTTTAGAAAATAAATAATAAATTCGTTCATTTTACATCATAAAAATATATTATTGATATTTCTGATGAATAATTATTTTTTTATGCCGAAAACGGAGGGTCATCCTACGCTGACCTTTCATAATTTTTAGGGTAAAATTAAAAAATGAAATTTTTAGAAAATAAATAATAAATTCGTTCATTTTACATCATAAAAATATATTATTGATATTTCTCATGAAAAAGTATTTTTTTATGCCGACAACGGAGGGTCATCCTACGCTGACCTTTTATAATTTTTAGGGTAAAATTAAAAAATGAAATTTTTAGAAAATAAATAATAAATTCGTTCATTTTACATCATAAAAATATATTATTGATATTTCTGATGAATAATTATTTTTTTATGCCGAAAACGGAGGGTCATCCTACGCTGACCTTTTATAATTTTTAGGGTAAAATTAAAAAATGAAATTTTTAGATAATAAATAATAAATTCGATCATTTTACATCAAAAAAATATATTATTGATATTTCTCATGAAAATTTTTTTTTTATGCCGAAAACGGAGGGTCAGCCTACGCTGACCTTTCAAAATTTTTAGGGTAAAATTTAAAAATGAAATTTTTAGAAAATAAATAATAAATTCGTTCATTTTACATCATAAAAATATATTATTGATATTTCTCATGAAAAATTATTTTTTTATGCCGAAAACGGAGGGTCATCCTACGCTGACCTTTTATAATTTTTAGGGTAAAATTAAAAAATGAAATTTTTAGAAAATAAATAATAAATTCGTTCATTTTACATCATAAAAATATATTATTGATATTTCTGATGAATAATTATTTTTTTATGCCGAAAACGGAGGGTCATCCTACGCTGACCTTTTATAATTTTTAGGGTAAAATTAATAAATGAAATTTTTAGATAATAAATAATAAATTCGATCATTTTACATCAAAAAAATATATTATTGATATTTCTCAGGAAAATTTTTTTTTTATGCCGAAAACGGAGGGTCAACCTACGCTGACCTTTCAAAATTTTTAGGGTAAAATTTAAAAATGAAATTTTTAGAAAATAAATAATAAATTCGTTCATTTTACATCATAAAAATATATTATTGATATTTCTCATGAAAAATTATTTTTTTATGCCGAAAACGGAGGGTCATCCTACGCTGACCTTTTATAATTTTTAGGGTAAAATTAAAAAATGAAATTTTTAGAAAATAAATAATAAATTCGTTAATTTTACATCATAAAAATATATTATTGATATTTCTCATGAATAATTATTTTTTTATGCCGAAAACGGAGGGTCATCCTACGCTGACCTTTTATAATTTTTAGGGTAAAATTAAAAAATGAAATTTTTAGATAATAAATAATAAATTCGATCATTTTACATCATAAAAATATATTATTGATATTTCTCATGAAAAAGTATTTTTTTATGCCGACAACGGAGGGTCATCCTACGCTGACCTTTTATAATTTTTAGGGTAAAATTAAAAAATGAAATTTTTAGAAAATAAATAATAAATTCGTTCATTTTACATCATAAAAATATATTATTGATATTTCTGATGAATAATTATTTTTTTATGCCGAAAACGGAGGGTCATCCTACGCTGACCTTTTATAATTTTTAGGGTAAAATTAAAAAATGAAATTTTTAGATAATAAATAATAAATTCGATCATTTTACATCAAAAAAATATATTATTGATATTTCTCATGAAAATTTTTTTTTTATGCCGAAAACGGAGGGTCAGCCTACGCTGACCTTTCAAAATTTTTAGGGTAAAATTTAAAAATGAAATTTTTAGAAAATAAATAATAAATTCGTTCATTTTACATCATAAAAATATATTATTGATATTTCTCATGAAAAATTATTTTTTTATGCCGAAAACGGAGGGTCATCCTACGCTGACCTTTTATAATTTTTAGGGTAAAATTAAAAAATGAAATTTTTAGAAAATAAATAATAAATTCGTTCATTTTACATCATAAAAATATATTATTGATATTTCTGATGAATAATTATTTTTTTATGCCGAAAACGGAGGGTCATCCTACGCTGACCTTTTATAATTTTTAGGGTAAAATTAATAAATGAAATTTTTAGATAATAAATAATAAATTCGATCATTTTACATCAAAAAAATATATTATTGATATTTCTCAGGAAAATTTTTTTTTTATGCCGAAAACGGAGGGTCAACCTACGCTGACCTTTCAAAATTTTTAGGGTAAAATTTAAAAATGAAATTTTTAGAAAATAAATAATAAATTCGTTCATTTTAGATCATAAAAATATATTATTGATATTTCTCATGAAAAATTATTTTTTCATGCCGAAAACGGAGGGTCATCCTACGCTGACCTTTCAAAATTTTTAGGGTAAAATTAAAAAATGAAATTTTTAGAAAATAAATAATAAATTCGTTCATTTTACAGCATAAAAATATATTATTGATATTTCTGATGAATAATTATTTTTTTATGCCGAAAACGGAGGGTCATCCTACGCTGACCTTTTATAATTTTTAGGGTAAAATTAAAAAATGAAATTTTTAGAATATAAATAATAAATTCGTTCATTTTACATCATAAGAATATATTATTGATATTTCTCATGAAAAATTATTTTTTTATGCCGAAAACGGATGGTCATCCTACGCTACCTTTCATAATTTTTAGGGTAAAATTAAAAAATGAAATTTTTAGAAAATAAATAATAAATTCGTTCATTTTACATAATAAAAATATATTATTGATATTTCTCATGAAAAAGTATTTTTTTATGCCGAAAACGGAGGGTCATCCTACGCTGACCTTTTATAATTTTTAGGGTAAAATTAAAAAATGAAATTTTTAGAATATAAATAATAAATTCGTTCATTTTACTTCATAAGAATATATTATTGATATTTCTCATGAAAAATTTTTTTTTTATGCCGAAAACGGATGGTCATCCTACGCTGACCTTTCGTAATTTTTAGGGTAAAATTAAAAAATGAAATTTTTAGAAAATAAATAATAAATTCGTTCATTTTACATCATAAAAATATATTATTGATATTTCTGATGGATAATTATATTTTTATGCCGAAAACGGAGGGTCATCCTACGCTGACCTTTCATAATTTTTAGGGTAAAATTAAAAAATGAATTTTTTAAAAAATAAATAATAAATTCGTTAATTTTACATCATAAAAATATATTATTGATATTTCTCATGAATAATTAATTTTTTATGCCGAAAACGGAGGGTCATACTACGCTGACCTTTTATAATTTTTAGGGTAAAATTAAAAAATGAAATTTTTAGATAATAAATAATAAATTCGATCATTTTACATCAAAAAAATATATTATTGATATTTCTCATGAAAATTTTTTTTTTATGCCGAAAACGGAGGGTCAACCTACGCTGACCTTTCAAAATTTTTAGGGTAAAATTTAAAAATGAAATTTTTAGAAAATAAATAATAAATTCGTTCATTTTACATCATAAAAATATATTATTGATATTTCTCATGAAAAATTATTTTTTCATGCCGAAAACGGAGGGTCATCCTACGCTGACCTTTTATAATTTTTAGGGTAAAATTAAAAAATGAAATTTTTAGAAAATAAATAATAAATTCGTTCATTTTACATCATAAAAATATATTATTGATATTTCTGATGAATAATTATTTTTTTATGCCGAAAACGGAGGGTCATCCTACGCTGACCTTTCATAATTTTTAGGGTAAAATTAAAAAATGAAATTTTTAGAAAATAAATAATAAATTCGTTCATTTTACATCATAAAAATATATTATTGATATTTCTGATGGATAATTATATTTTTATGCCGAAAACGGAGGGTCATCCTACGCTGACCTTTCATAATTTTTAGGGTAAAATTAAAAAATGAATTTTTTAGAAAATAAATAATAAATTCGTTTATTTTACATCATAAAAATATATTATTGATATTTCTCATGAATAATTATTTTTTCATGCCGAAAACGGAGGGTCATCCTACGCTGACCTTTTATAATTTTTAGGGTAAAATTAAAAAATGAAATTTTTAGATAATAAATAATAAATTCGATCATTTTACATCAAAAAAATATATTATTGATATTTCTCATGAAAATTTTTTTTTTATGCCGAAAACGGAGGGTCAGCCTACGCTGACCTTTCAAAATTTTTAGGGTAAAATTTAAAAATGAAATTTTTAGAAAATAAATAATAAATTCGTTCATTTTACATCATAAAAATATATTATTGATATTTCTCATGAAAAATTATTTTTTTATGCCGAAAACGGAGGGTCATCCTACGCTGACCTTTTATAATTTTTAGGGTAAAATTAAAAAATGAAATTTTTAGAAAATAAATAATAAATTCGTTCATTTTACATCATAAAAATATATTATTGATATTTCTGATGAATAATTATTTTTTTATGCCGAAAACGGAGGGTCATCCTACGCTGACCTTTTATAATTTTTAGGGTAAAATTAATAAATGAAATTTTTAGATAATAAATAATAAATTCGATCATTTTACATCAAAAAAATATATTATTGATATTTCTCAGGAAAATTTTTTTTTTATGCCGAAAACGGAGGGTCAACCTACGCTGACCTTTCAAAATTTTTAGGGTAAAATTTAAAAATGAAATTTTTAGAAAATAAATAATAAATTCGTTCATTTTACATCATAAAAATATATTATTGATATTTCTCATGAAAAATTATTTTTTTATGCCGAAAACGGAGGGTCATCCTACGCTGACCTTTTATAATTTTTAGGGTAAAATTAAAAAATGAAATTTTTAGAAAATAAATAATAAATTCGTTCATTTTACATCATAAAAATATATTATTGATATTTCTGATGAATAATTATTTTTTTATGCTGAAAACGGAGGGTCATCCTACGCTGACCTTTTATAATTTTTAGGGTAAATTTAAAAAATGAAATTTTTAGAAAATAAATAATAAATTCGTTCATTTTACATCATAAAAATATATTATTGATATTTCTGATGGATAATTATATTTTTATGCCGAAAACGGAGGGTCATCCTACGCTGACCTTTCATAATTTTTAGGGTAAAATTAAAAAATGAATTTTTTAGAAAATAAATAATAAATTCGATCATTTTACATCAAAAAAATATATTATTGATATTTCTCATGAAAATTTTTTTTTTATGCCGAAAACGGAGGGTCAACCTACGCTGACCTTTCAAAATTTTTAGGGTAAAATTTAAAAATGAAATTTTTAGAAAATAAATAATAAATTCGTTCATTTTAGATCATAAAAATATATTATTGATATTTCTCATGAAAAATTATTTTTTCATGCCGAAAACGGCGGGTCATCCTACGCTGACCTTTCAAAATTTTTAGGGTAAAATTAAAAAATTAAATTTTTAGAAAATAAATAATAAATTCGTTCATTTTACAGCATAAAAATATATTATTGATATTTCTGATGAATAATTATTTTTTTATGCCGAAAACGGAGGGTCATCCTACGCTGACCTTTTATAATTTTTAGGGTAAAATTAAAAAATGAAATTTTTAGAATATAAATAATAAATTCGTTCATTTTACATCATAAGAATATATTATTGATATTTCTCATGAAAAATTATTTTTTTATGCCGAAAACGGATGGTCATCCTACGCTGACCTTTCATAATTTTTAGGGTAAAATTAAAAAATGAAATTTTTAGAAAATAAATAATAAATTCGTTCATTTTACATAATAAAAATATATTATTGATATTTCTCATGAAAAAGTATTTTTTTATGCCGAAAACGGAGGGTCATCCTACGCTGACCTTTTATAATTTTTAGGGTAAAATTAAAAAATGAAATTTTTAGAATATAAATAATAAATTCGTTCATTTTACATCATAAGAATATATTATTGATATTTCTGATGAATAATTATTTTTTTATGCCGAAAACGGAGGGTCATCCTACGCTGACCTTTTATAATTTTTAGGGTAAAATTAATAAATGAAATTTTTAGATAATAAATAATAAATTCGATCATTTTACATCAAAAAAATATATTATTGATATTTCTCAGGAAAATTTTTTTTTTATGCCGAAAACGGAGGGTCATCCTACGCTGACCTTTTATAATTTTTAGGGTAAATTTAAAAAATGAAATTTTTAGAAAATAAATAATAAATTCGTACATTTTACATCATAAAAATATATTATTGATATTTCTGATGGATAATTATATTTTTATGCCGAAAACGGAGGGTCATCCTACGCTGACCTTTCATAATTTTTAGGGTAAAATTAAAAAATGAATTTTTTAGAAAATAAATAATAAATTCGTTAATTTTACATCATAAAAATATATTATTGATATTTCTCAAAAATAATTATTTTTTTATGCCGATAACGGAGGGTCATCCTACGCTGACCCTTCATAATTTTTAGGGTAAAATTAAAAAATGAAATTTTTAGAAAATGAATAATAATTTAGTTCATTTTACATCATAAGAATATATTATTGATATTTCTCATGAAAAATTATTTTTTTATGCCGAAAACGGAGGGTAATCCTACGCTGACCTTTTATAATTTTTAGGGTAAAATTAAAAAATGAAATTTTTAGAAAATAAATAATAAATTCGTTCATTTTACATCATAAAAATATATTATTGATATTTCTCATGAAAAAGTATTTTTTTATGCCGAAAACGGAGGGTCATCCTACGCTGACCTTTCATAATTTTTAGGGTAAAATTAAAAAATTTAATTTTTAGAAAATAAATAATAAATTCGTTCATTTACATCATAAAAATATATTATTGATATTTCTCATGAAAAATTATTTTTTCATGCCGAAAACGGAGGGTAATCCTACGCTGACCTTTTATAATTTTTAGGGTAAAATTAAAAAATTAAATTTTTAGATAATAAATAATAAATTCGATCATTTTACATCAAAAAAATATATTATTGATATTTCTCATGAAAATTTTTTTTTTATGCCGAAAACGGAGGGTCAACCTACGCTGACCTTTCAAAATTTTTAGGGTAAAATTTAAAAATGAAATTTTTAGAAAATAAATAATAAATTCGTTCATTTTAGATCATAAAAATATATTATTGATATTTCTCATGAAAAATTATTTTTTCATGCCGAAAACGGAGGGTCATCCTACGCTGAACTTTTATAATTTTTAGGGTAAAATTAAAAAATGAAATTTTTAGAATATAAATAATAAATTCGTTCATTTTACATCATAAGAATATATTATTGATATTTCTCATGAAAAATTATTTTTTTATGCCGAAAACGGATGGTCATCCTACGCTGACCTTTCATAATTTTTAGGGTAAAATTAAAAAATGAAATTTTTAGAAAATAAATAATAAATTCGTTCATTTTACATCATAAAAATATATTATTGATATTTCTGATGGATAATTATATTTTTATGCCGAAAACGGAGGGTCATCCTACGCTGACCTTTCATAATTTTTAGGGTAAAATTAAAAAATGAATTTTTTAGAAAATAAATAATAAATTCGTTAATTTTACATCATAAAAATATATTATTGATATTTCTCATGAATAATTATTTTTTTATGCCGAAAACGGAGGGTCATCCTACGCTGACCTTTTATAATTTTTAGGGTAAAATTAAAAAATGAAATTTTTAGATAATAAATAATAAATTCGATCATTTTACATCAAAAAAATATATTATTGATATTTCTCATGAATAATTATTTTGTTATGCCGAAAACGGAGGGTCATCCTACGCTGACCTTTCATAATTTTTAGGGTAAAATTAAAAAATGAATTTTTTAGAAAATAAATAATAAATTCGTTAATTTTACATCATAAAAATATATTATTGATATTTCTCATGAATAATTATTTTTTTATGCCGAAAACGGAGGGTCATCCTACGCTGACCTTTTATAATTTTTAGGGTAAAATTAAAAAATGAAATTTTTAGATAATAAATAATAAATTCGATCATTTTACATCAAAAAAATATATTATTGATATTTCTCATGAAAATTTTTTTTTTATGCCGAAAACGGAGGGTCAACCTACGCTGACCTTTCAAAATTTTTAGGGTAAAATTTAAAAATGAAATTTTTAGAAAATAAATAATAAATTCGTTCATTTTACATCATAAAAATATATTATTGATATTTCTCATGAAAAATTATTTTTTCATGCCGAAAACGGAGGGTCATCCTACGCTGACCTTTTATAATTTTTAGGGTAAAATTAAAAAATGAAATTTTTAGAAAATAAATAATAAATTCGTTCATTTTACATCATAAAAATATATTATTGATATTTCTGATGAATAATTATTTTTTTATGCCGAAAACGGAGGGTCATCCTACGCTGACCTTTCATAATTTTTAGGGTAAAATTAAAAAATGAAATTTTTAGAAAATAAATAATAAATTCGTTCATTTTACATCATAAAAATATATTATTGATATTTCTCATAAAAAATTATTTTTTTATGCAGAAAACGGAGGGTCATCCTACGCTGACCCTTCATAATTTTTAGGGTAAAATTAAAAAATGAAATTTTTAGAAAATAAATAATAAATTCCATCATTTTACATCATAAAAATATATTATTGATATTTCTCATGAAAAATTATTTTTTTATGCCGAAAACGGATGGTCATCCTACGCTGACCTTTAATAATTTTTAGGGTAAAATTAAAAAATGAAATTTTTAGAAAATAAATAATAAATTCGTTCATTTTACATCATAAAATTATATTATTGATATTTCTCATGAAAAATAATTTTTTATGCTGAAAACGGAGGGTCATCCTACGCTGACCTTTTATAATTTTTAGGGTAAAATTAAAAAATGAAATTTTTAGAATATAAATAATAAATTCGTTCATTTTACATCATAAAAATATATTATTGATATTTCTCAAGAAAAATTATTTTTTCATGCCGAAAACGGAGGGTCATCCTACGCTAACCTTTTATAATTTTTAGGGTAAAATTAATAAATGAAATTTTTAGATAATAAATAATAAATTCGATCATTTTACATCAAAAAAATATATTATTGATATTTCTCATGAAAATTTTTTTTTTATGCCGAAAACGGAGGGTCAACCTACGCTGACCTTTCAAAATTTTTAGGGTAAAATTTAAAAATGAAATTTTTAGAAAATAAATAATAAATTCGTTCATTTTAGATCATAAAAATATATTATTGATATTTCTCATGAAAAATTATTTTTTCATGCCGAAAACGGAGGGTCATCCTACGCTGACCTTTCAAAATTTTTAGGGTAAAATTAAAAAATGAAATTTTTAGAAAATAAATAATAAATTCGTTCATTTTACAGCATAAAAATATATTATTGATATTTCTGATGAATAATTATTTTTTTATGCCGAAAACGGAGGGTCATCCTACGCTGACCTTTTATAATTTTTAGGGTAAAATTAAAAAATGAAATTTTTAGAATATAAATAATAAATTCGTTCATTTTACATCATAAGAATATATTATTGATATTTCTCATGAAAAATTATTTTTTTATGCCGAAAACGGATGGTCATCCTACGCTACCTTTCATAATTTTTAGGGTAAAATTAAAAAATGAAATTTTTAGAAAATAAATAATAAATTCGTTCATTTTACATAATAAAAATATATTATTGATATTTCTCATGAAAAAGTATTTTTTTATGCCGAAAACGGAGGGTCATCCTACGCTGACCTTTTATAATTTTTAGGGTAAAATTAAAAAATGAAATTTTTAGAATATAAATAATAAATTCGTTCATTTTACTTCATAAGAATATATTATTGATATTTCTCATGAAAAATTTTTTTTTTATGCCGAAAACGGATGGTCATCCTACGCTGACCTTTCGTAATTTTTAGGGTAAAATTAAAAAATGAAATTTTTAGAAAATAAATAATAAATTCGTTCATTTTACATCATAAAAATATATTATTGATATTTCTGATGGATAATTATATTTTTATGCCGAAAACGGAGGGTCATCCTACGCTGACCTTTCATAATTTTTAGGGTAAAATTAAAAAATGAATTTTTTAAAAAATAAATAATAAATTCGTTAATTTTACATCATAAAAATATATTATTGATATTTCTCATGAATAATTAATTTTTTATGCCGAAAACGGAGGGTCATACTACGCTGACCTTTTATAATTTTTAGGGTAAAATTAAAAAATGAAATTTTTAGATAATAAATAATAAATTCGATCATTTTACATCAAAAAAATATATTATTGATATTTCTCATGAAAATTTTTTTTTTATGCCGAAAACGGAGGGTCAACCTACGCTGACCTTTCAAAATTTTTAGGGTAAAATTTAAAAATGAAATTTTTAGAAAATAAATAATAAATTCGTTCATTTTACATCATAAAAATATATTATTGATATTTCTCATGAAAAATTATTTTTTCATGCCGAAAACGGAGGGTCATCCTACGCTGACCTTTTATAATTTTTAGGGTAAAATTAAAAAATGAAATTTTTAGAAAATAAATAATAAATTCGTTCATTTTACATCATAAAAATATATTATTGATATTTCTGATGAATAATTATTTTTTTATGCCGAAAACGGAGGGTCATCCTACGCTGACCTTTCATAATTTTTAGGGTAAAATTAAAAAATGAAATTTTTAGAAAATAAATAATAAATTCGTTCATTTTACATCATAAAAATATATTATTGATATTTCTGATGGATAATTATATTTTTATGCCGAAAACGGAGGGTCATCCTACGCTGACCTTTCATAATTTTTAGGGTAAAATTAAAAAATGAATTTTTTAGAAAATAAATAATAAATTCGTTTATTTTACATCATAAAAATATATTATTGATATTTCTCATGAATAATTATTTTTTCATGCCGAAAACGGAGGGTCATCCTACGCTGACCTTTTATAATTTTTAGGGTAAAATTAAAAAATGAAATTTTTAGATAATAAATAATAAATTCGATCATTTTACATCAAAAAAATATATTATTGATATTTCTCATGAAAATTTTTTTTTTATGCCGAAAACGGAGGGTCAGCCTACGCTGACCTTTCAAAATTTTTAGGGTAAAATTTAAAAATGAAATTTTTAGAAAATAAATAATAAATTCGTTCATTTTACATCATAAAAATATATTATTGATATTTCTCATGAAAAATTATTTTTTTATGCCGAAAACGGAGGGTCATCCTACGCTGACCTTTTATAATTTTTAGGGTAAAATTAAAAAATGAAATTTTTAGAAAATAAATAATAAATTCGTTCATTTTACATCATAAAAATATATTATTGATATTTCTGATGAATAATTATTTTTTTATGCCGAAAACGGAGGGTCATCCTACGCTGACCTTTTATAATTTTTAGGGTAAAATTAATAAATGAAATTTTTAGATAATAAATAATAAATTCGATCATTTTACATCAAAAAAATATATTATTGATATTTCTCAGGAAAATTTTTTTTTTATGCCGAAAACGGAGGGTCAACCTACGCTGACCTTTCAAAATTTTTAGGGTAAAATTTAAAAATGAAATTTTTAGAAAATAAATAATAAATTCGTTCATTTTACATCATAAAAATATATTATTGATATTTCTCATGAAAAATTATTTTTTTATGCCGAAAACGGAGGGTCATCCTACGCTGACCTTTTATAATTTTTAGGGTAAAATTAAAAAATGAAATTTTTAGAAAATAAATAATAAATTCGTTCATTTTACATCATAAAAATATATTATTGATATTTCTGATGAATAATTATTTTTTTATGCTGAAAACGGAGGGTCATCCTACGCTGACCTTTTATAATTTTTAGGGTAAATTTAAAAAATGAAATTTTTAGAAAATAAATAATAAATTCGTTCATTTTACATCATAAAAATATATTATTGATATTTCTGATGGATAATTATATTTTTATGCCGAAAACGGAGGGTCATCCTACGCTGACCTTTCATAATTTTTAGGGTAAAATTAAAAAATGAATTTTTTAGAAAATAAATAATAAATTCGATCATTTTACATCAAAAAAATATATTATTGATATTTCTCATGAAAATTTTTTTTTTATGCCGAAAACGGAGGGTCAACCTACGCTGACCTTTCAAAATTTTTAGGGTAAAATTTAAAAATGAAATTTTTAGAAAATAAATAATAAATTCGTTCATTTTAGATCATAAAAATATATTATTGATATTTCTCATGAAAAATTATTTTTTCATGCCGAAAACGGCGGGTCATCCTACGCTGACCTTTCAAAATTTTTAGGGTAAAATTAAAAAATTAAATTTTTAGAAAATAAATAATAAATTCGTTCATTTTACAGCATAAAAATATATTATTGATATTTCTGATGAATAATTATTTTTTTATGCCGAAAACGGAGGGTCATCCTACGCTGACCTTTTATAATTTTTAGGGTAAAATTAAAAAATGAAATTTTTAGAATATAAATAATAAATTCGTTCATTTTACATCATAAGAATATATTATTGATATTTCTCATGAAAAATTATTTTTTTATGCCGAAAACGGATGGTCATCCTACGCTGACCTTTCATAATTTTTAGGGTAAAATTAAAAAATGAAATTTTTAGAAAATAAATAATAAATTCGTTCATTTTACATAATAAAAATATATTATTGATATTTCTCATGAAAAAGTATTTTTTTATGCCGAAAACGGAGGGTCATCCTACGCTGACCTTTTATAATTTTTAGGGTAAAATTAAAAAATGAAATTTTTAGAATATAAATAATAAATTCGTTCATTTTACATCATAAGAATATATTATTGATATTTCTGATGAATAATTATTTTTTTATGCCGAAAACGGAGGGTCATCCTACGCTGACCTTTTATAATTTTTAGGGTAAAATTAATAAATGAAATTTTTAGATAATAAATAATAAATTCGATCATTTTACATCAAAAAAATATATTATTGATATTTCTCAGGAAAATTTTTTTTTTATGCCGAAAACGGAGGGTCATCCTACGCTGACCTTTTATAATTTTTAGGGTAAATTTAAAAAATGAAATTTTTAGAAAATAAATAATAAATTCGTACATTTTACATCATAAAAATATATTATTGATATTTCTGATGGATAATTATATTTTTATGCCGAAAACGGAGGGTCATCCTACGCTGACCTTTCATAATTTTTAGGGTAAAATTAAAAAATGAATTTTTTAGAAAATAAATAATAAATTCGTTAATTTTACATCATAAAAATATATTATTGATATTTCTCAAAAATAATTATTTTTTTATGCCGATAACGGAGGGTCATCCTACGCTGACCCTTCATAATTTTTAGGGTAAAATTAAAAAATGAAATTTTTAGAAAATGAATAATAATTTAGTTCATTTTACATCATAAGAATATATTATTGATATTTCTCATGAAAAATTATTTTTTTATGCCGAAAACGGAGGGTAATCCTACGCTGACCTTTTATAATTTTTAGGGTAAAATTAAAAAATGAAATTTTTAGAAAATAAATAATAAATTCGTTCATTTTACATCATAAAAATATATTATTGATATTTCTCATGAAAAAGTATTTTTTTATGCCGAAAACGGAGGGTCATCCTACGCTGACCTTTCATAATTTTTAGGGTAAAATTAAAAAATTTAATTTTTAGAAAATAAATAATAAATTCGTTCATTTACATCATAAAAATATATTATTGATATTTCTCATGAAAAATTATTTTTTCATGCCGAAAACGGAGGGTAATCCTACGCTGACCTTTTATAATTTTTAGGGTAAAATTAAAAAATTAAATTTTTAGATAATAAATAATAAATTCGATCATTTTACATCAAAAAAATATATTATTGATATTTCTCATGAAAATTTTTTTTTTATGCCGAAAACGGAGGGTCAACCTACGCTGCCCTTTCAAAATTTTTAGGGTAAAATTTAAAAATGAAATTTTTAGAAAATAAATAATAAATTCGTTCATTTTAGATCATAAAAATATATTATTGATATTTCTCATGAAAAATTATTTTTTCATGCCGAAAACGGAGGGTCATCCTACGCTGAACTTTTATAATTTTTAGGGTAAAATTAAAAAATGAAATTTTTAGAATATAAATAATAAATTCGTTCATTTTACATCATAAGAATATATTATTGATATTTCTCATGAAAAATTATTTTTTTATGCCGAAAACGGATGGTCATCCTACGCTGACCTTTCATAATTTTTAGGGTAAAATTAAAAAATGAAATTTTTAGAAAATAAATAATAAATTCGTTCATTTTACATCATAAAAATATATTATTGATATTTCTGATGGATAATTATATTTTTATGCCGAAAACGGAGGGTCATCCTACGCTGACCTTTCATAATTTTTAGGGTAAAATTAAAAAATGAATTTTTTAGAAAATAAATAATAAATTCGTTAATTTTACATCATAAAAATATATTATTGATATTTCTCATGAATAATTATTTTTTTATGCCGAAAACGGAGGGTCATCCTACGCTGACCTTTTATAATTTTTAGGGTAAAATTAAAAAATGAAATTTTTAGATAATAAATAATAAATTCGATCATTTTACATCAAAAAAATATATTATTGATATTTCTCATGAATAATTATTTTGTTATGCCGAAAACGGAGGGTCATCCTACGCTGACCTTTCATAATTTTTAGGGTAAAATTAAAAAATGAATTTTTTAGAAAATAAATAATAAATTCGTTAATTTTACATCATAAAAATATATTATTGATATTTCTCATGAATAATTATTTTTTTATGCCGAAAACGGAGGGTCATCCTACGCTGACCTTTTATAATTTTTAGGGTAAAATTAAAAAATGAAATTTTTAGATAATAAATAATAAATTCGATCATTTTACATCAAAAAAATATATTATTGATATTTCTCATGAAAATTTTTTTTTTATGCCGAAAACGGAGGGTCAACCTACGCTGACCTTTCAAAATTTTTAGGGTAAAATTTAAAAATGAAATTTTTAGAAAATAAATAATAAATTCGTTCATTTTACATCATAAAAATATATTATTGATATTTCTCATGAAAAATTATTTTTTCATGCCGAAAACGGAGGGTCATCCTACGCTGACCTTTTATAATTTTTAGGGTAAAATTAAAAAATGAAATTTTTAGAAAATAAATAATAAATTCGTTCATTTTACATCATAAAAATATATTATTGATATTTCTGATGAATAATTATTTTTTTATGCCGAAAACGGAGGGTCATCCTACGCTGACCTTTCATAATTTTTAGGGTAAAATTAAAAAATGAAATTTTTAGAAAATAAATAATAAATTCGTTCATTTTACATCATAAAAATATATTATTGATATTTCTCATAAAAAATTATTTTTTTATGCAGAAAACGGAGGGTCATCCTACGCTGACCCTTCATAATTTTTAGGGTAAAATTAAAAAATGAAATTTTTAGAAAATAAATAATAAATTCCATCATTTTACATCATAAAAATATATTATTGATATTTCTCATGAAAAATTATTTTTTTATGCCGAAAACGGATGGTCATCCTACGCTGACCTTTAATAATTTTTAGGGTAAAATTAAAAAATGAAATTTTTAGAAAATAAATAATAAATTCGTTCATTTTACATCATAAAATTATATTATTGATATTTCTCATGAAAAATAATTTTTTATGCTGAAAACGGAGGGTCATCCTACGCTGACCTTTTATAATTTTTAGGGTAAAATTAAAAAATGAAATTTTTAGAATATAAATAATAAATTCGTTCATTTTACATCATAAAAATATATTATTGATATTTCTCAAGAAAAATTATTTTTTCATGCCGAAAACGGAGGGTCATCCTACGCTAACCTTTTATAATTTTTAGGGTAAAATTAATAAATGAAATTTTTAGATAATAAATAATAAATTCGATCATTTTACATCAAAAAAATATATTATTGATATTTCTCATGAAAATTTTTTTTTTATGCCGAAAACGGAGGGTCAACCTACGCTGACCTTTCAAAATTTTTAGGGAAAAAATTTAAAAATGAAATTTTTAGAAAATAAATAATAAATTCGTTCATTTTACATCATAAAAATATATTATTGATATTTCTCATGAAAAATTATTTTTTTATGCCGAAAACGGATGGTCATCCTACGCTGAACTTTCATAATTTTTAGGGTAAAATTAAAAAATGAAATTTTTAGAAAATAAATAATAAATTCGTTCATTTTACATAATAAAAATATATTATTGATATTTCTCATGAAAAAGTATTTTTTTATGCCGAAAACGGAGGGTCATCCTACGCTGACCTTTTATAATTTTTAGGGTAAAATTAAAAAATGAAATTTTTAGAATATAAATAATAAATTCGTTCATTTTACATCATAAGAATATATTATTGATATTTCTCATGAAAAATTATTTTTTTATGCCGAAAACGGATGGTCATCCTACGCTGACCTTTCATAATTTTTAGAGTAAAATTAAAAAATGAAATTTTTAGAAAATAAATAATAAATTCGTTCATTTTACATCATAAAAATATATTATTGATATTTCTGATGGATAATTATATTTTTATGCCGAAAACGGAGGGTCATCCTACGCTGACCTTTCATAATTTTTAGGGTAAAATTAAAAAATGAATTTTTTAGAAAATAAATAATAAATTCGTTAATTTTACATCATAAAAATATATTATTGATATTTCTCATGAATAATTATTTTTTTATGCCGAAAACGGAGGGTCATCCTACGCTGACCTTTTATAATGTTTAGGGTAAAATTAAAAAATGAAATTTTTAGATAATAAATAATAAATTCGATCATTTTACATCAAAAAAATATATTATTGATATTTCTCATGAAAATTTTTTTTTTATGCCGAAAACGGAGGGTCATCCTACGCTAACCTTTCAAAATTTTTAGGGTAAAATTTAAAAATGAAATTTTTAGAAAATAAATAATAAATTCGTTCATTTTACATCATAAAAATATATTATTGATATTTCTCAAGAAAAATTATTTTTTCATGCCGAAAACGGAGGGTCATCCTACGCTGACCTTTTATAATTTTTAGGGTAAAATTAATAAATGAAATTTTTAGATAATAAATAATAAATTCGATCATTTTACATCAAAAAAATATATTATTGATATTTCTCATGAAAATTTTTTTTTTATGCCGAAAACGGAGGGTCAACCTACGCTGACCTTTCAAAATTTTTAGGGTAAAATTTAAAAATGAAATTTTTAGAAAATAAATAATAAATTCGTTCATTTTACATCATAAAAATATATCATTGATATTTCTCATGAAAAATTATTTTTTTATGCCGAAAACGGATGGTCATCCTACGCTGACCTTTCATAATTTTTAGGGTAAAATTAAAAAATGAAATTTTTAGAAAATGAATAATAAATTCGTTCATTTTACATAATAAAAATATATTATTGATATTTCTCATGAAAAAGTATTTTTTTATGCCGAAAACGGAGGGTCATCCTACGCTGACCTTTTATAATTTTTAGGGTAAAATTAAAAAATGAAATTTTTAGAATATAAATAATAAATTCGTTCATTTTACATCATAAGAATATATTATTGATATTTCTCATGAAAAATTATTTTTTTATGCCGAAAACGGATGGTCATCCTACGCTGACCTTTCATAATTTTTAGGGTAAAATTAAAAAATGAAATTTTTAGAAAATAAATAATAAATTCGTTCATTTTACATCATAAAAATATATTATTGATATTTCTGATGGATAATTATATTTTTATGCCGAAAACGGAGGGTCATCCTACGCTGACCTTTCATAATTTTTAGGGTAAAATTAAAAAATGAATTTTTTAGAAAATAAATAATAAATTCGTTAATTTTACATCATAAAAATATATTATTGATATTTCTCATGAATAATTATTTTTTTATGCCGAAAACGGAGGGTCATCCTACGCTGACCTTTTATAATTTTTAGGGTAAAATTAAAAAATGAAATTTTTAGATAATAAATAATAAATTCGATCATTTTACATCAAAAAAATATATTATTGATATTTCTCATGAAAATTTTTTTTTTATGCCGAAAACGGAGGGTCAACCTACGCTGACCTTTCAAAATTTTTAGGGTAAAATTTAAAAATGAAATTTTTAGAAAATAAATAATAAATTCGTTCATTTTACATCATAAAAATATATTATTGATATTTCTCATGAAAAATTATTTTTTCATGCCGAAAACGGAGGGTCATCCTACGCTGACCTTTTATAATTTTTAGGGTAAAATTAAAAAATGAAATTTTTAGAAAATAAATAATAAATTCGTTCATTTTACATCATAAAAATATATTATTGATATTTCTGATGAATAATTATTTTTTTATGCCGAAAACGGAGGGTCATCCTACGCTGACCTTTTATAATTTTTAGGGTAAAATTAAAAAATGAATTTTTTAGAAAATAAATAATAAATTCGTTCATTTTACATCATAAAAATATATTATTGATATTTCTCAAAAATAATTATTTTTTTATGCCGATAACGGAGGGTCATCCTACGCTAACCTTTTATAATTTTTAGGGTAAAATTAAAAAATGAAATTTTTAGAAAATAAATAATAAATTCGTTCATTTTACATCATAAAATTATATTATTGATATTTCTCATGAAAAAGTATTTTTTTATGCCGATAACGGAGGGTCATCCTACGCTGACCTTTTATAATGTTTAGGGTAAAATTAAAAAATGAAATTTTTAGATAATAAATAATAAATTCGATCATTTTACATCAAAAAAATATATTATTGATATTTCTCATGAAAATTTTTTTTTTATGCCGAAAACGGAGGGTCATCCTACGCTAACCTTTCAAAATTTTTAGGGTAAAATTTAAAAATGAAATTTTTAGAAAATAAATAATATATTCGTTCATTTTACATCATAAAAATATATTATTGATATTTCTCAAGAAAACTTATTTTTTCATGCCGAAAACGGAGGGTCATCCTACGCTGACCTTTTATAATTTTTAGGGTAAAATTAATAAATGAAATTTTTAGATAATAAATAATAAATTCGATCATTTTACATCAAAAAAATATATTATTGATATTTCTCATGAAAATTTTTTTTTTATGCCGAAAACGGAGGGTCAACCTACGCTGACCTTTCAAAATTTTTAGGGTAAAATTTAAAAATGAAATTTTTAGAAAATAAATAATAAATTCGTTCATTTTACATCATAAAAATATATTATTGATATTTCTGATGAATAATTATTTTTTTATGCCGAAAACGGAGGGTCATCCTACGCTGACCTTTTATAATTTTTAGGGTAAAATTAAAAAATGAATTTTTTAGAAAATAAATAATAAATTCGTTCATTTTACATCATAAAAATATATTATTGATATTTCTCAAAAATAATTATTTTTTTATGCCGATAACGGAGGGTCATCCTACGCTAACCTTTTATAATTTTTAGGGTAAAATTAAAAAATGAAATTTTTAGAAAATAAATAATAAATTCGTTCATTTTACATCATAAAATTATATTATTGATATTTCTCATGAAAAAGTATTTTTTTATGCCGAAAACGGAGGGTCATCCTACGCTGACCTTTTATAATGTTTAGGGTAAAATTAAAAAATGAAATTTTTAGATAATAAATAATAAATTCGATCATTTTACATCAAAAAAATATATTATTGATATTTCTCATGAAAATTTTTTTTTTATGCCGAAAACGGAGGGTCATCCTACGCTAACCTTTCAAAATTTTTAGGGTAAAATTTAAAAATGAAATTTTTAGAAAATAAATAATAAATTCGTTCATTTTACATCATAAAAATATATTATTGATATTTCTCAAGAAAAATTATTTTTTCATGCCGAAAACGGAGGGTCATCCTACGCTGACCTTTTATAATTTTTAGGGTAAAATTAATAAATGAAATTTTTAGATAATAAATAATAAATTCGATCATTTTACATCAAAAAAATATATTATTGATATTTCTCATGAAAATTTTTTTTTTATGCCGAAAACGGAGGGTCAACCTACGCTGACCTTTCAAAATTTTTAGGGTAAAATTTAAAAATGAAATTTTTAGAAAATAAATAATAAATTCGTTCATTTTACATCATAAAAATATATTATTGATATTTCTCATGAAAAATTATTTTTTTATGCCGAAAACGGATGGTCATCCTACGCTGACCTTTCATAATTTTTAGGGTAAAATTAAAAAATGAAATTTTTAGAAAATAAATAATAAATTCGTTCATTTTACATAATAAAAATATATTATTGATATTTCTCATGAAAAAGTATTTTTTTATGCCGAAAACGGAGGGTCATCCTACGCTGACCTTTTATAATTTTTAGGGTAAAATTAAAAAATGAAATTTTTAGAATATAAATAATAAATTCGTTCATTTTACATCATAAGAATATATTATTGATATTTCTCATGAAAAATTATTTTTTTATGCCGAAAACGGATGGTCATCCTACGCTGACCTTTCATAATTTTTAGGGTAAAATTAAAAAATGAAATTTTTAGAAAATAAATAATAAATTCGTTCATTTTACATCATAAAAATATATTATTGATATTTCTGATGGATAATTATATTTTTATGCCGAAAACGGAGGGTCATCCTACGCTGACCTTTTATAATTTTTAGGGTAAAATTAAAAAATGAAATTTTTAGATAATAAATAATAAATTCGATCATTTTACATCAAAAAAATATATTATTGATATTTCTCATGAAAATTTTTTTTTTATGCCGAAAACGGAGGGTCAACCTACGCTGACCTTTCAAAATTTTTAGGGTAAAATTTAAAAATGAAATTTTTAGAAAATAAATAATAAATTCGTTCATTTTACATCATAAAAATATATTATTGATATTTCTCATGAAAAATTATTTTTTCATGCCGAAAACGGAGGGTCATCCTACGCTGACCTTTTATAATTTTTAGGGTAAAATTAAAAAATGAAATTTTTAGAAAATAAATAATAAATTCGTTCATTTTACATCATAAAAATATATTATTGATATTTCTGATGAATAATTATTTTTTTATGCCGAAAACGGAGGGTCATCCTACGCTGACCTTTCATAATTTTTAGGGTAAAATTAAAAAATGAAATTTTTAGAAAATAAATAATAAATTCGTTCATTTTACATCATAAAAATATATTATTGATATTTCTCATGAAAAAGTATTTTTTTATGCCGAAAACGGAGGGTCATCCTACGCTGACCTTTTATAATTTTTAGGGTAAAATTAAAAAATGAAATTTTTAGAAAATAAATAATAAATTCATTAATTTTACATCATAAAAATATATTATTGATATTTCTCATGAATAATTATTTTTTTATGCCGAAAACGGAGGGTCATCCTACGCTGACCTTTTATAATTTTTAGGGTAAAATTAAAAAATGAAATTTTTAGATAATAAATAATAAATTCGATCATTTTACATCAAAAAAATATATTATTGATATTTCTCATGAAAATTTTTTTTTTATGCCGAAAACGGAGGGTCAGCCTACGCTGACCCTTCAAAATTTTTAGGGTAAAATTTAAAAATGAAATTTTTAGAAAATAAATAATAAATTCGTTCATTTTACATCATAAAAATATATTATTGATATTTCTGATGAATAATTATTTTTTTATGCCGAAAACGGAGGGTCATCCTACGCTGACCTTTTATAATTTTTAGGGTAAAATTAAAAAATGAATTTTTTAGAAAATAAATAATAAATTCGTTCATTTTACATCATAAAAATATATTATTGATATTTCTCAAAAATAATTATTTTTTTATGCCGATAACGGAGGGTCATCCTACGCTAACCTTTTATAATTTTTAGGGTAAAATTAAAAAATGAAATTTTTAGAAAATAAATAATAAATTCGTTCATTTTACATCATAAAATTATATTATTGATATTTCTATTGAAAAAGTATTTTTTTATGCCGAAAACGGAGGGTCATCCTACGCTGACCTTTTATAATGTTTAGGGTAAAATTAAAAAATGAAATTTTTAGATAATAAATAATAAATTCGATCATTTTACATCAAAAAAATATATTATTGATATTTCTCATGAAAATTTTTTTTTTATGCCGAAAACGGAGGGTCATCCTACGCTAACCTTTCAAAATTTTTAGGGTAAAATTTAAAAATGAAATTTTTAGAAAATAAATAATAAATTCGTTCATTTTACATCATAAAAATATATTATTGATATTTCTCAAGAAAAATTATTTTTTCATGCCGAAAACGGAGGGTCATCCTACGCTGACCTTTCAAAATTTTTAGGGTAAAATTTAAAAATGAAATTTTTAGAAAATAAATAATAAATTCGTTCATTTTACATCATAAAAATATATTATTGATATTTCTCATGAAAAATTATTTTTTCATGCCGAAAACGGAGGGTCATCCTACGCTGACCTTTTATAATTTTTAGGGTAAAATTAAAAAATGAAATTTTTAGAAAATAAATAATAAATTCGTTCATTTTACATCATAAAAATATATTATTGATATTTCTGATGAATAATTATTTTTTTATGCCGAAAACGGAGGGTCATCCTACGCTGACCTTTCATAATTTTTAGGGTAAAATTAAAAAATGAAATTTTTAGAAAATAAATAATAAATTCGTTCATTTTACATCATAAAAATATATTATTGATATTTCTCATGAAAAAGTATTTTTTTATGCCGAAAACGGAGGGTCATCCTACGCTGACCTTTTATAATTTTTAGGGTAAAATTAAAAAATGAAATTTTTAGAAAATAAATAATAAATTCATTAATTTTACATCATAAAAATATATTATTGATATTTCTCATGAATAATTATTTTTTTATGCCGAAAACGGAGGGTCATCCTACGCTGACCTTTTATAATTTTTAGGGTAAAATTAAAAAATGAAATTTTTAGAAAATAAATAATAAATTCGTTCATTTTACATCATAAAAATATATTATTGATATTTCTGATGAATAATTATTTTTTTATGAAGAAAACGGAGGGTCATCCTACGCTGACCTTTTATAATTTTTAGGGTAAAATTAATAAATGAAATTTTTAGATAATAAATAATAAATTCGATCATTTTACATCAAAAAAATATATTATTGATATTTCTCAGGAAAATTTTTTTTTTATGCCGAAAACGGAGGGTCAACCTACGCTGACCTTTCATAATTTTTAGGGTAAAATTTAAAAATGAAATTTTTAGAAAATAAATAATAAATTCGTTCATTTTACATCATAAAAATATATTATTGATATTTCTGATGGATAATTATATTTTTATGCCGAAAACGGAGGGTCATCCTACGCTGACCTTTCATAATTTTTAGGGTAAAATTAAAAAATGAATTTTTTAGAAAATAAATAATAAATTCGTTAATTTTACATCATAAAAATATATTATTGGTATTTCTCATGAATAATTATTTTTTTATGCCGAAAACGGAGGGTCATCCTACGCTGACCTTTTATAATTTTTAGGGTAAAATTAAAAAATGAAATTTTTAGATAATAAATAATAAATTCGATCATTTTACATCAAAAAAATATATTATTGATATTTCTCATGAAAATTTTTTTTTTATGCCGAAAACGGAGGGTCAACCTACGCTGACCTTTCAAAATTTTTAGGGTAAAATTTAGAAATGAAATTTTTAGAAAATAAATAATAAATTCGTTCATTTTACATCATAAAATTATATTATTGATATTTCTCATGAATAATTATTTTTTTATGCCGAAAACGGAGGGTCATCCTACGCTGACCTTTTATAATTTTTAGGGTAAAATTAAAAAATGAAATTTTTAGAAAATAAATAATAAATTCGTTCATTTTACATCATAAAAATATATTATTGATATTTCTCAAGAAAAATTATTTTTTCATGCCGAAAACGGAGGGTCATCCTACGCTGACCTTTTATAATTTTTAGGGTAAAATTAATAAATGAAATTTTTAGATAATAAATAATAAATTCGATCATTTTACATCAAAAAAATATATTATTGATATTTCTCATGAAAATTTTTTTTTTATGCCGAAAACGGAGGGTCAACCTACGCTGACCTTTCAAAATTTTTAGGGTAAAATTTAAAAATGAAATTTTTAGAAAATAAATAATAAATTCGTTCATTTTACATCATAAAAATATATTATTGATATTTCTCATGAAAAATTATTTTTTTATGCCGAAAACGGAGGGTCATCCTACGCTGACCTTTTATAATTTTTAGGGTAAAATTAAAAAATGAAATTTTTAGAAAATAAATAATAAATTCGTTCATTTTACATCATAAAAATATATTATTGATATGGCTCATGAAAAAGTATTTTTTTATGCCGAAAACGGAGGGTCATCCTACGCTGACCTTTCATAATTTTTAGGGTAAAATTAAAAAATGAAATTTTTAGAAAATAAATAATAAATTCGTTCATTTACATCATAAAAATATATTATTGATATTTCTCATGAAAAATTATTTTTTCATGCCGAAAACGGAGGGTCATCCTACGCTGACCTTTTATAATTTTTAGGGTAAAATTAAAAAATTAAATTTTTAGATAATAAATAATAAATTCGATCATTTTACATCAAAAAAATATATTATTGATATTTATCATGAAAATTTTTTTTTTATGCCGAAAACGGAGGGTCAACCTACGCTGACCTTTCAAAATTTTTAGGGTAAAATTTAAAAATGAAATTTTTAGAAAATAAATAATAAATTCGTTCATTTTAGATCATAAAAATATATTATTGATATTTCTCATGAAAAATTATTTTTTCATGCCGAAAACGGAGGGTCATCCTACGCTGACCTTTCAAAATTTTTAGGGTAAAATTAAAAAATGAAATTTTTAGAAAATAAATAATAAATTCGTTCATTTTACAGCATATATATATATTTTTGATATTTCTGATGAATAATTATTTTTTTATGCCGAAAACGGAGGGTCATCCTACGCTGACCTTTTATAATTTTTAGGGTAAAATTAAAAAATGAAATTTTTAGAAAATAAATAATAAATTCGTTCATTTTACATCATAAAAATATATTATTGATATTTCTGATGGATAATTATATTTTTATGCCGAAAACGGAGGGTCATCCTACGCTGACCTTTCATAATTTTTAGGGTAAAATTAAAAAATGAATTTTTTAGAAAATAAATAATAAATTCGTTAATTTTACATCATAAAAATATATTATTGATATTTCTCATGAATAATTATTTTTTTATGCCGAAAACGCAGGGTCATCCTACGCTGACCTTTTATAATTTTTAGGGTAAAATTAAAAAATGAAATTTTTAGATAATAAATAATAAATTCGATCATTTTACATAAAAAAAATATATTATTGATATTTCTCATGAAAATTTTTTTTTTATGCCGAAAACGGAGGGTCAACCTACGCTGACCTTTCAAAATTTTTAGGGTAAAATTTAGAAATGAAATTTTTAGAAAATAAATAATAAATTCGTTCATTTTACATCATAAAAATATATTATTGATATTTCTCAAGAAAAATTATTTTTTCATGCCGAAAACGGAGGGTCATCCTACGCTGACCTTTTATAATTTTTAGGGTAAAATTAATAAATGAAATTTTTAGATAATAAATAATAAATTCGATCATTTTACATCAAAAAAATATATTATTGATATTTCTCATGAAAATTTTTTTTTTATGCCGAAAACGGAGGGTCAACCTACGCTGACCTTTCAAAATTTTTAGGGTAAAATTTAAAAATGAAATTTTTAGAAAATAAATAATAAATTCGTTCATTTTACATCATAAAAATATATTATTGATATTTCTCATGAAAAATTATTTTTTTATGCCGAAAACGGAGGGTCATCCTACGCTGACCTTTTATAATTTTTAGGGTAAAATTAAAAAATGAAATTTTTAGAAAATAAATAATAAATTCGTTCATTTTACATCATAAAAATATATTATTGATATGTCTCATGAAAAAGTATTTTTTTATGCCGAAAACGGAGGGTCATCCTACGCTGACCTTTCATAATTTTTAGGGTAAAATTAAAAAATGAAATTTTTAGAAAATAAATAATAAATTCGTTCATTTACATCATAAAAATATATTATTGATATTTCTCATGAAAAATTATTTTTTCATGCCGAAAACGGAGGGTCATCCTACGCTGACCTTTTATAATTTTTAGGGTAAAATTAAAAAATTAAATTTTTAGATAATAAATAATAAATTCGATCATTTTACATCAAAAAAATATATTATTGATATTTCTCATGAAAATTTTTTTTTTATGCCGAAAACGGAGGGTCAACCTACGCTGACCTTTCAAAATTTTTAGGGTAAAATTTAAAAATGAAATTTTTAGAAAATAAATAATAAATTCGTTCATTTTAGATCATAAAAATATATTATTGATATTTCTCATGAAAAATTATTTTTTCATGCCGAAAACGGAGGGTCATCCTACGCTGACCTTTCAAAATTTTTAGGGTAAAATTAAAAAATGAAATTTTTAGAAAATAAATAATAAATTCGTTCATTTTACAGCATATATATATATTTTTGATATTTCTGATGAATAATTATTTTTTTATGCCGAAAACGGAGGGTCATCCTACGCTGACCTTTTATAATTTTTAGGGTAAAATTAAAAAATGAAATTTTTAGAAAATAAATAATAAATTCGTTCATTTTACATCATAAAAATATATTATTGATATTTCTGATGGATAATTATATTTTTATGCCGAAAACGGAGGGTCATCCTACGCTGACCTTTCATAATTTTTAGGGTAAAATTAAAAAATGAATTTTTTAGAAAATAAATAATAAATTCGTTAATTTTACATCATAAAAATATATTATTGATATTTCTCATGAATAATTATTTTTTTATGCCGAAAACGCAGGGTCATCCTACGCTGACCTTTTATAATTTTTAGGGTAAAATTAAAAAATGAAATTTTTAGATAATAAATAATAAATTCGATCATTTTACATCAAAAAAATATATTATTGATATTTCTCATGAAAATTTTTTTTTTATGCCGAAAACGGAGGGTCAACCTACGCTGACCTTTCAAAATTTTTAGGGTAAAATTTAGAAATGAAATTTTTAGAAAATAAATAATAAATTCGTTCATTTTACATCATAAAAATATATTATTGATATTTCTCATGAAAAATTATTTTTTCATGCCGAAAACGGAGGGTCATCCTACGCTGACCTTTCAAAATTTTTAGGGTAAAATTAAAAAATGAAATTTTTAGAAAATAAATAATAAATTCGTTCATTTTACATCATAAAAATATATTATTGATATTTCTGATGAATAATTATTTTTTTATGCCGAAAACGGAGGGTCATCCTACGCTGACCTTTTATAATTTTTAGGGTAAAATTAAAAAATGAAATTTTTAGAAAATAAATAATAAATTCGTTCATTTTACATCATAAAAATATATTATTGATATTTCTGATGAATAATTAATTTTTTTATGCCGAAAACGGAGGGTCATCCTACGCTGACCTTTCATAATTTTTAGGGTAAAATTAAAAAATGAAATTTTTAGAAAATAAATAATAAATTCGTTCATTTTACATCATAAAAATATATTATTGATATTTCTCATAAAAAATTATTTTTTTATGCAGAAAACGGAGGGTCATCCTACGCTGACCCTTCATAATTTTTAGGGTAAAATTAAAAAATGAAATTTTTAGAAAATAAATAATAAATTCCATCATTTTACATCATAAAAATATATTATTGATATTTCTGATGAATAATTATTTTTTTAAGCCGAAAACGGAGGGTCATCCTACGCTGACCTTTTATAATTTTTAGGGTAAAATTAAAAAATGAAATTTTTAGATAATAAATAATAAATTCGATCATTTTACATCAAAAAAATATATTATTGATATTTCTCATGAAAATTTTTTTTTTTATGCCGAAAACGGAGGGTCAACCTACGCTGACCTTTCAAAATTTTTAGGGTAAAATTTAAAAATGAAATTTTTAGAAAATAAATAATAAATTCGTTCATTTTACATCATAAAAATATATTATTGATATTTCTCATGAAAAATTTTTTTTTTTATGCCGAAAACGGAGGGTCATCCTACGCTGACCTTTTATAATTTTTAGGGTAAAATTAAAAAATGAAATTTTTAGAAAATAAATAATAAATTCGTTCATTTTACATCATAAAAATATATTATTGATATTTCTGATGAATAATTATTTTTTTATGCCGAAAACGGAGGGTCATCCTACGCTGACCTTTTATAATTTTTAGGGTAAAATTAAAAAATGAATTTTTTAGAAAATAAATAATAAATTCGTTCATTTTACATCATAAAATTATATTATTGATATTTCTCATGAATAATTATTTTTTTATGCCGAAAACGGAGGGTCATCCTACGCTGACCTTTTATAATTTTTAGGGTAAAATTAAAAAATGAAATTTTTAGAAAATAAATAATAAATTCGTTCATTTTACATCATAAAAATATATTATTGATATTTCTCATGAAAAAGTATTTTTTTATGCCGAAAACGGAGGGTCATCCTACGCTGACCTTTTATAATGTTTAGGGTAAAATTAAAAAATGAAATTTTTAGATAATAAATAATAAATTCGATCATTTTACATCAAAAAAATATATTATTGATATTTCTCATGAAAATTTTTTTTTTATGCCGAAAACGGAGGGTCATCCTACGCTGACCTTTTATAATTTTTAGGGTAAAATTAAAAAATGAAATTTTTAGAAAATAAATAATAAATTCGTTCATTTTACATCATAAAAATATATTATTGATATTTCTCATGAAAAAGAATTTTTTTATGCCGAAAACGGAGGGTCATCCTACGCTGACCTTTCATAATTTTTAGGGTAAAATTAAAAAATGAATTTTTTAGAAAATAAATAATAAATTCGTTAATTTTACATCATAAAAATATATTATTGGTATTTCTCATGAATAATTATTTTTTTATGCCGAAAACGGAGGGTCATCCTACGCTGACCTTTTATAATTTTTAGGGTAAAATTAAAAAATGAAATTTTTAGATAATAAATAATAAATTCGATCATTTTACATCAAAAAAATATATTATTGATATTTCTCATGAAAATTTTTTTTTTATGCCGAAAACGGAGGGTCAACCTACGCTGACCTTTCAAAATTTTTAGGGTAAAATTTAGAAATGAAATTTTTAGAAAATAAATAATAAATTCGTTCATTTTACATCATAAAATTATATTATTGATATTTCTCATGAATAATTATTTTTTTATGCCGAAAACGGAGGGTCATCCTACGCTGACCTTTTATAATTTTTAGGGTAAAATTAAAAAATGAAATTTTTAGAAAATAAATAATAAATTCGTTCATTTTACATCATAAAAATATATTATTGATATTTCTCATGAAAAAGAATTTTTTTATGCCGAAAACGGAGGGTCATCCTACGCTGACCTTTTATAATGTTTAGGGTAAAATTAAAAAATGAAATTTTTAGATAATAAATAATAAATTCGATCATTTTACATCAAAAAAATATATTATTGATATTTCTCATGAAAATTTTTTTTTTATGCCGAAAACGGAGGGTCATCCTACGCTAACCTTTCAAAATTTTTAGGGTAAAATTTAAAAATGAAATTTTTAGAAAATAAATAATAAATTCGTTCATTTTACATCATAAAAATATATTATTGATATTTCTCAAGAAAAATTATTTTTTCATGCCGAAAACGGAGGGTCATCCTACGCTGACCTTTTATAATTTTTAGGGTAAAATTAATAAATGAAATTTTTAGATAATAAATAATAAATTCGATCATTTTACATCAAAAAAATATATTATTGATATTTCTCATGAAAATTTTTTTTTTATGCCGAAAACGGAGGGTCAACCTACGCTGACCTTTCAAAATTTTTAGGGTAAAATTTAAAAATGAAATTTTTAGAAAATAAATAATAAATTCGTTCATTTTACATCATAAAAATATATTATTGATATTTCTCATGAATAATTATTTTTTTATGCCGAAAACGCAGGGTCATCCTACGCTGACCTTTTATAATTTTTAGGGTAAAATTAAAAAATGAAATTTTTAGATAATAAATAATAAATTCGATCATTTTACATCAAAAAAATATATTATTGATATTTCTCATGAAAATTTTTTTTTTATGCCGAAAACGGAGGGTCAACCTACGCTGACCTTTCAAAATTTTTAGGGTAAAATTTAGAAATGAAATTTTTAGAAAATAAATAATAAATTCGTTCATTTTACATCATAAAAATATATTATTGATATTTCTCATGAAAAATTATTTTTTCATGCCGAAAACGGAGGGTCATCCTACGCTGACCTTTCAAAATTTTTAGGGTAAAATTAAAAAATAAAATTTTTAGAAAATAAATAATAAATTCGTTCATTTTACATCATAAAAATATATTATTGATATTTCTGATGAATAATTATTTTTTTATGCCGAAAACGGAGGGTCATCCTACGCTGACCTTTTATAATTTTTAGGGTAAAATTAAAAAATGAAATTTTTAGAAAATAAATAATAAATTCGTTCATTTTACATCATAAAAATATATTATTGATATTTCTGATGAATAATTATTTTTTTATGCCGAAAACGGAGGGTCATCCTACGCTGACCTTTCATAATTTTTAGGGTAAAATTAAAAAATGAAATTTTTAGAAAATAAATAATAAATTCGTTCATTTTACATCATAAAAATATATTATTGATATTTCTCATAAAAAATTATTTTTTTATGCAGAAAACGGAGGGTCATCCTACGCTGACCCTTCATAATTTTTAGGGTAAAATTAAAAAATGAAATTTTTAGAAAATAAATAATAAATTCCATCATTTTACATCATAAAAATATATTATTGATATTTCTCATGAAAAATTATTTTTTTATGCCGAAAACGGATGGTCATCCTACGCTGACCTTTAATAATTTTTAGGGTAAAATTAAAAAATGAAATTTTTAGAAAATAAATAATAAATTCGTTCATTTTACATCATAAAATTATATTATTGATATTTCTCATGAAAAATAATTTTTTATGCTGAAAACGGAGGGTCATCCTACGCTGACCTTTTATAATTTTTAGGGTAAAATTAAAAAAATGAAATTTTTAGAAAATAAATAATAAATTCGTTCATTTTACATCATAAAAATATATTATTGATATTTCTGATGAATAATTATTTTTTTAAGCCGAAAACGGAGGGTCATCCTACGCTGACCTTTTATAATTTTTAGGGTAAAATTAAAAAATGAAATTTTTAGAAAATAAATAATAAATTCGTTCATTTTACATCATAAAAATATATTATTGATATTTCTGATGAATAATTATTTTTTTATGCCGAAAACGGAGGGTCATCCTACGCTGACCTTTTATAATTTTTAGGGTAAAATTAAAAAATGAATTTTTTAGAAAATAAATAATAAATTCGTTCATTTTACATCATAAAATTATATTATTGATATTTCTCATGAATAATTATTTTTTTATGCCGAAAACGGAGGGTCATCCTACGCTGACCTTTTATAATTTTTAGGGTAAAATTAAAAAATGAAATTTTTAGAAAATAAATAATAAATTCGTTCATTTTACATCATAAAAATATATTATTGATATTTCTCATGAAAAAGTATTTTTTTATGCCGAAAACGGAGGGTCATCCTACGCTGACCTTTTATAATGTTTAGGGTAAAATTAAAAAATGAAATTTTTAGATAATAAATAATAAATTCGATCATTTTACATCAAAAAAATATATTATTGATATTTCTCATGAAAATTTTTTTTTTATGCCGAAAACGGAGGGTCATCCTACGCTAACCTTTCAAAATTTTTAGGGTAAAATTTAAAAATGAAATTTTTAGAAAATAAATAATAAATTCGTTCATTTTACATCATAAAAATATATTATTGATATTTCTCAAGAAAAATTATTTTTTCATGCCGAAAACGGAGGGTCATCCTACGCTGACCTTTTATAATTTTTAGGGTAAAATTAATAAATGAAATTTTTAGATAATAAATAATAAATTCGATCATTTTACATCAAAAAAATATATTATTGATATTTCTCATGAAAATTTTTTTTTTATGCCGAAAACGGAGGGTCAACCTACGCTGACCTTTCAAAATTTTTAGGGTAAAATTAAAAAATGAAATTTTTAGAAAATAAATAATAAATTCGTTCATTTTACATCATAAAAATATATTATTGATATTTCTGATGAATAATTATTTTTTTATGCTGAAAACGGAGGGTCATCCTACGCTGACCTTTTATAATTTTTAGGGTAAAATTAAAAAATGAAATTTTTAGAAAATAAATAATAAATTCGTTCATTTTACATCATAAAAATATATTATTGATATTTCTGATAGATAATTATATTTTTATGCCGAAAACGGAGGGTCATCCTACGCTGACCTTTCATAATTTTTAGGGTAAAATTAAAAAATGAATTTTTTAGAAAATAAATAATAAATTCGTTAATTTTACATCATAAAAATATATTATTGATATTTCTCAAAAATAATTATTTTTTTATGCCGATAACGGAGGGTCATCATACGCTGACCCTTCATAATTTTTAGGGTAAAATTAAAAAATGAAATTTTTAGAAAATAAATAATAATTTAGTTCATTTTACATCATAAGAATATATTATTGATATTTCTCATGAAAAATTATTTTTTTATGCTGAAAACGGAGGGTCATCCTACGCTGACCTTTTATAATTTTTAGGGTAAAATTAAAAAATGAAATTTTTAGAAAATAAATAATAAATTCGTTCATTTTACATCATAAAAATATATTATTGATATTTCTCATGAAAAAGTATTTTTTTATGCCGAAAACGGAGGGTCATCCTACGCTGACCTTTTATAATTTTTAGGGTAAAATTAAAAAATGAAATTTTTAGAAAATAAATAATAAATTCGTTCATTTTACATCATAAAAATATATTATTGATATTTCTGATGAATAATTATTTTTTTATGCCGAAAACGGAGGGTCATCCTACGCTGACCTTTTATAATTTTTAGGGTAAAATTAAAAAATGAATTTTTTAGAAAATAAATAATAAATTCGTTCATTTTACATCATAAAAATATATTATTGATATTTCTCAAAAATAATTATTTTTTTATGCCGATAACGGAGGGTCATCCTACGCTAACCTTTTATAATTTTTAGGGTAAAATTAAAAAATGAAATTTTTAGAAAATAAATAATAAATTCGTTCATTTTACATCATAAAATTATATTATTGATATTTCTCATGAATAATTATTTTTTTCTGCCGAAAACGGAGGGTCATCCTACGCTGACCTTTTATAATTTTTAGGGTAAAATTAAAAAATGAAATTTTTAGAAAATAAATAATAAATTCGTTCATTTTATATCATAAAAATATATTATTGATATTTCTCATGAAAAAGTATTTTTTTATGCCGAAAACGGAGGGTCATCCTACGCTGACCTTTTATAATGTTTAGGGTAAAATTATAAAATGAAATTTTTAGATAATAAATAATAAATTCGATCATTTTACATCAAAAAAATATATTATTGATATTTCTCATGAAAATTTTTTTTTTATGCCGAAAACGGAGGGTCATCCTACGCTAACCTTTCAAAATTTTTAGGGTAAAATTTAAAAATGAAATTTTTAGAAAATAAATAATAAATTCGTTCATTTTACATCATAAAAATATATTATTGATATTTCTCAAGAAAAATTATTTTTTCATGCCGAAAACGGAGGGTCATCCTACGCTGACCTTTTATAATTTTTAGGGTAAAATTAATAAATGAAATTTTTAGATAATAAATAATAAATTCGATCATTTTACATCAAAAAAATATATTATTGATATTTCTCATGAAAATTTTTTTTTTATGCCGAAAACGGAGGGTCAACCTACGCTGACCTTTCAAAATTTTTAGGGTAAAATTTAAAAATGAAATTTTTAGAAAATAAATAATAAATTCGTTCATTTTACATCATAAAAATATATTATTGATATTTCTCATGAAAAATTATTTTTTTATGCCGAAAACGGAGGGTCATCCTACGCTGACCTTTTATAATTTTTAGGGTAAAATTAAAAAATGAAATTTTTAGAAAATAAATAATAAATTCGTTCATTTTACATCATAAAAATATATTATTGATATTTCTGATGAATAATTATTTTTTTATGCTGAAAACGGAGGGTCATCCTACGCTGACCTTTTATAATTTTTAGGGTAAAATTAAAAAATGAAATTTTTAGAAAATAAATAATAAATTCGTTCATTTTACATCATAAAAATATATTATTGATATTTCTGATAGATAATTATATTTTTATGCCGAAAACGGAGGGTCATCCTACGCTGACCTTTCATAATTTTTAGGGTAAAATTAAAAAATGAATTTTTTAGAAAATAAATAATAAATTCGTTAATTTTACATCATAAAAATATATTATTGATATTTCTCAAAAATAATTATTTTTTTATGCCGATAACGGAGGGTCATCCTACGCTGACCCTTCATAATTTTTAGGGTAAAATTAAAAAATGAAATTTTTAGAAAATAAATAATAATTTAGTTCATTTTACATCATAAGAATATATTATTGATATTTCTCATGAAAAATTATTTTTTTATGCTGAAAACGGAGGGTCATCCTACGCTGACCTTTTATAATTTTTAGGGTAAAATTAAAAAATGAAATTTTTAGAAAATAAATAATAAATTCGTTCATTTTACATCATAAAAATATATTATTGATATTTCTCATGAAAAAGTATTTTTTTATGCCGAAAACGGAGGGTCATCCTACGCTAACCTTTCATAATTTTTAGGGTAAAATTAAAAAATTTAATTTTTAGAAAATAAATAATAAATTCGTTCATTTTACATCATAAAAATATATTATTGATATTTCTCATGAGAAATTATTTTTTCATGCCGAAAACGGAGGGTCATCCTACGCTGACCTTTTATAATTTTTAGGGTAAAATTAAAAAATTAAATTTTTAGAAAATAAATGATAATTTCGTTCATTTTACATCATAAAAATATATTATTGATATTTCTGATGGATAATTATATTTTTATGCCCAAAACGGAGGGTCATCCTACGCTACCTTTTATAATTTTTAGGGTAAAATTAAAAAATGAAATTTTTAGAAAATAAATAATAAATTCGTTCATTTTACATCATAAAAATATATTATTGATATTTCTCATGAATAATTATTTTTTTATGCCGAAAACGGAGGGTCATCCTACGCTTACCTTTTATAATTTTTAGGGTAAAATTAAAAAATGAAATTTTTAGAAAATAAATAATAATTTCGTTCATTTTACATCATAAAAATATATTATTGATATTTCTGATGGATAATTATATTTTTATGCCGAAAACGGAGGGTCATCCTACGCTACCTTTTATAATTTTTAGGGTAAAATTAAAAAATGAAATTTTTAGAAAATAAATAATAAATTCGTTCATTTTACATCATAAGAATATATTATTGATATTTCTCATGAAAAATTATTTTTTTATGCCGAAAACGGATGGTCATCCTACGCTGACCTTTCATAATTTTTAGGGTAAAATTAAAAAATGAATTTTTTAGAAAATAAATAATAAATTCGTTAATTTTACATCATAAAAATATATTATTGATATTTCTCATGAATAATTATTTTTTTATGCCGAAAACGTAGGGTCATCCTACGCTGACCTTTTATAATTTTTAGGGTAAAATTAAAAAATGATATTTTTAGATAATAAATAATAAATTCGATCATTTTACATCAAAAAAATATATTATTGATATTTCTCATGAAAATTTTTTTTTTATGCCGAAAACGGAGGGTCAACCTACGCTGACCTTTCAAAATTTTTAGGGTAAAATTTAGAAATGAAATTTTTAGAAAATAAATAATAAATTCGTTCATTTTACATCATAAAAATATATTATTGATATTTCTCATGAAAAATTATTTTTTCATGCCGAAAACGGAGGGTCATCCTACGCTGACCTTTCAAAATTTTTAGGGTAAAATTAAAAAATGAAATTTTTAGAAAATAAATAATAAATTCGTTCATTTTACATCATAAAAATATATTATTGATATTTCTGATGAATAATTATTTTTTTATGCCGAAAACGGAGGGTCATCCTACGCTGTCCTTTTATAATTTTTAGGGTAAAATTAAAAAATGAAATTTTTAGAAAATAAATAATAAATTCGTTCATTTTACATCATAAAAATATATTATTGATATTTCTGATGAATAATTATTTTTTTATGCCGAAAACGGAGGGTCATCCTACGCTGACCTTTCATAATTTTTAGGGTAAAATTAAAAAATGAAATTTTTAGAAAATAAATAATAAATTCGTTCATTTTACATCATAAAAATATATTATTGATATTTCTCATGAAAAATTATTTTTTTATGCCGAAAACGGATGGTCATCCTACGCTACCTTTCATAATTTTTAGGGTAAAATTAAAAAATGAAATTTTTAGAAAATAAATAATAAATTCGTTCATTTTACATAATAAAAATATATTATTGATATTTCTCATGAAAAAGTATTTTTTTATGCCGAAAACGGAGGGTCATCCTACGCTGACCTTTTATAATTTTTAGGGTAAAATTAAAAAATGAAATTTTTAGAATATAAATAATAAATTCGTTCATTTTACTTCATAAGAATATATTATTGATATTTCTCATGAAAAATTTTTTTTTTATGCCGAAAACGGATGGTCATCCTACGCTGACCTTTCGTAATTTTTAGGGTAAAATTAAAAAATGAAATTTTTAGAAAATAAATAATAAATTCGTTCATTTTACATCATAAAAATATATTATTGATATTTCTGATGGATAATTATATTTTTATGCCGAAAACGGAGGGTCATCCTACGCTGACCTTTCATAATTTTTAGGGTAAAATTAAAAAATGAATTTTTTAAAAAATAAATAATAAATTCGTTAATTTTACATCATAAAAATATATTATTGATATTTCTCATGAATAATTAATTTTTTATGCCGAAAACGGAGGGTCATACTACGCTGACCTTTTATAATTTTTAGGGTAAAATTAAAAAATGAAATTTTTAGATAATAAATAATAAATTCGATCATTTTACATCAAAAAAATATATTATTGATATTTCTCATGAAAATTTTTTTTTTATGCCGAAAACGGAGGGTCAACCTACGCTGACCTTTCAAAATTTTTAGGGTAAAATTTAAAAATGAAATTTTTAGAAAATAAATAATAAATTCGTTCATTTTACATCATAAAAATATATTATTGATATTTCTCATGAAAAATTATTTTTTCATGCCGAAAACGGAGGGTCATCCTACGCTGACCTTTTATAATTTTTAGGGTAAAATTAAAAAATGAAATTTTTAGAAAATAAATAATAAATTCGTTCATTTTACATCATAAAAATATATTATTGATATTTCTGATGAATAATTATTTTTTTATGCCGAAAACGGAGGGTCATCCTACGCTGACCTTTCATAATTTTTAGGGTAAAATTAAAAAATGAAATTTTTAGAAAATAAATAATAAATTCGTTCATTTTACATCATAAAAATATATTATTGATATTTCTGATGGATAATTATATTTTTATGCCGAAAACGGAGGGTCATCCTACGCTGACCTTTCATAATTTTTAGGGTAAAATTAAAAAATGAATTTTTTAGAAAATAAATAATAAATTCGTTTATTTTACATCATAAAAATATATTATTGATATTTCTCATGAATAATTATTTTTTCATGCCGAAAACGGAGGGTCATCCTACGCTGACCTTTTATAATTTTTAGGGTAAAATTAAAAAATGAAATTTTTAGATAATAAATAATAAATTCGATCATTTTACATCAAAAAAATATATTATTGATATTTCTCATGAAAATTTTTTTTTTATGCCGAAAACGGAGGGTCAGCCTACGCTGACCTTTCAAAATTTTTAGGGTAAAATTTAAAAATGAAATTTTTAGAAAATAAATAATAAATTCGTTCATTTTACATCATAAAAATATATTATTGATATTTCTCATGAAAAATTATTTTTTTATGCCGAAAACGGAGGGTCATCCTACGCTGACCTTTTATAATTTTTAGGGTAAAATTAAAAAATGAAATTTTTAGAAAATAAATAATAAATTCGTTCATTTTACATCATAAAAATATATTATTGATATTTCTGATGAATAATTATTTTTTTATGCCGAAAACGGAGGGTCATCCTACGCTGACCTTTTATAATTTTTAGGGTAAAATTAATAAATGAAATTTTTAGATAATAAATAATAAATTCGATCATTTTACATCAAAAAAATATATTATTGATATTTCTCAGGAAAATTTTTTTTTTATGCCGAAAACGGAGGGTCAACCTACGCTGACCTTTCAAAATTTTTAGGGTAAAATTTAAAAATGAAATTTTTAGAAAATAAATAATAAATTCGTTCATTTTACATCATAAAAATATATTATTGATATTTCTCATGAAAAATTATTTTTTTATGCCGAAAACGGAGGGTCATCCTACGCTGACCTTTTATAATTTTTAGGGTAAAATTAAAAAATGAAATTTTTAGAAAATAAATAATAAATTCGTTCATTTTACATCATAAAAATATATTATTGATATTTCTGATGAATAATTATTTTTTTATGCTGAAAACGGAGGGTCATCCTACGCTGACCTTTTATAATTTTTAGGGTAAATTTAAAAAATGAAATTTTTAGAAAATAAATAATAAATTCGTTCATTTTACATCATAAAAATATATTATTGATATTTCTGATGGATAATTATATTTTTATGCCGAAAACGGAGGGTCATCCTACGCTGACCTTTCATAATTTTTAGGGTAAAATTAAAAAATGAATTTTTTAGAAAATAAATAATAAATTCGATCATTTTACATCAAAAAAATATATTATTGATATTTCTCATGAAAATTTTTTTTTTATGCCGAAAACGGAGGGTCAACCTACGCTGACCTTTCAAAATTTTTAGGGTAAAATTTAAAAATGAAATTTTTAGAAAATAAATAATAAATTCGTTCATTTTAGATCATAAAAATATATTATTGATATTTCTCATGAAAAATTATTTTTTCATGCCGAAAACGGCGGGTCATCCTACGCTGACCTTTCAAAATTTTTAGGGTAAAATTAAAAAATTAAATTTTTAGAAAATAAATAATAAATTCGTTCATTTTACAGCATAAAAATATATTATTGATATTTCTGATGAATAATTATTTTTTTATGCCGAAAACGGAGGGTCATCCTACGCTGACCTTTTATAATTTTTAGGGTAAAATTAAAAAATGAAATTTTTAGAATATAAATAATAAATTCGTTCATTTTACATCATAAGAATATATTATTGATATTTCTCATGAAAAATTATTTTTTTATGCCGAAAACGGATGGTCATCCTACGCTGACCTTTCATAATTTTTAGGGTAAAATTAAAAAATGAAATTTTTAGAAAATAAATAATAAATTCGTTCATTTTACATAATAAAAATATATTATTGATATTTCTCATGAAAAAGTATTTTTTTATGCCGAAAACGGAGGGTCATCCTACGCTGACCTTTTATAATTTTTAGGGTAAAATTAAAAAATGAAATTTTTAGAATATAAATAATAAATTCGTTCATTTTACATCATAAGAATATATTATTGATATTTCTGATGAATAATTATTTTTTTATGCCGAAAACGGAGGGTCATCCTACGCTGACCTTTTATAATTTTTAGGGTAAAATTAATAAATGAAATTTTTAGATAATAAATAATAAATTCGATCATTTTACATCAAAAAAATATATTATTGATATTTCTCAGGAAAATTTTTTTTTTATGCCGAAAACGGAGGGTCATCCTACGCTGACCTTTTATAATTTTTAGGGTAAATTTAAAAAATGAAATTTTTAGAAAATAAATAATAAATTCGTACATTTTACATCATAAAAATATATTATTGATATTTCTGATGGATAATTATATTTTTATGCCGAAAACGGAGGGTCATCCTACGCTGACCTTTCATAATTTTTAGGGTAAAATTAAAAAATGAATTTTTTAGAAAATAAATAATAAATTCGTTAATTTTACATCATAAAAATATATTATTGATATTTCTCAAAAATAATTATTTTTTTATGCCGATAACGGAGGGTCATCCTACGCTGACCCTTCATAATTTTTAGGGTAAAATTAAAAAATGAAATTTTTAGAAAATGAATAATAATTTAGTTCATTTTACATCATAAGAATATATTATTGATATTTCTCATGAAAAATTATTTTTTTATGCTGAAAACGAAGGGTCATCCTACGCTGACCTTTTATAATTTTTAGGGTAAAATTAAAAAATGAAATTTTTAGAAAATAAATAATAAATTCGTTCATTTTACATCATAAAAATATATTATTGATATTTCTCATGAATAATTATTTTTTTATGCCGAAAACGGAGGGTAATCCTACGCTGACCTTTTATAATTTTTAGGGTAAAATTAAAAAATGAAATTTTTAGAAAATAAATAATAAATTCGTTCATTTTACATCATAAAAATATATTATTGATATTTCTCATGAAAAAGTATTTTTTTATGCCGAAAACGGAGGGTCATCCTACGCTGACCTTTCATAATTTTTAGGGTAAAATTAAAAAATTTAATTTTTAGAAAATAAATAATAAATTCGTTCATTTACATCATAAAAATATATTATTGATATTTCTCATGAAAAATTATTTTTTCATGCCGAAAACGGAGGGTAATCCTACGCTGACCTTTTATAATTTTTAGGGTAAAATTAAAAAATTAAATTTTTAGATAATAAATAATAAATTCGATCATTTTACATCAAAAAAATATATTATTGATATTTCTCATGAAAATTTTTTTTTTATGCCGAAAACGGAGGGTCAACCTACGCTGACCTTTCAAAATTTTTAGGGTAAAATTTAAAAATGAAATTTTTAGAAAATAAATAATAAATTCGTTCATTTTAGATCATAAAAATATATTATTGATATTTCTCATGAAAAATTATTTTTTCATGCCGAAAACGGAGGGTCATCCTACGCTGAACTTTTATAATTTTTAGGGTAAAATTAAAAAATGAAATTTTTAGAATATAAATAATAAATTCGTTCATTTTACATCATAAGAATATATTATTGATATTTCTCATGAAAAATTATTTTTTTATGCCGAAAACGGATGGTCATCCTACGCTGACCTTTCATAATTTTTAGGGTAAAATTAAAAAATGAAATTTTTAGAAAATAAATAATAAATTCGTTCATTTTACATCATAAAAATATATTATTGATATTTCTGATGGATAATTATATTTTTATGCCGAAAACGGAGGGTCATCCTACGCTGACCTTTCATAATTTTTAGGGTAAAATTAAAAAATGAATTTTTTAGAAAATAAATAATAAATTCGTTAATTTTACATCATAAAAATATATTATTGATATTTCTCATGAATAATTATTTTTTTATGCCGAAAACGGAGGGTCATCCTACGCTGACCTTTTATAATTTTTAGGGTAAAATTAAAAAATGAAATTTTTAGATAATAAATAATAAATTCGATCATTTTACATCAAAAAAATATATTATTGATATTTCTCATGAATAATTATTTTGTTATGCCGAAAACGGAGGGTCATCCTACGCTGACCTTTCATAATTTTTAGGGTAAAATTAAAAAATGAATTTTTTAGAAAATAAATAATAAATTCGTTAATTTTACATCATAAAAATATATTATTGATATTTCTCATGAATAATTATTTTTTTATGCCGAAAACGGAGGGTCATCCTACGCTGACCTTTTATAATTTTTAGGGTAAAATTAAAAAATGAAATTTTTAGATAATAAATAATAAATTCGATCATTTTACATCAAAAAAATATATTATTGATATTTCTCATGAAAATTTTTTTTTTATGCCGAAAACGGAGGGTCAACCTACGCTGACCTTTCAAAATTTTTAGGGTAAAATTTAAAAATGAAATTTTTAGAAAATAAATAATAAATTCGTTCATTTTACATCATAAAAATATATTATTGATATTTCTCATGAAAAATTATTTTTTCATGCCGAAAACGGAGGGTCATCCTACGCTGACCTTTTATAATTTTTAGGGTAAAATTAAAAAATGAAATTTTTAGAAAATAAATAATAAATTCGTTCATTTTACATCATAAAAATATATTATTGATATTTCTGATGAATAATTATTTTTTTATGCCGAAAACGGAGGGTCATCCTACGCTGACCTTTCATAATTTTTAGGGTAAAATTAAAAAATGAAATTTTTAGAAAATAAATAATAAATTCGTTCATTTTACATCATAAAAATATATTATTGATATTTCTCATAAAAAATTATTTTTTTATGCAGAAAACGGAGGGTCATCCTACGCTGACCCTTCATAATTTTTAGGGTAAAATTAAAAAATGAAATTTTTAGAAAATAAATAATAAATTCCATCATTTTACATCATAAAAATATATTATTGATATTTCTCATGAAAAATTATTTTTTTATGCCGAAAACGGATGGTCATCCTACGCTGACCTTTAATAATTTTTAGGGTAAAATTAAAAAATGAAATTTTTAGAAAATAAATAATAAATTCGTTCATTTTACATCATAAAATTATATTATTGATATTTCTCATGAAAAATAATTTTTTATGCTGAAAACGGAGGGTCATCCTACGCTGACCTTTTATAATTTTTAGGGTAAAATTAAAAAATGAAATTTTTAGAATATAAATAATAAATTCGTTCATTTTACATCATAAAAATATATTATTGATATTTCTCAAGAAAAATTATTTTTTCATGCCGAAAACGGAGGGTCATCCTACGCTAACCTTTTATAATTTTTAGGGTAAAATTAATAAATGAAATTTTTAGATAATAAATAATAAATTCGATCATTTTACATCAAAAAAATATATTATTGATATTTCTCATGAAAATTTTTTTTTTATGCCGAAAACGGAGGGTCAACCTACGCTGACCTTTCAAAATTTTTAGGGAAAAAATTTAAAAATGAAATTTTTAGAAAATAAATAATAAATTCGTTCATTTTACATCATAAAAATATATTATTGATATTTCTCATGAAAAATTATTTTTTTATGCCGAAAACGGATGGTCATCCTACGCTGAACTTTCATAATTTTTAGGGTAAAATTAAAAAATGAAATTTTTAGAAAATAAATAATAAATTCGTTCATTTTACATAATAAAAATATATTATTGATATTTCTCATGAAAAAGTATTTTTTTATGCCGAAAACGGAGGGTCATCCTACGCTGACCTTTTATAATTTTTAGGGTAAAATTAAAAAATGAAATTTTTAGAATATAAATAATAAATTCGTTCATTTTACATCATAAGAATATATTATTGATATTTCTCATGAAAAATTATTTTTTTATGCCGAAAACGGATGGTCATTCTACGCTGACCTTTCATAATTTTTAGAGTAAAATTAAAAAATGAAATTTTTAGAAAATAAATAATAAATTCGTTCATTTTACATCATAAAAATATATTATTGATATTTCTGATGGATAATTATATTTTTATGCCGAAAACGGAGGGTCATCCTACGCTGACCTTTCATAATTTTTAGGGTAAAATTAAAAAATGAATTTTTTAGAAAATAAATAATAAATTCGTTAATTTTACATCATAAAAATATATTATTGATATTTCTCATGAATAATTATTTTTTTATGCCGAAAACGGAGGGTCATCCTACGCTGACCTTTTATAATGTTTAGGGTAAAATTAAAAAATGAAATTTTTAGATAATAAATAATAAATTCGATCATTTTACATCAAAAAAATATATTATTGATATTTCTCATGAAAATTTTTTTTTTATGCCGAAAACGGAGGGTCATCCTACGCTAACCTTTCAAAATTTTTAGGGTAAAATTTAAAAATGAAATTTTTAGAAAATAAATAATAAATTCGTTCATTTTACATCATAAAAATATATTATTGATATTTCTCAAGAAAAATTATTTTTTCATGCCGAAAACGGAGGGTCATCCTACGCTGACCTTTTATAATTTTTAGGGTAAAATTAATAAATGAAATTTTTAGATAATAAATAATAAATTCGATCATTTTACATCAAAAAAATATATTATTGATATTTCTCATGAAAATTTTTTTTTTATGCCGAAAACGGAGGGTCAACCTACGCTGACCTTTCAAAATTTTTAGGGTAAAATTTAAAAATGAAATTTTTAGAAAATAAATAATAAATTCGTTCATTTTACATCATAAAAATATATCATTGATATTTCTCATGAAAAATTATTTTTTTATGCCGAAAACGGATGGTCATCCTACGCTGACCTTTCATAATTTTTAGGGTAAAATTAAAAAATGAAATTTTTAGAAAATAAATAATAAATTCGTTCATTTTACATAATAAAAATATATTATTGATATTTCTCATGAAAAAGTATTTTTTTATGCCGAAAACGGAGGGTCATCCTACGCTGACCTTTTATAATTTTTAGGGTAAAATTAAAAAATGAAATTTTTAGAATATAAATAATAAATTCGTTCATTTTACATCATAAGAATATATTATTGATATTTCTCATGAAAAATTATTTTTTTATGCCGAAAACGGATGGTCATCCTACGCTGACCTTTCATAATTTTTAGGGTAAAATTAAAAAATGAAATTTTTAGAAAATAAATAATAAATTCGTTCATTTTACATCATAAAAATATATTATTGATATTTCTGATGGATAATTATATTTTTATGCCGAAAACGGAGGGTCATCCTACGCTGACCTTTCATAATTTTTAGGGTAAAATTAAAAAATGAATTTTTTAGAAAATAAATAATAAATTCGTTAATTTTACATCATAAAAATATATTATTGATATTTCTCATGAATAATTATTTTTTTATGCCGAAAACGGAGGGTCATCCTACGCTGACCTTTTATAATTTTTAGGGTAAAATTAAAAAATGAAATTTTTAGATAATAAATAATAAATTCGATCATTTTACATCAAAAAAATATATTATTGATATTTCTCATGAAAATTTTTTTTTTATGCCGAAAACGGAGGGTCAACCTACGCTGACCTTTCAAAATTTTTAGGGTAAAATTTAAAAATGAAATTTTTAGAAAATAAATAATAAATTCGTTCATTTTACATCATAAAAATATATTATTGATATTTCTCATGAAAAATTATTTTTTCATGCCGAAAACGGAGGGTCATCCTACGCTGACCTTTTATAATTTTTAGGGTAAAATTAAAAAATGAAATTTTTAGAAAATAAATAATAAATTCGTTCATTTTACATCATAAAAATATATTATTGATATTTCTGATGAATAATTATTTTTTTATGCCGAAAACGGAGGGTCATCCTACGCTGACCTTTTATAATTTTTAGGGTAAAATTAAAAAATGAATTTTTTAGAAAATAAATAATAAATTCGTTCATTTTACATCATAAAAATATATTATTGATATTTCTCAAAAATAATTATTTTTTTATGCCGATAACGGAGGGTCATCCTACGCTAACCTTTTATAATTTTTAGGGTAAAATTAAAAAATGAAATTTTTAGAAAATAAATAATAAATTCGTTCATTTTACATCATAAAATTATATTATTGATATTTCTCATGAAAAAGTATTTTTTTATGCCGATAACGGAGGGTCATCCTACGCTGACCTTTTATAATGTTTAGGGTAAAATTAAAAAATGAAATTTTTAGATAATAAATAATAAATTCGATCATTTTACATCAAAAAAATATATTATTGATATTTCTCATGAAAATTTTTTTTTTATGCCGAAAACGGAGGGTCATCCTACGCTAACCTTTCAAAATTTTTAGGGTAAAATTTAAAAATGAAATTTTTAGAAAATAAATAATATATTCGTTCATTTTACATCATAAAAATATATTATTGATATTTCTCAAGAAAACTTATTTTTTCATGCCGAAAACGGAGGGTCATCCTACGCTGACCTTTTATAATTTTTAGGGTAAAATTAATAAATGAAATTTTTAGATAATAAATAATAAATTCGATCATTTTACATCAAAAAAATATATTATTGATATTTCTCATGAAAATTTTTTTTTTATGCCGAAAACGGAGGGTCAACCTACGCTGACCTTTCAAAATTTTTAGGGTAAAATTTAAAAATGAAATTTTTAGAAAATAAATAATAAATTCGTTCATTTTACATCATAAAAATATATTATTGATATTTCTGATGAATAATTATTTTTTTATGCCGAAAACGGAGGGTCATCCTACGCTGACCTTTTATAATTTTTAGGGTAAAATTAAAAAATGAATTTTTTAGAAAATAAATAATAAATTCGTTCATTTTACATCATAAAAATATATTATTGATATTTCTCAAAAATAATTATTTTTTTATGCCGATAACGGAGGGTCATCCTACGCTAACCTTTTATAATTTTTAGGGTAAAATTAAAAAATGAAATTTTTAGAAAATAAATAATAAATTCGTTCATTTTACATCATAAAATTATATTATTGATATTTCTCATGAAAAAGTATTTTTTTATGCCGAAAACGGAGGGTCATCCTACGCTGACCTTTTATAATGTTTAGGGTAAAATTAAAAAATGAAATTTTTAGATAATAAATAATAAATTCGATCATTTTACATCAAAAAAATATATTATTGATATTTCTCATGAAAATTTTTTTTTTATGCCGAAAACGGAGGGTCATCCTACGCTAACCTTTCAAAATTTTTAGGGTAAAATTTAAAAATGAAATTTTTAGAAAATAAATAATAAATTCGTTCATTTTACATCATAAAAATATATTATTGATATTTCTCAAGAAAAATTATTTTTTCATGCCGAAAACGGAGGGTCATCCTACGCTGACCTTTTATAATTTTTAGGGTAAAATTAATAAATGAAATTTTTAGATAATAAATAATAAATTCGATCATTTTACATCAAAAAAATATATTATTGATATTTCTCATGAAAATTTTTTTTTTATGCCGAAAACGGAGGGTCAACCTACGCTGACCTTTCAAAATTTTTAGGGTAAAATTTAAAAATGAAATTTTTAGAAAATAAATAATAAATTCGTTCATTTTACATCATAAAAATATATTATTGATATTTCTCATGAAAAATTATTTTTTTATGCCGAAAACGGATGGTCATCCTACGCTGACCTTTCATAATTTTTAGGGTAAAATTAAAAAATGAAATTTTTAGAAAATAAATAATAAATTCGTTCATTTTACATAATAAAAATATATTATTGATATTTCTCATGAAAAAGTATTTTTTTATGCCGAAAACGGAGGGTCATCCTACGCTGACCTTTTATAATTTTTAGGGTAAAATTAAAAAATGAAATTTTTAGAATATAAATAATAAATTCGTTCATTTTACATCATAAGAATATATTATTGATATTTCTCATGAAAAATTATTTTTTTATGCCGAAAACGGATGGTCATCCTACGCTGACCTTTCATAATTTTTAGGGTAAAATTAAAAAATGAAATTTTTAGAAAATAAATAATAAATTCGTTCATTTTACATCATAAAAATATATTATTGATATTTCTGATGGATAATTATATTTTTATGCCGAAAACGGAGGGTCATCCTACGCTGACCTTTTATAATTTTTAGGGTAAAATTAAAAAATGAAATTTTTAGATAATAAATAATAAATTCGATCATTTTACATCAAAAAAATATATTATTGATATTTCTCATGAAAATTTTTTTTTTATGCCGAAAACGGAGGGTCAACCTACGCTGACCTTTCAAAATTTTTAGGGTAAAATTTAAAAATGAAATTTTTAGAAAATAAATAATAAATTCGTTCATTTTACATCATAAAAATATATTATTGATATTTCTCATGAAAAATTATTTTTTCATGCCGAAAACGGAGGGTCATCCTACGCTGACCTTTTATAATTTTTAGGGTAAAATTAAAAAATGAAATTTTTAGAAAATAAATAATAAATTCGTTCATTTTACATCATAAAAATATATTATTGATATTTCTGATGAATAATTATTTTTTTATGCCGAAAACGGAGGGTCATCCTACGCTGACCTTTCATAATTTTTAGGGTAAAATTAAAAAATGAAATTTTTAGAAAATAAATAATAAATTCGTTCATTTTACATCATAAAAATATATTATTGATATTTCTCATGAAAAAGTATTTTTTTATGCCGAAAACGGAGGGTCATCCTACGCTGACCTTTTATAATTTTTAGGGTAAAATTAAAAAATGAAATTTTTAGAAAATAAATAATAAATTCATTAATTTTACATCATAAAAATATATTATTGATATTTCTCATGAATAATTATTTTTTTATGCCGAAAACGGAGGGTCATCCTACGCTGACCTTTTATAATTTTTAGGGTAAAATTAAAAAATGAAATTTTTAGATAATAAATAATAAATTCGATCATTTTACATCAAAAAAATATATTATTGATATTTCTCATGAAAATTTTTTTTTTATGCCGAAAACGGAGGGTCAGCCTACGCTGACCCTTCAAAATTTTTAGGGTAAAATTTAAAAATGAAATTTTTAGAAAATAAATAATAAATTCGTTCATTTTACATCATAAAAATATATTATTGATATTTCTGATGAATAATTATTTTTTTATGCCGAAAACGGAGGGTCATCCTACGCTGACCTTTTATAATTTTTAGGGTAAAATTAAAAAATGAATTTTTTAGAAAATAAATAATAAATTCGTTCATTTTACATCATAAAAATATATTATTGATATTTCTCAAAAATAATTATTTTTTTATGCCGATAACGGAGGGTCATCCTACGCTAACCTTTTATAATTTTTAGGGTAAAATTAAAAAATGAAATTTTTAGAAAATAAATAATAAATTCGTTCATTTTACATCATAAAATTATATTATTGATATTTCTCATGAAAAAGTATTTTTTTATGCCGAAAACGGAGGGTCATCCTACGCTGACCTTTTATAATGTTTAGGGTAAAATTAAAAAATGAAATTTTTAGATAATAAATAATAAATTCGATCATTTTACATCAAAAAAATATATTATTGATATTTCTCATGAAAATTTTTTTTTTATGCCGAAAACGGAGGGTCATCCTACGCTAACCTTTCAAAATTTTTAGGGTAAAATTTAAAAATGAAATTTTTAGAAAATAAATAATAAATTCGTTCATTTTACATCATAAAAATATATTATTGATATTTCTCAAGAAAAATTATTTTTTCATGCCGAAAACGGAGGGTCATCCTACGCTGACCTTTCAAAATTTTTAGGGTAAAATTTAAAAATGAAATTTTTAGAAAATAAATAATAAATTCGTTCATTTTACATCATAAAAATATATTATTGATATTTCTCATGAAAAATTATTTTTTCATGCCGAAAACGGAGGGTCATCCTACGCTGACCTTTTATAATTTTTAGGGTAAAATTAAAAAATGAAATTTTTAGAAAATAAATAATAAATTCATTAATTTTACATCATAAAAATATATTATTGATATTTCTGATGAATAATTATTTTTTTATGCCGAAAACGGAGGGTCATCCTACGCTGACCTTTCATAATTTTTAGGGTAAAATTAAAAAATGAAATTTTTAGAAAATAAATAATAAATTCGTTCATTTTACATCATAAAAATATATTATTGATATTTCTCATGAAAAAGTATTTTTTTATGCCGAAAACGGAGGGTCATCCTACGCTGACCTTTTATAATTTTTAGGGTAAAATTAAAAAATGAAATTTTTAGAAAATAAATAATAAATTCATTAATTTTACATCATAAAAATATATTATTGATATTTCTCATGAATAATTATTTTTTTATGCCGAAAACGGAGGGTCATCCTACGCTGACCTTTTATAATTTTTAGGGTAAAATTAAAAAATGAAATTTTTAGAAAATAAATAATAAATTCGTTCATTTTACATCATAAAAATATATTATTGATATTTCTGATGAATAATTATTTTTTTATGAAGAAAACGGAGGGTCATCCTACGCTGACCTTTTATAATTTTTAGGGTAAAATTAATAAATGAAATTTTTAGATAATAAATAATAAATTCGATCATTTTACATCAAAAAAATATATTATTGATATTTCTCAGGAAAATTTTTTTTTTATGCCGAAAACGGAGGGTCAACCTACGCTGACCTTTCATAATTTTTAGGGTAAAATTTAAAAATGAAATTTTTAGAAAATAAATAATAAATTCGTTCATTTTACATCATAAAAATATATTATTGATATTTCTGATGGATAATTATATTTTTATGCCGAAAACGGAGGGTCATCCTACGCTGACCTTTCATAATTTTTAGGGTAAAATTAAAAAATGAATTTTTTAGAAAATAAATAATAAATTCGTTAATTTTACATCATAAAAATATATTATTGGTATTTCTCATGAATAATTATTTTTTTATGCCGAAAACGGAGGGTCATCCTACGCTGACCTTTTATAATTTTTAGGGTAAAATTAAAAAATGAAATTTTTAGATAATAAATAATAAATTCGATCATTTTACATCAAAAAAATATATTATTGATATTTCTCATGAAAATTTTTTTTTTATGCCGAAAACGGAGGGTCAACCTACGCTGACCTTTCAAAATTTTTAGGGTAAAATTTAGAAATGAAATTTTTAGAAAATAAATAATAAATTCGTTCATTTTACATCATAAAATTATATTATTGATATTTCTCATGAATAATTATTTTTTTATGCCGAAAACGGAGGGTCATCCTACGCTGACCTTTTATAATTTTTAGGGTAAAATTAAAAAATGAAATTTTTAGAAAATAAATAATAAATTCGTTCATTTTACATCATAAAAATATATTATTGATATTTCTCATGAAAAAGAATTTTTTTATGCCGAAAACGGAGGGTCATCCTACGCTGACCTTTTATAATGTTTAGGGTAAAATTAAAAAATGAAATTTTTAGATAATAAATAATAAATTCGATCATTTTACATCAAAAAAATATATTATTGATATTTCTCATGAAAATTTTTTTTTTATGCCGAAAACGGAGGGTCATCCTACGCTAACCTTTCAAAATTTTTAGGGTAAAATTTAAAAATGAAATTTTTAGAAAATAAATAATAAATTCGTTCATTTTACATCATAAAAATATATTATTGATATTTCTGATGAATAATTATTTTTTTATGCCGAAAACGGAGGGTCATCCTACGCTGACCTTTCATAATTTTTAGGGTAAAATTAAAAAATGAAATTTTTAGAAAATAAATAATAAATTCGTTCATTTTACATCATAAAAATATATTATTGATATTTCTCATAAAAAATTATTTTTTTATGCAGAAAACGGAGGGTCATCCTACGCTGACCCTTCATAATTTTTAGGGTAAAATTAAAAAATGAAATTTTTAGAAAATAAATAATAAATTCCATCATTTTACATCATAAAAATATATTATTGATATTTCTGATGAATAATTATTTTTTTAAGCCGAAAACGGAGGGTCATCCTACGCTGACCTTTTATAATTTTTAGGGTAAAATTAAAAAATGAAATTTTTAGAAAATAAATAATAAATTCGTTCATTTTACATCATAAAAATATATTATTGATATGTCTCATGAAAAAGTATTTTTTTATGCCGAAAACGGAGGGTCATCCTACGCTGACCTTTCATAATTTTTAGGGTAAAATTAAAAAATGAAATTTTTAGAAAATAAATAATAAATTCGTTCATTTACATCATAAAAATATATTATTGATATTTCTCATGAAAAATTATTTTTTCATGCCGAAAACGGAGGGTCATCCTACGCTGACCTTTTATAATTTTTAGGGTAAAATTAAAAAATTAAATTTTTAGATAATAAATAATAAATTCGATCATTTTACATCAAAAAAATATATTATTGATATTTATCATGAAAATTTTTTTTTTATGCCGAAAACGGAGGGTCAACCTACGCTGACCTTTCAAAATTTTTAGGGTAAAATTTAAAAATGAAATTTTTAGAAAATAAATAATAAATTCGTTCATTTTAGATCATAAAAATATATTATTGATATTTCTCATGAAAAATTATTTTTTCATGCCGAAAACGGAGGGTCATCCTACGCTGACCTTTCAAAATTTTTAGGGTAAAATTAAAAAATGAAATTTTTAGAAAATAAATAATAAATTCGTTCATTTTACAGCATATATATATATTTTTGATATTTCTGATGAATAATTATTTTTTTATGCCGAAAACGGAGGGTCATCCTACGCTGACCTTTTATAATTTTTAGGGTAAAATTAAAAAATGAAATTTTTAGAAAATAAATAATAAATTCGTTCATTTTACATCATAAAAATATATTATTGATATTTCTGATGGATAATTATATTTTTATGCCGAAAACGGAGGGTCATCCTACGCTGACCTTTCATAATTTTTAGGGTAAAATTAAAAAATGAATTTTTTAGAAAATAAATAATAAATTCGTTAATTTTACATCATAAAAATATATTATTGATATTTCTCATGAATAATTATTTTTTTATGCCGAAAACGCAGGGTCATCCTACGCTGACCTTTTATAATTTTTAGGGTAAAATTAAAAAATGAAATTTTTAGATAATAAATAATAAATTCGATCATTTTACATAAAAAAAATATATTATTGATATTTCTCATGAAAATTTTTTTTTTATGCCGAAAACGGAGGGTCAACCTACGCTGACCTTTCAAAATTTTTAGGGTAAAATTTAGAAATGAAATTTTTAGAAAATAAATAATAAATTCGTTCATTTTACATCATAAAAATATATTATTGATATTTCTCAAGAAAAATTATTTTTTCATGCCGAAAACGGAGGGTCATCCTACGCTGACCTTTTATAATTTTTAGGGTAAAATTAATAAATGAAATTTTTAGATAATAAATAATAAATTCGATCATTTTACATCAAAAAAATATATTATTGATATTTCTCATGAAAATTTTTTTTTTATGCCGAAAACGGAGGGTCAACCTACGCTGACCTTTCAAAATTTTTAGGGTAAAATTTAAAAATGAAATTTTTAGAAAATAAATAATAAATTCGTTCATTTTACATCATAAAAATATATTATTGATATTTCTCATGAAAAATTATTTTTTTATGCCGAAAACGGAGGGTCATCCTACGCTGACCTTTTATAATTTTTAGGGTAAAATTAAAAAATGAAATTTTTAGAAAATAAATAATAAATTCGTTCATTTTACATCATAAAAATATATTATTGATATGTCTCATGAAAAAGTATTTTTTTATGCCGAAAACGGAGGGTCATCCTACGCTGACCTTTCATAATTTTTAGGGTAAAATTAAAAAATGAAATTTTTAGAAAATAAATAATAAATTCGTTCATTTACATCATAAAAATATATTATTGATATTTCTCATGAAAAATTATTTTTTCATGCCGAAAACGGAGGGTCATCCTACGCTGACCTTTTATAATTTTTAGGGTAAAATTAAAAAATTAAATTTTTAGATAATAAATAATAAATTCGATCATTTTACATCAAAAAAATATATTATTGATATTTCTCATGAAAATTTTTTTTTTATGCCGAAAACGGAGGGTCAACCTACGCTGACCTTTCAAAATTTTTAGGGTAAAATTTAAAAATGAAATTTTTAGAAAATAAATAATAAATTCGTTCATTTTAGATCATAAAAATATATTATTGATATTTCTCATGAAAAATTATTTTTTCATGCCGAAAACGGAGGGTCATCCTACGCTGACCTTTCAAAATTTTTAGGGTAAAATTAAAAAATGAAATTTTTAGAAAATAAATAATAAATTCGTTCATTTTACAGCATATATATATATTTTTGATATTTCTGATGAATAATTATTTTTTTATGCCGAAAACGGAGGGTCATCCTACGCTGACCTTTTATAATTTTTAGGGTAAAATTAAAAAATGAAATTTTTAGAAAATAAATAATAAATTCGTTCATTTTACATCATAAAAATATATTATTGATATTTCTGATGGATAATTATATTTTTATGCCGAAAACGGAGGGTCATCCTACGCTGACCTTTCATAATTTTTAGGGTAAAATTAAAAAATGAATTTTTTAGAAAATAAATAATAAATTCGTTAATTTTACATCATAAAAATATATTATTGATATTTCTCATGAATAATTATTTTTTTATGCCGAAAACGCAGGGTCATCCTACGCTGACCTTTTATAATTTTTAGGGTAAAATTAAAAAATGAAATTTTTAGATAATAAATAATAAATTCGATCATTTTACATCAAAAAAATATATTATTGATATTTCTCATGAAAATTTTTTTTTTATGCCGAAAACGGAGGGTCAACCTACGCTGACCTTTCAAAATTTTTAGGGTAAAATTTAGAAATGAAATTTTTAGAAAATAAATAATAAATTCGTTCATTTTACATCATAAAAATATATTATTGATATTTCTCATGAAAAATTATTTTTTCATGCCGAAAACGGAGGGTCATCCTACGCTGACCTTTCAAAATTTTTAGGGTAAAATTAAAAAATGAAATTTTTAGAAAATAAATAATAAATTCGTTCATTTTACATCATAAAAATATATTATTGATATTTCTGATGAATAATTATTTTTTTATGCCGAAAACGGAGGGTCATCCTACGCTGACCTTTTATAATTTTTAGGGTAAAATTAAAAAATGAAATTTTTAGAAAATAAATAATAAATTCGTTCATTTTACATCATAAAAATATATTATTGATATTTCTGATGAATAATTATTTTTTTATGCCGAAAACGGAGGGTCATCCTACGCTGACCTTTCATAATTTTTAGGGTAAAATTAAAAAATGAAATTTTTAGAAAATAAATAATAAATTCGTTCATTTTACATCATAAAAATATATTATTGATATTTCTCATAAAAAATTATTTTTTTATGCAGAAAACGGAGGGTCATCCTACGCTGACCCTTCATAATTTTTAGGGTAAAATTAAAAAATGAAATTTTTAGAAAATAAATAATAAATTCCATCATTTTACATCATAAAAATATATTATTGATATTTCTGATGAATAATTATTTTTTTAAGCCGAAAACGGAGGGTCATCCTACGCTGACCTTTTATAATTTTTAGGGTAAAATTAAAAAATGAAATTTTTAGATAATAAATAATAAATTCGATCATTTTACATCAAAAAAATATATTATTGATATTTCTCATGAAAATTTTTTTTTTTATGCCGAAAACGGAGGGTCAACCTACGCTGACCTTTCAAAATTTTTAGGGTAAAATTTAAAAATGAAATTTTTAGAAAATAAATAATAAATTCGTTCATTTTACATCATAAAAATATATTATTGATATTTCTCATGAAAAATTTTTTTTTTTATGCCGAAAACGGAGGGTCATCCTACGCTGACCTTTTATAATTTTTAGGGTAAAATTAAAAAATGAAATTTTTAGAAAATAAATAATAAATTCGTTCATTTTACATCATAAAAATATATTATTGATATTTCTGATGAATAATTATTTTTTTATGCCGAAAACGGAGGGTCATCCTACGCTGACCTTTTATAATTTTTAGGGTAAAATTAAAAAATGAATTTTTTAGAAAATAAATAATAAATTCGTTCATTTTACATCATAAAATTATATTATTGATATTTCTCATGAATAATTATTTTTTTATGCCGAAAACGGAGGGTCATCCTACGCTGACCTTTTATAATTTTTAGGGTAAAATTAAAAAATGAAATTTTTAGAAAATAAATAATAAATTCGTTCATTTTACATCATAAAAATATATTATTGATATTTCTCATGAAAAAGTATTTTTTTATGCCGAAAACGGAGGGTCATCCTACGCTGACCTTTTATAATGTTTAGGGTAAAATTAAAAAATGAAATTTTTAGATAATAAATAATAAATTCGATCATTTTACATCAAAAAAATATATTATTGATATTTCTCATGAAAATTTTTTTTTTATGCCGAAAACGGAGGGTCATCCTACGCTGACCTTTTATAATTTTTAGGGTAAAATTAAAAAATGAAATTTTTAGAAAATAAATAATAATTTCGTTCATTTTACATCATAAAAATATATTATTGATATTTCTCATGAAAAAGAATTTTTTTATGCCGAAAACGGAGGGTCATCCTACGCTGACCTTTCATAATTTTTAGGGTAAAATTAAAAAATGAATTTTTTAGAAAATAAATAATAAATTCGTTAATTTTACATCATAAAAATATATTATTGGTATTTCTCATGAATAATTATTTTTTTATGCCGAAAACGGAGGGTCATCCTACGCTGACCTTTTATAATTTTTAGGGTAAAATTAAAAAATGAAATTTTTAGATAATAAATAATAAATTCGATCATTTTACATCAAAAAAATATATTATTGATATTTCTCATGAAAATTTTTTTTTTATGCCGAAAACGGAGGGTCAACCTACGCTGACCTTTCAAAATTTTTAGGGTAAAATTTAGAAATGAAATTTTTAGAAAATAAATAATAAATTCGTTCATTTTACATCATAAAATTATATTATTGATATTTCTCATGAATAATTATTTTTTTATGCCGAAAACGGAGGGTCATCCTACGCTGACCTTTTATAATTTTTAGGGTAAAATTAAAAAATGAAATTTTTAGAAAATAAATAATAAATTCGTTCATTTTACATCATAAAAATATATTATTGATATTTCTCATGAAAAAGAATTTTTTTATGCCGAAAACGGAGGGTCATCCTACGCTGACCTTTTATAATGTTTAGGGTAAAATTAAAAAATGAAATTTTTAGATAATAAATAATAAATTCGATCATTTTACATCAAAAAAATATATTATTGATATTTCTCATGAAAATTTTTTTTTTATGCCGAAAACGGAGGGTCATCCTACGCTAACCTTTCAAAATTTTTAGGGTAAAATTTAAAAATGAAATTTTTAGAAAATAAATAATAAATTCGTTCATTTTACATCATAAAAATATATTATTGATATTTCTCAAGAAAAATTATTTTTTCATGCCGAAAACGGAGGGTCATCCTACGCTGACCTTTTATAATTTTTAGGGTAAAATTAATAAATGAAATTTTTAGATAATAAATAATAAATTCGATCATTTTACATCAAAAAAATATATTATTGATATTTCTCATGAAAATTTTTTTTTTATGCCGAAAACGGAGGGTCAACCTACGCTGACCTTTCAAAATTTTTAGGGTAAAATTTAAAAATGAAATTTTTAGAAAATAAATAATAAATTCGTTCATTTTACATCATAAAAATATATTATTGATATTTCTCATGAAAAATTATTTTTTTATGCCGAAAACGGAGGGTCATCCTACGCTGACCTTTTATAATTTTTAGGGTAAAATTAAAAAATGAAATTTTTAGAAAATAAATAATAAATTCGTTCATTTTACATCATAAAAATATATTATTGATATGTCTCATGAAAAAGTATTTTTTTATGCCGAAAACGGAGGGTCATCCTACGCTGACCTTTCATAATTTTTAGGGTAAAATTAAAAAATGAAATTTTTAGAAAATAAATAATAAATTCGTTCATTTACATCATAAAAATATATTATTGATATTTCTCATGAAAAATTATTTTTTCATGCCGAAAACGGAGGGTCATCCTACGCTGACCTTTTATAATTTTTAGGGTAAAATTAAAAAATTAAATTTTTAGATAATAAATAATAAATTCGATCATTTTACATCAAAAAAATATATTATTGATATTTCTCATGAAAATTTTTTTTTTATGCCGAAAACGGAGGGTCAACCTACGCTGACCTTTCAAAATTTTTAGGGTAAAATTTAAAAATGAAATTTTTAGAAAATAAATAATAAATTCGTTCATTTTAGATCATAAAAATATATTATTGATATTTCTCATGAAAAATTATTTTTTCATGCCGAAAACGGAGGGTCATCCTACGCTGACCTTTCAAAATTTTTAGGGTAAAATTAAAAAATGAAATTTTTAGAAAATAAATAATAAATTCGTTCATTTTACAGCATATATATATATTTTTGATATTTCTGATGAATAATTATTTTTTTATGCCGAAAACGGAGGGTCATCCTACGCTGACCTTTCATAATTTTTAGGGTAAAATTAAAAAATGAAATTTTTAGAAAATAAATAATAAATTCGTTCATTTTACATCATAAAAATATATTATTGATATTTCTGATGGATAATTATATTTTTATGCCGAAAACGGAGGGTCATCCTACGCTGACCTTTCATAATTTTTAGGGTAAAATTAAAAAATGAATTTTTTAGAAAATAAATAATAAATTCGTTAATTTTACATCATAAAAATATATTATTGATATTTCTCATGAATAATTATTTTTTTATGCCGAAAACGCAGGGTCATCCTACGCTGACCTTTTATAATTTTTAGGGTAAAATTAAAAAATGAAATTTTTAGATAATAAATAATAAATTCGATCATTTTACATCAAAAAAATATATTATTGATATTTCTCATGAAAATTTTTTTTTTATGCCGAAAACGGAGGGTCAACCTACGCTGACCTTTCAAAATTTTTAGGGTAAAATTTAGAAATGAAATTTTTAGAAAATAAATAATAAATTCGTTCATTTTACATCATAAAAATATATTATTGATATGTCTCATGAAAAATTATTTTTTCATGCCGAAAACGGAGGGTCATCCTACGCTGACCTTTCAAAATTTTTAGGGTAAAATTAAAAAATAAAATTTTTAGAAAATAAATAATAAATTCGTTCATTTTACATCATAAAAATATATTATTGATATTTCTGATGAATAATTATTTTTTTATGCCGAAAACGGAGGGTCATCCTACGCTGACCTTTTATAATTTTTAGGGTAAAATTAAAAAATGAAATTTTTAGAAAATAAATAATAAATTCGTTCATTTTACATCATAAAAATATATTATTGATATTTCTGATGAATAATTATTTTTTTATGCCGAAAACGGAGGGTCATCCTACGCTGACCTTTCATAATTTTTAGGGTAAAATTAAAAAATGAAATTTTTAGAAAATAAATAATAAATTCGTTCATTTTACATCATAAAAATATATTATTGATATTTCTCATAAAAAATTATTTTTTTATGCAGAAAACGGAGGGTCATCCTACGCTGACCCTTCATAATTTTTAGGGTAAAATTAAAAAATGAAATTTTTAGAAAATAAATAATAAATTCCATCATTTTACATCATAAAAATATATTATTGATATTTCTCATGAAAAATTATTTTTTTATGCCGAAAACGGATGGTCATCCTACGCTGACCTTTAATAATTTTTAGGGTAAAATTAAAAAATGAAATTTTTAGAAAATAAATAATAAATTCGTTCATTTTACATCATAAAATTATATTATTGATATTTCTCATGAAAAATAATTTTTTATGCTGAAAACGGAGGGTCATCCTACGCTGACCTTTTATAATTTTTAGGGTAAAATTAAAAAAATGAAATTTTTAGAAAATAAATAATAAATTCGTTCATTTTACATCATAAAAATATATTATTGATATTTCTGATGAATAATTATTTTTTTAAGCCGAAAACGGAGGGTCATCCTACGCTGACCTTTTATAATTTTTAGGGTAAAATTAAAAAATGAAATTTTTAGAAAATAAATAATAAATTCGTTCATTTTACATCATAAAAATATATTATTGATATTTCTGATGAATAATTATTTTTTTATGCCGAAAACGGAGGGTCATCCTACGCTGACCTTTTATAATTTTTAGGGTAAAATTAAAAAATGAATTTTTTAGAAAATAAATAATAAATTCGTTCATTTTACATCATAAAATTATATTATTGATATTTCTCATGAATAATTATTTTTTTATGCCGAAAACGGAGGGTCATCCTACGCTGACCTTTTATAATTTTTAGGGTAAAATTAAAAAATGAAATTTTTAGAAAATAAATAATAAATTCGTTCATTTTACATCATAAAAATATATTATTGATATTTCTCATGAAAAAGTATTTTTTTATGCCGAAAACGGAGGGTCATCCTACGCTGACCTTTTATAATGTTTAGGGTAAAATTAAAAAATGAAATTTTTAGATAATAAATAATAAATTCGATCATTTTACATCAAAAAAATATATTATTGATATTTCTCATGAAAATTTTTTTTTTATGCCGAAAACGGAGGGTCATCCTACGCTAACCTTTCAAAATTTTTAGGGTAAAATTTAAAAATGAAATTTTTAGAAAATAAATAATAAATTCGTTCATTTTACATCATAAAAATATATTATTGATATTTCTCAAGAAAAATTATTTTTTCATGCCGAAAACGGAGGGTCATCCTACGCTGACCTTTTATAATTTTTAGGGTAAAATTAATAAATGAAATTTTTAGATAATAAATAATAAATTCGATCATTTTACATCAAAAAAATATATTATTGATATTTCTCATGAAAATTTTTTTTTTATGCCGAAAACGGAGGGTCAACCTACGCTGACCTTTCAAAATTTTTAGGGTAAAATTAAAAAATGAAATTTTTAGAAAATAAATAATAAATTCGTTCATTTTACATCATAAAAATATATTATTGATATTTCTGATGAATAATTATTTTTTTATGCTGAAAACGGAGGGTCATCCTACGCTGACCTTTTATAATTTTTAGGGTAAAATTAAAAAATGAAATTTTTAGAAAATAAATAATAAATTCGTTCATTTTACATCATAAAAATATATTATTGATATTTCTGATAGATAATTATATTTTTATGCCGAAAACGGAGGGTCATCCTACGCTGACCTTTCATAATTTTTAGGGTAAAATTAAAAAATGAATTTTTTAGAAAATAAATAATAAATTCGTTAATTTTACATCATAAAAATATATTATTGATATTTCTCAAAAATAATTATTTTTTTATGCCGATAACGGAGGGTCATCCTACGCTGACCCTTCATAATTTTTAGGGTAAAATTAAAAAATGAAATTTTTAGAAAATAAATAATAATTTAGTTCATTTTACATCATAAGAATATATTATTGATATTTCTCATGAAAAATTATTTTTTTATGCTGAAAACGGAGGGTCATCCTACGCTGACCTTTTATAATTTTTAGGGTAAAATTAAAAAATGAAATTTTTAGAAAATAAATAATAAATTCGTTCATTTTACATCATAAAAATATATTATTGATATTTCTCATGAAAAAGTATTTTTTTATGCCGAAAACGGAGGGTCATCCTACGCTGACCTTTTATAATTTTTAGGGTAAAATTAAAAAATGAAATTTTTAGAAAATAAATAATAAATTCGTTCATTTTACATCATAAAAATATATTATTGATATTTCTGATGAATAATTATTTTTTTATGCCGAAAACGGAGGGTCATCCTACGCTGACCTTTTATAATTTTTAGGGTAAAATTAAAAAATGAATTTTTTAGAAAATAAATAATAAATTCGTTCATTTTACATCATAAAAATATATTATTGATATTTCTCAAAAATAATTATTTTTTTATGCCGATAACGGAGGGTCATCCTACGCTAACCTTTTATAATTTTTAGGGTAAAATTAAAAAATGAAATTTTTAGAAAATAAATAATAAATTCGTTCATTTTACATCATAAAATTATATTATTGATATTTCTCATGAATAATTATTTTTTTCTGCCGAAAACGGAGGGTCATCCTACGCTGACCTTTTATAATTTTTAGGGTAAAATTAAAAAATGAAATTTTTAGAAAATAAATAATAAATTCGTTCATTTTATATCATAAAAATATATTATTGATATTTCTCATGAAAAAGTATTTTTTTATGCCGAAAACGGAGGGTCATCCTACGCTGACCTTTTATAATGTTTAGGGTAAAATTATAAAATGAAATTTTTAGATAATAAATAATAAATTCGATCATTTTACATCAAAAAAATATATTATTGATATTTCTCATGAAAATTTTTTTTTTATGCCGAAAACGGAGGGTCATCCTACGCTAACCTTTCAAAATTTTTAGGGTAAAATTTAAAAATGAAATTTTTAGAAAATAAATAATAAATTCGTTCATTTTACATCATAAAAATATATTATTGATATTTCTCAAGAAAAATTATTTTTTCATGCCGAAAACGGAGGGTCATCCTACGCTGACCTTTTATAATTTTTAGGGTAAAATTAATAAATGAAATTTTTAGATAATAAATAATAAATTCGATCATTTTACATCAAAAAAATATATTATTGATATTTCTCATGAAAATTTTTTTTTTATGCCGAAAACGGAGGGTCAACCTACGCTGACCTTTCAAAATTTTTAGGGTAAAATTTAAAAATGAAATTTTTAGAAAATAAATAATAAATTCGTTCATTTTACATCATAAAAATATATTATTGATATTTCTCATGAAAAATTATTTTTTTATGCCGAAAACGGAGGGTCATCCTACGCTGACCTTTTATAATTTTTAGGGTAAAATTAAAAAATGAAATTTTTAGAAAATAAATAATAAATTCGTTCATTTTACATCATAAAAATATATTATTGATATTTCTGATGAATAATTATTTTTTTATGCTGAAAACGGAGGGTCATCCTACGCTGACCTTTTATAATTTTTAGGGTAAAATTAAAAAATGAAATTTTTAGAAAATAAATAATAAATTCGTTCATTTTACATCATAAAAATATATTATTGATATTTCTGATAGATAATTATATTTTTATGCCGAAAACGGAGGGTCATCCTACGCTGACCTTTCATAATTTTTAGGGTAAAATTAAAAAATGAATTTTTTAGAAAATAAATAATAAATTCGTTAATTTTACATCATAAAAATATATTATTGATATTTCTCAAAAATAATTATTTTTTTATGCCGATAACGGAGGGTCATCCTACGCTGACCCTTCATAATTTTTAGGGTAAAATTAAAAAATGAAATTTTTAGAAAATAAATAATAATTTAGTTCATTTTACATCATAAGAATATATTATTGATATTTCTCATGAAAAATTATTTTTTTATGCTGAAAACGGAGGGTCATCCTACGCTGACCTTTTATAATTTTTAGGGTAAAATTAAAAAATGAAATTTTTAGAAAATAAATAATAAATTCGTTCATTTTACATCATAAAAATATATTATTGATATTTCTCATGAAAAAGTATTTTTTTATGCCGAAAACGGAGGGTCATCCTACGCTAACCTTTCATAATTTTTAGGGTAAAATTAAAAAATTTAATTTTTAGAAAATAAATAATAAATTCGTTCATTTTACATCATAAAAATATATTATTGATATTTCTCATGAGAAATTATTTTTTCATGCCGAAAACGGAGGGTCATCCTACGCTGACCTTTTATAATTTTTAGGGTAAAATTAAAAAATTAAATTTTTAGAAAATAAATGATAATTTCGTTCATTTTACATCATAAAAATATATTATTGATATTTCTGATGGATAATTATATTTTTATGCCGAAAACGGAGGGTCATCCTACGCTACCTTTTATAATTTTTAGGGTAAAATTAAAAAATGAAATTTTTAGAAAATAAATAATAAATTCGTTCATTTTACATCATAAAAATATATTATTGATATTTCTCATGAATAATTATTTTTTTATGCCGAAAACGGAGGGTCATCCTACGCTTACCTTTTATAATTTTTAGGGTAAAATTAAAAAATGAAATTTTTAGAAAATAAATAATAATTTCGTTCATTTTACATCATAAAAATATATTATTGATATTTCTGATGGATAATTATATTTTTATGCCGAAAACGGAGGGTCATCCTACGCTACCTTTTATAATTTTTAGGGTAAAATTAAAAAATGAAATTTTTAGAAAATAAATAATAAATTCGTTCATTTTACATCATAAGAATATATTATTGATATTTCTCATGAAAAATTATTTTTTTATGCCGAAAACGGATGGTCATCCTACGCTGACCTTTCATAATTTTTAGGGTAAAATTAAAAAATGAAATTTTTAGAAAATAAATAATAAATTCGTTCATTTTACATCATAAAAATATATTATTGATATTTCTGATGGATAATTATATTTTTATGCCGAAAACGGAGGGTCATCCTACGCTGACCTTTCATAATTTTTAGGGTAAAATTAAAAAATGAATTTTTTAGAAAATAAATAATAAATTCGTTAATTTTACATCATAAAAATATATTATTGATATTTCTCATGAATAATTATTTTTTTATGCCGAAAACGTAGGGTCATCCTACGCTGACCTTTTATAATTTTTAGGGTAAAATTAAAAAATGATATTTTTAGATAATAAATAATAAATTCGATCATTTTACATCAAAAAAATATATTATTGATATTTCTCATGAAAATTTTTTTTTTATGCCGAAAACGGAGGGTCAACCTACGCTGACCTTTCAAAATTTTTAGGGTAAAATTTAGAAATGAAATTTTTAGAAAATAAATAATAAATTCGTTCATTTTACATCATAAAAATATATTATTGATATTTCTCATGAAAAATTATTTTTTCATGCCGAAAACGGAGGGTCATCCTACGCTGACCTTTCAAAATTTTTAGGGTAAAATTAAAAAATGAAATTTTTAGAAAATAAATAATAAATTCGTTCATTTTACATCATAAAAATATATTATTGATATTTCTGATGAATAATTATTTTTTTATGCCGAAAACGGAGGGTCATCCTACGCTGACCTTTTATAATTTTTAGGGTAAAATTAAAAAATGAAATTTTTAGAAAATAAATAATAAATTCGTTCATTTTACATCATAAAAATATATTATTGATATTTCTGATGAATAATTATTTTTTTATGCCGAAAACGGAGGGTCATCCTACGCTGACCTTTCATAATTTTTAGGGTAAAATTAAAAAATGAAATTTTTAGAAAATAAATAATAAATTCGTTCATTTTACATCATAAAAATATATTATTGATATTTCTCATAAAAAATTATTTTTTTATGCAGAAAACGGAGGGTCATCCTACGCTGACCCTTCATAATTTTTAGGGTAAAATTAAAAAATGAAATTTTTAGAAAATAAATAATAAATTCCATCATTTTACATCATAAAAATATATTATTGATATTTCTCATGAAAAATTATTTTTTTATGCCGAAAACGGATGGTCATCCTACGCTGACCTTTAATAATTTTTAGGGTAAAATTAAAAAATGAAATTTTTAGAAAATAAATAATAAATTCGTTCATTTTACATCATAAAATTATATTATTGATATTTCTCATGAAAAATAATTTTTTATGCTGAAAACGGAGGGTCATCCTACGCTGACCTTTTATAATTTTTAGGGTAAAATTAAAAAAATGAAATTTTTAGAAAATAAATAATAAATTCGTTCATTTTACATCATAAAAATATATTATTGATATTTCTGATGAATAATTATTTTTTTAAGCCGAAAACGGAGGGTCATCCTACGCTGACCTTTTATAATTTTTAGGGTAAAATTAAAAAATGAAATTTTTAGATAATAAATAATAAATTCGATCATTTTACATCAAAAAAATATATTATTGATATTTCTCATGAAAATTTTTTTTTTATGCCGAAAACGGAGGGTCAACCTACGCTGACCTTTCAAAATTTTTAGGGTAAAATTTAAAAATGAAATTTTTAGAAAATAAATAATAAATTCGTTCATTTTACATCATAAAAATATATTATTGATATTTCTCATGAAAAATTTTTTTTTTTATGCCGAAAACGGAGGGTCATCCTACGCTGACCTTTTATAATTTTTAGGGTAAAATTAAAAAATGAAATTTTTAGAAAATAAATAATAAATTCGTTCATTTTACATCATAAAAATATATTATTGATATTTCTGATGAATAATTATATTTTTATGCCGAAAACGGAGGGTCATCCTACGCTGACCTTTCATAATTTTTAGGGTAAAATTAAAAAATGAATTTTTTAGAAAATAAATAATAAATTCGTTAATTTTACATCATAAAAATATATTATTGATATTTCTCAAAAATAATTATTTTTTTATGCCGATAACGGAGGGTCATCCTACGCTGACCCTTCATAATTTTTAGGGTAAAATTAAAAAATGAAATTTTTAGAAAATAAATAATAATTTAGTTCATTTTACATCATAAGAATATATTATTGATATTTCTCATGAAAAATTATTTTTTTATGCTGAAAACGGAGGGTCATCCTACGCTGACCTTTTATAATTTTTAGGGTAAAATTAAAAAATGAAATTTTTAGAAAATAAATAATAAATTCGTTCATTTTACATCATAAAAATATATTATTGATATTTCTCATGAAAAAGTATTTTTTTATGCCGAAAACGGAGGGTCATCCTACGCTAACCTTTCATAATTTTTAGGGTAAAATTAAAAAATTTAATTTTTAGAAAATAAATAATAAATTCGTTCATTTTACATCATAAAAATATATTATTGATATTTCTCATGAGAAATTATTTTTTCATGCCGAAAACGGAGGGTCATCCTACGCTGATCTTTTATAATTTTTAGGGTAAAATTAAAAAATTAAATTTTTAGAAAATAAATGATAATTTCGTTCATTTTACATCATAAAAATATATTATTGATATTTCTGATGGATAATTATATTTTTATGCCGAAAACGGAGGGTCATCCTACGCTACCTTTTATAATTTTTAGGGTAAAATTAAAAAATGAAATTTTTAGAAAATAAATAATAAATTCGTTCATTTTACATCATAAAAATATATTATTGATATTTCTCATGAATAATTATTTTTTTATGCCGAAAACGGAGGGTCATCCTACGCTTACCTTTTATAATTTTTAGGGTAAAATTAAAAAATGAAATTTTTAGAAAATAAATAATAATTTCGTTCATTTTACATCATAAAAATATATTATTGATATTTCTGATGGATAATTATATTTTTATGCCGAAAACGGAGGGTCATCCTACGCTACCTTTTATAATTTTTAGGGTAAAATTAAAAAATGAAATTTTTAGAAAATAAATAATAAATTCGTTCATTTTACATCATAAGAATATATTATTGATATTTCTCATGAAAAATTATTTTTTTATGCCGAAAACGGATGGTCATCCTACGCTGACCTTTCAAAATTTTTAGGGTAAAATTAAAAAATGAAATTTTTAGAAAATAAATAATAAATTCGTTCATTTTACATCATAAAAATATATTATTGATATTTCTGATGGATAATTATATTTTTATGCCGAAAACGGAGGGTCATCCTACGCTGACCTTTCAAAATTTTTAGGGTAAAATTAAAAAATGAAATTTTTAGAAAATAAATAATAAATTCGTTCATTTTACATCATAAAAATATATTATTGATATTTCTGATGAATAATTATTTTTTTATGCCGAAAACGGAGGGTCATCCTACGCTGACCTTTTATAATTTTTAGGGTAAAATTAAAAAATGAAATTTTTAGAAAATAAATAATAAATTCGTTCATTTTACATCATAAAAATATATTATTGATATTTCTGATGAATAATTATTTTTTTATGCCGAAAACGGAGGGTCATCCTACGCTGACCTTTCATAATTTTTAGGGTAAAATTAAAAAATGAAATTTTTACTAAATAAATAATAAATTCGTTCATTTTACATCATAAAAATATATTATTGATATTTCTCATAAAAAATTATTTTTTTATGCAGAAAACGGAGGGTCATCCTACGCTGACCCTTCATAATTTTTAGGGTAAAATTAAAAAATGAAATTTTTAGAAAATAAATAATAAATTCCATCATTTTACATCATAAAAATATATTATTGATATTTCTCATGAAAAATTATTTTTTTATGCCGAAAACGGATGGTCATCCTACGCTGACCTTTAATAATTTTTAGGGTAAAATTAAAAAATGAAATTTTTAGAAAATAAATAATAAATTCGTTCATTTTACATCATAAAATTATATTATTGATATTTCTCATGAAAAATAATTTTTTATGCTGAAAACGGAGGGTCATCCTACGCTGACCTTTTATAATTTTTAGGGTAAAATTAAAAAAATGAAATTTTTAGAAAATAAATAATAAATTCGTTCATTTTACATCATAAAAATATATTATTGATATTTCTGATGAATAATTATTTTTTTAAGCCGAAAACGGAGGGTCATCCTACGCTGACCTTTTATAATTTTTAGGGTAAAATTAAAAAATGAAATTTTTAGATAATAAATAATAAATTCGATCATTTTACATCAAAAAAATATATTATTGATATTTCTCATGAAAATTTTTTTTTTATGCCGAAAACGGAGGGTCAACCTACGCTGACCTTTTATAATTTTTAGGGTAAAATTAAAAAATGAAATTTTTAGAAAATAAATAATAAATTCGTTCATTTTACATCATAAAAATATATTATTGATATTTCTCATGAGAAATTATTTTTTCATGCCGAAAACGGAGGGTCATCCTACGCTGACCTTTTATAATTTTTAGGGTAAAATTAAAAAATTAAATTTTTAGAAAATAAATGATAATTTCGTTCATTTTACATCATAAAAATATATTATTGATATTTCTGATGAATAATTATTTTTTTATGCCGAAAACGGAGGGTCATCCTACGCTGACCTTTTATAATTTTTAGGGTAAAATTAAAAAATTAAATTTTTAGAAAATAAATGATAATTTCGTTCATTTTACATCATAAAAATATATTATTGATATTTCTCATAAAAAATTATTTTTTTATGCAGAAAACGGAGGGTCATCCTACGCTGACCCTTCATAATTTTTAGGGTAAAATTAAAAAATGAAATTTTTAGAAAATAAATAATAAATTCCATCATTTTACATCATAAAAATATATTATTGATATTTCTCATGAAAAATTATTTTTTTATGCCGAAAACGGATGGTCATCCTACGCTGACCTTTAATAATTTTTAGGGTAAAATTAAAAAATGAAATTTTTAGAAAATAAATAATAAATTCGTTCATTTTACATCATAAAATTATATTATTGATATTTCTCATGAAAAATAATTTTTTATGCTGAAAACGGAGGGTCATCCTACGCTGACCTTTTATAATTTTTAGGGTAAAATTAAAAAATTAAATTTTTAGAAAATAAATGATAATTTCGTTCATTTTACATCATAAAAATATATTATTGATATTTCTGATGGATAATTATATTTTTATGCCGAAAACGGAGGGTCATCCTACGCTACCTTTTATAATTTTTAGGGTAAAATTAAAAAATGAAATTTTTAGAAAATAAATAATAAATTCGTTCATTTTACATCATAAAAATATATTATTGATATTTCTCATGAATAATTATTTTTTTATGCCGAAAACGGAGGGTCATCCTACGCTTACCTTTTATAATTTTTAGGGTAAAATTAAAAAATGAAATTTTTAGAAAATAAATAATAATTTCGTTCATTTTACATCATAAAAATATATTATTGATATTTCTGATGGATAATTATATTTTTATGCCGAAAACGGAGGGTCATCCTACGCTACCTTTTATAATTTTTAGGGTAAAATTAAAAAATGAAATTTTTAGAAAATAAATAATAAATTCGTTCATTTTACATCATAAGAATATATTATTGATATTTCTCATGAAAAATTATTTTTTTATGCCGAAAACGGATGGTCATCCTACGCTGACCTTTCATAATTTTTAGGGTAAAATTAAAAAATGAAATTTTTAGAAAATAAATAATAAATTCGTTCATTTTACATCATAAAAATATATTATTGATATTTCTGATGGATAATTATATTTTTATGCCGAAAACGGAGGGTCATCCTACGCTGACCTTTCATAATTTTTAGGGTAAAATTAAAAAATGAATTTTTTAGAAAATAAATAATAAATTCGTTAATTTTACATCATAAAAATATATTATTGATATTTCTCATGAATAATTATTTTTTTATGCCGAAAACGTAGGGTCATCCTACGCTGACCTTTTATAATTTTTAGGGTAAAATTAAAAAATGATATTTTTAGATAATAAATAATAAATTCGATCATTTTACATCAAAAAAATATATTATTGATATTTCTCATGAAAATTTTTTTTTTATGCCGAAAACGGAGGGTCAACCTACGCTGACCTTTCAAAATTTTTAGGGTAAAATTTAGAAATGAAATTTTTAGAAAATAAATAATAAATTCGTTCATTTTACATCATAAAAATATATTATTGATATTTCTCATGAAAAATTATTTTTTCATGCCGAAAACGGAGGGTCATCCTACGCTGACCTTTCAAAATTTTTAGGGTAAAATTAAAAAATGAAATTTTTAGAAAATAAATAATAAATTCGTTCATTTTACATCATAAAAATATATTATTGATATTTCTGATGAATAATTATTTTTTTATGCCGAAAACGGAGGGTCATCCTACGCTGACCTTTTATAATTTTTAGGGTAAAATTAAAAAATGAAATTTTTAGAAAATAAATAATAAATTCGTTCATTTTACATCATAAAAATATATTATTGATATTTCTGATGAATAATTATTTTTTTATGCCGAAAACGGAGGGTCATCCTACGCTGACCTTTCATAATTTTTAGGGTAAAATTAAAAAATGAAATTTTTAGAAAATAAATAATAAATTCGTTCATTTTACATCATAAAAATATATTATTGATATTTCTCATAAAAAATTATTTTTTTATGCAGAAAACGGAGGGTCATCCTACGCTGACCCTTCATAACTTTTAGGGTAAAATTAAAAAATGAAATTTTTAGAAAATAAATAATAAATTCCATCATTTTACATCATAAAAATATATTATTGATATTTCTCATGAAAAATTATTTTTTTATGCCGAAAACGGATGGTCATCCTACGCTGACCTTTCATAATTTTTAGGGTAAAATTAAAAAATGAAATTTTTAGAAAATAAATAATAAATTCGTTCATTTTACATCATAAAATTATATTATTGATATTTCTCATGAAAAATAATTTTTTATGCTGAAAACGGAGGGTCATCCTACGCTGACCTTTTATAATTTTTAGGGTAAAATTAAAAAAATGAAATTTTTAGAAAATAAATAATAAATTCGTTCATTTTACATCATAAAAATATATTATTGATATTTCTGATGAATAATTATTTTTTTAAGCCGAAAACGGAGGGTCATCCTACGCTGACCTTTTATAATTTTTAGGGTAAAATTAAAAAATGAAATTTTTAGATAATAAATAATAAATTCGATCATTTTACATCAAAAAAATATATTATTGATATTTCTCATGAAAATTTTTTTTTTATGCCGAAAACGGAGGGTCAACCTACGCTGACCTTTCAAAATTTTTAGGGTAAAATTTAAAAATGAAATTTTTAGAAAATAAATAATAAATTCGTTCATTTTACATCATAAAAATATATTATTGATATTTCTCATGAAAAATTTTTTTTTTTATGCCGAAAACGGAGGGTCATCCTACGCTGACCTTTTATAATTTTTAGGGTAAAATTAAAAAATGAAATTTTTAGAAAATAAATAATAAATTCGTTCATTTTACATCATAAAAATATATTATTGATATTTCTGATGAATAATTATTTTTTTATGCCGAAAACGGAGGGTCATCCTACGCTGACCTTTTATAATTTTTAGGGTAAAATTAAAAAATGAATTTTTTAGAAAATAAATAATAAATTCGTTCATTTTACATCATAAAAATATATTATTGATATTTCTCAAAAATAATTATTTTTTTATGCCGATAACGGAGGGTCATCCTACGCTAACCTTTTATAATTTTTAGGGTAAAATTAAAAAATGAAATTTTTAGAAAATAAATAATAAATTCGTTCATTTTACATCATAAAATTATATTATTGATATTTCTCATGAATAATTATTTTTTTATGCCGAAAACGGAGGGTCATCCTACGCTGACCTTTTATAATTTTTAGGGTAAAATTAAAAAATGAAATTTTTAGAAAATAAATAATAAATTCGTTCATTTTACATCATAAAAATATATTATTGATATTTCTCATGAAAAAGTATTTTTTTATGCCGAAAACGGAGGGTCATCCTACGCTAACCTTTCATAATTTTTAGGGTAAAATTAAAAAATTTAATTTTTAGAAAATAAATAATAAATTCGTTCATTTTACATCATAAAAATATATTATTGATATTTCTCATGAGAAATTATTTTTTCATGCCGAAAACGGAGGGTCATCCTACGCTAACCTTTTATAATTTTTAGGGTAAAATTAAAAAATTAAATTTTTAGAAAATAAATGATAATTTCGTTCATTTTACATCATAAAAATATATTATTGATATTTCTGATGGATAATTATATTTTTATGCCGAAAACGGAGGGTCATCCTACGCTACCTTTTATAATTTTTAGGGTAAAATTAAAAAATGAAATTTTTAGAAAATAAATAATAAATTCGTTCATTTTACATCATAAAAATATATTATTGATATTTCTCATGAATAATTATTTTTTTATGCCGAAAACGGAGGGTCATCCTACGCTTACCTTTTATAATTTTTAGGGTAAAATTAAAAAATGAAATTTTTAGAAAATAAATAATAATTTCGTTCATTTTACATCATAAAAATATATTATTGATATTTCTGATGGATAATTATATTTTTATGCCGAAAACGGAGGGTCATCCTACGCTACCTTTTATAATTTTTAGGGTAAAATTAAAAAATGAAATTTTTAGAAAATAAATAATAAATTCGTTCATTTTACATCATAAGAATATATTATTGATATTTCTCATGAAAAATTATTTTTTTATGCCGAAAACGGATGGTCATCCTACGCTGACCTTTCATAATTTTTAGGGTAAAATTAAAAAATGAAATTTTTAGAAAATAAATAATAAATTCGTTCATTTTACATCATAAAAATATATTATTGATATTTCTGATGGATAATTATATTTTTATGCCGAAAACGGAGGGTCATCCTACGCTGAACTTTCATAATTTTTAGGGTAAAATTAAAAAATGAATTTTTTAGAAAATAAATAATAAATTCGTTAATTTTACATCATAAAAATATATTATTGATATTTCTCATGAATAATTATTTTTTTATGCCGAAAACGTAGGGTCATCCTACGCTGACCTTTTATAATTTTTAGGGTAAAATTAAAAAATGATATTTTTAGATAATAAATAATAAATTCGATCATTTTACATCAAAAAAATATATTATTGATATTTCTCATGAAAATTTTTTTTTTATGCCGAAAACGGAGGGTCAACCTACGCTGACCTTTCAAAATTTTTAGGGTAAAATTTAGAAATGAAATTTTTAGAAAATAAATAATAAATTCGTTCATTTTACATCATAAAAATATATTATTGATATTTCTCATGAAAAATTATTTTTTCATGCCGAAAACGGAGGGTCATCCTACGCTGACCTTTCAAAATTTTTAGGGTAAAATTAAAAAATGAAATTTTTAGAAAATAAATAATAAATTCGTTCATTTTACATCATAAAAATATATTATTGATATTTCTGATGAATAATTATTTTTTTATGCCGAAAACGGAGGGTCATCCTACGCTGACCTTTTATAATTTTTAGGGTAAAATTAAAAAATGAAATTTTTAGAAAATAAATAATAAATTCGTTCATTTTACATCATAAAAATATATTATTGATATTTCTGATGAATAATTATTTTTTTATGCCGAAAACGGAGGGTCATCCTACGCTGACCTTTCATAATTTTTAGGGTAAAATTAAAAAATGAAATTTTTAGAAAATAAATAATAAATTCGTTCATTTTACATCATAAAAATATATTATTGATATTTCTCATAAAAAATTATTTTTTTATGCAGAAAACGGAGGGTCATCCTACGCTGACCCTTCATAATTTTTAGGGTAAAATTAAAAAATGAAATTTTTAGAAAATAAATAATAAATTCCATCATTTTACATCATAAAAATATATTATTGATATTTCTCATGAAAAATTATTTTTTTATGCCGAAAACGGATGGTCATCCTACGCTGACCTTTAATAATTTTTAGGGTAAAATTAAAAAATGAAATTTTTAGAAAATAAATAATAAATTCGTTCATTTTACATCATAAAATTATATTATTGATATTTCTCATGAAAAATAATTTTTTATGCTGAAAACGGAGGGTCATCCTACGCTGACCTTTTATAATTTTTAGGGTAAAATTAAAAAAATGAAATTTTTAGAAAATAAATAATAAATTCGTTCATTTTACATCATAAAAATATATTATTGATATTTCTGATGAATAATTATTTTTTTAAGCCGAAAACGGAGGGTCATCCTACGCTGACCTTTTATAATTTTTAGGGTAAAATTAAAAAATGAAATTTTTAGATAATAAATAATAAATTCGATCATTTTACATCAAAAAAATATATTATTGATATTTCTCATGAAAATTTTTTTTTTATGCCGAAAACGGAGGGTCAACCTACGCTGACCTTTCAAAATTTTTAGGGTAAAATTTAAAAATGAAATTTTTAGAAAATAAATAATAAATTCGTTCATTTTACATCATAAAAATATATTATTGATATTTCTCATGAAAAATTTTTTTTTTTATGCCGAAAACGGAGGGTCATCCTACGCTGACCTTTTATAATTTTTAGGGTAAAATTAAAAAATGAAATTTTTAGAAAATAAATAATAAATTCGTTCATTTTACATCATAAAAATATATTATTGATATTTCTGATGAATAATTATTTTTTTATGCCGAAAACGGAGAGTCATCCTACGCTGACCTTTTATAATTTTTAGGGTAAAATTAAAAAATGAATTTTTTAGAAAATAAATAATAAATTCGTTCATTTTACATCATAAAAATATATTATTGATATTTCTCAAAAATAATTATTTTTTTATGCCGATAACGGAGGGTCATCCTACGCTAACCTTTTATAATTTTTAGGGTAAAATTAAAAAATGAAATTTTTAGAAAATAAATAATAAATTCGTTCATTTTACATCATAAAATTATATTATTGATATTTCTCATGAATAATTATTTTTTTATGCCGAAAACGGAGGGTCATCCTACGCTGACCTTTTATAATTTTTAGGGTAAAATTAAAAAATGAAATTTTTAGAAAATAAATAATAAATTCGTTCATTTTACATCATAAAAATATATTATTGATATTTCTCATGAAAAAGTATTTTTTTATGCCGAAAACGGAGGATCATCCTACGCTGACCTTTTATAATTTTTAGGGTAAAATTAATAAATGAAATTTTTAGATAATAAATAATAAATTCGATCATTTTACATCAAAAAAATATATTATTGATATTTCTCATGAAAATTTTTTTTTTATGCCGAAAACGGAGGGTCAACCTACGCTGACCTTTCAAAATTTTTAGGGTAAAATTTAAAAATGAAATTTTTAGAAAATAAATAATAAATTCGTTCATTTTACATCATAAAAATATATTATTGATATTTCTCATGAAAAATTATTTTTTTATGCCGAAAACGGAGGGTCATCCTACGCTGACCTTTTATAATTTTTAGGGTAAAATTAAAAAATGAAATTTTTAGAAAATAAATAATAAATTCGTTCATTTTACATCATAAAAATATATTATTGATATTTCTGATGAATAATTATTTTTTTATGCTGAAAACGGAGGGTCATCCTACGCTGACCTTTTATAATTTTTAGGGTAAAATTAAAAAATGAAATTTTTAGAAAATAAATAATAAATTCGTTCATTTTACATCATAAAAATATATTATTGATATTTCTGATAGATAATTATATTTTTATGCCGAAAACGGAGGGTCATCCTACGCTGACCTTTCATAATTTTTAGGGTAAAATTAAAAAATGAATTTTTTAGAAAATAAATAATAAATTCGTTAATTTTACATCATAAAAATATATTATTGATATTTCTCAAAAATAATTATTTTTTTATGCCGATAACGGAGGGTCATCCTACGCTGACCCTTCATAATTTTTAGGGTAAAATTAAAAAATGAAATTTTTAGAAAATAAATAATAATTTAGTTCATTTTACATCATAAGAATATATTATTGATATTTCTCATGAAAAATTATTTTTTTATGCTGAAAACGGAGGGTCATCCTACGCTGACCTTTTATAATTTTTAGGGTAAAATTAAAAAATGAAATTTTTAGAAAATAAATAATAAATTCGTTCATTTTACATCATAAAAATATATTATTGATATTTCTCATGAAAAAGTATTTTTTTATGCCGAAAACGGAGGGTCATCCTACGCTAACCTTTCATAATTTTTAGGGTAAAATTAAAAAATTTAATTTTTAGAAAATAAATAATAAATTCGTTCATTTTACATCATAAAAATATATTATTGATATTTCTCATGAAAAATTATTTTTTCATGCCGAAAACGGAGGGTCATCCTACGCTGCCCTTTTATAATTTTTAGGGTAAAATTAAAAAATTAAATTTTTAGAAAATAAATAATAATTTCGTTCATTTTACATCATAAAAATATATTATTGATATTTCTGATGGATAATTATATTTTTATGCCGAAAACGGAGGGTCATCCTACGCTACCTTTTATAATTTTTAGGGTAAAATTAAAAAATGAAATTTTTAGAAAATAAATAATAAATTCGTTCATTTTACATCATAAAAATATATTATTGATATTTCTCATGAATAATTATTTTTTTATGCCGAAAACGGAGGGTCATCCTACGCTTACCTTTTATAATTTTTAGGGTAAAATTAAAAAATGAAATTTTTAGAAAATAAATAATAATTTCGTTCATTTTACATCATAAAAATATATTATTGATATTTCTGATGGATAATTATATTTTAATGCCGAAAACGGAGGGTCATCCTACGCTACCTTTTATAATTTTTAGGGTAAAATTAAAAAATGAAATTTTTAGAAAATAAATAATAAATTCGTTCATTTTACATCATAAAATTATTTAAAAAATATATTATTGATATTTCTGATGAATAATTATTTTTTTATGCCGAAAACGGAGGGTCATCCTACGATGACCTTTCATAATTTTTACGGTAAAATTAAAAAATGAAATTATTAGAAATTAAATTATAAATTCGTTCATTTTATATTATAAAAATATTAAAAAAATATATTATTGATATTTGTGATGAAACATTATTTTTTTATGCCGAAAACGGAGGGTCATCCTACGCTGACCTTTTATAATTTTTAGGGTAAAATTAAAAAATTAAATTTTTAGAAAATAAATAATAATTTCGTTCATTTTACATCATAAAAATATATTATTGATATTTCTGATGGATAATTATATTTTTATGCCGAAAACGGAGGGTCATCCTACGCTACCTTTTATAATTTTTAGGGTAAAATTAAAAAATGAAATTTTTAGAAAATAAATAATAAATTCGTTCATTTTACATCATAAAAATATATTATTGATATTTCTCATGAATAATTATTTTTTTATGCCGAAAACGGAGGGTCATCCTACGCTTACCTTTTATAATTTTTAGGGTAAAATTAAAAAATGAAATTTTTAGAAAATAAATAATAATTTCGTTCATTTTACATCATAAAAATATATTATTGATATTTCTGATGGATAATTATATTTTTATGCCGAAAACGGAGGGTCATCCTACGCTACCTTTTATAATTTTTAGGGTAAAATTAAAAAATGAAATTTTTAGAAAATAAATAATAAATTCGTTCATTTTACATCATAAAATTATTTAAAAAATATATTATTGATATTTCTGATGAATAATTATTTTTTTATGCCGAAAACGGAGGGTCATCCTACGATGACCTTTCATAATTTTTACGGTAAAATTAAAAAATGAAATTATTAGAAATTAAATTATAAATTCGTTCATTTTATATTATAAAAATATTAAAAAAATATATTATTGATATTTGTGATGAAACATTATTTTTTTATGCCGAAAACGGAGGGTCATCCTACGATGACCTTTCATAATTTTTACGGTAAATTTAAAAAATGAAATTATTAGAATTTAAATTATAAATTCGTTCATTTTATATCATAAAAATATTAAAAAAATATATTATTGATATTTCTGATGAATAATTATTTTTTTATGCCGAAAACGGAGGTTCATCCTACGATGACCTTTCATAATTTTTACGGTAAAATTAAAAAATGAAATTATTAGAAAATAAATAATAAATTCGTTCATTTTATATCATAAAAATATTAAAAAAATATATTATTGATATTTGTGATGAATAATTATTTTTTTATGCCGAAAACGGAGGTTCATCCTACGATGACCTTTAATAATTTTTACGGTAAAATTAAAAAATGAAATTATTAGAAAATAAATAATAAATTCGTTCATTTTATAACATAAAAATATTAAAAAAATATATTATTGATATTTGTGATGAATAATTATTTTTTTATGCCGAAAACGGAGGTTCATCCTACGATGACCTTTCATAATTTTTACGGTAAAATTAAAAAATGAAATTTTTAGAAAATAAATAATAAATTGGTTCATTTTACATCATAAAAATATTAAAAAAATATATTATTGTTATTTCTGATGAATAATTATTTTTTTATGCCGAAAACGGAGGGTCATCCTACGATGACCTTTCATAATTTTTACGGTAAAATTAAAAAATGAAATTATTAGAAAATAATAATAAATTCGTTCATTTTACATCATAAAAATATATTATTGATATTTCTCATAAAAAATTTTTTTTCATGCCGAAAACGGAGGTTCATCCTACGATGACCTTTCATAATTTTTACGGTAAAATTAAAAAATGAAATTATTAGAAAATAAATAATAAATTCGTTCATTTTACATCATAAGAATATATTATTGATATTTCTCATGAAAAATTATTTTTTTATGCCGAAAACGGATGGTCATCCTACGCTGACCTTTCATAATTTTTAGGGTAAAATTTAAAAATGAAATTTTTAGAAAATAAATAATAAATTCGTTCATTTTACATCATAAAAATATTAAAATATTATATTATTGATATTTGTGATGAAACATTATTTTTTTATGCCGAAAACGTAGGGTCATCCTACGATGACCTTTCATAATTTTTACGGTAAAATTAAAAAATGAAATTATTAGAAATTAAATTATAAATTCGTTCATTTTACATCATAAAAATATTAAAAAAATATATTATTGATATTTCTGATGAATTAATTTAAAATTATATGACGTCACAGCCAGCGCCTCCTTATATATTATAAATAAAATAAAATTAAAATTATTTATGTTAAATCCATATCTGTTTTTTATTGCATTTATATATATATTAACATTATTTGAAATTGTTTCTGTAGCTTGAAATTAATTTTTTTCAAATCGTTGGTCGGTTCTGTGCCTGGCCACAGGTCAACTTATTTGTTTTTATGCGCATTGCTTTGAATAGAACAGTTCTATTAGAACTCTATAAATTTAGCATAGTCTTCGATAAAAGGTTCTCTATTTCTTTTAGATCGTGGTAGTATACTTTCCAGTGAAATCAGAAAAATCTATTCCTAGTTAGTCTTTATTGAGAAACTACAGCACACCTGCCCCATGATAGGATATTTTTAATTTAAAATTATATGACGTCACAGTTAGCGCCTCCTTATATATTATAAAAAAATAAAATTAAAAATATTTAGATTATATCCATATATGTTTTTATTGCATTTATAGATGCATTTAAATTATTTGAAATTGTTTCTGTAGCCGGAAATTACTTTATTTCACATCGTCGGTCGGTTCTCTGCCTGGCCACAGGTCAACTTATAATTAAATAGAATAGGATTGTGGTTGTTGCATCCAATAATTTTCGAACTCAGAAGCACCACAGAAATGGATAGATAGATTAATAAAAAAATGTTTTGTAAAATCAAAAAAATTAAAACATGTATTTTGCTAAATCCAAAGATAAATTTATATACATAATATCTATTGATTCCAGTTATCATCAACTATGTTAACATATATTATTATTATTTTACAATTTAAAACAATATCCATTGATTAATTGAATAAAAAAAAGAGAAAAAAAATATATTTAATTTTTGAATCAATTTCAATGTTTTTTACTGAACTAGAGTTTACAACATACCTAATTGCATGTATTCCAATCTACAAATGTTATTAAATAAATATTTTTATTAAAGATATAATATTATTCTTGAAGTTGTTTGTTTAACAAACTTAATATTACCCTTTCCTTAAACAATTATTTAAATTATTTATTGAACATTTCAATATAATATTCACTGAACTGTTTTGCTCCTGTATCTTGTTATTAATATATATATAATATATTAAAATGAAATAAAACTCAGATAAATAAAAAAAAAGATTCGAGTATTTTTTAGGATTTACAAATATTAAATTTTTCCTAAAGTTATAATTTGTTTTTCATCTTCCAAGATGTAATCCAAAAATTGTATTACGTAAAAAGCTAAACACTTTTAAAAAATTACTTTTTTGTGATTATCTTTAATATTTATAAAATCAATAGCCTAATTAACTTTTTATATTTTCAAAAGAAAAAAAAATGTACAAGAATTGTATGGTGATGGTTCACGATGGAAGATTGATTGATTGATTGAAGAAATCTAATTTCATTAAGAAGCGTCCTGAGATATAGTTAATAATTGGCAATTTTTTTCTTTTAAAGGAAAGAAAAGCGAAAGCTTAAGGATAACGGACTGCAAACCATCTACATTCAATACTTTTTTTGTCCAGTATTAGTAAATAAAGATCCTCAATTAAGATCTATTTGAGATCAAAATTTTAATTTAGAATATTTATCTAAATGTTAAAAATCTAAAAGTAATATTCTTTTTTAGTTTGTGCATAACAATCCATATCTATTTAAAATAGAAATTAATCTTCATGATCACTGTACATTATTAAAATTTATCAAAACATTGGAAAACGATGATAACAGGGATTCAAAATGTTTCGAGATTCTCTCAAGATGTGATTTCATATATATATATATATATAATTATAAAAAAAATATATTAATTTATAAATCATCTTAGTGGGTTAAATCAAAAAATTTAAAAAATAAAATAATAAAAAAATAATATTACATATTGTACATCTAATTCAATTAAAAAAAAGATCTTTATTATATATATTATTATTAGTATTATTTTATTAAGATCGTTATTTTAACAGAATACATTTGTATTTTTAGACAAAAAAAACTTAACAATTTCTTTTTTATATGGAAGCATTTTTCTAGTTCATTAATAAAATAATATAATATAAATAATAATAATAATATTATTAATAATAGATAAAAATAATAAAAATAATTTGGAAATAAGGAAACCTTATTTATTTTTTTTTTAATAATAAAAAAGTTTATATTTATTATATATAAAAATATTATTATTATTATATATTTTTATTTAAGATTCTTTTTCTCACTTTTTTATGTTACTGATTTAGAAATGCCCTTTAAGATATAGAATGTTTTTTTGCACACTAAGAAGTTATTATATATTTTATAGTAAAAAATCTTAGATTGTGAATAAGGCTAAAATTTCAAAGTTATTTTTTTAAAGTGGGCTAATAAGAGAGAAGTTATATATATATATCAAAATCTATTGATTAATGTTAATTAATATTTTAAGATATATTTTTTTAGTTATATAAAAATGTGAGCTCAAGTCCCTAAATTAATACGAAAATATATTTATGTAAAAAAAAACAAATAATTATTTATTGGAATGATTAACCGATTGATATAATTTTGTTACTTTTAATAATTCAATTATAATTCTCAATTTGCTAAACGTTTCGGAAGACGAAATAAATTTGAAATTAATTTATTCACAATCCATGATTTTTATTTTTAATATGTTAAATGTTCAAATAATTAACTTTTTTCCTCCTATAATATGTATAGTTTGCCACTGTAATAAGTTAATTTGTTTATAATGAAGCATCTTTATTTTATATTGCAAATCAATTTTAATTCTGACCACTTGAGACGAAAAGTTTAACACAAACATAGATAATATTTAAATTATATAGTTTGTTAAAAAGTTTGCTCTCAAAGAAGAAAGTTTTAATGTACAAAACTGTGATAATCGAAGATGAAAAATTAACATTATTTTTTGATCACAGTGGTTAATATACTATTATTTTATTTATACATATATATTAATTATATTCAAAATTAATTTATTTTTAATTTTAACAATATTTTTTTGTTTTTATAATTTTGAATATTATTCCTATATAATTTTATATCTATAAGCTTTGATTTTATTAATTATTATTTATAGATATTTTATAATTTTTCTTAATTTCCCAAATTAGTCCTTTTGTTCATTAATTACATTAAATAAAAATGCATTTTTAAAAGAGAGATTAGGAACTTTTCTTTTTTTATATATTTAATGTAAAGGTGTTAAATAAGATAAAATATATAAATATGTTAAATTAATATCATATTAATATGATATTTTATTAAATAATGAGTGTTTATAGGTCAAATTTGAAAATGTTTAAAAAATTTCAAGATCTGAATTTTAAGTTACACATTAGTTTCATAAGCAATATTTTTTTTTATATTAAATATTCTATTAATTAAAGTATATTATTTATAAATGATTTTCTGAAAATTTTTATTCCTTTTATGGGTTTTATAGACATTCAGGATTTCTAATTTTATTATTTTTCAATTGTATTTATTAAAGTAAAACAAAAGATCTTAATTGTAGCAATTCCTATTTTTCAATTTTATTATATTTTTTTTCTGCATTTTCCAATTTGACACCTTATTATAACTAATAATAAACATTTTTTTAACATAAATAATTACAAAAAAATACTGAATTAGAAAAGGTGTAAATATGGGCAATCAGCTTTTTATGCTTGTATGCTACTCTACTCTCGTGGGGATTATTCGAGGTGATACTCGCAGCACTCAGAACATTTTAATTTTAGCTCATTTTGAAGGCGGCCTGCTTATTGAATAATGAGATATTTCAATTGTTTTATTCCGCGCTTGTCTTTTACAGGTTGGTACAATCCATTTTTTCTTTCTATGTTATGGTCACATAATTATGTATGCATTAAAACATTTTATTTAAGCTTCAAACTTTTTAAAAATGTGCTTTTTGGAATATATATTGAAAATAGTAATAACAAAATAATAATAATTAAAATATATAAAACAATTATTTTACCGGTTGTATTATATGGGTGTGAGGCATGGTCTATGACCTTAGGAGACGAGAGTAGATTTAGAGTATTTGATAATAGGATTCTGCGAAGCATTTATGGGCCAAAGAAAGATGAGGTCACCGGGGAATGGCGAAGATTGCATAACGAGGAATTGCATGACCTCTATGCATCTCCAGATATAATCAGAATTATAAAATCAAGAAGGCTACGGTGGGCAGGATGGGAGAAGATAGAATGGCGAAAAATATATTGGTAGGGAGACCAAGTGGGAAACGTCCACTTGGAAGACCAAGGACACGGTGGGTGGATAATGTGGGAAAGGACATGAGAGAGATGGGAGAGGATAGGGACTGGAGGGTTGTGGCTCAGAATAGGAATACTTGGAGGGGTGTGGTTGCTGCGGTCAAGAACTTTCGAGTTCCGTAGAGCCACAGAGATAGATAGATAGTAAGATAATATGATCCACATGATGGTGTAAAAATGGGCCAGCCACTGGAGTGTAAATTTAGACTAGTAGATATTTGCACCATTTAAAACTCATCGTCATAAAAAAACTCGTTAGTTTGCTAATAACCTAAAAATTAGCCAACAGTTGTGAAACAATTACATCAATTGGGAATGATCAGTACGGGTGTTGCATGACTTATAACAAAAAAATTTGATTGACAGAATCAATGCCCTGCTGAAACTATAAGAAATTGATCCATTCTTGAAGCAGATGATCACGGGAGATGAAAATTTTAACGTTATAATTATGTTAAACGAAAACGATCATCGTCGAATAAAAATGAAGGTCGATTAACAGCCTTAAAGCCTGGTTTACTGACGAATTTATGCAAACAACCCAATAATTTCAAGTTTAATAATTGATTTCTTGTTTTGTAATTTAACAGGTAAGACAATAAATTTTATTTTATTTTGTATTTTCCTTTTTCTTTAGGCATGTTTTAAAAACATTAATAGTAACCAATATTTGCACCACAATTTCTCGAATATTGATTTCCTAAAAAAATTAATAATCCTCATTTAATTGCAAAATAAATGATTTTAGAAGGAACTTTACTACAAAATACCTAGTAAACTTATCCCAGTCTATGTTACAGGAATAAATTTTACCACAAGTAAATTTTTAATACCTGATATTGAAGTCAGAAAAATGGTAGCCCATATTTATACCTTCTATTCTAATTTTATTATATACTCTGCGATATAATTGGCAGTATATTTTATTAAAAAGAAATAAAATTAAATAAGAAAAATAATTGAAAAGTTAAATATAAATTAATAAATAAATTAAATAGAAATACTTATTTGTAGATATGATATATATACATATATATATATAAATTACAGTTAAAGCGTAAACTTCAGTCAGTGTATATATTGCCTAGTAAATGTATACATTTACGTCATTTTACATTAAAGCATTAATAAAACAGAATATCTTTCTAGTTACAATTTGGCTACGGTAGCTTACACTGGATGCGAATCCTGACGAAAATAGATCTGACAAATCCATCAGATCAATCAAACTGTGCATTGGCCATGCATGAGTGTTACAATAGATACTGCTTCTTCAGAACACTCTCATTGCCAATGCACAGTTTGATTGTCAGATCTGTTTTGGTCATAAGTCACATCGAGTGTAACCACCCTTACCAGTAAATATGTGCATTTAAACTAGATGCGTTATTATTATTGCCAATCTCCAGTTGTTGAAGGGTGGAGGTGTTGAGAATTAAGAGAAGAATCTTTATTATCCTAATTCTCAACACCCCTCCCCCTCTCATCGATTGAAGTTTGTACCTTTAGATATATTCAGGGGCGGACTAAAGCCTAGGCAACTTAGGCACATGCCTAGGGCCCGTAATTTTTGAGCCCCGAAACTTAGGTTTACGAAATATGTGTCGTGACTGCAAAATAGGCCTGGAATTACAATGTTGCCTAGGGCCCACTTTAGCCTTAGTCCGCCACTGGATATATTAATATATTTTTATTGATTCATTTTACAATTATTAACTGATTTTCAAAGTGTGTGTGAGAATACCTGCAAAAAGGTCAGTTCATTATATTCCCGTTTCTGTATGTTTTCTACAAAATTTAATTGTATTTTATAGTGTAAGTTTAAATTCCATTACATGTTAATACTTACATATGAAATTAGTAAATGTATGATTTTGTCAATGTATACACTGACTGAATTTGCACTCTAACTGTAACATATAATTTTATATATATATAATATTAATAATATATATTATATAATATTATTGCTTTAAGTTTGGGTTACGGAATAAAGCAAAAATATTTTTTTATTTTAGAAATTTTGATTTTCTTTTTTTTTTTAATTATTAAAATTTCTGCTATTGTTTTTGTGTGTGATGTTGTTGTTGATGGTGATGATGATGATGATGTCCCCTATCTCGGAAAAATCCTTTTTCTGTTTTACATTCTCTAATTGTAACGGTCATTAAATTAACTGTCACATCTGTAATGATTACTTGGTCAGCAATTGGATTTCGCGATTGCCAATAATCTATACCAGGATTATTATTATTATCATTAAATACTGCTTCCAGTTCATGGTCAAAATTATATGGATCATGATGATTATGATGATGGTTTCCATTTATCAATAATGAATTATTTGATGATTTCTCATTATTATTATTATTATTATTATTACTTAAAATAGATTTAGGTAAAGTGTTATTTGTTTTGGCCATATCGTTTGATGTTGGGACAGTTGCATCAACCATCAGTATTGGTGATAATGAAGAGGAAGTCAGTGGCGAAGAGGAGAAAGTAGCATTTATCTGAAATAATTCAATTTAGTCAGTTATCTATATTCAGAAAGAATTAATTTTGAATATTTAAAGGGATATTATAGTGGTGGTTCTTTACTAATTAATAATATATATGTATATATTTTAATAAATTCATACAATTGAATTTTATTTATTCCAATTTATAATTCGTATATGAATGAAAAATATTTTGAAATTAAATTTTTTTAATATAATTAACGTGGAATTAATATTTATTCGAATCAACAGGTATTTACAAATATAATTAATTGAAAATGAATTGGTTTAGAGATGCATGACTTAATAGGCTTAGTTGAATCAAAAAGCACAGTTCTTATAATAAATAATATTTCAATAAAATACCTCTGTATTAATTGGTGTTGTTGCTGTTATGTCCAAATTGTTGGTTGTTAAGGATGGGTTATTTATTGGTGCCGGATTGAAGGATGATGAAGATTGTTCAGCAGATGTAGCCGAAGAATTAATTAATAAATCTTGCTTTTCGGTCTCATTTTCAATATCTTTAGATAAATCTTCATTCTAAAAAAAGAAAACAATTAAAAATTAATTATAACAAATTTTGTAATTACGGCTATTATTTTGAAGGTAAGGTTCGATTTCTTATATAATATATACCTTCACAGTTTATTTTTAAAAAACTTTACTAACTCCTTACGTTTTTCTATTTTATTACATAGTTGCCGTTTGTTGAATTATTTGTCATTACATCATAAAAGCTTTACTGTAGATAGAGACAGGGCTGTTCTATACGATTCAATTTATACCCATACAAACATGCCGTAAAACCTTTTTTTCTTGTTTTGTTACCTAACAAGTTTCTCAATGAAGGAGGTGAATGAATGAATTCAAGACATGTTATCAATCTCATCGTCTATGATTTAGTCAAACAAGTTTTAAGTATGTTATGACATATGACATTATGAAACAAACACGACTACTATGTAGAAAAATAGCAAGAATAAGGGATAAAAAAGTTTTTTATAAAATTCTGTAATGTTAAACTTATGTTAAACTTTCAGCGAACAAGAAAGTTGCCCTTTAGAATATATAAAGTAAATATATTAAGGGAATAAATTGAAAAAATAAAATAATTTACTTGTTGATTGTTAGTTGTATCGTAGTTATTTGAATTTTCTGATTCAGCCATTTCTAATCGTTCATTATCAAATACAATTGGTTCAGTTGTACTGGTGTTTGTTGACATTTCTTCTGTTAATATTACTTTGGAATTTGTTTGGAAACGTGCTTGTTTCGATGGGGAAGGCGTAGATCCTGTCTTGGTTTTAATTGTTACGCCTATTTTTCCTTCTTTCAATACCTAAAAATTATATTTATTATGAAATAAATAAATATTAGAATTAAATAATAATAAAAATAATAATAATAACATATATACACTTATCACCACAAATATTAGATTTATATTATTCAATCATCTTAAGATAAATTTAAGTAAATGGCTTTTAATAATCATTTTTTTACTTTTATATTTATATATTCCTAATAATGAAAAATATTCATTTAAATATTACAAAACAATCCTAATTATAATTTATAATTTAAGAACTAAATAGATTTCAATTTTTTTCTTTAGTTATATATTCATTAGGGCACAATTGATGGCATTCAATTAAAAAAGAAATGAAATAAATATTTGGGGCTTTTTATACAAATTCAAAAAAAAAAAACAAACAAATATTTAAAATTCTACAAATTTTTAGCAATAAAATACAGTGGTATCTTGTTTTGTGAAGAATATGAACATTTTCTTCTTCATTAAAAAATCTTTTGGTGAAATAAATAATTATTTTCATATTAAAAAATAAATAATTTAAATTTCCACAAACCAAAAAAATATTAGTAATTTAATTCAATTAATATTCAATTATAAAAATACAATTAGAGATCTTTTTATATACAATATAAAAATTTATTTAAAACTATAATTTATTTTGCAAAAAATTAAAAATCTATGTAGTTATTAGGATTACAAGATACCATTGTATTAATTATGAAGAAAATAATAAGATTTAGCAATTATAATTTAAAATTCTATTTTTAATTTCTTCTTTTTTCACACGCCGTAACATCCTCTAAGGATATCTCAGCGATTATCTTCACTATTTGATTTTGGAGACGCCCCACAGGTTTTTAGCCAAGAAATTCTTCTTATATCTCAGCCACAGCGTTTATCTGTGACCAAGATAATCAAATATAAATTTTATTTTTTATTAATAATAATATTTCTGGTTAGTGATTTAGGTGTTCCAAGATAGTAGGATATTTTCAAAATTCTTCTATATATAACGCCTCTAGTTTCTTAGATCTTGCCTCAAGCAGCATCCACGCCTCCACTCCATATGATAAAACCGGGAAAATAAAGCATCTTATATTTTATAATGCGCCCTTTTTAATAACAAATAAATAAAAAAAATTTGCCAGCCATATTAATTAATATATAAGGAAAAAAATAGTTGAAAATTCTATAAGCTGCTTGAATTTAAAATTGATTTATCTTGATAAAAAGCAAATTTAAAAAAAAAAAAAAACAAAAAAAAATGTTTTAAATATAAATATTGAATGTATAAAAATTACAATTCTTTGAAATAATAGATTACCAAGATAAAAAAAACTAATAAATATTTTACCTTTTAATAAATTTACCTTTAAAATGGCAAAATAAAATCTAAATATTTAAAAAAAAATTCCAAACGTACAGTACTATTGTTTTGTGAAGCCTTGATGGGTTTTCCACCCACCTCAGCTTTCCTTTTGGTTCCATGATGATGATGGTGATGATGATGATGATACTGACTTGTTGTATTTGAATGCGTTGGTGTGGATGATTGTTCACCTTCCTCCCCTGAACTACTTCCGCTTTGTTCTTCCGTTTCTGTTGTGCTATTTGTTGCAATTAATAAAGAAGCAAGTGGTAGGTCTTCTTTTCCACTAATCGACTCATCTTGGCTACTGCTATCTTCGATTGCGGCAAGTGATGGTTCTTCTGATTGATCTTCAGGATCACTGATGATTGTAGCCGCCTAAGATACAAAATTGAATAGCAATTTATTATTACACAGATAAACCACTTTTGATTCTAATATTTATTTCACTTTCGAGTTTTTGTTTCAAAACATTAGCTGGTTTGCTGATTCTACGAGTTTATTGTTTTGCGTATTCGAAATAAATACACTATTTTTATTTTTAAGCTCAGCGGTGTCTTCAATAATATTAACTAGTAATAGTCGGTGTAACAAATTAATCATTTCAGATTTTGACAATTTTGCAAATAAATTATCCTCTTGTTTATAGTATAATTTTATATTTTAATTATTTAGGAAGTAATTTACAAATCAAACGTTTTTATATACTAAGGAAGTGATAGGGTGATATTAATATAAAGAGGAAACATACAGGAATTGGATAGTGGCGACTTAGAAAAGCACGGTTGGAGGAATATGGTGGCTGCAATCAAGAATTTGTGTTAAGTAGCTCCACAGATAGATTGGTTTTAACTAAAATTATTCCATCTTATCTTAATAGAAACTAAAATATTATGACTGAAATTTTACAATTTCATATGCTTTGTAATCACAGTTTACATAAAAAACTTAATCACATTTAGGTTATTTTATTAGATTTAATAATTGAAATTTTTATTTTTTTATTTTCCAATTAAGATCTACATTTGCCCTATAATTGAAAAAATGAGTAACAATTTTACTATTAAAATTATATCTTATCTTATTATACGAGCAAATATTTATATTTTTGAAATATTAAACCACTCGAACGATTTTTTTGAATTTCAAATCAAAGATAATTTTTATAAAGAAAAATCGATCTGTATTGGTTTCAGCCTCGGGAAAAATCATCTTTATTAGTTTTTTCTTAATTTAAAATAGGGAATTTAAATAATGTCAACAACTAAATACAAAATATTATAAATATAAATAAAAGAAAATTATGAAATATCTACGTATTATGTTATATTCACAGGCCATGCATTTCTGTCTTTCAGTACATTAATACATACGTTTAAAGGGTGTATGTTTTATGAGAATTTTTTTTTAATTTATGTTCTTTTAAATTATTTGAACGGCGGCTTGGTGAACCAGGTATTAATATTACCAGCCAAACCCGATAATAAGGAATATTTTTTTTTAATGACAGAGCGACGCTTCGGTGAACCAAGTACTCATTATTAAATTGACATATTAATAGAACAGTAATATACTTGAATTTTTTGTTATTTAATGGAATAAATTAAAATAATAATATTTCATAAAGATTTAGTTTGAAATAAAATTGTTTAAACTTTTAAGTTATTTTCATTTTGCGGATCAAGTTGTCTCAAGAAAAAATAATTATGATATATATTTTGATAACAAAAACAATTTAAACTTACAACTACTATAGGATCCCGGCGCCTTGATGGTCTTCCCCTGGTTTCCACACGTTGCGTTGATTCAAATATTTCAATAAGACGTACATCTAAAATATTTTCTTCTGGTTCCCATGTGCTGTGTCTAAAATGATAATAATAATAATAATAATTTATAAATAAAAATAAGAAAGTTATTAATTAAAGAATGATAGACATGTGCTCTGACCCTATACTACTGTAAAATATAATTATATTAGAATTTTAGCAAAATAGGAAGAAATAAAAATCATGTTTCATCCACATTTTTCCTCCTCTCAATATTCTCTAATTCTAAACTTCTATTTTTATTTTATTTTCCCATATTTTATTATTGCTACTTTATAAGTTCTTCGTTTAAGCCTGTCAAGATTAAATTAAATTTATTCAATAAGAAGTATAATTTTATTCCATTTAAATGGAAAAAAAATGTCATTCATGGACAAAAAAAATCACTTAAAATTAACTGTCATATTTTTTTGTTGAATTCTTTATAAATACGAATCATTAAATAGTTTTATAAAAAAATGATTTTTGAAAAATTTTGTACTCACTTTTGACTCCAACCTTTCCATTTTACAAAATATTCCACTTGTCCCTAAATAAGAAAAACATTAAAATTGAATAATTGATTAGCATTAACTATGCGAATTGAATGCGAATTATAGCAGTTGAAAATATAATAACCTTTCGAATACGCTTTTTCATTATTTTTTCAGCAGCATAAACACGATCACCCATTGATAATTCCATTGTGAGAAATCTGATAAAAATGTATATATATATAGATATATATATATATATATATTAATTCAAATACAAATCAATATAATTCAAATAGTATATAATGATCGTTGTTATGTCAATTGCCGATATGATTTTAAGGATTTTTTATCCTGACGGATAAAAATGAAAACATCCAGAAGGTTCAGCCGAATGTTATCGTACATTCTCGAAAATACCCGAATATAATTAGAGGATTACTTGAATACTTTAGGGTTTATGTAAAGAAATAGTAGGTTTATTAAATTAAAATTTTAATTTTTGAAAATAAATAAATATCAATTTTTCGTTGTTTTATATTTTAATTAAGTGCGTACAGAAATTAATATTTAGAGAATATAATATAATTTGTAAAAAGTTTTAGAAAAACAAAATTATTAATTTTTCTTTAGAATGAATGCAATTATATAAAAATAATTTACCGTATTTTTTCCTTGAATACTGATGATAATGTGTGTAGCGCCACATAATAAATATTATTTTAAAGACTAAGAGCTAAGTGATTTGAGCTCCATTAAAACAGCAAAACGGATTTAAACTATTCAAAGCCAATCGATTCCTCTTAATGCCCTTCGGTGTTATTGGAAATATTAATCAATCAACAAGTTTTGGAGTCAAGTTCCAAATTTGATTTTTTATATTCATTTTTACTATCTCGCCAAAAATAGTATTGCGATCACGAAAATTTTCGATGTCGAGATTTTGATGTTTATATAAGTTTTGAAGGTCCCTGAATCATTTTCATGAAGGTTAAAAAAATGTCTGTGTGTGTAGACCAGATTGCGCAAAAACGGTTTGAGCTAGAATAATGAAATTTGGTACACCGGCTTTATTCAAAATTCGTAGTTTTCTATCAGCTTTTGAGAAATGTAGCTCATTCGGAAGAAAGTCATTACCTTCCATGTTTCATTTTTTTTTCTTCTAAACAATCTAAACTGACCGAAAAAATAAAGATATATGTTTGATAGTTTTTCACATGATTAAAAATTGTATAAAACTGCTATATATAAAATTTCAGCTTGATTGAATTGCTGAAAGTACCGTAATTAATTTTTTAACACTGCAAATCACGCGCCAAGTCGTGACGTGGTGCCATCAACAAAGAGACAAACATACGCTGATTTAATAAATATTATTTATTAATTTTAATTATTAAAATTTAATTTAAATATAACATATGTTAATTAATCCAATTCAAATTTGCGAGATAGTCGAGTGAAGACACTCCAGCTTATTTTTTAGCGAGCCACGGTTTGGCCACCGTTGGCATATAGTGCATATAGTATACGGGCCCTAGATACGTAGTTTTTGGGCCCCCAAAAATTGCGGACCCTAGGCGGGTGCCTAGGTTACATTGGCGTTCGTCCGCCCCTACCTACATTCTTAAGTTTAAATGTCTTTTAATTAGTTAAATTTATAAATAAAAATTCAAATTTGAATTTCTTATTTTAAAGAATATTTGTTTTCATTCAATGTTTTTTCCCTTAAATGTATATATATATATATATATATATACTATTTTTCAAATAATTCGTACTATCTAGCCACCCATTAAATTACCACTTTCTTTTTTCGGAACTAAGCTAAAAGAATAGATATCCCTTAAAATCTCACCACACCCTTTCATTAACAAAGTGAATGAAAGTAAAAAAAAAACAAAAAGAAAAGAGGGAATGGAAACTAAACGAAACGAAACGTTCAAGACCCAAAGCGAATTCTAATTTCGGTTTCAAATTGTTTATTACTAATTAGAGCAACCTGTCTCTCGTTTAATATATTATTCAAATGGTTATAATTATCATTAAATGTGGAATTACTTTTTCCTCTCATTGCCTAGATAATACTTGTTTTGAATTTCCAATGAATAATAAATATATAAAAAAATAAATAAATAAACAAACGACCTATTAAAATTAATTTATGTATTTTGGAGAGAAAAATAAAAACCATAATCATAATAATAGATTAAAAGTCATTTAAAAATTATTATTATTATTATTTTATTAATATTAAATTATCCCTTTCTATATAATATGACAATTGAAAAATGGTGTATATATTCAATATTTTATTTTTTTAAAATATTCAATAAAATGTAATTAATAATGAAATTAAAATACCTACCACGTTTTCATTTTTTTTCCTCTAACTGACCATAAGAATAAATATATATGTTTGATAGTTTTTTACATAATTAAAAATTGTATAAAACTTCTATATATAAAATTTCACCTTGAATGAATAAAAATGAAGGTAAAGTTTTTATTTAGGTTGACAAAAATCAAAACAATGTTGATATTATTTGATTGCCTTCTAATTTCAATAAAATGTTATCAGTGAAAATTATGTTAAAAACCTTAAATCCTATGATCGAATTGAATAAAATTTTAATTAATTTTCAAATATAGAAAAAAGCTTGATTATCCAATTCAAATTTGCGAGATAGTCGAGTGGAGACACTCCAATTTTTTTTCAAAAGTAAAAGCCGCGTAGTAACAAAGCTGAGAAATTTGATACTCAAAATCCTTTCGTGGAGTCTAATATTATGCAAACATATCGTAAGTATATTGATATCAATTAAGCATTATTTATTGTGTTAGTTTATGTAATTTATATTTTTATGTTGTTTTTTTTATTAGATGTTGATTAATCTAATTTTCTTGTTGATGATAGGATTTATGATAAATAAATCTATATATATAAAAAAAAGGTTTTTGTCTGCACATTGCTCAGAATTTAAAAATTTTTGCATATCTTCGCGTTTCATGACCTCTAGAATCCAAAAGTGACTTTAGAATTTTTCACGTCTGTCTGACTGTCTGTCTGTCCGGAAAATTACTATTTTATAGACTCAGAATTGGCTGAACCGATTTCTTTGAAATTACATCACAATATTCTTATATACCTCTAGAGTAACATAGGCTATAAATTTTATTAATATCTTATCAATAACCGCAGAAATTAATTTTTTAAAGTTTATATAATTCTCCGTGTTGTTCATTCAAGAGCAGCTCGCGGCTCACTGTCGGCTTAGCGGAATCATTTCAAACAATGAATTATCATAGCTATTCCCAATCAAAGAATTATTATAATATTTCACTTTTTATTTTAAATTCTAATATACAAATATCAATTCAATTAAATAATTTATTCTAAAAGTTCTCAATTTAATTAAAATATTTATTAGTTCATATTTTTATCTTAAATTATTTTTTATTTAATTGAATATTTCTTCTTTTCTATAATATATATATAATAATATATACATTTTATCATTGAATAATAAAAAAAAATATTATTTAACCTGAATTAAAATGACTGAATTATATTATCTTTGTTTTTTATTTTAATTTAATTACTCTATTATTAATTACTAAATATATATGTAAATATCAAATATATGTTCTTGGTATATTTGATATTTTAAACTGGCGCCCTATTTGACTTTTACAACTAGCGCCAGTTTAGGAAGCCACCGCATTAGACTAAGTCATAGGTTCTTAAACTTATGTACTCCACGGACCCCCACTTGAAAAAATTTTTTTTGACGGACCCCCATCACAACTTTAGGTACTTTACGTCATTTTATTAATTAATTTCTGGCTTACGATCTCATAAGGACAAGGATATATGATGAATATTTCTAACAGTGATTGGTGAATAACGATTTTTTTGCATATTGTAGAACACATTTTATTAGAAATTATAATATTGAAGAAAGAAAATACAAACATTGTCATAGCAACAAATCTCACAAATTATAATGGGTACTTACATTAAATTCATATAAATATTTTATAATTTTTTTCAGAAAATATTAAATAAGAAATATTTTAAAAAATAACTGCATCTATCTCATTAAATATAACTTACATATTTAATGAGATGTATGCAGTTGTTTTCTTGAAACAAGAATCTCAATATCTGGCTTAATATTGGAAACTTTTAATCTAAGATCCGGCTCTACATTTAATTTGTTTCTATATTTAGACTTAATATAAAATAGTACCGAAAAAGCTTGTTCGCATAAATATGTTGTGCAGAATGGAATCAAGTGTTGAAGTGCTTTATTTGCAAGCGCAGGATAATCTGACCTGAGAAGTAACCAAAAGTTGCTCAATTCAGTTTTGTTAAATTTTAGTTTATAAGTTGTATCACATGATAATTCCACGAGAATATCTTGTTCAGGTGCAGATAAATGTTTAGCATTTGTAATTTCCATATTAAATGGATCTCTGATCCAGTTATTGCAAGGATCAGGAGTAGAAAAATACTTCCTGAAGTTGCTTTTCAAAGTAATTAAATGTTCAACAAATAATTGACGCGTTTGATTAAGCAATTTTTCACTGGAGCTTTCTATGAAATCATTGAGAGTTGGAAAAGACTCATATACACCGTTCTGGATGCGTTTCGACCACAAGTCGATTTTTTTAATCATTGCTTCTATTTTATCTTCAACTTTAAATATATTTACAACAGTACCTTGCAGGCTCAAATTAAGTTCGTTCAATTTTGTAAAAATATCAGTCAAGTAAGCCACCTTAGCTAACCAGATAAAATCATTGAAACATTCGGTCAGTTCAAAATGCGCATATATTAAAAACAATCGTATTTCATCTCGAAGCTCAAAAAGGCGAATGAGTACTTTCCCGCGGGACAACCAACGTACATCTGTATGTAATAATAAATGTGTATGTTGACTACCCATTTCCTCACACAAAATTTTAAAAACTCTGGAATTAAGTGGACGAGCCTTAATGAAATTGACAATTTTAACTACTTCGTCTAATGTTCTTTTCAAATCTGGTGACATATTTTTGGCTGCTAATGATTCTCTGTGAATGCAGCAATGATTCCAAACAACCTGAGGCGCAACATTTTTAATAAGAGCAATCAATCCAGTTCTTGTACCTGACATTGCACGAGCACCATCAGTGCAAATTCCAACACATTTTGGCCACTCTATTTCATTTTCGGTTATAAAATTATTCAAACTGTTAAATATGTCATTAGCTGTCGTTCGTGAAGGTAGTGAATCACAAAACAATACATCTTCTTGTATTTGATTTTCAAACTCATATCTAATGAAAGCTAACAAATTGGCATTATTAGTGACATCAGTACTTTCATCCAATTGTAATGAGTAATAGTGACTTTTGCGCACTCTCGATATTAATTCTTCTTTTATATTACATGACATGTCTTCAATCCTATTCTTAACCGTATCATTTGATAATGAAATCAAATTTATATCGTTTGCTGCTTTAGTTCCTAACATTATATTTGTAATTACTTTTGTAGCAGGAAGAATTAATTGCTCTGCTATATTATGCGGCTTTCCTGCTTTAGCAATAAGTAGAGCTACTTCATATGATGCCATTACTGCTTTCTTACTCATACCACCAGATCCCGTCTTTACCATCAATTTCTGACTTGAATTAAGTTCTTCTTTTTTCATTTTAAAAAATTCGATAGACTTACTAACATGCTCGCTGTGCTTTGTTTGTAAATGACGTCTGAGATTAGCAGGTTTCATACTTTCATTGGATAAACTTTCCTGACATAGAACGCAGACTGGTCTTTCCACATCATTGTTGCAAATATAAGTAAATCCAAATGATAAATAATCATCCGAATATTTTCTAGTTTTGCGTTTCTTGGTAGAGTTTGCTGTTGATGCCTCATCATCTGATTCTTTCCGTTTCTGTGTTGAACCAGTTTGTAGCCAACGATCCATTTTATGGAGTAATTTATTAACATTGAACTACAATAATATAAATATAATATAAATATAATATAAATATAACGAATTATTATTTACTAGCTATGTTTTAATATGATTTTAAATGAATGTTTTAATATCATTTTAAATGAATGTTTTAAATCATTTTAATAAATGTTTTAAATCATTTTAAATAAATGATTTAATATCATTTTAAATGAATATTAATTTATATAATAAATATATTTCGTAATTTGATTCTAAAATATTATTAATTTCGTAATTTGATTCTAAAATATTATTAAAATAAATATTTTTTATTCATAAAACTAACTTATACTTACTCTCAAAAACAGCCTTTCTGGGAAATTGCAAAATGTGTTTAGTGTTTTTATAAAATAATGATCATGCAAATTACACTAAAAATTAAAAAAAATTATTAGCTATAATAAACTATTATTAGCTATAATTTAATTATAATTAATTAAATTAATAAAAATAATTTAAAGATACAACTCGTTGAGAAATGAACTTATAATTAACATTAATAAAAATAATTTAAAGATACAACTCGTTGAGAAATGAACTTATAATTAACATTTGCTTTAAAACTGTTTAAAACCCCAGAGTGGACGCTGACAATTTGGGTTTTTCCGGGTAAGACTGTCCCCTCCCCTGGTTTTCCCCAATAACAAAGTGAAAGAAAATTCCCTTATATGCCTCCCCTTCCGAGCCCCTAAGAGGGGTTATTTTAAAGGAACAATCGAAAAATGATTTTAAATGAATGAATGGATGAAAATTCAAATTTTATATATAGTTTTTTATATATGTTTATTTATTCACAAAAAATTAATTGACATAATTATCAATTTAATAAAATAAAATAGTATTATTAATAGTATTAAATTATAGCCGTAATTCTCTAGGAGGATATAGTTAAACAATGAACTTTAAATATTTATATATGTATATATTTTTACGATGATTTTTTTCCGAGGACCGCGGACCCCCAGTAAAGGCTTCGCGGACCCCCAGGGGTCCGCGGACCACAGTTTAAGAACCACTGGACTAAGTGTTAATAGTAAGAACTATTTCATTTTCTATAAAGAGAGTTGAACTGTCATCTTGTCAAATATAAATTCCTGTATTTATTATATAATTGAATAGAAATAACTTGTAATTTAATTATTACTTTTTAGGTAAATATACCTTTTATTATCTACTATATATTACACTATATTATACTAATAATGTAAATTACTTTTTAGTTTTAATAAAATCTGTTATTTCAACCTCTGGCATTTTTGAACTTTAGAAATTAAATTACATATTTTATTTCTTTTAAAATAAATACAAAATTAATGGATCCATGTGAGTCAAATGAAAATTATTATTTTTATAAATTTAAAGAATTAGAAAAAAAATTAAATGAAAATAACCATATGGACACCCACGAGATTTGTAAAAAATTTTATTTAGAGAATTTCGAAAAACAAAATCCAATTATATGGATGGACGATTTTGAAAATGCATGTAAAAAATTTTCCATACAAACTGAAAGAAAAAAAATTGAAGTACTAAAATACTTCATGACTGGTCCATCAGAAAATTGGTATTCATCGAATTTAATTAAAATTGGCCTTGAAAATTGGTTTTCTTGGAAAACATCATTTTTTGATATTTTTAAAAAAGATGATTGGTTAACAACAAAAAAAGCTTATAATTACAAATATTTGGGTGGATCTATTTTAGAATATGCCTTAGCAAAAGAAAGGTTAGTGTTAGAGGCTGAAAAGGATATTTCAGCTGAAAAGAGATTAGTAAATATTATTTTAGTGGGACATCCTGTAGAGATACAAGAAGAATTAGATAAATCTGAAATAAAAACAACAAATGAACTTATGTTAGAATTACAAAAAAAAGATAGTAAATTTACTAAAAAAAATTTTGAAAATAATGAAAGCACACAAATAAATAAAAATATAAAAGCATGTTCTATTTGTGAAGCACGAGGTTTAGAAAACCGGTTTCATCCTTCTGAAATTTGTAGAAATAAGGTAGAAGTTGAAAAGGTTGAAAAAAAAATAAAAAGACATTTAACTCCTTTAAATCAGAATAAAAATCTTTCTCATATAAATCCCGGAAATGCAAATAGTCAGAATTTTTATACTAACCAAAATAGGAAAAAACCATGCTTCATGTGTGAAGAACTTGGTAAACCAAACCTTTTTCACAACCCAAACTACTGTAGAAATAAAGAATTTTATAGGGAAATAGGAAAAGTTAATCTTAATGAAAAAAAGGAAAATTTAGATGAATTAAAAATCGAAATGGATAATGAATCTTTAAACGAGTAAGGCCGGAAAGATTAAATCCATTGATAAAAATAAATGTAATAATTGATAAAAAAAAGAAAATAAAAGGAGTATATGATTCAGGATCAAATGTGAGCCTAATAAATCAAAGAATTATTGACAATTTAAAAACAACGTTATTGAAACAAAAAAGTGCTTTCAAAACGATCAATGGATTTAACTTCTCTTCCGGCAAAGCAAATATAACACTAAAAATAGGAAATATTACAAATAAATTAAACGTATACGTAATAAAAAAGAATAACTTTTCTTACGATTTACTATTAGGATTAAATGCCATAAAAAGTTTTAGGCTTCTTCAAGATGAAAATTTAGACATCTGGCAAAAAGATAAAAATAATGAAACAAAAAAATTAATAGATATAGAAAAGAATTTAGACTTAGAAAAGGGGATAATAAATAAGAAAGTAAATGAAAATAAACAAAAAGAAACCCAATCAGAAGTTCATTTAAATGAACAAACAAATAGAAATTCATTAAAAGTAAATATAGAACACGTAAAAGAAAAAAAGAGGAAAATTCAAATTTTAAAATTAGTAGAGAAATATAAACACATATGTGCAAAAGACAAATATGATGTTGGAAAAGTAAAATCAAGAGAGGCCGAAATTAGATTAAAAAGAGATGAATATATCACTTCACGTGCATACAATTGTACAAAACCAGATGAACTAGAAATAAAAACACAAATAAAGAAACTATTAGAAGCAAAATTAATAGAAGAATCTGACTCTCCATATGCATCTCCAGTTACACTAGCATACAAGAAAGAAGATGGTCGGAAGACTAGATTATGTATAGATTTTAGGAGACTGAATAGCTTAGTTATCCCTGAGTGCTATCCCTTTCCCACTATCAGTGATATAATAGAAAAGGTACCAAATTGCAAATATTTTAGTGTGATTGATATAAATTCAGCTTTCTGGTGTATCCAACTAAAAAAAGAAGATCGAGAGAAATCAGCATTTATAACAAAATACGGGAAATTTATGTTTAACGTTCTTCCTTTTGGATATAAGAATGCACCTGCAATTTTCCAAAGGATCTTATCAAGCATATTAAGAAAAAACAATTTGGACGATTATTGTATTAACTACATAGATGACTTGTTAGTTTTTTCGAGAACATGGGAAGATCATATAGAACATATTCAACAGCTCCTACAAACTCTGGAAAAGGAAGGATTCAAGATAAAATTAGAAAAGTGTACATTTGGAACAGAATCAGTGAAATATCTAGGTCACTTGATTCAAGAAGACAAAATATCACCGGCACAAGAAAATCTTATTGCAATCAAGAAACTAAAGACACCTAAAGATAAAACTGGTGTAAGAAGTATATTAGGTTCTATAAATTTTTACCTAAAATATATAGAAAATAGTGCAGAAAAATTTGAACCATTACACAAATTGTTAAAAAAAAATGTAGAGTTCGTCTGGACAGAAGAATGTGAAAAAAGTTTTAATTTAATAAAAGAATACTTATGCTCTTCACCAATTCTAGCTATTTACGATGCAGAAAAAGAGGTATACATTGACACAGATGCTAGTTTGAAAGGCTTAGGGGCTGCATTAAAGCAACCACAAAAAGATGGAAGACTGCATCCTGTAGCTTACTTCTCTAGGAAATTATCAGAGAAAGAAAAAAAAATGGATATAATCCACCTAGAATGTAAAGCTATTAAAGAAGCTATTAAATATTGGCAATACTACCTAATGGGTCGAGAATTTATAGTGTGCAGCGATCATAAGCCATTAGAAAACCTAAAAACAAAATCAAGGACCGATGAAATTTTAGGGGATCTAGTACACTATTTATCTCAATTCAATTTCAGAATTATTTACAAAAAAGGGAAAGAAAATATTCTAGCGGACTTATTGTCTAGACAACCTGTTTTGGAATATTTTGAAAACGAAGACGGAATAAAGGTGGTAAACTTAATTGAACTAAACGAAATAGTAAAAGACCAAATGGAAAACAAGGAAGAAATTAGCTCGGATAAAAGAATAGAAAAACATAATAATGTTATATATAAAAATTTAAAAGAAAGGAAAAGAATTTATGTATCTAAAAAATTTGGAACAGAAATAATAAAAAGAATCCACGAATATTACGGCCATATAGGTGTGGCACAACTAAAAGAAAAGATAAGACCAAATTATTATTTTAAAAACTTAGATAAAGTAATAACTGACTTCTGTGAAGAGTGCAAAATATGTAGAGAAAATAAGACGAGGAGGAGTAGAACAATAGGCTTAATGCAAAAACTTGGCCCACCAGTTGAACCATATGAAATCATGTCCATCGATACAGTAGGAGGTTTCGGAGGGAATAATTCAACAAAGAAATTTATGCACATTTTGGTGGATCATTTTACCAGATATGCATGGATATCGACATCAAAAGGCCAAGAAGCAAAAGAGTTCATGAAACTCATTGATAAAATCAAAGAAAAAAACAAAATAAAAATCATATTAGCGGACCAGTATACAGCATTAAATTCAAAAGAATTCAGGGAATATCTAAAAGGACTAGATATAAGATTAATATTCACCAGTATAGATTGCCCAACATCAAATGGATTAAACGAGAGATTAAACCAAACACTGGTAAATAGGATAAGATGCAAAATTAATAGTGGAATGAAAGGAGCATGGTCGAAAATAGCTGAGAAATGCGCAGAAGAATACAACAAAACAATACATAGTTCAACTAAATTTGAACCAGCATATTTACTGATGGGAAAACAATCATCTATTTGTCCAGTTGAGATTTTTAAAAAACATGACCTCAATAAAGATAGAAGAGAAGCATTTGAAAACTCAATGAAGAATTTTCACATAAATAAAAAACGTGTCGACAAAACCAGAAAAATTTACGAATTTAAGACGGGAGACCAAGTGTATATAGAGCAAGGTAACAAATTAAACAGAAAGAAGACAGATCCAGTAAGAATCGGCCCTTTTACAATAATAAAGAAGATTTCGCCAACAATGTATGAAGTGAATTGCGGAAAAAGAAAAAAATTATCAAATTGCTTTCATAGTAGCAAGCTATCATTGTATTCGGTCGAAAAATGATCTCAGGGGGGAAGGTGTAAATATCAAATATATGTTCTTGGTATATTTGATATTTTAAACTGGCGCCCTATTTGACTTTTACAACTAGCGCCAGTTTAGGAAGCCACCGCATTAGACTAAGTGTTAATAGTAAGAACTATTTCATTTTCTATAAAGAGAGTTGAACTGTCATCTTGTCAAATATAAATTCCTGTATTTATTATATAATTGAATAGAAATAACTTGTAATTTAATTATTACTTTTTAGGTAAATATACCTTTTATTATCTACTATATATTACACTATATTATACTAATAATGTAAATTACTTTTTAGTTTTAATAAAATCTGTTATTTCAACCTCTGGCATTTTTGAACTTTAGATATATATATATTATATAAAAATTAAAATATGATGATATAAAGTTGTTTTAAATTTTTGACATTTTTAAATTGGGTATATTTTTTAAATTTATTAAAATGTCTTTTTTATTTATTATGTTTAAAAGATTCATTTTTATTATGTGATATTAATAAAAAATAACGATGCTCTGTGCAAGTCGAATCATGTTGCACATAATTAAATAACAATTGCCAAACAAAGAATATAATATTTTTTTAAATTCTTATATTTAAATATCATTTCAATTAAATAATTTATCCTAAAAGGTCTCATTTTAATTAATTTAATAAAATATTTAAATCACCATTCAATTTTTTATTATTGGGTTCTTTTTTTATTTTTAATTTTTAATAAATTCTCTTTTTTTGATATGATATTAATAAAAAATAATATTAAATTGTATATAAATATAAAAATTAGAATATTTGAATTTTTTTAAATTTTAACACATGTAATCAATCATATGCATTAAGAATGGAAAATTTTTAAAATCAACTTGCTATTAAATTCAGAAAAAAAATACTGATATATAGAATATATAGACTATTCGAATATAATTTAAAACTCTTTCTCTCCTTCTATTTTAAATTAAAAAAACGGAGTTTTAAGAAATTTAGATGCCATATGCAACATGGGTGGGTAAATGAATTGTGCTGGAAGAGGAGGCAATTTATAATTTTCTTCTAATTCAGATTTAGGACAAATCGTACATTATATCAAATCTCGCTAAGAACATTCAATATTTTTGTACACAAATTATTCAGAGTATTGGCTAAGCGTATCACTCACAATCAGTTTATATTGAAATTTATATAAATTAACAAAGTAAAAATATTTATTTGTTTAAATTTTATTATAATGAATCAAAAAAAATTAAATATATAGATCACATGATTAAGAGAAGCAAAAAACTTGACAGAAAATAACTGTTGGATGGAGGTCGGACATGACAGAAACTGTAAGCGAAATCTTCATATTGCGACGAATGATTTTCAAATCCCCTAGCACCACAGAATTTAAGTTTCTTTTAAGGAAAATAACTATGATCTAAAAAATTAATAAATGAACTTAATAATAAAAAAACAAATAAATCAATTAATTTAAATTAATACTATTAATGAATGTATATATTGGTCATTTATCTATAGTTTTATCTATAGTTTTATACCGTTAATTTTTATAAATTGTCTCAAGTCTCTATTTTTGCATTTTCTCAAGTTTCATTATAATTAAAAATATTCAATAATAATCTAGCAATGAAAATAAAATACCAAAATGTAATGATCAAGAAATATTATACTCTATTTCACTATTATAACATAGAAAATACTTAGGAACCATAGGCGGAGGAAATATTAGGAGATATCATTGCGGGTTCAGGCCAAATCGACCAACATTAATTAAGATATTTTCATTATGACAGATATTAGGAAAAAACCGCGAATTCAATATTTCTGTTCACTAATTATTTGTAGACTTTGTCAAATTTGTCTTGAAGGTAGTAAAGAAAGAATAAGATGCGGAAATCAATTGTAAAATATTAGGTTACCCAGACGACTTAAATATAATAGGAGATTCGGCAATTGCAATTACAGATAGCGAGGAAAATTTAATGGAGGTTTGAAATTAATAGTGATAAGAAAAAATATTTAGTAACAAAGAGGAAGAGTATTAACATACAAAATCTTAAGATACAAAATGTAGAATTTGAATATGTAGAAAAATTGAATGTAAACACGAAGGATAATAATATTTGAGAATTTAAATCGGGGTTGCAATCGGGAAACGCCTGTTATCTGCAATAGAGGCTTATCTCTTGAAAATTATTATCAAAGGGAATATATAAAAAGATTATTTTGCCTGTTGCATTATATGGGTGGGAGGCATGGTCTATGACCCTGGGAGATGAGAGTAGATTCAGAGTATTTGAGAATAGGATTCTTCCCTGCATTTATTGGCCAAAGAAAGAAGAGATCACCGGGTATGGGGGAGACTGCATAACAAGAAATTGCATGGCCTCTCTGCATCTTCAGAAATAGTTAGGGTTATAAAAGGGAAAAAGCTGCGATAGGCAGGGCACGTGGCTAGAATGGGAGAGGAAAAAGATATTGGTGGGAAGACCGATTGGAAAACGTCCGCTTGGAAAACCAATGACGCGTAGGAAGGGACGTAAGAGAGATGGAACAAGGGCTCAGGATAGGGACACTTGGAGAAATGTGGTTGTTGCGGCTAAGAACTTTCGAGTATCTTTGAGCCACATAGATAGATAGATATAACATATACAATAATAATAATATATATAATTAATATAGTGATTAAATTAAAATATATTTTTTAAATAAGAGAACACAAAAAGAAATGAATGTTTTATGTAATATACTGATTGAAACAAAATGGATGAAAACCTTTTACTACTTTCAACCACCAAATACTATGTACCACTCGGGGGTACAGGGGGCGGAGCCCCCGTCTAGGTGTGAAGAGCGCCGAAGGCGCTCTGAGCTGCTAGTTGATAATAAGAAATCTTATATAATAAACTGAAAAGAAGAAACAAATGAAATTTCCCAATTTTGAATTTTACTAAATTTTAATTCTTTTAGATGAATTTATAAAATTCAAACGACATATATTATGATTATACATTTTATATAATATATATAAATTTTAATCACATAAATAATACAGGCATACAATCATACATATTATATATAAATAAATAAATAATAAATTTTAATTTAATTTAAAACTTGTTTTTCTTATGAATATACTACGTTCAACCGAAGTTGGCGATGACTAGTGCGAACATATCCTTGACCATCACAAGTGGATAAGTTCTTTCATTTTGCATTATCCCACATTTATATAGGAATGATATTGGTGTTTCCTTATTCCATGAAATCTCTCGGTTCTTCCTTCTCTTTTGATTAGGATTATTGTTTTGAAGTTGATACCACAGAAACATCCATCAAAAAGTTCAGGTACCACTAAAATGATTTCGTTACTTAAGTAACTGATTAAACAAACTACTAAAAGAAACTGTAGGTATTACCGTCAGGTTAAAAGGTACCACCAGTGGTACCACAATCGAGCGTAGGATATGAGCAAGGTAGACTATTTTCCTTTTGAAACTTATACTCTTAGTATTATTTTTTCGTTTTTTTCCTTTTAATGCTTTAATATTTTATTAATTGATAAAAATTAATTTATTCTATATATTCATATTCATTTTATATACAAAAGCACAATCATTTAGTTTATCAATATATAATTACATTTGTTCGAGTATATATATTGAACTCTTGAAAATTTATTTTTTTTTATTTTATTAATAAATATATATATAATAAGTTGTTCAATAAGTTCGCGGAACGGAAATGAAGAAACCAATTTTTATTTGTAAAAATGGCTTTATTTTTAAGCGTAGTTTCCCTCAACTTCAATACACTTATTCCAACGGTCTTCTAATTATGGATCAATTGACTGTAGTGGTTTACAGGCAGCCCTGCAAAATATCCCTCCACGGAAGCTATTACCTTTTCGTTTGAAGGAAATAGTTTTCCACGGAGATATTGTTTGAGGTATGGGAAGAGCCAGAAGTCGGAGGGAGCTAAATCTGGTGAATAGGCTGGATGTTGCAACAATTCGTACTTCAATTCAGTAATTTTAGCAATGGTTTTTGCGGCACCCATTTGGCATAGTTTTTTGAAACTCAAATTAACACTCAAAATATTGCACACTGCCCAATGAAATGCCTAAAGTTTCTGTTAAATCTTTTTCAATCGAAGGTCTTCCAATACCATATCTTGTATTTTTCCAATGATATTGACGAATAGATAGCGCTCCGCGAACTTATTGAACAACCTTGTATATACGTATATTTATATATATATTTCTTATATTCGACTAGAAAGTGGACAAACATTTTATAATATTTTTATATATTATTTGTGATTTTTTTTTCTCTTCACATAATTCTTGGGTTTTTGAGATAAGTACATATAATTTGTTTTTATTTGCATCTAATATTTGCAATTATACTAGAATATAGAAAATATATACATAATTTCTTTTAAAAAATTTAAAAATATATATTTAGTTAGTAACTTTTTTATGAGGGTTTAATGTCTTTTAGGAAAATTATATAATTTATATATATCATAATCTAACTGAAAAAATTACATTATTTTTTTTAGATCAAACCCTCCTACATGAGAAAACTATCTAGTAAGCCAAGAAAGTAAATTAAAAGCTTAAATGACTAAAATTTTCAATTTAAATTAAATATTTCAATTTTATTATAGTTTTTTACCGACCGACGATAGGAAGGTAAGGTATTTTTTTCACACCAAATTTCACATGTGGAGATTTTTACATATCTCCACGAATCAGGCATTTTGTTATCAGAAAAAAGTATTTTTAGCATGATGTCTGTCCGTCCGTCTATAGACGTGTATATCTTGAACGGCTCAACGGATTTTGATAAAATTTGGTATATTTACTTAATGTTTCAGTAGCATGAATTCATCAACTTTTGATGTATATCCGGAAACCAGAAGTGGTAGTTTACAAAGTATTAATTTTATATTCATTCTCGGAAATTTTTCACTTAAAATATAGTAATAATTAATAGTTGAGTAATTAAACTAAAAATAAAAACCAAGATAATATAATTCAAGTTTTAAAAATATTTTTTTTTGATACTTTATATATATATATATATAATATTGTTTGGAAATTAATATATTTCAAATCGTCGGTCGGTTCTGTGTCTGGTCACAGCTCATTTTTTATTTTATCAGACAGTTGTAACAATTGTATTTATAATTTAACCAGAAATATTTTATAAAAAGAATTAAAACATATTAATAAACAATTAAATTAATTTATAAAAATGTCAAGTAGCAATTGACTTATTATTTAATAAAACTCAATAAAAAATTATAAGTGATTAATTTTGAGTTGAATTAGAATTATAGAAAATGTTAAAATGATAATTATTGCACAATACAATTATTTTTAACTTCTTATTTAAAATTTAAAATTAAATTATAACATATATATTACAACTATTCAAAATAGATGGAGATGTTAGAACAAAAAATAAATTATCTTAACAAATATATACATATATAAATATTTACATATATATTTATATCACAAAACTCATTGAATATCAAATGTGATTAAATTCTAATAAAACGAGTTTAAATGAGCAGACTTAAATTCTTATACTAGATTAAATATGTCTGATGAATAAAATATATAATAATATAATTTATATAAATAATAATTTAACAAAAGCGTGTAGTGTCTCGGGGGGTGAATACAAAAAGGAAGTAACTTAGCCAAATATATAAACAATTTAAGATTAAGGAATTTGGCTATAAATAAACTTTATCAATGACGTATATGAAAGATTCCCCTAATATTTATCTAATATTTGTGGCGCATCGGGCAATAGAATAAATTGTCACCCCTATATTCGTAAAATTTATTAAATTAATAACCACCCTTCAGATATGCAGATATTTTCTATAATCGCTAATGTAATTTACAAAATTATAGTATTTTCAAATCGCTTCAATTTTCAATTAAAAGTGAATGGAATGTTCTTTTTTCATATCAATATAATTAAAATACTAGCACTAACGTATTGCTGAAATTATTTTAGTTGGTTGATTTTTTCCAAATTTAATTTATATAAATCAGCGGCCCGGAATCTATATCTTATCTTATTATACGAGTAAAAATTGTATATATATATATATTTACTTTTGATATATTCAACCACTCGAAGGATAGATAATTTTTATAATGTAAAATTGATCTGTATTGGTTTCAGCCTCGGGGAAAAAACTTTATTTTTTTCTTAATTTAAAATAGGAATTTTAATAAAAAAAAATGGCGCCGGGTAACGCCGGACACATCGCTTCCTTAAATACAAAATATTATAAATAAAATAAAATTTATTTTAAAAATATTTTGTAATCAAATTACGAAATATATATTATGATATATCCACAGACTTCTCCGTCTTTCAGTGCATTAATACGTACGTTTAAGGGCTCTATGTTTTATGACTATTTTTTTTTAATTACTATACATTAAGAAAAAAGCGAGGAAATGTATATCATAAATTAAATAAAAATTTTAAACATAATAGTATAATTAAATATTTTGATTAATGGTTAATTTTAATTTTTGGATTTTTTTCACGTAGGTCATATATCTGTTACTCTGTTTCGTCATGGTAAGTGCCGTATTTAACTGATTGATTTTTAAAAAGATTTTGTAATTTTTATTAATGCTTTGATATTAGATTAATTTCACGATTTTAAATTTCTTATCAAGCAAACCCAGGGGCCGGCAACCTTTAAGAAGGAAGAGACATAAGTTTCCAAATTTTTAGAGCCAATAACATTTTTCAATATTATGGTATTTGGTAACCTATAGATTTGATTTTTGATATAAAATAAATCAACTACTTTCTGTTGAATTTTCTTACCTTGTTTACAGTATATTATTTTTTGCAATATAATACATTACGAGATTTTTAAAATAAAATAATTTTTGAACATGGAAAAATCAAAAGATCTTGTCCCTTGTGAATTTTCTTAACTTGTTTACAGTATATTATTTTTTGCAATATAATACATTACGAGATTTTTAAAATAAAATAATTTTTGAACATGGAAAAATCAAAAGATCTTGTCCCTTAGGATAATCCATGTGAAAATAAAAAGTAGAAAAATGTCTTTATTACCCCCGATAGTTTTACTGTTACAACATTTAAGATAATTTATCTCGGTTTCCTGATCGCTGATATAAATTCTAAGATAGACTATATTCGCTAATGAGTTCCATGTGTTTTTAAATGTGTTACTAATGATCTTTTTGCTGAATATTTATTAAAACAATGTGGACATGAATATGATTTTTTACCACTATGTGTTTGTAAATGTTGTGTTAAATATTGTTTATGTGAAAATTTGGAATTACATATATTACATGCAAATGGTTTTTCACCAGAATGTGCCCGTAAATGTTTTAATAATGATTGACGTGATGTGAAACGATTAGAACATATTGTACATGGATATGGTTTAATTTTATTATGTGTTATTAAATGATAATCTAAACTCTGTTTTCTTGTATAAACTTTTGAACAAATAAAACATAGATAAGTTCGATCACGTCTATGAGCATTTTGTATATGATTTGTTAAATGATCTTTTCTTTTAAAACTTTTGTCACATTCTGTACATTTATGAGGACGTAATTCACTATGGGAGACCATATGTTTATTATATTTGGTTATATTTAAAAAACCACGTAAACAGACATTACAATAGTAATCATCGTTCAATTCAAAATCATTTTGTGATGAGAGGGTATTTATATCTAAAAACAACAAACATAATACAAAATATAATAATAATAAAATATCATTTAGATGTTAGAAATATAAATGTAATAATTAAGTATATAATTAAGAATATATACTAATATATATATATAAAAATTAAATTAATATTAGACTTACGTAGAGGATCTTTATTTGTTTTTATTTCTAATTTTGATTTTAATAATGAAAATATCCTAGTATTTGTACATTTGCTGCTGTGTTTATGTAAAAATGTCATACTAATAAACATCATTTCACAGAAACTGCATTTGTATAAGGGACCTGAAAAATAAAATTGAAATTTTTTTATTATTTATATTTATATATATTAAGACATATTTTAAAAAATTTCAAATTAAAATTAGCTGGAGTGTCTCCACTCGACTATCTCGCAATTTGAATTGGATTAAATAACATAATATATTATATTTAAATTAAATTTAATTAATTATAAATTATAAATAATAAATATTAAACCAGCGCATGTTTGGCTTTTTGTTGATGGCACTACGTCTCGTGCTGGCGCGTGAGATTTGCAGTGTTAAAAAATTAATTCTGGTAATTTCAGCGAATCAATCAAGCTTAAATTCTATATATAGCAGTTTTATACAATTATTAATCATGTGAAAAATTATCAAACATATATCTTTATTTTTACGGTCACTTTAGAGGAAAAAAAATCAAAACGTTGTAAGTAATGACCCTCTTCCGGTTGAGCTACATTTCTCAAAAGTTGATAGAAAACTACGAATTTTGAATAATGCTCATGTACCAAATTTCATCATTCTAGCTCAAACCGTTTTTGCGTAATCTTGGTTACATACACACACACACACAGACATTTTTCTCAACCTTAGTGAAAATGATTCAGGAGCCTTCAAAACGTATAAAAACATCAAAATCTCGACATCGAACATTTTCGTGATCGCAATACTATCTCTTTCATAGATAGTAAAAATGTAAAGAAAAGGTTTTTATGCTTGAAAATTTAATTTTAAAGTTGCGAGTAGAATTTTCTTGTTTTTATTACAGTAAAATATTTGAATAGGCTGAAGGAATATGTTTCAGAGAAGGTAATTATTTTGAAGTAATACCTAAAAAGTTTAAATCTATACAAGAAAACTGGGTAATTGTTTACAAAACGGAAAGCTTCAGGGATTTGGATGAAATTTTGCCAGTGGATTCCTTTATTAATTCCAAAGAAACTTTTCTTCTCTTCTAGTTTACCAGATAAAAATTATTAAAATTTGAATATAAATTAACTAACATTCAATTTAGCTACCATGCTTTATTATTTGAGTTCAAGAGGGCTCCACTAATTTTCGTGTTATTTTATAGTTCGGTTTAATGAATAATTAGTGAATTAGTCAATAAAACATTATTAAATGGCTTCTCATTCATAACTAGTTTATCTGACAAACTTTAATAATTTTTTATATCGTAAACTAGAAGAGACCGATAAGGAGTTTCTTTGGAATTAACAAAGGAATTCACTGGCAAAGTTTCATTCAAATCCCTGAAGCTTCTCGTTTTATAAACTATTACTGAAAACTGCCAAACGTGAAAAAATTTAAAACATAAAATAACTATAACAAATGACATGAATACTGTGTTTAATGTAGAAGTGACAATTAACTATTATTACAAGATCATAATTTTAATTAATATAAAAATGACAATTCTTTTCTATATTCCCAATAAATTTAACTACATATATAATTTTGAAAATATGGAGAAGACATCCAAGATATTGTTAATTGAAATGATATAGATAGTTTTTCTGCGGCAATCTTTTGAATAAATTTTTACAATTATTTTTATTTTAATTTAAAAATATTGTTTTTATACAATTATAAATAATAATAATAATAATTTTCTATATTTTGGTTACACTTCTTAAATTAGTATATTTAAATTTTTCTAAAATCTAAATTAAAAAAAGACATTGACATTTAATTTTTTTCTTCTATTAATACCTTTATGAATTGGATAACCATTTGGATTGGTTTCTTCCATAGTGATTCAATAGATTTAATTACTTATTTAATACATTATAAATTAAAATTTTTTAATACTATCAATCTACTCAAATTTATAATTTTTAAATTTCATTATTTATTTGACATAATTACAAATAGGGGGGGATGACAGCTCAGTTTACTGTTTATAGCGCCTCTAGGGGTGGCTTGAAAAACTAGAAGAAAAAAGGCGGGCTTGGCAGGTTTTTTAAATTTATTTAGAAGGAAATTTTACAATTTTTTTATGTAAATTACACATCTAGATTAAACGAATAATATTTTATGTAATGTATAATATTTATTTGAATATTAATTAAAACTATAAAATACTATTTACAAAATTTGTGGTGATGTCACTAGTAACTACATCATTTTTACATATTGTCTTGTAAAACATTGTATTTAATTTTCAACTTAACATTCCACTTATTTTTTCATATCTTGATGTACATTCTGAGGTATCCCCCCTTCCAGGGAGTAATCTTTTCTTCTCCGTTGAACAAAAATCGTGGTCTTCAAAATGAAGGTGACATACAGAGCAATTAAGCATTTTACCAAAATTTAAACAGTATAGTAATATTTTGAATGGAAATTGCTAGAATTATTCATTTTATATTCATTGTCGGAGAGGAATCGAATTCTTCACTGAGCCTCGAGAGGCTCTCCAAATTATGAATCGCGAAGATATGCAAAAATTTTATTTTTATTATGACTATTATTTAATACTTTGAAGGGATAGTTGTATAAGAAAACTATTTGTATACGATAGAATTCATGATAATTAAAAAAAAAAAATGATTTATAGTCAAAATAAAATATTTTCTAATAAAAAAATGAAACCTAAGAATTTTTATGGTTTTTATCACACAATATTGATGTAGACGAAGACAAATACTTATTAATCCTCAAAAAGTTTAATTTTATTTATTTTGAAAAGATAATTTGTATGAAAGGGCGCCAGATTTTCTTTTAATCGCTACGTTTAAAACCTTGGCCCTTGATCTATAACAAAACTATAGCAAAAAGAAAAGATTGACTTGATTGATTTACCACTAATATATATCTCTCTCAATCTCAATTTCTATAAAATATATACTAGAAAGTGATATTAAAATTGTAACATTAATTATTATTTAATTTAATATAATATAATATATAATACATTTTATATATTTATTCAGAAACATTATTTTTTTATTTATTTATTTTAAATAAAACAAATAATTAATTTTTTTTCCAATTTTATGGAGACAGAAGTATTATAAATATAAATAAATTTAAGGAATAATAAGAAATAATTTTTTAGACTAAACCTAGATTTAAATTATATTTTCATTAAAGAAAATATATAACTTTTTTTTATTGATAAATTATTATAAAGACATTACATATCCAAAACATATTGATTCTAAGTAATTTTATATTGAACATTTAGGTGAACTAGAAACTATACGAAAGGTTTTCCCAAATATTGCGATGATTTCATGGCAAAGATTTTTTGTATATACTACTATTTAAAAATAATAAAAAAGAAATAAATAAAGTCATATATTATTTAATTATTATATTGTTATTAATAATAAAAAAAAATAAAATTAAATAATTTTTTATTAATATTTTATAAAATAAACAAAATATTCAAATTTTTAAATATATATGGTACAATTATTTATTCATAGATGGCAGATAATGTCCATATTAAAATATTTAATATATTTCTCTTTTTCCACTTAAATTTCAATATAAATAATTATAATTAACTGGCTCACAGTACCCGATTTCATATTTTAAAAGACAGTACTTTTAGGCATATTTAGAAATTAATTTGTTTTTTACCGAGCGACGATAGGAAGGGAAGGTATTGTTTTCACGCCAAATTTCACATATGAAGATTTTTACATATCTCCACAAATCATGCATTTTGTTATCAGAAAAAAGTATTTTTAGCTTGATATTTGTCCTTCTGTCCGTCTGTCCGTTGTGTGTCCGTATAAACGTATACAGCTTGAACAGCTCAACGGAATTTGATAAAATTTGGTATATTTACTTAATGCATCAGTAGCATCAATTCATCAACTTTTGGTGTATATCCGGAAACCGGAAGTAATAGTTTACAAAGAATTAATTTTATATTCATTGTCGGAAATTTTTCACAAGATTATATAATTTAGTCATTTTAATTCAAGTTTTCAAAATATTTTTTTTTATATTTTACTTTATATATATTTATCATGTTTGAAAATTCATTTATTTTAAATCGTCGGTCGTCCTGGTCACAGCTCATTTTTGTAATTGCATACCCGTGGAAATAGAATAGCGAACAAACTTAAATGATTTATGAGATAAGCGATATTGATGGAGGAGGTTTTTTGCTTGATAGAACATAGCAAGTGTGGCGATTTTAGTCTGGAAAATCAAGAAAGCAGATGAAATAAAGATTAAATCATTGATCGAAAATATGACGTTATACAACACAAGAGTTTGTAGAAATATTCAATTTATGAAAATCCACCATCCACAATCATTCAGTTAAACTTGGTTATATGTTGATATATAGCTGACTCGCTATTTATTGGAGAACAATCTGATAATTAGTAGTAAAACCAATTACGATTCGCTAAACACAACGACAAAACTACTTTTGAAACGATTAGTGTAGGGAAGTGAAAAACGTTGCATAACTTCCAATGTAGTATTCCTTATTAACAGTACGACCTGTTGGCAAGAACTCATGATGCACCACGCCATTGTAATCGAAGAAAACAGTGAGCAAAACCTTCACATTTGATCGAACTTGTCGTACTTTTTCAACATTTTAGGTGTATTGGAGCACTTTATTCCATTTTCAACGCAAAATTTATAATACAGATTCTTTAAAAAATCGAAGAACACACAAAAACGTGACCAATTTTTATAGTTGTCAAAAACAAACTATTAATCCAAAATGGCTGATAATAAATAAGTGTACCAACATAACAAAAAAAAAAGAATTTTCATAATCGAATGTACACAGCCCGCTAAAATTCAAAATTCCCGTTTTGTTTTGAACGGACCTCGTATATTATCATAAATTATGAATTTGCCTATCTGTTCTACAGCCTTTTTCTATCGTTAAGTAAACTGAGAAATTTTGTCGTTCCAGAAAATTTTAGTTTTATCTCAACGACAAATTTATTTATACGATTTTTGATATCGAATTTTATTCAAACAATTAAATATTTATTCAAAAAATCGGAATTGTGGAAAATAAAATAATGAATTCTGCATCACACATCGTTGCTTGTTCGTGATTTTTTGGCCATAAACAACATCATGCCTCAACCACCATATTCACCAGATTTGGCTCTCTGCGACTTTTTGCTATTCCCAAAAATGAAAAGATCAATGAAAGGAAAGTGTTTTGCCATAATTGATGAGAAAAGCCGGAATGGAAGAACGAGTTGATAGCAATACCTAAAAGCGCATTTCAGAAGTGCATTGACGATTGGAAGAAGTGCTGGCATAAGTGCATATATCTGCGGGGAATTACTTTGAAGGGAACAAAATGGATATAGATGAATAAATAAATACTTTTCGAAATAATTCAAAATTCACTTTTTCTTTTTAACATACCTAGTAATTTTTATATATTATATAATTTAACGTGTTTGTTAAGGTTATCAATAAAATAAATTTAATATTATTATACCCTCGTATATTATGATTTTATATGTTAATATCCAGTACATTAAATTAATAGATTACCAATTATTTTAAATTTTTTATTTTATTTTTATTAAGTATATATATTTTATATATTTTATAAATGAGAAAAAATAATTCAAAATTAAACTTATATTTTTAATATACATTTTTATTAAATAATATTATAGTTTATGATTATGTTTATATTATTTTAATTAAGTCATATTTGGATAGTTTTATGTTTGTTTCATTTCTTTTCATAAATAATAAAACAATACATTTATAGTTTCTACATTTAAAATTATATATATATCATTGGGGACGCCTTTATATAGCTTTTGTTGTATAATCTATATACATATATCAAGGTATATTAGATTTACGTATAAACCTACGTAAATTAAATATTTAAAAGTGATAATAAATATATTTGATATTTCTAAGCTGAAATTGAATAATATGATGATGATAATAATATTAATAATGTTAGATGGTTAGTGAATGTATTATTTGAAGAAAATGGAAATTCAATATTAACACTATACACAAGGGAAATTATCTTATTTCACAAATACCTTCATTTTTTATTTTATTTTATATCTAAAGGAAAATATAAATAGTATTTGTATCATGATAATATATATATATATATATATATATATATATATATATATATATATGTACACCAAGTAGGCGGTTGGTAGTTTAAAAAAATTATTCTTTATGGATTGTGAATATTGTTTTAAGAATATTACGGGTTTATCTGGGAATAAATTCACTGGAGCGTTTATAATGTGAATATCCTCCTTTCTACTATTCTTATTTTATTTTTTATTTGTCTCAATTTGTACATAGAAAATATGCAACAATTTGTTATTTTAAAAACTTAAAATCTTTTAGTATAAGAATTTATTAAAATCCTGTCACGGTGTGTTCATTCAATACCACCTTCAATAAAAGAAATAATATTTAAAGTTATAATTGTTTATATGTATTCATGAATTCATGAATTTTAGGTGAGAGAATAATTGATATATATATATATATATATATATATTTCGTAATTTGGTTATAAAAAATTATTAAAATAAATATTTTAAATTTTATTTCGAAGTTATATAAATTAAAATATTCTAAATAATGATAAAAAATGATTAATAGATTTTATTAAAAGAAAAATTGTTAAGGGAGGCAACTGTCACTGTGGAGCAGTGGTGTATTGGGAGGGGAAAGCGGGGGAACGACGTTCCCTTACCTTTTTACTATCTCGTAAGAGTTAGTATTGCGATCACGAAAATTTTCGATGTTGAGATTTTGATGTTTTTATACGTTTTGAAGGTTCCTGAATCATTTTCACTAAGGTTGAGAAAAATGTCTGTGTGTGTATGTGTATGTATGACAAGATTACGCAAAAACGGTTTGAGCTAGAATAATGCAATTTGGTATACGGTATTCAAAATTTGTAGTTTTCTATCAACTTTTAAGAAATGTAGCTCAACCGGAAGAGGGTCATTACTTACAACGTTTTGATTTTTTTCATCTAAAGTGACCGTAAAAATAAAGATATATGTTTGATAATTTTTCACATGATTAAAAATTGTATAAAACTGCTATATATAGAATTTCAGCTTGATTGAATCGCTGAAAGTACCAGAATTAATTTTTTAACACTGCAAATCTCACGCGCCAACACGTGACGTGGTGTCATCAACAAAGAGCCAAACATGCGCTGGTTTAATATTTATTATTTATAATTTATAATTAATTAAATTAAATTTAAATATAATATATTATGTTATTTAATCCAATTCAAATTGCGAGATTTCTTTTTTTGTGTTCGTTAATATTTTGTAAGTAAGAATAAGAAAAAATAAAAACTTATATGGAAAATAATAGTTTGCTGAAAAAAGGACTTTTTTTGCTCACTCTGTGCGTTCCCTTATTTCTTAGTTTACCAATACATCACTGCTGTGGAGGCGTTAATGAAGCTTGTGATACATAACAATATTAAATAATTATTAACTTTTTAAGAAAAAGCTAACAAAGATGATTTTTCTGAAACTAATACATTTCTTTTTATAAAAAGTTTTACTTTATAAAAATTAACTAATGTGTGAATTTTAAAAAAATATTTAGTCGGTTAAAATTTCACAAAAATACCGATATATATACTTATATACATATAGTACCTGGAATACCTGGTCTTTTTCCGGACGTTTCCCACTTGGTCTCCCTACCAATATATTTTTCGCCATTCTATCTTCTCCCATCCTGCCCACCGTAGCCTTCTCGATTTTATAATTCTAACTATATCTGGAGATGCACAGAGATCATGCAATTCCTCATTATGCAATCTTGGCCATTCCCCGGTGACCTCATCTTTCTTTGACCCATAAATGCTTCGCAGAATCCTATTCTCAAATACTCTCGTCACCTAAGATCATAGACCATGCCTCACATCCATATAATACAACCGGTAAAATAATTATTTTATATATTTTAATTTTTAACCACTTTGATAATAATTTTGACTCGATAACTTTACTGCATGATAGCAAGCGCTTCCCGATTGTAACCTCACTTTAAACTCATCTTTAATATTATTATCTTTTGTTATCACAGAATCTAAGTATTTAAATTTGTCTACATTTTTAAATTCTATATCTTGTAGATTTTATGTGTTAATACTATTCCTCTCTGTTACTATATACTTTGTCTTAGCATTATTAATTTCCAGTCCCACCTCTTTTCCTGCTTCGATTAATTTTTTCTTCGCTATCTATAATTGCAATTGCCGAATCTCCTATCGTCTGCGTAACCTAATACTTGCATTTTTTTGTTTAATTCAATTCCGTTTGACTTCTCCCCAATTTGTTTAATTACATATTCCAGAACTAAATTAAATAAAATTGGTATATATATATATAATACTATATATGTGTTCTTTTATTTTTATTATTTTTTTTTTCTGTTTTTTGTTGCTAAAATCCAATAAATTGCAACGATAAACAAGAAAATTGGTCAACGCTTCCGAGTGAGAGGGTCTATTGCAATTTCTTAACCAACCAACCGGGTCTTATTTACAATATATATGTATATACGTGTATATATAAGAATTTACCATTAAGGATGTATCTGAAACACTTTAAACATCGCTTATTACATTCAAGTGTTGCCCTTTGGAAACAGAATTGGAATTAGTTTTGTATAAATAAAATTGGTTTTTGCCTAAGGCACTTTCTCTCTCTCTCTCTCTCTTTCTCTTTCTCTCTTAGGTTTATCAATATTTCTTTGGATGATGTTGTTTGTTGGAAAGTGAAAATTGGGAATGGGATGAAGATGTGGGAGTGTAGGGAGGAAAGAAGGGTGGTTGAAATTACGACATGGTCATTTATTATTGCTCTATATTCTGTAAGGGATAATTCCACTGGGAATGAGAGAAGGAAACGAGAACGAATTGTGGGTGGATGCATTGCACATTTCAGATTAATTTATCTTGAAATTTATGCTTAGAAAAGTTATATGTAGTAGATTCTCTTTGAAAATATTTTCAAAATTATAAACTACGACGGGTTATCCAAAAAATTTTATTGGATTCATGGTAGGAGGGAGAGGAGGTTCATATCCACATCAGTAATTAGTATAATCATATAAAAAGAGGAATTAATGTGGCAATTTGTTATTTTATCAAATATTAAATAAATTAATAATAATATCATAATAATATAATAATATCAGAGGCAGAGGAATGGGGTCTATCGTGATATTTAATAATAATTACCTGGTTCATCAAACCGCCGCTCGGTACTTCAAAAAAAACTATGAATATTTGAGATTGAAATTATTATTTAAAATAAATAAATCACAAAATATATGAAAGAATTTCAAATAATTTAAAAGAACATAAATTAAAAAAAGTAGTCATAAAACATTCAGTCCTTAAATGTACGTATTAATGGATCGAAAGATAGAAAAGTATGCCCTGTGGATATAACATAATATATATTTAGTAATTTTATTACAAAATATTATTAAAGTAAATAGTTTTAATTTTTTTTCTTTATAATATTTTGTATTTAAAGAAGCGCTGTCCGGCATTGCCCGGCCTCATTTTTACTATCTGGCCAGAGATAGTATTGCGATCACGAAAATTTTCATTTTCGAGATTTTGATGTTTTTATACGTTTTGAAGGTTCCTGGATCATTTTCACTAAGGTTGAGAAAAATGTCTGTGTGTGTATATATGTGTGTTTATGTGTATATGTGTGTGTGTGTGTGTGTGTGTGTGAGTGTGTGTGTGTATGTATGTAGACAAGATTACGCAAAAAAGGTTTTAGCTAGAATCATGAAATTTGGTATACGGGCATTAAACAAAATTCGTAGTTTTCTATCAACTTTTGGGAAATTTAGCTCAACCGGAAGAGGGTCATTACCTACTTCGTTTTGATTTTTTTTCCTCTAAAGTGACCGTAAAAATAAAGATATATGTTTGATAGTTTTTCACATGATTAAAAATTGTATCAGCTTGATTGAATCGCTGAAAGTACCAGAATTAATTTTTTAACACTGCAAATCTAACGCGCCAACACGTGATGTGGTGCCATCAACAAAGAGCCAAACATGAGCTGGTTTAATAAATATTATTTATTAATTTATAATTAATTAAATTAAATTTAAATATAATATATTATGTTATTTAATCCAATTCAATTTGCGAGATAGTCGAGTGGAGACACTCCAGCTTATTTTATTATTAAAATTCCTATTTTAAATTAAGAAAAAAACTAACAAAGATGATTTTTTCCGAGGCTGAATCAATTTTTCTTTATAAATATTATTTATTGTGAAAATTTCAAAAATTCCTTCGAGCGGTTTAATGTTTCAAAAATACCAATATATATATACATATTTTTTGCTATTATATTTAATGATTGTTCGACTTTTGAGTTAATTTATTTTAATTATCATTATTATTATTATTAATATCTATGTTTACGGGGTGGGGGCACTCTACACTATCTAATATTCTGAAAAAATTATTTATTGTATTTGAGGGTATATTTTCATTTTAAATTGAAAATGGAATGTTTAATGGAGTTTCTAGTTAGACTGATTGATAATGGCGATCAATGAAAAAGCTTTGAGAATTAAATAGTGGAAGAGGAATTGGAAGAATTGTGTGGTTAGTAGCTCTTCTATCTCTCTCTCTTTATAGGTAGAAATAATGAACGCCTGTAGTATGAATTGGAATAGAAGGAAGGTTCTATTTGCATCTGGGGAGTTTTCACTCCCTTAATAGCAATAATTTTCAATCCCTAAAAGCATATAAAAATCTACCCAATGGACGAGTTGGCTCTAGAACAAGATGACATATTATATAAAAAATTTGAATAAAAAAATAATCTCTATTTATTAAATAATAAGATATATAATTTCCTTTCAAATACAATAAATAAGTTCCTGGTACACCTAGCTATCCCTCGACCCTTTAAAAAATAATGATATACAATTTTTTAATTATTTTTATATTATATTATTATAACGTTTTTCTCTCAACTTCACTTGGCGTCTGTATGTCTCTCTGTCTGTTCGCTCTTATGACAAATTGAAATCGATTTTTCATCATCTTTAGATTGAGATAGACTTTTGAAAATTTTATAGATATTTCAATGGATCCCTAGAAGGTAAAAAATAATGATATAAAATTTTTTAATTATTTTTTAGAACTTTCGAGTTCCGTAGAGCGACAGAGATAGATAGATATTCAATAATAGCATTTACTTAACATAAATACATAAAATCAATTTTAGAAGATTAATATATTTTTTTGTTATTTGAAAATTTGCAAATTGAATAAAACAAAAAATATATTAATCTTCTAAAATTGATTTTATGTATTTAGGTTAAGTAACTGCTATTATTGAATAATAAAATTATTATAATTATATTTATAAATAAATAATTTTTAATTAATATGAGATTTTATAAATGTATATAGGATATTGTATTCAAATTGTCTTGATAAAAAAAAGGTTATTGTTTTTTTTTTTTTGTTTTGTTTCATTTCTCTCGGGGACATATATTTAAAATAAGTTGACCTGTGGCCAGGTCCGAACCGACCGACGGTTTGAAGTCAATTAATTTCCAGCTACAGAAACAATTTCAAATAATTTTAATATATCTATTAATGTAATAAACAACAGATAGGCATATAACAAATATTTTTAATTTTATTTTATTTATAATATATATGTAAGACCAGGCTGTGACGTCATGAATGGCTGGACGACGTCATATAATTTTAAATTAAGAAAAAACTAATAAAGATGATTTTTCCCGAGAATTCGTGGTGATATGTAAAAAATCTTCTCATGTGAAATTTGGTGTGCAAATAACCCTTCCTTGGTTAAATCGATTTATTAAAATAATTCGTATTAATTTATTTGTCGTATAATACGTAGTATAAATAATTTGTATATTCATTTTATTTAACGAAGGCGAAATAATATAATTTATTTAGAAAATAAAGTCAAAGGCAGTTGAATCTCATCCATTAGGGGGTAAGCAATGCAGCATTGCTATGCTGTCCCCTTCAAGGTCACCGATAAGCAAAGCCAATTGTAATGGCGGCGACATTTATAAATCGTATATAATTAATATATCAGTAAAAAGTTATCAATCTATCATTTATAAGATTAAATTTTTATTTGAATCTAGTCTAAAATTTATTAAACTTCATTTAAATTAATAGGAATATAAATAAATTTACAATAAATTCTTAATTGAGGGATGATTTCGGTCAACGTCTTCGACTGGAAAAGGAATGGGAACTGATTGCGCTCGAAGCACACCTCGACAGGCAGGCCAGGAGGGAGGGAGGGGGGGCGGGCGGGTGGGAGGTGAGAAGAGGTGGCGGAGGGGGGCAACATGGCGGCAAATCTTTTCAATCTGTCAAATTTCAATAATTAATATTTAATCAACGAAGCAACGTAAAATTATATAATATAGTGAAAAAGAATCTACGTTTCATAATGAATCGATTCGTATAGGTTTTACCTGTTGTTATGAGGCAAGATTTTTGTTCAACTGTAAAAATAAACCGATATTAAAATTAATTAAAAATTTCCCTTTAATGATACAAAAAATCAATTTTATTTAGAATCTGGCTAAAATTATGGTCAATGGATTTGTCTTGGTCACAATTTACTAGATTTATTTAAAAATTGTAATAAAATGAAAACCTTTGATTAGAGTGGTTTTTTCTAATTTTGCAAAGCGTTCTATAAATATGAGTTCCAAGTTTTATACTAATGTGAAGCGTTGGAGGGGTGGGCCCTCTCAGAGGCATATAAGACATGTCTCACTCGTGAATTTACGGGGTTTTGCTTGTCGAAGGGTTGACGTGATCTGGATATATTTGAATTAACCCCCGAAGGGGGTTAATTCAAATATATATAGGAGACTCTTAAGAGTCTCCTATAAGAGACAAGATTTCAATTTTTTTTCTTTTTAATGAATCTATGCTAGGTATTCTCCTTCATCCAAATAAATTTGATTTTTTGAATGATCAGGGGAGGGGGGAGTGAAAGTAAGGGAATGGATGGAAAGGAGTCATCGGGTAAAGGACATGATTCCTCCAGGTAGAAGAGGGATTTAGAAGAAATCATGAGCTCACGTGAGGGCAGGGACGCCAATCCCTGAAATAGAATTCTTATTCTACTGGATTTATAGAAAAGAATCTACTCGCTACCCGGGATATTATTTTTAAATTTATTAAAAATTAATTTTAGATCATAATCATCCTATATATGTTATTACATCTTTTATATACCATATATTTATATTTTTCTTATCCCGATATTTCATATACTTATTATCCAAGGGCTTCCCTTTCTCAATACACCGTTTAGTCCTAAACTACTCTACTCGACCCAAAATTAATTAACATAATACTAATAAAATTAATTAATATTCATAATAATTAATTTAAATAATATTATGTATATTAACATTTATAATCATATTATTAAAAAAATCTAAAGAATAAAATTATAAAAAATAAAGAAATTGAAAGATTTGAACTCGGACAAAAGAATTACTAGTCAAAGTCTAATCCGTTGCGACTGTTTTATCAACTAGTAAAAACATAGGAAAGAAATTCACTTAAAGGCTATGAAAATTCAGCCCATAAGCAATACATGGTAAAGACTTTATTCATTAAATATTGATTAAACAAAGAAAAATGATCATGGAAATAGTTATAATACAAGAAATACAAGAATCAAAGATAATCTTGTATTGAGAGAAGAGATATGCAAAGAATAATCATTTAATATAATTAATCAAAAGATTCGACGTCATTCAAAATGGCAGCCGAAATCACATTGCATCTGTCAAAATTCAATAATTAATATTTAATTAAGGAAGCATCATAAAATTATATAATGCTAGTGAAAATGAATCTACATTGAATAACGAGTATTTTGATATGCGTTTTATATATTGTTATCAGAAAATGTTTATTTCAAGTGTAAACATGATACCAAATAAAAATAAGTTGACCTGTGGCCAGGTCCGAACCGACCGGTTTGAAGTAAATTAATTTCCAGCTACAGAAACAATTTCAAATAATTTTAATATATCTATTAATGTAATTAAAAACAGATATGGATAGAACATAAATATTTTTAATTTTATTTTATTTATAATATATAGCTGAAGTCGTCGATCGCTAATACTACCACTTCCGGTTTCCGGATTTGTACCAAAAGTTGATCAATTCATCCCACTGATGCATTAAGTAAATATACCAAATTTCATCAAAATCGGTTGAGCCGATCAGGCTGTACACATCTATACGGACGGACGGACAGACAGACGGACGGACGGGCAGATATCATGCTAAAAATACTTTTTTCTGTTAAGAAAATGCATGATTCGTGGAGATATGTAAAAATCTCCACATGTGAAATTTGGTGTGAAAACAATACCTCCCTTACTATCGTCGGTCGGTAAAAAGATCTTTTCTCTATGCCATTTGAGGGGAAAACCCCTCTACATTGGCGCTACAAATCATTAATAAGAATTGATCATTTAATTCTATAAAATAATCTTAATTACTTTCAAAACGAAAATCTATCCTGAAATCAATAATACAAAAGGAGTTAGTTATTAAAAGTAATTAATCGCTAATTATATTACAATTAATTATAATTCAATTATATTTCTTCTATATATAGATGAGAATAACGTTATAATAAAAACGTTATAAATAAAAAAGAAAATATTAAAATGTATGTATTAGTTTGTTTTTGCGATTTACCTGTCTTTAAAATATATTTTTTTCTATTTTGTTAAGTTTCTAATTGATTTGCCTTGCAGATGAATTAATTCCCTTTCGAAAGGATTAGAAAGTCAAAAGATCCACCCACTTTCAGCATCTTAATACACATCCTATCTTCTTCCGAGCTCGCCCAGACACACCTACAAAGACATATCACTTTAACATTACTTAAACTAATGAATAGTGATAAATCATTACTAAAATATTGATCTTTGAAATTTATTACTCTACTTCGCGACTGCCTTGTGGAAGGAATCTAAAGATTGTATGTAAACTTAGAAAATGTTTACCTAATGATACATTTTATGTACCTATAATATATGTATGTATATTAGTTACTAGGTAGGATGTATTAAAACATATAGGGAGTGTTATATAATATAATATAATATAATATGAAGTGAATATTCAAAGCATAACAAAAGTGAATTCATACAAAAGATAATACGAATATTAATGAATTTGTAATTAATTGAGGTGGAATGGTAATTAACTTACAGCCCCCTCTTCTTACACACATAGACACATACACAGGCACACAGACACACATAATGAGCTGCATGCTTGTTAGGTTTTGATGGATAACGAAAGAGAAATGGATAGACTTTGTAAGAAAGGGTAGTTTTTTTCCAATTAAAAAAAAAATTGTAAATAGAATTAAAAAAAAAAATTAAATTTATTTCAATAAATATGCTCTATAAAGAGAAAAGAGAGAATTTTAAGATAAAAATTTTTTATATATGATTTTTATATTTGATCTTTTTTTATAAAGCTAAGAATTTTTAAATAATACGAGGGCAATTCACAAAGTAGGTTACGTTTTGGAATTAAGACAAAACTAGTAGAGGAAAATGTTTTTTATTATATACATTTGATAGAGCAACTAAAATACTATTTTCCTACATAATCGCCAAAAAAAGTTGGGACATTTATTGTAGCGATGAACGAGCTTCGAAATTCCTTCCTCATAGAAATCCGCCGCCTGAGTGTTGAGCCAGTCAGTCACTGCCGCCCACTCTTCTCTTGATCATGAATATTACTTCGTCCATTCTTGAAACGTATGCACCACCTTCACTGATCACGTTGTTCCCGTAACTCGTTCCTTACAAACTGTCTTTCCTCCCTTTCTTTTTTTTCGCTATCCAACTTTTTCCTTTGCCTCTCAAAATCTGCTCATTTTTTTAAACTTTTCTAATTATTCTTTCTTTTTTTCTTATTTAAATAATTAATATACTTAATTAATTTAATTTAATAAATTATATTTATTTATATATTAATACGAATATTTAAGTAATTGACCATCCCCGGTCAATTTCAAAAAAGGGGAAATTTGTTTCAGAAATGGACCACCCCCTAATGTTCACATTAAGAAAATATTTCAAAATGTTTAATATATTATTTTTAAATAAAACATAATATTTTGAAAATAAAGTGAAACATAAGAAACTGAATTTAAAATGCAAGAACGCTTACCTCGTGTTTTAAATAAGCTGGAGTGTCTCCATTCGACTATCTCGCAAATTTGAATTGGATTAATTAACATAATATATTATATTTAAATTAAATTTAATTAATTATAAATTAATAAATAATATTTATTAAACCAGCGAAAGTTTGGCTCTTTGTTGATGGCACCACGTCACGTGTTGGCGCGTGATTTGCAGTGTTAAAAAATTAATTCTGATACTTTCGGGGATTCAATCAAGCTGAAATTCTATATATAGCAGTTTTATACAATTTTTAATCATGTGAAAAACTATCAAACATATATCTTTATTTTTACGGTCACTTTAGAGGAAAAAAAATCAAATTGTGGTAGGTAATGACCCTCTTCCGATTGAGCTAAATTTCTCAAAAGTTGATAGAAAACTACGAATTTTGAATAATTCCCGTATACCAAATTTCATGATTCTAGCTCAAACCGTTTTTGCATTATCTTGTCTATATACATACAAACACACAGACATTTTTCTCAACCTTAGTGAAAATGATTCAGGAACCTTCAAAACGTATAAAAACATCAAAATCTCGACATCGAAATTTTCGTGATCGTAATACTATCTCTGGCGAGATATTAAAAAGACATGATCTTCAAAATTTTAAATGATTTATCCTTATATAAACATTTATTTTTAAAAGGATTATTTATTTTTTAAGGTGATTATCATATTTAAAATTTAATTTTCAATATAAAGTATACTTAATAATAATAATTTTGTGATTTTAGTTATTTTGTCACATCTCTTCATCAAAAACATCGAAATCTCGACATCCAAAATTTTCGTGATCGCAATACTATCTCTTGTGAGATAAAAAACAATCAGCGTCAACCATCACATTATTTTTTTCAGATAGGAATGCCTATATTAATCATTTATGAAATTATTAATTTATAAAATACTCCTATTAAATTGTAAGATTTGTTAAATTAACAATTCCTTTTCATTTTTTAATATAATCCTATAATCCAAATATTTCCGAAAACCCCTATTTTTTGCTTTTTTATAAAAATATTTTAGAAAAAAAAAATAATAGGTATATAGTTTAAGTTAAAAATGTTTTACTTAAATGTTAATAATATTATATATTTAAACAGATTGTAGAAATATATATTTTACAAATGTCTATCTTTCTGCCTTTGGTTCGTTTTAAAGCTTGATAATAGTGTATGGTCCCTAAAGGCCGATACCTTAACTAACATCCAACTCCTTATTCATTAAGATTAGCAAGTTGTCTCTTTGTCGTTCGTTGTTTGTACTCATTTACTCATTTGGTGCAATTCAAACATGCACAAAGGCACTAACAAAATTATAGATTAGTGTTTTATATAAACTATAATCTTATAATCTTATCTTATTATACTATCAAAAATTCTATATATATATATATTTATTTATTATTATCAGATTTGTCAGGGATATAATGACGTATTTTTGTGAGATTGTTTTCTCGACGTTTCGGCACCCATTTTGGTGCCATTTTCAAAAGGTTATTTAGGTGAGAATATTTTAGTGATTCTGGGTCTTAGTCTGTATGATCAAGGGTTAATATCGGGATTTTGGGTTAATAGGTTTAGTGGTTTTGTACTCACTGCGTTGCTGTAGAGCTCCGAAGAATCCTGAGCAATCCTGAGACTGGCACACGTCCGCACTGGACAATAGCCTGAGGCTGACAGGGTTCAGTGACTGTCCAGTGCGGACGTGTCTCACCTAAATAACCTCTTGAAGATGGCGCCAAAATGGGTGCCGAAACGTCGAGAAAACAATCTCACAAAAATACGTGATTATATCCCTGATAAATCAGATAATAATAATAATAATATTCACGGAAATCTAAACCAATATATATTGTATATATATTTGTATATTTTTGAGATATTAAATAGCTTTAAGGATTTTTTTGAAATTCACACTATCGATAATATTTATAAAGTAAAATCTCTATTGGTTTCAGCCTCAAGAAAAATCGACATTATTAGTATTTTCTTAATTTAAAATAGTAAATTTAAATGTCATCACTATGTCATCCATATTCAAAGATTATTTTCATACAAATATAATAATAGAAACCCCACTTTTCACTGATGAAAAACTCTCCAATAAAAACTCGGGATAATTATGTATCAAAAAATATAAAACAACCCATCTAATTATAACTACATATAATAATATATAATATAGGATCAAATATTTCAACAAGTAAATTGGAATATATTTTTAATCTTGCAATGGAAATGAAGTTATTTTAATTAATTTGTACCATTTTAAGAAACAAATTTTTAATAGGTCATTTTTAGAAAACCCATAACAATTGTAATAAATAATTAAAAAATTGTAAAATTTTTAAAGTTCATAATAATCAATTGTGGAAATTTGTTAAAGAGTTGAGCGATAGCTCGGTGTTCCAGGTACTGTATCCTTTAAACTCCACAAAATACTTTTCTCATCTGATAAGAAATTGTAAGTAACGATATTATGTTGGCATATGTATTCCATCATCACAATGCAAGGCCACACACATCTTTAGTCACTCGGCAAAAATTATTGGAGCTTGGTTGGGATATTTTTCCACATCCACCATATAGTCTTGACCTTGCACCATCTGATTACTTTTTGTTTCGATCTTTACAAAACTCCTTGAATGGTAAAAATTTCAATAATGATGATGATGTCAAATCGTACCTGATTCGGTTTTTTGCTAATAAAAACCAGAAGTTTTATGAACGTGTGATTATGATGCTGCCTGAAAGATGGCAAAAGGTCATTGATCAAAATAGGCAATATATTACTGAATAAAGTTATTTAGTTCTATGAAAAAATTGTCTTTGATTTTGTAAAAAAATAAAACACCGCAATTACTTAGCTGCCAACCCAATTTGTATGTCGAATTCAAAGACAACATTTAAATTGATGTATTTTTGGATTATATGCTTATTCTCTTAATATTCCGGATTATTATTATTATTATTTTAATTAAATTAATTAAAATTAGTTAAAAAAATATTCAATTGTTGTAAGTAAAAATATACCTAACTTAATATTTTTATATAATTTAATTTATTTAATTAAAAAGTCTTTTATCTAAAATGTATATTAATTAGTGACTGATTTAAACGAAACAATAATAAAAGATTTTCCAAAGAGGTGAAGAATAAATGCACAACCGATTTGAATAAAATGTTTCGGAAGAATTATTCTTTTTGTTGTTTTTTTAAATGTGACATGGCATTCTAGACATAGTGATTGCTATAGGTCCCCTAGAATAATAGAATAGAGAGGGCATTGAAGGAACGAAGAGGAGAAACAGAAGGAGGAGGAGGATAAATAACAAAAAGAAGAAGATAAAAAAAAAATAAAAACAAAAAAAAAAAAACGCAACTAACCAATCTATTCTTTGCTGGATGATAATAGTGAGGTTGTCATTCGTGACAGGCGCAGAGGGTGGATTGCGCGCGCAATGCATGAAGAAGGGTTGGATTTTAAGGGAGGGTGGTAGGAAACCAACAGAGACTTGGTTTGGAACGTCAGTTGCGCGCTAACTTTGGCCGCTTTTCGTTGAATTTAATATAAACTATACTCTTCCTCTTATACTGTGTGTTTGTGTGTGTGCGTGTGTGTGAGTATGTCATTGTAAGACTTATACACCAAAAAATTATCCAACATCCTCCAATCCTCCTCCTCCAAACGTTTTGATCTGTGTTGTGATTCTTGTTATTAATATTATGTGCATGTGTGGTGTAGACAATGCCCTCCGGGACTGCTAATAGAGGAGAACGATTGTTTGTACGTGGACTTCGGCATTTAGGTCTTGTGGTTGGTGTTGTCGGTTATGTGGTCCTTGGCGCACTCCTGTTCGAATTTCTCGAATCGGGACATGAAGCAGAACAGAGAAGAAAGGTGCAACAATCACGAGAGGAATGCCTCCATCAACTCTGGCTTATCACAGGTAAATTTATTAAGCAATGTCATATTCTTACCTTTAAAATCATAAATAAAAAAAAAAAATATAAAACAAAAAACTTTTTAAAAACACGCTTTTATTTAAATGCACTAAAAAGGAGATAATAATCTCTTCTACACACACACACACTACGATTTCCTTACAAACATCATATCTAGAAAATGAAAGCGTGGGCGCCAAACATGCAGGAAAAGGAAAAGAATACGAAGGACATTTCATTGTATATGCACAAACCTTTCTGTTTTTTTCCACTATACTTGATAAGTATGTCTATTTGAAGTAGAATTTGCGTTTTTCTCTGCTTGTTTGGCGCCCACTTTTTGTCTTGACAGAGGTTTATGATTTCAGGTAATAGTGTGAATGATGAAAGAGAGAGAGAGAATCTAATTCAGGTCGATTCTTCCCTCAAAATACTATTTATCAAATCGGTGGTATAGGGGACTGATTATTATTATTATATTATTGGTTTATATATACATAGATCTTATCGCCATTACTTTAATTGATATCCATTTAAATTAAAAAATAACGTATCCTATTTTTATAAAATAATTAAACATGATTTAAATTAATTTAATTAAAATGGTAACTTTTAGAATATATTATTTAATTCAAATGAGTTACGAGGGCAGGTCAATAAGTCCGTGACTTTTGGAATGAAACCCAGGTTTTTGGATAAAAATTAAATTAGCTCTTATTAAATAAATATTTATACATAATTACTATTTTTTAATATTATGTATTATATAATTTGTAATTGTTATAATATAACACCTCTGAGCTGACCTATGACCTGGGATGACCCTGAATATTGCGTTGTCATAAAAGTTACATATGTATGCAAAATTTCAGCTCATTCGAACATTGGGAATTGGGTAAAATTCACCTTTCAAGATTTGACGACAGGATAAGATGTGAAACTAAATAAAAGTGTGTAAAATACAGTATTTTTTAAAATAATATTAATGAATGATTAGAAAATGTATAATGGATTAAAGTCAGCGGGCTGATAAGAGAAAAATAGCTTCTTTTCGGCATAGTATCTATATATGCCAAAATGAACAAAACCAAAGTCCTGAAGAGAATACTGATACAGGACTGAAACGTCGACATATTGTTTGAAAAGAACTGACAAAGTGAAAAAGAAGTTAATTTGTTTAATTTCTAAACTTTACTGCTCGCAGACTTCTAATCCTTTATATAAGTGAAAAAATAGAATTATTTATATTAAACTAAACTATCGCTATAAATAAAATATATTAATTTTTTTATTTAATTATTAATTATTAAATTATTAACAAATTAAATAGTTATTTAGTAAACAATTGATTTATATATACATATATATATATATATATATATATATTAAATTATATAATAAATATTATATATATTTGGTATATATAAATTTAAAATAAATATAAAGTATTTTCTAATTTTAAGTATGTTCATAGATAAATGGATATATATCATTAATTATTTTATATTGGCATTCTTGCGACCTTTGTCCATATTATATATATATATATATATATATATAATAAAACACAATTATCTTCATTCTTAAAATATATTTTAAGTTTCTTTTATTTAACTTAATTCGATACAAGACAAAATATTTAATACTCATTGATTGAGATGATTTATAGTTAATTATTCAGATAAACTCATTATCGTGGATTTGGATAATACCAGTGGGTTCCTTTTGCAATTCCAAATAATCTTTTCTTATGAAATTTTTCCCGGCATCTTATAGTTTATGAGATAAAAATTATTAAAATAAAGATTATTTTAGTTTGACAGATTAGTATTAAGAACGTCAAAATGTGCCATTAAGTATGTGAATGTTTTATTGACTAATTCACAATTATTCACTTATTCACTAATTTTCGGTTTTTATAAGTTCGGTTTGGATATAAGAAAATTATAAATCCAAACCGAACTTATAAAAAAAAAACCGAAAATTGGTGAGCCATCTGGTAGCCAAACGGATAAAACATGTTAGCTAAATAGAATATCAATAGATTTATATGCAAATTTTAATATATTTTATCTCAAAAACTATAAGATGCCGGGAAAAATTTCATAAAAAAGTTTATTTGGAATTGCAAAAGGAACCAACCCATTGGTAAAGAATTATCCAAATCCACGAGAATGAGTTTACCTGAATAATTACCGATTTATATACAGAAGTGTTGTTAGTATATAAGTATTTTTGTATTTATTTAATTAACTGCATTATTGTCTAGAGCAGGGGTGGCCAACCCGTGGCCCGCGGGCCGCATGCGGCCTGCCGTAAACATTTTTGCGGCCCGCGAGATTCACCACACTTTTAAATTCTGCGCCCTCATGAAACAAATATCGCACTAGTGAAATAAATATGATTTCATTTTTTTTATTTCTTTTTTTATTTTTAGTATTATATATTTTTTATTATTCAATGTGCATTCAGTATCATTATTATTATATTATATATATGTTTATATGTAAAAATAATAGTAAACATAATAAAAATTCATTATTTTTCAATTTGTCAGACCAAACAATATCTATAATGGGTCTAAATCTAATATGGGTATGTATAATTTTATATGCGGCCCGCGAAGTTATGATGCATTTCCAAACTGGCCCGCAAGATCATTTGGGTTGGCCACCTCTGGTCTAGAGTCTAGAGGGAAGAGAGTTTATTTATAGTCTATTATTTCAATATATATTTACCTAATAATGTGGAATAACCATTTTTATTTTATTATATTTTATTTCATTTTAAAACTGATTGAATCTATTATTATTTACTGATTTTTATTTAAATTTATAATATATATATATACAGGGTGTTTATAAAAGAGATGTGTAGTTTATATAATTATTAGGTAATCTTTTTTACTAAATTATATTTATGACAAACTTGAAACATTTGCCGCAGTTACTGTCCAAGTTTATGAGGCATCAATTATAACGCTTCAGATTGAACAACTCTTGGTTATGCCACAAGTATAGACCCTAAATATACGAAAGGGATTTCCTTAAGGTTTAGTATGAAAAATCTCAATTATCCATTTAAAAAAAAACAAAAAAAACCGGAAAATCTCAAACTTTTAGAGCAGTGATTCTCAACTAATGTGCCGCGGCACTTTAGTGTGCCGCTAGATTTTCAAAAGTGTGCCGCAAGATTATGAGGCTCTTAAACATTTCCGACTTTTTTTCTAAATTTTTTCAATTTGGTTCTAAAAAAAAGGTTTGGGATCACTTTTTTCAATATGGTAAACTTTTACACTTATCTTTTTCTTTGTGTGCCGCCAAATTTTTAAACCGTTAAAAGTGTGCCGCGGTAAAAAAAGGTTGAGGATCACTGATCTAGATGAATCCAGCAATTCAATATATAATTAATATCTATTTAAAAATAAATTGAAATTAATAAATAAAATAAATAATATTAAATAAATAAGTAAATTAAAATTACAAAATACTATTTACAAAACATATCACCATGAAGTACATTTTGGGATATCATTCAAAAAAAAAAAAGAAAATTTCAAAAAATTAAAAAAAAATAAAAAAAAAATTAAAGAATCGAACCAAAAACAACGCAACCTCGAAAATCTAACAACGCACAGTGAAAAGTAGTACAAATTAAGCAGCACCGTGGTATTGGTGTATTGTAAATGTGAATTTATCAATTTATATATATATATAGTTGTATATAGTATTTTCATAAAAAAATAATTTTCATTTAATGAAATACTAAAAAAAATAAATATAAATATATTTAAGTCTTCGGAAGCAATGTTCTAGCTATACAGTTCTTAAAAACAAAAAAAAAAATAATTTTTGTGTTTAAAGGTAGTGTTTAACTAAGAAATATATATAACGGTTTAAATCACTTTAAAACGAAAGATGATTAAATAATATCGTTGAAATGAGAATAGACATTACAGGTTTAACTTCAATTATTAATTTTACTTTTGATTTAAAACTCCCTTTCAAATATTTTTAGATATATCTTAGGTAAAGGCTAAGAAATTTTATAGTGAAAATTATTGAAAAGAAAGAATTATCAAATAAAAAAGACACAAGATCAAATAAAAAATTATTAAAAATATTTCATATCTCATATCTGGAGAATAAGGAGGTGGTAGTTGTTTATACATAGCTCCTAGAAACAAGCACTAGAAATGTGAATTAACGTGAAACATTCAAAAGGGATATTTGCTCAAATTTTGCTTATTTTTTCAGTATTTTTTGCTTTACAAAAATTTAATTATACAATTTACCTTTTGTATTAATTTATTGTGTAGAATTCTTCCCTAAAAAGTGAAATAAAAGCATGCGCAATGTGCTTCTCAAGACAGTTTAACTTATATTGAAATTTATAATGAAATTTTTTTTTTCATATACCTTTGAAATTTCAAACAAAAATATAAAATTTTAATATCATAAATTTTTTCTTTGCCACACGGCAAGGGAGTTTAATTTATAAGATTATTTTAATCAATTGGCTTATACCAAGGATGGTGAACCTATGGCACGTTTGAAAATTTTGATGGCATTATTATTATTTTTGATAAGATTATTTTTTTTAATAATTATAACTTTTTCATTATAATCTATCTTAATAATTTCTAAAATTTTTGAATATCAGATTGAAAGAAAGTTATTAGAATATAATAAAACAAGAAAGATTTCTTTTAAAAATGTCGAAATGTGAATTTGCGTAAAATTCAGTTAATTATTGGAAATAATATAGTGAGTCCACACTAATCAATTAAAGAATTTTCATACAATAAAAATAAAAAAAATAAATAAATAATTTTTAGGAAAAATATATTTTTACCACAAATAAATTCCAAATTTTTTAATCATCATTTTATTTTTTTGGTATAAAGTTTAATATTTAAAATTATAACATTTTTATACAAGATAGTTATACAAAAATATTCGATTATATATTAACGCTAAAAGGGGTACAGGGGTAAAACGTGAATTTTCTATTAAATTTCATTTTCATAAAGATTTAATTAAAAGGCGCAATTGGGTGTGCGGCTAGCGAACCTGCCTCACATTCACCCGGTTCAAGTCCCGGGCCTGGCAAGGGAATTTCCCTAGCTGGGGTCTATGGGACAGAGTCAACCCAGCCTCCGGGAACAACATTGGGAACGGTGAAAAAAAATATATACTCCTCCTCACCTCTTCCACAAATATAAATAGTAACTGAAATTCACACATAATCACCTCTACTATTTATTAAATATTTACCATTTAATAAACAATCAAATAATTATACAACTAAAACAAAAAACAAGGAAATTTTATAATATTTTAAAACAAAAAATTAAGGTTTTATCAATATAAATATTTATATATATTCTATTTATTTATATATTATTATTATTATTTATTATGGAATAATGTTATCTGAATTAAAAAAGGCGCCAGGTGTGTGGGTAGCTAACCTGCCTCACATTCACATGGTCCCGGGTTCAATTCCCGGGCCTGGGAAGGGAATTTCCCTAACTGGGGTCTATGGGACGGAGTCAACCCAGCCTCCGGGAACAACTTTGGGGAATAGCTACTTGATAAAAAGTAGCGCCTCCGAACAAGAAAATCAAGGTATAGGTTGAGAGGACCCGTTCTACTGATCATAGGACACCTCATTGATATAACCGACTTGCCCTTGCGTAGGACGTACAAAGTCAGAGGTTTTTTTTTAAAGATTTTTTTTTTTTCTAAACAAATATTTATTTTTACTTATTCACTATATATATATATATATATATATATATATATATATATATTTATATTAATGAAAGTAATATATTTGAATAATTTATATTATTATTATTATTATTATTATTATTTTATTTTAATGGAAAATAGACACCGTAAGGAAAAATTAATTAATAGTCACCTTTCACTCTAAACAAAATATCATACTATATATATATCGACATAGACCCACACAAAGAGGAAGTGAGAGAGAGAAAACTAGAAAGCAATGGTGAATGAAAGTTTACGAGGGTTGGTGGTGTGACAGAAGGAAGGTTTGAGGGTGGTGGTCTGTTTTAGGGCCTTGGCTGCTGTATGATTTGAGCTCCCTTGGTCACTTTGCAAATGTCAATTATATATAAGTTACTGCCATAGGGATATATATACATATATATTCACCTAACATTAATGGTTTCACCACCAAAAACGATTTTAAGTTTGTTGAAATAGAATTGAATATATATATGTAAAATTGGAAGGTCTTTGGAGTTTACGGCGGAATAAAAAACGAGTTCCTAGAAAATTAGGTTTAATTTATTATTATTATTATATACAATTAAAAACTATTTACATATGCAGTTTATTTACCTAGAAAATTAGGTAATCGAATTTTAATGTCCTTAACTCGTTCTATTTACAAATGATCTATATACAAGTCTTTCACACGCATGCAATATCTATTTACGGGTTTTCATCAATTCGCGCGATGCTCCTTTTCATATTTCTTCACATTCATGAAGTGGCGCTACTTTCCAGTCTGTTACCGGCTATTTCAAATTTACATCTCCCTCCCTCAGTTTATTTACTCAACTGAGAAAAAAAAGGTAAGAGTTTGTTTGCATGGAATAGAGTATACTGTTTACCTTTTTTTGGTAGGTTTACTTTGTAAACTGAATTTGAAATTTTTTCTATTATTTCATATGGGCCATTTCTTACTTTACTCAATTTGTTTCTATTAAGTTTATTCCCCATATCTACAAACACTTTATCGCCTATTTCAAATTTGTGATCTTTTCTATTTTTATTTATTCTAGTTCTATTCTTCTCCCATGAATTTCTTGAATTTTTTATTGCCAATTTCCTATCCTCTTTCAAATCTGATTCTTTTCTTAATTCCTCAGGTAAAATATAAGTTTCTTTTCCTAATAATAAATATTGTGGAGCGAACCCTGTGGACGAGTGTATAGTTCTATTGTATTCATTCACACATGCCTTTGCTATATTTGGCCAAGGCTTTTTTGAATTATGTTCATTCCATTTTATTCTAATTCTGTTCGAAAGAGATTGATTCAAACGCTCATTTAAACCATTGGATTGAGGGTTGTCAACAGTTGTAAAAATTAATTTTATATTCATTTTTCCAATATAATCCTTAAACAAACTAGAATTTAGTCCACTATACTGATCCGTTAGTAAAATCTCTATATTATTTTTATCTGTTATTGGTTTCATTAGTTTGATATAATCTTTTGCAGTTTGCGTGCTTGAAGTGAGTATCCACGCGTATCTGCTGAAATGATCAACCAATAAATGTAAAAATTTCTTTTTTGATCGACCACCTCCAAAGCCACCTACTGTGTCGATGGACATTATTTGGAACGGTTTTGTTGCTGGACCCAATTGTGATAGTTCTCCAATTAATCTTTTCCTCCTAGTTTTGTTTTCTAGGCATAATATACACTGATCGCAATATTCACTTACCAGCTGATTCATATTTTTAAAATAATAATGAGATATCAACTTTTTTATTATTTGTTGTTTACCGATATGCCCATAATATTCATGTATTTTTTTAATTAAATTTACTCCAAATAACTTTGACACATATATACGTGTTCTTTTGTTCAAATTTTTGAAATAAATATTTCCCTTTTTTGTTATTTTTTTAGATTCACTTATTTCTTTTTCATTCAGCGTTTGGTCACTAACAATGTCCTCAACTGATACCATATTGACAATTTTTAATATGTCGTCTTCATTTTCAAAGCTTTCAAGTACTGGGTTCCAAGACAACGAATCAGCTTCTAAGTTGTCTTTCCCAGGGGCGTATATGATTTTGAATGAGTATTGAGATAATTGCAGAATTAGATCCCCAAGAGGCTCATCTGGTCTTGCTTTGACTTTAAGATTTTCTAAGGGTTTATGATCAGTTACGACCGTAAAATTCTTTCCAATTAGCCAATATTGCCAAAATTTTAAAGCCTCCTTTATCGCTAAACATTCCAAATATATTGCCTTTTTCTTTTTTTGAACTTCATTCAATTTTTTGGAAAAATAGGCAACTGGGTGTAAATTTCCAGCTTTATCTGGTTGTTTCAAAACAGCACCCAAACCCTCTAAAGATGCATCTGTATAAATTATAACTTCTTTTTCAGGGTCGTATATAGCCAAGATAGGTTCCGAGCATAAAAGTATTTTTATTCTTTCAAATGATTCTTGGCATCTATCATCCCAATTGAATTTAACATCTTTCCTAAGTAGATTATGCAAAGGTTCTAAAATTTTTACAGAGTTTTCTATATATTTATGGTAAAAGTTAATTTTACCCAAAAATTGTCTAATGTTTTTTTTATTTTTAGGTTTACTAAAATTTTTTATAGATATTAAATTGTCTTTATATGGCTTTATTTTATTTTTTTCTATTATGTGCCCCAAATATTTTATGGAATGTTTGGCTAAATTACATTTCGACAATTTCATTTTAAAACCTTCCTTTTTTATTACATTTATTAATATTTCTATATGTTTTATATGCTCGTCCCATGATTTTGAGAAAACCAAGATGTCATCTATGTAGTTTATACAAAATGTATTTAGGTTATTTCTTTTTATTATGTTTGCTAATGCCCTTTGGAAAATAGCAGAGCTGTTCCTGAGACCAAAAGGACATACCTTCCACTGATAGTGTCCATTTTGCGTCACAAATGCCGATTTTTCTCTGTCTTTCTTTCTTAGTGCAATAGACCAGAAAGCCGAGTTTATATCAAATGTAGAAAACCAAGTACAATTTCCCACTTTAACGACTATATCTTCAATTCTCGGAAAGGGGTAATTCTCATTCTGAAGAAGCCTGTTTATTTCACGATAATCTATACATAATCTTGTTCTCCTATTATCTTCCTTTTTATATACCATTGTGACAGGTGAACCAAAAGGTGAGGTTGATTCTTCAATTATATTTGATTTTAAAAGTTCTTCAATTTGTGTGTCAATTTCTTTTTGGTCTATAATTGAACATCTATACGGTTTTTTATATATATATTTATATTCTTTTAATGATATCTTTGCTTCCACATTCCTAACTAAACCCACGTCGTATTTATCTTTTGCGAAAACATCTTTATTCTTTTCTAACAATGTAATTATTCTTTCTTTTTCTTTTTCATTTAAATGATTTAAAAATATTTTATAATCTTCCAATTTTATATATTCATTGATATATATTTCATTTTGAATCAAATCTTCGCTTTTTAATTTTTTTTCTTCTTTTTTAAATTCTAATTTATTATCATAAATCTCTTTTCTCTCATATCTATCAATATGAATTGTTTTTTTATTAATTTTTTGAAAAACGTTCAAATTGTCATCTAGACATAATTTAAATTTTTTTATAGCATCTAGGCCTAAAATCAAATCAAAGGATAATTTATCATTCTTTACGACATGTAAATCCAAGATATTTTCAATTTTTCCTATATTCAACTTTACTCTAATTTGCCCCTTACTATGATTCAAACCATTTAAAGTTTTAAATGTAATTTTATTATCATCTAATATATTTTTTTTTAATATACTTAATAATTTTTCGTTCAATATAGATATATTAGAACCTGAGTCATAAATCCCAGTAATTATTTTATTTTTATCTATTATTACTCTTAATTTTATCAACTGTTTTGAATCATGGGGCCTATTTAGTTTTTTTTTTCTACATCATTATCACTAATTAAAACTTTATTTAATTTTTCATATTTATTTTTATTAAAACAAACATCTACAGGGTGAAATCTATTTGGTTTCCCCAAACTATCACATTTAAAACAAGGCTTTTTTATTATTTTATTATTTATATTAATATTCTGTGAATCGTATTGCCTTAGAAAACATATTAATTCTTCAGTTTTATTTATTTCAATATTATCCATTCTATATTTCACCATTCTCGGTAACCCTATTATTATCAGATTAATCCTTGATTTTAAAGTTATTTCTGGGTCGACATCTAATAACAACTTTTCTTTCTTTATAGCAAAATCGGCTAATGAACCCGATTTATACTCCAGTTTATAGGCATATTCTATTTCTGGCCATCCTATTTTTTTAAAAGTTAAAATAAATGATTCCGACCATTCTTCCCATTTTATTATATTTTTTTTTATTGATAAATCATACCATTCCTTGGCAGAATTTTTTAAAAAATATTTTACTGCTTGTAATTTCAAACAGGGGTCTGTTAAGTCAAATCTTTTACACACATTTTCAAAAATTTCAAGCCATTCAATTGCATTTTGTGACTTTCCATAGAATATGTCCAAATTAAATTTTTTTTCTATATCGTTTAGAATTTTATATTGTATATCTAACTCATTATCTTTAATTTTATTAGAATATACACTTTCATTTGCCTCCTCCTCCAATACAACACCTTTGAAAATAAAATTTCCATATTCATCTATATATAAATTTCTAATTTCTTTACTTAATTGAACTTTAATATTTCTATATTGGCCTTCCTTTGTCATAGATTTATTCGCTGCTTTCACTATAGATAATTTCATTAATTCCTCATGCAAACTTTCATCCCTTAATTCTTTTGGGAAAATGTATTTTTCTCTATTTAAAAAGCCGATAAATTGGAATAAGCTTACCAGTTTCTGATGAGTAGATTTTTCTTTTCTTATGTGAATTACGAATGTTTCAGCCATTTCTGCGTATGCTGTGACAAATTCGATTTGTAAAATTGGAAGGTCTTTGGAGTTTACGGCGGAATAAAAAACGAGTTCCTAGAAAATTAGGTTTAATTTATTATTATTATTATATACAATTAAAAACTATTTACATATGCAGTTTATTTACCTAGAAAATTAGGTAATCGAATTTTAATGTCCTTAACTCGTTCTATTTACAAATGATCTATATACAAGTCTTTCACACGCATGCAATATCTATTTACGGGTTTTCATCAATTCGCGCGATGCTCCTTTTCATATTTCTTCACATTCATGAAGTGGCGCTACTTTCCAGTCTGTTACCGGCTATTTCAAATTTACATATATATATATATATTAAAGAAAAAGATTTATACTATTTTGATCTTGATTTTCTATTAATTATAAAAAATATTATGAGAAAATATTTGACAGAGTTGTTTGTAATTTAATTTTTTTTTTAGAAATCTCTATCAAAGGAATTTGAAAAAAAATAAAAATATGAATTTCTTAATTAGTATTAGCAATTAATTATTAATAGAAATTCAGTTCTACCTTAAAAAATAAGGAGATTCTAATTTCACATGAAATTGTCACCTTTAACGAAACATGGGAGCATAATTTCACTCCCGAAACAACCATGGAGTGTCGAAAAAAATATAACATAAATATATAAAAAATTTTTATAAAATAACATTTTTTATGGACTAAAATGAATAAAATAATTTTTCTATAACCCTGACAAAGTTTATGGATGAATTGCTTGATATTCACGAAAAACGTTAGGCGCATTTAGTTTAATTTAAATATTAAAGCAATTAATCTCTAATTGCATTACATTTAATTAGTTATAATTCGATTATATTTCTTCCATACCTTCTATGGACCCATTGGAATATCTATAAAATATTTTAAATGTCTATCTCCACTTAAAGTTGATGAAAAATCGATTCAATTTGTTATAGACAGACCGACATGAAGTGAAGTTGATAAAAAAGTTATAAAAAAATAAAAAGAAGTAAATTATATAACTTATAGAAATTTACTATTGTAAAATAAATTTTGTTTATTCAAAAGACTGGTTAGTATTTGATTGACACTTGTATATAATATATTTCATATAATAAATATTTTATTCCGAATCTGTATCTTTAGGTGTATAAATCCATTATTATAAATTTGACTTTATTTAACTATATATATATATATAATAAATATAATTTATTTATTTATTTATTTATTAAATTCACCTTGAAAAAGAAAGAGAAAGTGATAGTGAGATCTCTTTGAAAGAGAAAGTGGAAAAGATGAAAACTTATCAAAAGACAATTATTATTTAAACTTGAAAGTTTTAATTAAATTATCATCCTTGTCGTAGAATATATATATATATATTATATAGAAGGTGGGTGATGGAAGGTGGTGTATGGGTGGAGTGGGGGGTGAAGAAGAAGAGAATGAGAAAATCTTTGCTTATATAACGGCAGACAGGCAAGCAGGCAATCTTAAAACAAAAACCACTTTCTTCATCTTCTAAACAAAGATTGTAATGTAAGTAGATATGTTTTTAATACCCCCACTTCCTTCTTCTCATCACTTCTATCCCTTCAATTTATTATTATTATCTTCAATGAATGATGATTGACTGAAGAGATGTGACAAAATAACTAATAAATCACAAAATTATTATTATTAAGTATAATTTATATCGAAAATTAAATTTTAAATATGATAATCACCTCAAAAAATAAATAATCCTTTTAAAAATAAATAAATGTTTATAAGGATAAATCATTTAAAATTTTGACGATCATGTCTTTTTACTATCTCGCCTCACGAAAATTTCGATGTCGAGATTTTGATGTTTTTATACGTTTTGGAGGTTCCTGAATCATTTTCACTAAAGTTGAGAAAAATGTCTGTCTGTGTGTTTGGATGTATGTAGGCAAGATAATGCAAAAACGGTTGGAGCTAGAATCATGAAATTTGGTATACGGGAATTATTCAAAATTCGTAGTTTTCTATCAACTTTTGAGAAATGTAGCTCAATCGGAAGAGGGTCACTACCTACAACATAGTGATTTTTTTTCCTCTAAAGTTACCGTAAAAATAAAGATATATGTTTGATAGTTTTTCACATGATTAAAAATTGTATCAGCTTGATTGAATCGCTGAAAGTACCAGAATTAATTTTTTAACACTGCAAATCTAACGCGCCAACACGTGATGTGGTGCCATCAACAAAGAGCCAAACATGAGCCGGTTTAATAAATATTATTTATTAATTTATAATTAATTAAATTAAATTAAATTTAAATTAGTTAACTAACCATCAAGCAGTTAACAACTCTCTAAGTGATCTTTAGTGGCGATCTCATTACTAGGCCATTTCGGCCTAAATACCTCATTATACATCAATTACAAATTTTAATATATATTATATATAAAATATTATATTGAATTTTCAACTTTTCAATTTGTATGTATAAAATTTTATTTAAATAATACCTTTATAAATTAAATATCTACTAATATATAAACATACATATATTTTATACCCTCTTTCCAAGGCCTCTTTTTTCCCAGTCAGCCACACCGTTTAGGCCGCGAGTGTGTGAAGTCTACCCCTCCCCTTCCCACCCCAGTTCTCTCTCATCCATGCCCCAAGTACTAAATACCTTTTTAAAAAATAAATAAATAAATAAATAATAATAATAACAACGCCAGAAATGGCAATATGTCACTATTGCAAACTCCACATTCGTGGTGAGAAATATAAATGCAAGACATGTTGTAAGGGCTTCCACGCAAAATGCGCAGTAGAACACCAACTTTTTCACAAGGACCAGCCCAACCCCTGCAATGTATCTTTTGAAAAAATCACGCTTGAAAACGACAACGCCGGACCTTCAACATCTTCACATTCAGACGTCTCCACTCCTATAGACAACCATAAAAACAACTGGCAACTGGTAAATCACAATAAAAGACTACGTGACAGCCCAGAAACTCGATGTGTTAAACAAAAGACTTTGGATGATTACACTATACCTACACACACTAATAAATTTCAATCACTCTCAGAACTAACTGACAACCAACCTAACTCTTCTAAAGAAACTATACCAAACAAACCCCCCCCCTATTTTTATTCCTAATGTCACTAATTATAATGACATGTTGGCGTGTCTTGGCAGGGTAGCCCGAGACGGGTTCGTTTGTAAACTAATAAAAAAAGACGAAGTTAAAATCAATCCTAAAAAACCACTAGACTACACCTCCATAATTAAAATGTTAGATAACAGCAAAATTGAATATTATACCTTTCAACCCAAATCTGAAAGAAATTTTAGAGCTGTTATCAAACAACTACATCACTCGACCGACCTTGTTGACATTAAAAAAGAAATTGAAGACCTTGGTCACTCAGTGGCCAATATCTTTAATATAAGAAAAAAAACGACAAAGGAACCCCTACCTATATTCTTCTTAGACCTAAAACCAGCACCCAACAATAAAGACATCTATACTACTCAATACCTCTGTCATAGCAGGGTTGTAATTGAGGCACCGCGTGCTCGTAGAGATATCCCTCAATGTACGAGATGTCAGCATTATGGGCATACCAGGGCATACTGTAAGCTGAGACCACGCTGCGTCAAATGTACTAAAGACCATCTTACATCTGACTGCCAAAAAGACAAGACTTCTCCACCCCAATGTGTACTCTGTGGCGGTGACCATCCAGCCAACTTTAAGGGCTGCAAACATTATGTCGAATTACGACAAAACAAATATCCCTCTCTTAGACCTAAACAACTACAGACTGTACCCCCTCCACTACCAACTAGTTCAACTCATGATAAACGACAAACACTTAACTCCATGTCACAACCAAACATTCGCTACTCTGACATACTAAAATCTAATAACAACGACAACTCCAAATCTCTCCCGACACAAACACAAACACCTATTCTGGAAAGCATGTTGGTTAAACTCATGGATCGCATGGACACTATACTCAACCTTTTGACTACCCTCATTGCGAGAATGCCCAATGGATCGGTTGCTTAAAATTTCATTATGGAATGCTAACGGCCTATTGAGGCATTCTTGTGAACTCAAACACTACCTGATAGACAAAGACATTGACATTATGCTAATTGCTGAGACTCATTTCAACCCTCGAAGCTACTTAAAAATTCCCCATTACAACCTATACTTTACCAATCACCCAGACGGTACATCACACGGAGGAACAGCCATTATAATCAAAGACAAAATATCCCATTACGAAAACCCTCCTTTTTACAAAGACTATCTACAAGCAACCTCTTTAACAATTCAAGACAAAAACGGACCTATTACAATTGCATCTACTTACTGCCCTCCCAAGCATCGAATTTCGTCTGGGGATTTTTTGGATTTTTTCCAGACCCTGGGGTCGAGGTTCCTTGCTGGAGGTGACTACAATGCAAAACATACTGACTGGGGATCTCGACTTATTACTCCTAGAGGTCGAGATCTCGCTAAGACTATTAATAAACACAACCTAATTACTATCTCAACTGGAAGACCTACGTATTGGCCCTCTGACAGTAACAAAATCCCAGACTTAATTGACTTTTTTGTGGCAAGAGGGGTTAACGGGGATGGATGCTTAATTGAATCCTGCCTTGATCTTTCCTCTGACCACTCCCCAGTACAACTTACATTAAACACCTGTGCATCTCTCAAATCAAACTCTAACTACTTGACTAATCATAAAACTGACTGGAATAAATATGCAGAAATACTAAACCAAAGCCTGGACCTAAACTTACCTCTGACATATAGCCTTGACATTGACAAAGCAATCTACCATATAACCAATACTATACAAATGGCAGCACGTCTGTCAACACCAAAAATTACTCCTAAAGACTTAAACCAACACACACCAAAACACATTAAAGACTTAATAACTAAAAAAAATAGGCTCAGACGACAATGGCAGACAAACAGATCCCCACACCTTAAAACGACAATTAATAATCTAACTAAACAAATTGGGAATCTACTCAGAACTGAAAGGAATCAAAGCATTCAAAAGTATCTGAGAGACCTCACCCCTACTCATTCAACTGACTACTCTCTCTGGAAAGCGACAAAGAAACTTAAAAGACCAACTGAAAGAATCCCCCCACTACGTAGACAAAATAATGAATGGGCGAGGAGTGACATCGATAAGGCGAATACATTCGCTAGTCACCTTTCTAACGTTTTTACTCCTCTCCCACCAAAGGTCACTCCACCTGACAATGACTTTCAGGCAACACACCAATACAAAACACACAATTACTCAATGCCATTCCCCAAACTAATACAGACGTGTGAATTAAAAGACATTATACGACAGACAATCAAAACTAAAAAGGCCCCGGGAAATGATCTAATCTCAGGTAAAATGTTGAGGAACTTGCCTGATAGGGCAATTCTCTTTCTGACCCTCATATTTAACTCCATCTTTAGAGTGGGTCATTTCCCAACCCAGTGGAAAACAGCCCTGGTGAAAATGATCCTCAAGCCTGGGAAACCTCCTGAGGAGTCAAACTCGTATAGGCCTATTAGTCTTCTCTCTGCCATCTCTAAATTGTTCGAGAGGGTCTTTCTTTCTAGACTCCGTCCCTTTCTAATAGATTTAATCCCAATCCACCAATTCGGCTTTAGAGAGAAGCACGGCACTATTGAGCAAGTACATCGAATTGTTGATGTTATTCACAAAGACCTTGAAAACAAACGTTACTGCTCAGCCGTGTTTCTTGATATATCTCAGGCTTTCGATAAAGTTTGGCACGAGGGTCTACTTCGGAAGCTTTATGACATACTCCCGCTAATTTATTACAGGCTGATTCGTTCTTACCTCGATGGCAGAAGCTTTAGAGTTAAGATGAATGACGCCATTAGTGAGGTTTATCCTGTTAGATCTGGAGTACCTCAGGGTAGTGTTTTGGGACCTATTTTGTATTTACTTTTTACAGCTGACTTGCCGACCAACCCGAATATAACCACAGCGACCTTTGCTGACGACACCGCTTTGCTCGCTTCACATAAAGACCCAATCGTGGCTTCTGCTATGCTCCAGGAAAGCCTGGACCAATTAAGGCCTTGGCTTGAGAAATGGAGAATAGCAGTTAACGAAGACAAATCTGCACACTTGACTTTTACTTTGAATAGACAGACCTGCCCCGGCGTAAATTTAGACAAACCCATTCCGACTAAAAGTACTGTAAAGTACCTCGGTATGCACCTTGACAGACGCCTAACGTGGGAGATGCACATCAAGTCAAAAAAGAAACAACTGAGACTTAAACTTAACAAATTATACTGGCTGCTCCGACAAAAATCTCAACTGACGATAGACAATAAACTTCTAATTTACAAAATCATCCTTAAACCCATTTGGACCTATGGCATTCAGATGTGGGGGACCGCTAGCAAATCCAACAGAGACCTGATTCAGCGGTTTCAAAACAAAACACTTAGACTGATAGTCGGTGCTCCTTGGTATGTCCCTAACAGACTGATTCATAGGGACCTCGGAATGGATACAGTCCAAATGGAAATTAAAAATTACAGCCTTCGCTACAAAGACAGACTCCTTAAACACCCTAATCCCAAAGCCCGACAACTATTAGACACACAAGGACAACTGAGACGACTCAAAAGACTCAAACCACAGGACTTGACAAGAGACATTAATAAATAGACCCGCGATGGTGCCCTAGCTGGGATTAGCCATCAGGCTAATAATTCAGTGACATTCCCTTCCTCCCCTCCTCGACTATTTTCCTACCACAGTTCCAATGACTCACTCTCCTTAACCTGCCCTATAATTTCCTTTTACCTCCCCCCCTCGCCCTTTTATTACTCTTTATTGTAAACCATGTATTATTGCCTTCGGGCAGATGTACAAAATAAATGGATGCTAAATAAAAAAAAAAAAAAAAAAAAAAAATTGTATAAAACTGCTATATATAGAATTTCAGCTTGATTGAATTGCTGAAAGTACCGGAATTAATTTTTTAACACTACAAATCACGCGCCATCACGTGACGTGGTGCCATCAACAAAGAGCCAAACATGCGCTGATTTAATAAATATTATTTATTAATTTTAATTTATAATTTATGATTAATTAAATTTAATTTAAATATAATATATTATGTTATTTAATCCAATTCAAATTGCGAGATAGTGGAGACACTCCAGCTTATTTTATGTACTAGTAAATAAATCACTAAATATATTATTAGCAAAGTTGTCAATAATTTAATGACAAATAAAATAAATATATCCTATAAATATTATTATAAATATTAATTTAAAGCTAAAAACAAGTAAAAAAAAAGATAATGAAATTCAAAAGAGAAAGAAGAAGCTCTTTAAGATGAAAAATAAAAAATAAAAAATAAAAAATCGGGTTAAGTTTGCCGCTGTGCCGGAGATCGAAATATTATAAAGAGAAAGGGAAGAGAGAGAAAGAGAGAGAGAGAGTGACGCGGGTAAAGATTCAATTCCACCTTTTTTCACCCCCTACTTCATAAGAGAGAGAAAGGTACAGAAGTTAAGAATCCCCTCCTTCCTATCTCTCTCTTAGAAGACCTGCTTATCTTCAGATCCAACCAACACAGCCACTCATAAGATGAAGTAAAAAAAGTCTAAGTGGTAGTAGACCAAGTATTCAATTTTTAAAGAAACATTTTGACATTTCCTTACAAATTTGATTGCAATTTCATATGGATATGAAATTCGAGACACCATCCACATTAAAACATATAATAAATTAAAATTAAAATAGTATTAATATATAAAAATGATTTTCTATTAATATCAAATGGATATTATCAGAAAATAAATTAAGAACAATAATCAATTTTGTTTAAAAAAAAATTCTCTTTCTTATAAAACATTTTTTCATTTTATTAAATTTTGCTTTTATATTCTCTTAAAAATAATTAGGACATACGAGGTTTGTTAAAAAAAATATGAATTTTGAATTATTTCGAAAAGTATTTATTTACTCACCAATATCCATTTTGTCCCCCCTTCAAAGTAATTCCCCTCAGATATTATCTCATGAATTGTGACAAAATACTATCCTTTCATTGGTCTCTTCAGTTTTGTAAATAGGAAAAAGTCGCAGGGAGACAAATCTGGTAAATACGGTGGTTGAGGCATGATTATGGTGTAGTTTTTGGCCAAACAAACAAGCATGCTGGAGCATTATCGTGATGTAGAATCCATGATTTGTTTTTCTACAATATTTATTGTTTCAGCCGTATTGTTTCACGCAAACGTTGCATAACTTCCTTGTAGTATTCCTTATTAAGAGTACGACGTGTTAGCAATACCTCGTGATGCACCAGGCAATTGTAATCTTAGAAAACAGTGATCAAAACCTTCACATTTGACCGAACTTGGCGTTTTTTTTAAAGCGCTTGTACCACTTATAAGCATTTTTTTGAGACAAAGTAAACTCATCAAATGCCACAGTCCAAATTTTAAGGTTGGACCACTTTATTCGATTTTTAATGCAAAATTTCAATATAGATTCTTTGATCCATTTTTTAGAGTAAAAAATCAATCACACAAAAACGTAACTAACTTTTTCACTTGTCATAAACAAACTACTAATCCAAAATGGCTGATAATGTCAACATATGAGAAACATATGTGTACCAACATAACAAAAAAAAAATAATTGGATAATTTAATGTTTACAGCCAGCGAAAATTCTTTTCTTTTGAACAGACCTCTTATTGGAAAATCAATTCAATTTTTATTTAATTATTATTATTTTTTTAATTTATTATATTTTACTTAAATTTTAATTAATAAAATAATATATTATATTAGTAAATATTTTCATTTAATTTTAGGTGACAATTAAATTGTTTGTAATCAGAGAAAGGAAATAATATAATGTCTTTTGTGTTTGTGTGTTTGTGTGTATATGTGTGGGCGTGTATGCAATGAACTAGAAAATAACTGAGGACAACAAACGGAGATATCTAAATCTGTCATTGGATTGTCATTTCATATCTACCAATCAATGTTTGTCATTCTATTTGTTTTTTCTTTGTATATATATATATATATTCCGAGTACATACAACACATACATAGGTTCTAAATATATATATATATATATATATATATGAATCAATGGATAAATGTATACATAACAATTGATGTATTTTAAATTCGTTCAAATATGATTTTTGTTCATTTTCATTCAAAATTATATTAAAAACAAATATTAATAAATTGATCTTTAAATATATTGATAAACTACTCAATCAAAGTTTTTTTTTATGAAATAAATAGAAGTGGTGGTTTTAAGAAGAATCGATCGGTATTTTTCTACGTTTTATTTTTGAGAACACTACTAGCATAATTTTAAATAAATATTGATATTGAAACGTAATTGACTGGTAATGTATACTAGAGACGGGGGCTCCGCCCCCTCTACTCCCGAGTGGTACATAGTATTTGGTTGAAAGTAGTAAAAGGTTTTCATCCATTTTGTTTCAATCAGTATATTACATAAAACATTCATTTCTTTTTGTGTTCTTATTTAAAATATATTTTAATTTAATCAGTAATCAGTATGAGAGCCCCCACACGCAAAGAAATTAAAACGCAAAAGATTGAAAAATAATATTTGTGATCAAAACAATTTTTAATAGTGATAAAAAGGCCTAAAAATGATCAAAATAAGTCAAGTAAAAATGATTAATTTAATGTAACTTATATTATGACTTATCCTAAAATGGGGATATATATTAAACAACAATTCATTAATTTTAATTCAATTAATATTATAAATAAGTTAATTTAATTTGGATGGGAGAGAATGAATGATAATTAAACATTTTAACGTGTATCACAGGTTGCCTACCTTAAAAAATAAATGTTAACGTTTGTAAAAAAAAATAAATTATTTTTTCACTTTTCTCAAAAAGTATTTATTGTTTTCCAATGAATTTCACGCTATTAATAGATTAGCCCGAGGGCTATCAAATTGCATTGGAATGCCCCAAATCGCATAAGTCGTTTAGGAGGAGTATGTGATAGAACTGTCTTTTAAATATATAGATACTAACTAAACACAGGATATAAGAATACTTCTTAGAATATTCAGGATAATTCTAAGCGTATGAATAGAAGCACTATAATAATCTCAAAGAAACAAGTAAAATCCATAAAACAAGATAGGAGAATTCTCTTCTAGATCATAAAACTTGAACATAGGTAAGAAATCTTAAATTCTAAGCAATGTACAGAATCATTTGTACTTATATTGAATAAAATAAATTTAACTCTATTATTTAATGTTTTAATTTAAAATTAAACAATAATAAAAATAAAACCAACATTTATTTATTCAAAAATAAAGAGATTTCATCTGGTTTATTTAGATAAAATAATATCCTTTATTTTCTTTTAAGTAGTATATATAAAGTTAAAGTATAAGTTAAAGTATAAATACAAGTGAATGAATACACAAACTAGTTGATGTATACTTTCACTTGTTGTTTTAATGAAAGGATACATTATTTCAAATGATACATACTTTATGCATTCATTAACTAGTGAGTATATACACCCATAGATTGGCACTACTGATAGTATTATTTGAATGATTCTAACCTCAAAATTTTTAAAGATTTATTGGATAAATGATTATTTCTTCAATAAAAATATCATGAAAATAATTTTTTACTTAAATATATATATTATTTTAGAAAGCTATGAAATAACTAGGCTAACATTCTCAATTTTCTTTTAAAATTATTATTTCTCTGGTCACTTGAATTAATTAGCCTTGATGTGATTCTCACTGACCATATAGTAAATGTCAATCAAATATTATTATTATTATTATTAGAACCTGGTTCACCGAGCCGCCGCTAGGTCATTTAAAAAAATTAATCCTTATTATCGAGTTTGGCTGATAATATTAATACCAGGTTCACCCAGTCGCCGTTGAAATAATTTAAAAGAACATAAATTAAAAAAAATAGTCATAAAACATACATCCCTTAAACTTACGTATTAATGCACTAAAAGACAAAAAAAAATTGCCTGTGGACATAACATACTATATATTTCGTAATTAGATTTTATTTATATTTATAATATTTTGTATTTAAGGAAGCGCTGTGTGTCGTAGTTGCTGACGTCATTTTAAATTAAGGAAAAAACTAATAAAGATGATTTTTCCCGAGGCTGAAACTAATACAGATCGATTTTTCTTTATAAAGATTATCTATGTTGTGAATTTCAAAAAAATCCTTCGATTGGTTTAATATTTCAAAAATACAAATATTATACATATATATACAATTTTTGCTAGTATAATTGGAAATGCAAATCTTTGGACGTTGAAGTATAATGTGGCTGTTGACAGAATTAAGAAAATAAAGATTCTTCAATTAAATTTTCAACTTCAACGGCCGAAGATTATGTATTATGTATACTTTCTCTGATTTTTTAGCTAAAGCATACTTTAACTAGTGAGTGTCTTCACTCACTACAATTTATTTATTACTTTAACTGTAACATATACATAGATTTATAAAATAATAAGCATTATAATAAAGGGCTGATGAATAAATAGTAATAATAAAGAATTTTCTTACTAGAAATGTTCACTGTGGCACTATTGAATTTGTAAGTTCTTGATTGAACCAACGACATTTCTGCAAACAACCGTCTATCTCGGAAATATGGACACGATTTAATGTCTCCTGAGTCCAGTAATATCATTGAACTTAAAGAGATTTTATATTTAAGTTTAATACTCAACTGAGATGTGACAGAAACTTTTTGATTAAAATTGCTCAACTAGTATTACATATATAGTTGACATGAAACTAACAAATTTCATCGTTGATATCTGAAATCAACTTTTAACTAAAATTCTCATCAAAATTCATTTCTTTCCTATTGACTGGATTCAATCATTGAATTTTAAACCTTTCCATTTATCTATCTATCTATCTATCTATATATTAATATATTTATATTACAGAGAAAATAAAATGAAACAATTCATATAATAAAATAACAGGATAATTATTCTATCTCATCTCTCTTTTGTTAGTTATACGTATGTAATATAAAAGGTTTAAAACCTATTAAATACAGTTCGTTAATTTTAAACGCATACAACTTTTAGAAATTATTATTTTATTTTAAATATATTTCATTTAATTTTTTTTTTTTTTTTTTATTTCAATAAAATATTAATACATGTATATTAAAATAAATTGCCAAAGAGAAAAAAAAAATATAAAAATATTTTAATCAAAGAATATTATATTATTTAACGAGAATATATATATAAATTTATTAATGTTCAATCAATCTTTTATTTATTAATAATTCATATATTTCCAATTAATTGATGAAATCTTTTTTTACATACATTATATAAATAAATAATTATTTATTTATCTTTTATTGATTACATTTTATTTTATGATTTTTTGTATTTTAAGAGAAGTATAATTTACGCAAATTGTGTATATATATATATATATATATATATATAGCACAGTGACGGAAAAAAGTTAACGTCAGGGTGGCGCTGTTGTCGGGGAAGCAACCGGTTGAGAAGACACATTGTCATTGCCCGATAACAGCGCCAATCGGACGACTTTTTTTTCGTCACTATATATTAAAAAATTCATGTCGGACATCTATTTTCAAAAACAATTGGTTGAAGAATTGGTAGTAATTCAGTCTAATCGATGTATCATGGATTTGGATAAAACTTTACCAGTGGATTCCTTTTTTTGATTTCAAACCAACTTTCCTCAAGCAGTATGTGGCGGTCGTTTCTTGTTTACGAGATAAAAATTATTAAAGTTTGCATATAAAGTTATGAATGAGCAGCCATTTTAATATGTTTCATTGACTAATTCACTAATTATTAACTTATTTATTATTTTTCGGTTTTTATAAGTTCGGTTTGGATATAGGAAAATTATTTGATTAATTATTTTTTAATTTTTTTATTATTATCTTAGTGGAGTCTTCTGTAGGTCAAATAATAAAACATGGTAGCTTAATAATTTTTATCTCGTAAAATAGAAGCGACCGCCACATACTGCTTAAGGAAAGTTTGATTGAAATCAAAAAATGAATCCACTGGTAAAGTTTTATCCAAATCCATGATACATCAGTTAGACTGAACAATTACCAAGCCAAATTTACTATTAATAGGATTACATTGTGAAAGATTTTTAATCTTTGTGATCAGTCTATTTTTACGTCCCTCCTCTACTCTATCCCACTGATAATAAAATGTGATTCGTTATATATTTATACGTAGTATACATTTATATTTGTCTTTCATACCCTCCCAGTCTCTCCCAACTCCACTTTATTATTAATTTTGAATTTTTTTTTATCTATACTTATATAAGAATATGTATATTTCATTTCTTCTTTTGATTTGATTTATTTATTTATTTTTGTTTATTTTTTACCTCACAAAGAGATTTCAAATAAGATTGACATATATATAAATATATATATATATATATAGAAATGGAACAAAAGATTTATTTTAATATTAAATCTCACACTTAGCAGTACCATAACCACTCTAGTCTACTCCTCCCCCTTTATCTCTCTTTCTCTCTCTATCTATATCCCTTTTTTCCTCAACCCTATACAAAAACAAAAAAATCCTTCTCCTGTGAAACAATCTTTTTTGAATTAAATATAAACATTTTTTTGTTCTATATATACCTATATATATCGTAAATAAAGTAAAAGCATTTTTCCGACATAAATCTAACAAAGATATATTGTATAATATAATATGTTCAGAGAAATTTCATTTCATTCTATTACAAATATATATAAAAAAAAAGAAGAAAAAAATTATTTATATATTTAATTCTATCTAGGGATTGGTTCATATGCCATCTAACCCTTGGAAATATTCTACAAAACAATTTATTAAGAATAAAAGAGATAGATCGACAAATGTAGAAGAATGTATAAGCTAGATTAGCGTTTGAAAAGGAAAAAAATTTAAATAAACTAATAATAATAATAATTTGGAAAAAAATTAAGAATAATTACCTATATCTTTATGGTATGGTGATGGATTATAATCTTAAAATTTTTTTTGAAACCAGCAATTAACTTCAACTTTACCCACCTCCATCCAACTTTTAATCTCTTCTAATTCCCTCATTCATTTTTGTTTTATATTGCCAACCTCTTCACTTTCATGATGTACGATTTTACATCATTTAATTTTGAAAATATTAAAAATAGTGGAATTTATAAATATACGAGGGTGGGGTGAAAAGTTTCCGGCCTGCCCAAGAAAAAAAATTTAAAAATTTAAATTTTTTGTTTTGCTTTATTTTTCAACATTCAAGATTGCTGAGACCTGTAAGATGTCAGCTGAACATGTGCGAAATATTTTGCAAAACCATTTGAATATGGAAAGCTGTGTGCAACGTGGGTGCCGCGTTTGCTAACGTTAGTCCAAAAACAGCTTCGAAAAACCATTTCTATCCACAATTTGGCGCTGTAGGCGTAATCCAAAGGAATTTTTGCGTCGATTCATAACTGTTGATGAGACTTAAATTAAATTAAATGTAATTAATTAATTAATTTAATTAATTAACTAAATTAAAACACCGTTATGAGAAATGTATCAGTGTTGATGGAGATTATGTTGAAAAATATAGCATAAAAAAAATTTAAAAGCATCGTTTTTCTTGGTCAGGCCGAAAACTTTTCACCCCACCCCCGTATATTATTAATAATTAAAATTTAATTTAAATATATTTCTTCTATAGTTGACAAATCTCAATCTCAAATTCATTTACTTAATATATATAATATAATATATATATATATATAATTGATTTTATGAAAATTTTCGTTTATGTAATATTTTTATTATATTCCTCAAGATTAAATTTAAACTTATTAGGTATATAAATAAATGATGTCTACTTCAAATATTACCCTAATATGAGATTATAAAATATTAAATAATGAAATGAAAATATCATAAAAATAATTCCTAAATCTAGATTATGTACTTGTTTAGTTAGGAAGTTAGAAAGTTTATTTTTAATTTTAGTTTTTATATATTTACATAAAACCAAATCATTAATTATTGCTTACATTATCTACATTTTATTATCAAAAAAATGATAGAAAAGTTTTATAGATACAACAGATTTAAAAGCGATAAATAAAAATTATTTTGACTTTCATTTATTTTGAATTTAAATAAGATTTGAGCTCGCCTTAGGCTACTTTCTATTCCCTGTATCTGTATCTGTATTGTAGAAATATTCTTTATGTGTTCTTAATGACATTTCTTTGATACCAAAATCGGCATCGTTTGAAAGATATGAATACTCAAAACGTAAAAATTTCCGATCAATTATATCCGTTATTTACAAATGACTGGACAACCATGAACTACCATTTGTTAATTTTAATTTTATCCAGAACATGTATCACTTTAAACAATAAATATCTGGATCACAAAGACACCGCTCAGTCATTAAAAAACATTATTCCTTATTATAGGGTTTGGCTGATGGTTCACCGCGAGCCGCCTTATTTAAATTTAAAAGAACATAACTTAAAAAAATTAGTCATAAAGCATACACCCCTTGAACATACGTATTAATGCACTGAAAGACAGAAAAGTATGGTCTGTGGATATAACATAATAAATATTTCGTAATTTGATTTTATTTATATTTCTAATATTTTGTATTTAAGGAAGCGCTGCGTAGTTGCTGACGTCATTTAAATTACCTATTTTAAATTAAGAAAAAACTAATAAACGTTCTGAAAAAATTTCAAAATAATTTAAAAGTGCGTATTAATGAACTGGAAAAAAATTTTCTATTTAAATTAAGGAAAAAATAATAAAGATGATATTACTCGAGGCTGAAACCATTTCAGATCGATTTTTCTTTATAAATATTATTTGTGGTGTGAATTTCAAAAAAATCCCTCGACCGGTTTAATATTTCAAAAATACAAATATATATGTATATATATATATATATGCAATTTTTGCTAGTATAATAAGATAAGATGAGATATGACTTTCTAACAGCAAAAATTTACTTCTTGCAGTCTTTTAGAAATACTCCTTACATCCTTCACATCCATATTAACGTTAATGTCTTTGAAATTGTATTTCCTCGTTTAAAATATTCATATTTTGACTATAATAGACAATTGAGATAGATAATTTTACCCTCTGACATAATCAATGATTGTACTATTTCTTTTTCGTTCAATTTTCAAATTTGAAATTTTAAGAAATTAAATACTATTGCAAGTTATAATCTAAAAGTTTACTTTAAATTAAGTATAAATTAAATTAAATTTTATTTTTTTAAGGTCATACACCACTTTAAAAATAAAAAGTCCATATATGTAAATAGATGTATGAAGATAAATTTAATATACATTTTTAAAACAAATTTAAAAAAAATTGAAATATGTACAATGTACATATAATTAATTATGAATATTAAATTATAAATATTCTTAAATAGATATTCGATTCAAACTTTTCCATTCATTTTGAAATTTAATTAATGTTTCATTACAAAATATTTTTTGATAAATATGATAATAAAATAGAATTATAAATTTATTTAAAATGAATAGAACTTGCTATACACAAATGTAAAATAAAATAAATGTAAAATTTAATCATTAGAATTTCAATATTCTCTTTGAAAAAAAAATCTTTTTTTTTTAAGTTGGCATCAATTGATTTACTTTCAAAATCTCTTTTGTCTTATTAATTTAAAAGTAAAATCTTACTTCATAACCAATACATTTCTCATATTTTAAAAATTTATATTAATTTCACTAAATTATTTATGTATACATTAGATAGAATAAATGACTCAAAAAAATTCAAATCAATTCTCATAATAAATTATTAATATGTATTCGTTTTTCAATTTTGGAGATATAAATAGTATAACTTCATGCATTAGATAAAGATTAATTGTATTGATTTAATTTAAACTCATTTTTATAATTTTATATATAACCTACGTATAATTATAACGTTTTTATCAACTTCTCTGTCTGTCTGTCTGTCTGTTCGCTCTTTTGACAAATTTAAATCGATTTTTCATCATCTTTAATTGCAATAGATTTTTGAAAATTTTTATAGATATATCCCTAGGAGGTATGGAAGAAATATAATTGAATTATAATTAATTAATTGTAATTAATTAGCGATTAATTACTTTTAGTAACTAACTCGTTTTGTATTGCCCCGATTAATTTTTTTTAACGGATTCTGAAGCATAAATATTGTTTTCATTTTGAACATATTTAATAATATTTTATTGCATTAAAATTAATAATGACTTATTAATCAGCACTAGAGTCGATGAAGTAGGGGTAGTATTCCCCTTCAAATGGCATAGAGTAAAGGTCATTTTTTATATATATCCCCGAGTGAAAAAACAAAACAAAAGAATGACATTTTTTTGAGTACAAACAATATCATAGGTATATACATTTATGAAATCTCATATTAATAAAAATTATTTATTTATAAATATAATATAATAATTATTATTCAATAATAATATTTACTTAATATAAATGCATAAAATCAATTTTAGAAGATTAATATATTTTTTTGTTTTATTCAATTTGTAAATTTTCGTATAACTTCATCTTTTCTATTTCTCTTGTTATATTAAATAAATTTATCAAATTAAAAATAACACAATAATATAAATGTAAAAAACTTTTATAAAATAAAGTTTTTCCAATGGACTAAAAAGAATAAAATAATTTTTCTATAAGCCTGACAGTTTATGGATGAATTGCTTCATATTCAACGAATAACGTTGACCGCATTCAGTTTTATTTATTTATATTAAACATCAAGGCCAATTTTTATAATAATACAAATTTTACTAAACACCTAAACTGACAAAAATTTTATTATGCAATAAAATTGGTAGATTAAGAGCTAAGAAATTAATTTTTTATTATTTGCACTGTAATATACTTATATCAAAGTATGTAACACATTTTAAAAGAATTATTATTTTATTTACATATTATCAATCAAATCCAAAATGTTTTTTTATTTTAGAAGATATAGTGTTAATTGTTAATGATGTGTTTTAGTGTGGTATGTACATATGTATACTATATATGAATTATAGCTCTATAAAGGAAGTTAATTGCATAGACAACAAATGAAATCTAAAACCACCCAACGTTTTTCGTTGAATATGAAGCAATTCATTCATAAACTGTCAGGCTTATAGAAAAATTATTTTATTCTTTTTAATCCATGAGAAAACGTTATTTGATAATTTTTTTTTACATTTATATTATTTTTTATTAATTAGTGAAAGAATTCAATTAAATTTTATTATTTAATTTAAAAAATACATATACAAATAATAATTTGAATTTGAAAATAATTTTTTTTTTATTTATTTTTATTTCTTTTCTAATTTTCAAACGTTTCAATTTTTAGGTTTCTTTACTAAATTTCAATTTATTTAAATGAACACAAATAAGACGAAATATATATATTTATATATATTATTAAATATTTAATTAAAAAACGGAATAAAAAATGGGCATTGCCCGGTTTTAGCATTATCTGGTATGAATTTTCATTTGAAAACATAAAAGCTATTATTTTATAAGGATGCATTGTGTGACTGTAATTCACAGCCTGGATTAAAAAAAGCGGTTTTGGAATCAATAGGAAGGACATTATCAACTTAACCCTTTTACACTCTCACTACCGCTTTCCTTCTTTTTTCTGTCCCCTTCCCCCTCCTTTGCTCTCTCTCACTCTCTCACTCCCATTTCGAAGTTTTAGAGATTGTGGTTTCTCTACCACCGGCGGAAAGTGTGCAAGTAAATAGGAAAAATTGGCAACCTTCCATCGACCACCAAATCACCCACCCTCCCACCATATCACATTGCACTGTTATCCAGCCCCTTACTCCCTTCATCCACTCACTCCTTTCTACCCCCCTTCTATTCATCCCCACTACCGATTAATCTGTGCAGGGAGTATTTTTTATTTTTTTTTTACTCCATTACTAGCACACTTGTATTTCTTACAACAACAACAACAACAACAAAGTTTGTAATTTATTTACTTCAACTTTCACTTTCACTTAAACTTGAAAATGAATCTCATCAAAAGAAAACTTAATTATACCACTTAATAAAAATTTGATTTCATTCATTTATAAATCTTGACTTCAATAATTTATTTTAATTTTTAAATTAATTTTTATTTTTCTTATTTGTAGGTTATCATCATATTAAATTGATTTAATTTCATAAATTCATTAATTTCAAAAATATCCAATTAATATAAATATAAGTATATTTTCATATTAAATTCTTATATTTAATTTGTTATACCCTGTAATGTGACACATTGTGGTTGCATGGATGAGAAATCTTATACATATGCATCGTCTCCTGTTACTACGTTGGTTGCGAATGCTCGAGTATATTGCTTAGAGCATTTTCCGTCTGGTGAATTCGGATTTAGTGTACCGCATGGTCCATGTATCATGTTTTTGATAAGAACTGCAAATCCCAATTGTCGTCGGTCCATGGAATCTCAGCGCATATCACATTGTCGATTTCGTCTGTAGTTATTTTATCGTAGAGCCAAATTAGTATATGCGCATGTGATAATCCTCTCTTTTGCCATTATACTGAAGTACATCCAGCATCACACAAACACTTCACAAATTGGCATGAATTGATTTCTGCACCAAATGACGTCATTTGGAAGCAAGAGTTATATTTCTTGATGTTCGATAGGAAATTCAACACTAGATCCAGCAAGTAGAGTTTTCAATGGTTCTGGTGGTGCATTAACACAATCCTTTCCTTTCATTATTAAACTTTAGAGCCTGGCAGTAGGTACAAACAGGACTCATCTGACCAATCACACTGACTCATCTGACCAATCATCACTGGCTTGAAAGCATGTTTATTTGGGTTCGTGTTTCAGCAATTCTCACACTGTCACGTTCATTCCATTGAGAACGAATCAAATCTGTTGCTGCAGAAAGCTAGTAACTTGCTCACAATCGGATATTCTCAACCTGGCTGCTCGTCTTTCTGCTGGTTCCACGTTCTGGATGGTGCTTAGTCTATACTTCTCTCCTATGGATGCTCGTTCTTCCTCAGTCATATTCGAAAGCCATCTTCCTGATCTTTCTGTGGAGACTGCGAGTGTTTTTTTAATAAACAATCTAATTGTGAACAGGTATTGTTTCACATACTATTGTGATTGTCGTTAGATAGTATGTCGAGTGTTCCCTTTGCTTCCGAAGCGATAGCTCGGTGTTCCAGGTATTTTAGAATCAAATTAAAAATATATAAAATTTATTTTTATTTTATTTTTCTTGCACACATTGTAAGGATAAATTATCTATATTTGTTTCTATCTTGAAAATTGCTACATATTATTTATGATATTTTAAAAACAATGATAATTAAATAATATCTTATTCAAAATAAATTATTGAATAAATATGATCTAATAATATTAAATACAAATAGAAAAGCATAAATAAATGCCTATTCTTTTAAAATATTTGAAATTTTTTAATTTGTTTTGTCGTTTAATTTTTTGTTAATTCTTATAAATTTTTATTAATTAATATTATTATTTATTATTATTGACGATCCCAAATATCATTAATTTTATCAGATTGATGCAATGATGTAACATTTAATAATTGTAATAAATAATCAAAGAATTATATATCAATATTTTTTATAGGGTCGAGCGATAGCTCGGTGTTCCAGGTACTACGAGTATTATATAATATATAGCAGGGGTGGCCAACACGTCGACCGCAAAGGCTTTAAAAGAAGCCCGCGAAGCCAAAGTTGGAAAAGTTAAATGGTAAAGGACATGATTTTTCCATGGAAGAGGGAAGGCAGAAAAAATCATGAGCTCACGTGAGGGCAGGAACGCCAATCCCTGAAATAGAATTCTTTTCTACTGGGATTATAGAAAAGAATCTACCCGTTACCCAGGATATTATTTTTAAATTTATTAAAAATTAATTTTACATTTCATGAAACTTATTGAAATTTTTTCTTATTGCTTCATATATAAAAACAATAAAATTATTTCCTTCCTTTTCAAGTAATTTTTATGTTATTTTAAGTTATTTATTTTTGAATATAAAATTTGAAAATAGAATAGAATAGCAGGGAAAATGTTAAAATACAAAAAAAGGAATGATTGGGATGGAAAAGTTGGTTAAGTCGATTTATTAAAATGATTCGTATTAATTTATTTGTCGTATAATACGTAGTATAATTAATTTGTATATAATTTCATTTAACGAAGGGGAAATAATATAATTTATTTTGAAAATAAAGTCAAAGGCAGTTGAATCTCATCCATTGGGGGTAAGCAATGCAGCATTGCTATGCTGTCCCCTTCAAGGTCACCGATAAGCAAAGCCAATTGAAATGGCGGCGACATTTATAAATCGTATATAATTAATATATCAGTAAAAAGTTACCAATCTATGATTTATAAAATTAAATTTTTATTTGAATCTAGTCTAAAATTTATTAAACCTCATTTAAATTAATAGGAATATAAATAAATTTACAATAAATTCTTAATTGAGGGATGATTTCGGTGGTGACGCCGATCAACGTCTTCGACTGGAAAAGGAATGGGAACTGATTGCGCTCGAAGCACACCTCGACAGGCAGGCCAGGAGGGAGGGAGGGGGGGCGGGCGGGTGGGAGGTGAGAAGAGCTGGCGGAGGGGGGCAACATGGCGGCAAATGTTTTCAATCTGTCAAAATTCAATAATTAATATTTAATCAACGAAGCAACGTAAAATTATATAATAGTAATGAAAATGAATCTACGTTTCATGATGAATCTATTCGTATAGGTTTTATCTGTTGTTATGAGGCAAGATTTTTGTTGAACTGTAAAAATAAACCGATATTAAAATTAATTAAAAATTTCCATTTAATGATACAAAAAATCAATTTTATTTAAAATCTGGCTAAAATTATGGTCAATGGATTGGTCTTGGTCACAATTTATAAGGTTTAGTCAAAAATGTTAATAAAATGAAAAACTTTGATTTAATTGGTTTTTTCTAATTTTGCAAAGCGTTCTATAAATATGAGTTCCAAGTTTTACACTAATGTGAAGCGTTGGAGAGGTGGGTCCTCTCAGAGGCATATAAGACATGTCTCACTCGTGATTATAAGGGGTTTTGCTAGTCGAAGGGTTGACGTGATCTGGATATATTTGAATAAACCCCCCTTCGGGGGGTTTATTCAAATATATATAGGAGACTCTAAAGAGTCTCCTATAAAAGTGAAGAATTCAAATTTTTTTTCTTTTTAATGATCTATGCTAGGTATTCTCCTTCATCCAAATAAATTTGATTTTTTGAATAATCAGGGGTGGGGGGGGGGAGTGAAAGTAAGGGAATGGATGGAAAGGAGTCAACGGGTAAAGGACATGATTCCTTCAGGTAGAAGAGGGATTTAGAAGAAATCATGAGCTCACGTGAGGGCAGGGACGCCAATCCCTGAAATAGAATTCTTTTCTACTGGATTTATAGAAAAGAATCTACTCGCTACCCGGGATATTTTTTTTAAATTTATTAAAAAATAATTTTAGATCATAATCATCCTATATGTTATTACATATTTTATATACCATATATTTATATTTTTCTTATCCCAATAATTTATATACTTTTTATCCAAGGGCTTCCCTTCTCAACGCACCGTTTAGTCCTAGACTCTAGACTACTCTACTCTACCCAAATTTCGGCTCTACCTCCCCCTCCTCTCATATCCATTCCAAAATGAAGTATTTATTTTAATTGAAGTTATAAATTTAAATGAAAAATAACAGCCCTTCCATTTACAATTTTTTTTTATTAATATTATTATAATAATTAAAACTAACATATCTTTTATAAGAACATATATAAATATATTATTGATTTAACCTTTCTATATTTTAGTATTTGACTATATAATTAATAATATATAATTTTTTCCCATTTTTTAGCATTTTATTACAAACATATTATATATTTTAATTTTTTTATTCGTTGATCAAAAATAATATATATATAAAATATATTTATTTATTACATAATAAATAGATTTTGGAAACTAATAAGCAACGAAAAATATCCAAATATTTGGACAATGGTGACTCGTTTCAATTCCTTCTTTGGCTCCACATATTATGTGAATCCGCATTTTCTTATATGAATGCGATCAAAACAAAACAGCGATCCCAAATAACGGATCTACATTTCATGACTAGGATAGCCTTAGAAGCAGCCCACTCATGATAATTTTTCTTGGGAATGTTAATGCGGTGGTTTCCCGTTGCCTTCCGCATGTATAGAACCAGGAACTAACAGTTAAATTGAATTTTATTAGAAAAATTTGTTCTTAGTTGGAATCGAACACCGACTTCTTGTGTAGATAATTGTTATGCTACACGCTCGGCTAGCTGCCTCCTTAGTCATGCTTAAGAATTGCTTTAAGTTCATATGAGCCAAATTTTGAGAAACTTGCTGCTCTTATGCAATGCCAGGTTTCATCCAAATAAAAATTGTATGCTTAAAATTTGTTTTGTTCGTATTTATTTCTTAACATTGTATTTTTTAAAATTTTAATAAATATTGTTAGAATTCATAAAATAAAAAATATATCGTCGGCTTAGATTGCAAACCTGCTAACTCATATTCAGCATATTTTACACAACTTTCTTAAAACACATAAATTTTTTGCTTATCACGTGATTTCAATTAAATAGGTGCATAATAACGGTGTTTCATAACCAATGTAAGGTGTTTTTCTCTTTCTAATAGTGTGAAAATGTAATTTTTGACCAAAAGTGGAGGTTTGCAATTTAAATCGGCGATATAATGACTTCTTTAATTATCTTCTAAAATTTTAAAATTATTTGCCCATATCCATAGTCGACCGCAGACTATATTTTATTGAAAAAGTTGCCCCTAAAAGCTAAAAGTTTGGCCACACCTGATATATAGCATAGGCTAAGCGGCTAAGCCAATTATATTCAGTACAAAAAGAGATAGACATACTAAAGCTGTATTTGTATTTTACAGGACACTTTAATGATATGTAAAAATATTTAAATTTTAAGCAAACTAAATCTTTTTGAATATACCTATATAAATAATTTATTTATTTATATTAGATTGATAATAAATTTATTAATTAATTTGTGTGACAATTACATTTAAAATTAATTTATATATATATATATAATAATTAATTTTCAAAATGTATTATTGAATAATTAACAACGTCATTGTTTATATATAAATATGGAGGGGATGGGGATGTTATTTAACATGTCACTTGAAATGCATTAGACGTAAATGTCCAATAGAGTATTTAAATGATACATATGCAATCAATCTTGATTGCTCATTAAAATATCGACAGAACTACCACCCATTTACCTTTAAACCCAAACCAAAACGACATTAAACAAATCAGAACTAATTTTAATAGAAATAATTGTGATTAAAAATGAATTTCGAGAGGAATAATTCTATTTACAGTATTTAAGTTCATTTCTATTCAAATAAAAAAATTCATACTTACATTCAATTAAATTTCTAAAAGTAATTACATTATTTATGAATTCATAAGATAAAATGTAGTATAGTAGGCGTGTTAATTTTTTTTATATTTTAGACGCTTTGCTCCAAAAAAGTAATATTTTATTTATTTATTTTTTTCCCTCTACTTTTCGTTCTATCACAGGCGCCTAGTGCTCGGTTTCGCTTTGAAACGAAATCATGTTGACTGCGCAAATGGAGAGCTAAAGAGCGTTTTTAAAATTTACCTCACGAAGACTATATTCTTAAAAAAAAAGTGTTGGTGTTCGTTTCAGAAAGGAGGGTGTTTTTTTTTTTTTTTTTGATAGTGAGCTCGTAAAAAATATAGTAAATTTACTCGTATGTGTGTATGTGTGAGTAAAAGTTAAGATGATTGGATCATTATTAAAAGATTCCCTGTGGAGGGATCGTAACTAAAAGACATCGGAATAGAGCTTGAGAGGGGGGAGGGGGATTGAAGAGAAAGAGAGAAAGAGAGAAATAAAGAGGAAGAGTTGTATATTTACAGAAAAACCTGAGTATCACCATCAAACTGATGCTATTAACGAAGTTTTTATTTGTATTTTAACATCCACATCACTTATCTTATTTTTCTATACTTATATATATATATATATATATATATATATATATATATATATATAAATATATAAATAAGGTTTGTTCAAAAGAAAAAAATGAATTTGGAATTATTTCGTAAAGTATTTATTCATTTATCAATATCCATTTTATCTCCTTGAAAGTAATTCTCCACTTATGCAAGCGCTTCTTCCAATCGTCGAATCACTTCTGAAATGCGCTTTTCGGTATGGCCATCAGTTCGTTCTTCGATTCCGACTTTATCTCATCAATTATGAGAAAACGCTTCCTTTGATTGGTCTCTTCAGTTTTGGGAATTGGAAAAAGTCGCAGGGAGCCAAATCTGGTGAATACGGTGGTTGAGGCATGATTACTGTGTTGTTTTTGTCCAAATAATCACGAACAAGCAATGATGTGTGAGCTGGTGCATTATTGTGATGCAGGATCCACGATTTGTTTTTCCACAATTCTGATTGTTTGAGCCGTATTGCTTCACGCAATCGTTGTATAACTTCCTTGAAGTATTTCTTATATTTTTTTTAAGTTAAAAATCGAAGAACACACAAAAACGTGGACAATTGGTTCCGTAAAGCAAGAGAGATAGATCGACTCATAAAACATGCCTCTTTCAAAGTTTAAAAAATCCTCTGATGCGATTATTATAATATATATCTAACTTAACAGTAATCAAGTAGCCGGCAAAATGTTTAGGTTACCAATAAAATAATATTGTTCTATTATACTTGGCTGACTACACAGCTACGGATTGCTCAACCCTGTACTAAAGTGTAAATACGAGGGAGGTAGTATAAATATTATATTTTTTCAACTTACAACAGCCATTTTGAAGATATACAACAGATTAACTTTAAGATTTTCATCGGCACTTTGAACAATTTTTCTATATAATAATAAGTGAGGGATATTGTTAGTTTATAAGGCAGTGATTCTCAACCTTTTTTTACCGCGGCACACTTTTAACGGTTTAAAAATTTGGCGTCACACAAAGATAAAGATAAGTGTAAAAGTTTATCATATTGAAAAAAGTGGTCCCAAAAACGGTTTACCTTTTTTTAGAACCAAATTGAACAAATTTAGAAATAAAAAGTCGGAAATGTTCAAGAGCCTCATAATCTCGCGGCACAATGGTTTCGAATCACTGATATAAGGTGTAAAGAAATTGGAGAGAGAGCAGCCCTCGCTTGCATTTATTGGATACCATTTTGTAAAACATGTTCTATTTCCAACACGGAAAAAGTGAAATTAAGTGACAAAAACTTTTTCGGTGGCCTATTTAAAGAACTTTACCAATTTTCCCCAAATGTCTTCGGCCTTATACTATCAAATACTTTAACTATATTCTGCAACACCATACCAATACTTTTCAGGATTTGAGTTCGGTGTGAGATAAATTAAAATTTAATATTTAATATCTGTGAGAGATTTAATTATGTAAACATGAATATCAATTTATCAATTATATTAGTAGATTCCACAAAGTGATTATAATAAAATTATTATTTATAATATGAAATTTTGTTTTAAATACAAAAAACTTTAATTAAATTCTCCATATGCTAATCTGTTTTTATGAAAGTTGGCCTGAAATATGCATATTCGAATGATATATTTAATGATTTGGATAATAGCAAAAATAGAAGACTTAATACCAATTAGATTAATCTGTAAATTAATTACTTTCATCTAATAATAATATTATTAACACAAAAACAAATACCCTTATGATAGAATATAAAAGATAAATTTCTATTTGAAATTTTATATTAAGTACTATGAAATAAAAAATAGTGGCTTTTTGTGTTAAAACCCTTTAGTTTAGAGATTGACATAAACCTATTCTTCCTCCTTCCCTCCACTTCATTCTCTTCTATCTTCATTACCTTTCATTCTTCAATAACAAAATTCTAATTCCACTTGTGAATTCGAACAGGAAATACATTTCCATATGAATAGGTATATACCTACCATGCAAAGTGTCTGATTAATAGCAAAAGCAATTCATGACAAAAACAAAATGATGGCTCTTTTAGATTATCAACATGAATAGAGATGGAGTGGGTAGTATGAAGGGTTAGAGAGAGAGGGGGTTAGAAGGGCAGGGAAAAGAACAGGGGTCGGAGAGTAATAAAATATATAAGTATTCATATTCTACAAAATATAAATAAATAAAATTATAACATTTATTTATGAAATAGAATATAAAAAAAATTAAATTAATTTTTTTTTTACTTATCATTAAATTTAATTAACAAAGGGTTGCAAAGTAAATAAATAAAAATGAATTTTAATAATTTACAGTTATTGTTTCTATTTTAATTAATATTTTTTTTTTTATTATATTTGGGAGAATTTTATTATTACATTTTTTACTTGAAAAAATTAGAATTATTTGGATTCATAATTTCAATAACAATTTATACCTTATCTTATTATATTAGCAAAAATAGTATATGTATATATATTTATATATTTATATATTTTTGAGATATTAAACCGCTCTAAGGATTCTTTTGAAATTCACACCATAGAGAACATTTATAAAGAAAAATCGATCTATTTTGGTTTCAGCCTCAGGAAAAATCAACTTTATTATTATTTTCATAATTTAAAATAAAAAAATTTAAATGACGTCACAAATTACTTCATCGACATTGATATTTGACTCTCGTCATTCTTGTTTAATTGATATTGTTTTAATATTTTTTATATTTAAAATATATTTATAAAATATATTTGAAATAAAATGAAATATATTTATTTTAATAATATTATTTTAATAATATTAGAATAAAAGTACGAAATAGAAATAAATAAATTTGAATATATTTTCCTTCTTGTAATAAAAATCATGTTATTTTAATTAATTTGTAAAATTTTAGGAAACAAATTTTTTTGATGGATCATTTTTAGAAAACCCATTTAACAATTGTAGTAAATAATTAACCAAATTGTAAAATGTTTAAAGTTTATAATAATAAATTGTATAAATTTGTTAAAGGGACGAGTGATAGCTCGGTGTTCAAGGTACTTTATTTTTTAAATTTAAGTTTTTAAAGAAATGCACTTAAAAAGTGGAGAATTCGACTTTTCCCGTTTTCTCTTGATATATAAAGTTAAAAAAAAAATATGTTTCATTTGATCGGAAAACTATTATATTAGTTTGTTAGTTTACTACTTTGAAATATCACCATATCACATTAAATATGAAAGGTGGTATATTTTCAACTGAATTTTTAAAAGGTTTTTTTTCATCCCCTGAACAATCTATAAAAATGGAATTGCCTCCTTTTTGTACATTTATCTATATTCAATGGTAAATTTAAATAATATTTTGTGGTAAGTTCATTTTTGTTTTATTTTAATTTCAGAAATGTTAGCATACATCAGTGATTCTCAACCTTTTTTTTTTACCGCGGCACTCTTTTAACGGTTTAAAAATTTGGCGTCTCACAAAGATAAAGATCAGTGTAAAAGTTTACCATATTGAAAAAAGTGGTCCCAAAAACGGTTTACTTTTTTTTTTTTATTTTTTTTTTTAGAAGAATATTTGGAAAAATTTAGAAAAAAAAGTTGGAAATGTTTAAGAACCTAGTCCCAAAAAAAGGGACACACTTTTGAAAATCTAAACTAAAGTGCCGAGGCACAGTGGTTGAGAATCACTGATACAGGTCCTAGAATAAACAAAAAAAAATTTTTTAAATAAACATATATATTTCTAAATCTATTTAAAACTTAAAACTTTAATCCGTCCATTATGATAGCATTTTGATATTAAACAAAAACAAAAAAAAAAATAAAACAAAAAAACAAAAGAGATATATTTTTTCTATCTCCATGCTGCTGTTTATTTATTTTATTTTATATATAGGTATATACTTGTATATATTAATAAATGACAAAGTAAATATAGATTTTTAACCGATTTCATTGTTATTTGAACAAAGAATGAGAGAGTGTATGTATTACAGAAATATTACTTAATAATATTTGAATTACATTTGAACAATCCCACATAATGTTTATATAGATGAGATTTTATTTTATTTTATTTTTTTATTATTTATTTCAAGAAACATAAATAATTTATTTATTTGTTTTTGAAGATATTAGTAATATTTATTTATTTTTATATTTCTATCACTTAAAAAAATAAATCTAATCTATTTATTATTTTAAGGTTTTTTTTTTTAGTTTTTCCAATTATCTTATTCATAATAAATAACAGTACCTGGTTTACAGAGTCGCCGTATTTAAATTTAAAAGAACATAAATTAAAAAAATTAGTTATAAAGCATACACCTCTTAAACATACGTATTAATGCACTGAAAGACAGAAAACTATGACCTGTGGATATAACATAATATATATTTCATAATTTGATTTTATTTATATTTATAATATTTTGTATTTAAGGAAGTGCTCGGTTTGGCGTAGTTGCTGACGTCATTTAATTTGCCTATTTTAAATTAAGGAAAAGCTAATAATGTCGATTTTTCTTGAGGCTGAAACCAATACAGATCAGTTTTTCTTTATAAAAATTATATTATATATGGTGTGACTTTCAAAAAAATCCTTAGGTTTAATATTTCAAAAATACAAATATATATATAAATTATATATATACAATTTTTGCTAGTATAAGATGAGATTTGAGATTGAAAATATTAGATTAAAACAATTCATTTTTCAAGAACCGCTTCCAAACATCTATGCAGTTCTCCCTTTGGAAGGGAAATGATTTTCAATTAAAAATAGAATAGATAGACTAAAATTCTATGACTATGAATATTTTGGATTCTATAATAATGAACTTTGTAAAGAGGAGGCAAACTTTCTCTAATTATATGTAACCCGAAATTAGTTTTTGTATTTAATGTTGCCATGTTATTAATTTAGAACTTGATTATTTTTATATATATATATTTATTTATATTAACATCACAATAAAACCAAATAATTTTTCAAATCCCTCTCTTCATCTTTTCTAAATTTTGGTATTTACAAATCAATTATTAAAACTTATTTAGATTTTGAATAGGAGAAGATTGCTATCGATGGGCTTCTTAAAGGAAATTTGTAATATAATCAATATAAGATGAGATTTGAGATTGAAAATATTAGATTAAAACAATTCATTTTTCAAGAACCGCTTCCAAACATCTATGCAGTTCTCCCTTTGGAAGGGAAATGATTTTCAATATATATTTTATATACTTGTAAATACATTAGGAACATTATATTTTATTTTTCATTATAATAGACTCAGAAGTAATATGTAAAAATAAAGGGGTTGGACAAAAATATGGAAACACCTTTAAAAAAACATGTTACTTTGCTTAAGCACGGCCAGCAATTCCCTGTTTATGAAGCTCTCTTCTAATTGTTTTGGTACTCACAGGGTTCGGTAACACAACATTCATTTCAGCAGTAACTCTTGCAGCTGTGGTCTTCTTATTTTTCGTCACAATTGCCCTTAATGATCGTCTGTCACGATCACTCAGGACACACTTTCGTCCGTGAAGTGATTTAGTAGATGATGATATTCCGCTTTTCAAATATGCGGAATAAATCTTCGATACAGTACCACTTGATACACTAAACACCTCGGCTACCTTCCTTACGGAAGCACCTACCATAGGTGCGTGCTAAACCGATTTGCCCACGTTCGAAGTCTGTTAACTCTGACATAATGCAATGACAACCTCACATAACAGTACTCCGACAACAACTGTACTGTTTAGCACATTTACGAAGTTGTATAGGTGGCGTCAGTATTCAAAAACGCCAGCGGCACCTACATATTTCATTAAAATCATTCTTTCTTTTCAAACATGCATTTCACAAGGTGTTTCCATATTTTTGTCCAACCCCTGTAGAATGTTAATGAGATATTTGAAAAATAAAAAACTTAAGTTTGATTGATTTATATTTATTCGGTTATTATTAATCAGCTGTTACTTTTTAATTTGTTTGCTACGAAACTGGGTAGTTGTGAAAAGGCGTGCATATACAATGTCTAATTTAGGGCAACTAGCACGGAATCGCATAACAAGAGGTAGTCTCAGTTTCCAGAGACGATGCATTTATAAGTACTTGCCTTTAATATACTAATTTAAATGTATTATGGACTGTTTAAAAAAAAAGATTTATCTATGTTGTTCATAGATTTTCATTGATTTAAAGTATATAATTTTAAATTAGAATACTTTTGCTATATATAGATAATGAAATATTATCCCCTTTTTATATATATATATATACTTTTATCTTATCTCTTTCCCTATTATGTATTTATATGTAGTGTAAAGTGTAGTGAGGGTGGTGGATATATATATATAAAATATAATTCACGCACTCCATTTAAACCTTTTCTGATTTATTTAATATATAGTAAATAGTATTATGAAATAATATTAAATTAATTTTTCTTTTATTTTTATTAGATGATTTCTTTCTTTTAAATATTTATTATTTTACAAAAACTAGTGAAAAATATCTATATCTATATTAAATCCTATAAATGTTGAATTATTACTCCATATCCGTTGTTGTACATTCATTTTAATTTTAATATATTCTCAAATAGAAAAATAATAAAAAAAATACAACCAAGTAATCCAATCGGAGCGTGAAACTATAAAATTGAATAAGAGAATTTGCGTGATATAGTATACTAAGTAAATAAATACAATACACGTATCCATCCTATTTTAAATCCTCTTCAATAATAGTTCATATTTATATCTGAATATATATATATAAAAGGTGAAAAGGTGAATTTTGAATTATTTCGAAAAGTATTTGTCTATCAATATCCATTTTATTCCCTTCAAAGTAATTCCCCTCAGATATAATGCACTTATGCTAGCGCATGTTCCAATCGTCAAAGCACTTCTGAAATGCGCTTTACGGTATGGCCATCAGCTCTTTCTTCGATTCCGACTTTATCTCAACAATTGTGGCAAAACGCTTTCCTTTCATTGGTCTCTTCAGTTTTGGGAATGAGAAAAAGTCACAAAGAGCCAAATCTGGTGAATACGGTGGTTGAGGCATGATTACGGTGTTGTTTTTAGCCAAAAAATCACGGATCGTGTTGCAGAATCTATGATTTTTTTCCCGATAATTCCGATCATTTGAACCGTATTGCTTCACGAAAATGTTGCATTTCCTTGTAGTATTCCTTATTAACAGTACGATCCGTTGGCAAGAACTTATGATATATATATATATACCCCACGCCTTTGAAATCTAAGAAAACACGAGCAAAACCTTCGCTCGAGCTTAGCGTTCTTTTTTAAAGCGTTTGTACGACTTATAAACATTTTTTTTAAGACAAAGTCTACTCGCCGAATGCCGCAGTCAACATTTTAAAGCGTTGGCGCACTTTATTCCATTTTTAGCGCAAAATTTATTACAGAATATTTAAACGATCGAAGAACACACAAAAACGTGACTAACTTTTTCACTTATCATAAACAAACTACTAATCCGAAATGGCTGATAATGTCAACATATGCGAAAAATATGTGTACCAACATAACAAAAAAAAAAAAAAAATTAGATAATCGAATGTACATACTCCACTAAACCTTTTCTTTTGAATAGACCTCGTACATTATTTTTTAATCAAAACAAAATAAAACATTCTTATTTACAAATATAAATATATTATTATCTTCTTTCATTTTAGAGATTTATGATATCATATAAATCCATCAATATTATTCTCTCTTACAACAATATATATATATATATACCTTGTGTGTTACGTTTATAATAGCCTCTTGATTCAAATCCAATGGCCCATTCTAAATATAACAATCCATCATAAATTAGTGAGTTGACATGAATGTATTGAAGAAAATCACAAGACACCCTTCCTCCATCACACTCCACCTTCCCATTTATCCCTTCTCATTCACCTTCTACTCACCACCCACCAATAACACTTCCCTTCAACGAAATCATTATACCCTATCCCTTCTACACTATAAAGAATGTTCAATTAGTTATCGATCCAATTATGAATTATTAATAAACGCTTAACAATTTATATTCAAATATATGGATATCTATCTATCTGTACGTTATATATATATATATAATATTAATAAAATGATGAATGGTTATAAAAGACTTAATTTACAATTATCATTCATTTATGTTAAACGGTTGCAATTTTTTTATTTATTTTTGCTCTCTTTCTCTCACACTTACTCTCTCTTTTCTTTTTCCTTCCCTTTTAATATATGAAAATTAGGAAATTAACATATAACATGATTGACATTTCAATATATATTTATTATTATAACCAAAAAACGAAGCTAAAAATACTCTTTAGCTCAATTTTTCAAATTTATTCATTTCATATTATTTCTAACAAAATCAAATGTATATTTTTTTATTATTTATTTTTATGTTTCTACAGACATGTTCAAATGTATATATCTATATATATATATATATTGAAATTTATATCTAATGTTTTGAATGTAATTTATTAACGAATTTTGTGTAATATATTTAAATTAATATATTCATAAAATTAAAAATAATAATATCTATTTTTAGTACATATTTTTTAATAATATAAATTTGTTTAAATTAATTAATAATAATAATAATAATAATATAAATTTAATAATAAATTCATGTTTCTTTACAATTGAAATTCAATGTAATGAGAATGACCCCCTTTCATGCAATTATACATAATAACCTGGTTAAAAAAATTATTCCTTATGAACTATAAATATTTAAGATGAGTGAAAGTGAAGAATGGGGCTTAAAGAAAACAACAAAGTAAGTTAAAGTAAAGTTATTAAATTTTAAGAAAATTTTCATATTTCTAAAACAGATTGGAAGGAAAATAATATATAAAAGAGAAAGACAAAATGAAAGTGGAAGGTTAATTACATTTATACACATCTTAACACGGACCTTTAAAACTTTAACTATTTCTATTAAAATTTCAATCCATTATCCCAAACATTTCGGGAATGATTTAAAACATGGAAATGCATTATAACCAATTTTATTCAATTTATTTTGTAATATTTTGGAGAAAATTCAAATAAAATTCAATTAAATAAAAAATACAAAAATTTAAGTATTGGGTTACGCAGATGATTTAAATAATTTAAGACACCTGAGAAATTAATTGTAGACCATCAAAAAAAAAAAATTAATATAGACAGAAAAAAATGGTGAATTTCGAAATAAATATTGAGAAGAAAAAATATTATGAAATAAAAAAAGAAAAAAATAAATATTGTAAAATTAAGAAAAAAAAAAAACAATTTATAACTTTTGTAGATAGTTAAGCATAAGTGAGGTAAAGGTGTTCTATGATCAGTAGAACGAATGCTATCGATCATTATCTTGATTTTTGTTTTGTGGGAGTAGCTTCCCTATTTTGATCTCGGCAGTTGAGTAGACCCCAACTAGAAAGATTTCCTTGAATTCAACCCAGGACCACGAGAATAAAAGTCAAACATTATAAAAAATCAGTACCTGGTTCAGAATCAGAAAAGATTATTATTTAAAATAAATAAACGAAAAAAATATATGAAACAATTTTAAATAATTTAAAAGAACATAAATTAATAAAAAAAAGTTATAAAACATACAGCACTTAAACATGTAATGTATGAAAGACAGAAAAGTATGGCCTGTGGATATAACATAATATATACCTATTTCGTAATTTGATTACAAAATATTATTAAAATAAATATTTTTGATTTTATTTCCTTTATAATATTTTGTATTTAAGGAAACCCTGTCCGGCGTTTCCCGATGTCATTTTTTTTAATTAAAATTACTATTTTAAATAAGAAGAAAATAACAAATATGATTTCTTTATAAAAATTTTATATGGTGTGAATTTCAAAAATAAATCCTTTGATCGGTTTAATATTTCAAAAATACAAATATAAGATAAAATATATATATTAAAAACAAACTCAAAATTCAAATTAAATCATAATTAAAATAATAATAATTTACTAATTAAAATTCTTATTTTAAATTAAGAAATAACTAATAAAGATGATTTTTCAGGAGACTGAAATCTATACAGATCGATTTTTCTTTATAAATATATCTATGTTCTGATTTTCAAAAAAATCCTTCGAGCTGTTTAATATTTCAAAACTACAAATATTATATATATAAGTATACAATTTTTGCTAGTATTATCAGATAAGATAATATATTATTAGAAATAGTCGAGAATAAATCTACGGTATTTGCAAATAGCATTTATGGAAAAGAAACTGACAAAATAATAAAGGATTTGGAGAGATTAAATTACGAGGAATTACTTGATTACAAACATAATTAGAATTTAAAACTCTGGGAGATTACAATGAGCGGTACCCTTGACTCGAATGGGTGATGGCTAGTGAGAAGTTTGTTTGAGAGGAAACCCCCCCCCCCATTTAGGAAATAAACGGTGGGTAGATCAAAGACTTTCTAGGTTGATAATATAAAAGCAATGGTCTCTAGGTGGAGCAAGCTAGAGAAATGTGGTTGTTGCGATCATGAATAGTGCGATAATAATAATAATAATAATTATTATTATTATTTAATTAATACTCTTCTTCACCCTTCACTAAATATATCTATACTTTAAATATATATTAATTTATATTTCTGTTTGGGATTAGATTTATTATTAAGTAATATTAAAAGAACTATCATTATTAATATTAATATATTTTTATTATACTTTCTTAAAAAAAAAATAATTCGAATTTTCTTCATTTTACAATGTTAATGATATTGATGATAATGATTTTAATCATATTAATGTCTAATTTCATTAGATAATGTTCTCCAATCAATCAGATATATATTGATATCAATCTAACTATCTATTTAACCAATTCAGACATAATTTGAAAATATGAAATTCACGTAGTGCTTTTAATGATACCCGTTATACGTGAGTCAATCACGTTTAAACGAGCCCGACCATGGGGAATGGAATTTATGTGTGATTGGGCATTTGTGTAGTCTTTGTGGGGGGGGGGGGGGATGTCTACTGTAAGGAAACCACATCAGCCGGCATGTCCTCTGCTTAATTTAGTAATCGTTACCAGTGGCGAATTAAGGTCGTCTGATGCCTCTAGGCTATATATGCAATATCTATATGCAATTAGTTTCTACCCACTATCAATACCCATTTAAAAATTTTAAAATTAAAAATAAAATAATATTTTTAATATTTTATTTATTTATCAATTTAATCCTTTTATCCTACATATGAAAAATATTATATTTTTAATTTCTAATGGTGTATTAGGTTAAAGGCGCCACAGGGTGAGAGATCAACGTAGCTGGCTCACATTCTTGTTGTGCCGGGTTCAAATCCCGGGCCTGGCAATGGAATTTTTTAGCTCTGGTTTATGAGACGGAGTCAACCCAGCCTCCGGGATCAACATTGGGAAAGCTACTTGATAGCGCCTCCGATCAAGAAAATCAAGATAGAGGTTGATAAGACCCTTTCTATTGATCATAGGACACCTAATTGATATAACCGACTTGATAAGTGTTGTCCTTGCTTATGATGAATAAAAGTCAGGTTTTTTTTTGGTATATTAGGGTTTAGTTTTGAACCTTAATAAATAAAAAATTTAATTTTTTTTAAATTTTTGGTCCCTTCTCTAATCCGGGGCCCCTAGGCATGTGCCTAGTGTGCTTAGTGGGTAATCCGCCACTGATCGTTATGATGAGTTAAAGGAATATGCCAACCTTTGTTAAACAACTAATAATTATAAAATTCATCATTTGTGAAAACGTAAAATCAGCTTTAGGGCCATTTACCCTCGCAAGATCAAGAATAAAAATAATTAACATATATATTAATTAATTTTATTTTATTTAGTATATATATATTACTTTTTAATAAAGAAATATGTTTAAATAAATCTCGCATTCATTAAATAAAAAAAAAGATTATAATTTATTTTTAATTTATTATTTAATTGATTACTTGTAATTTTTTTAATCAATTATCAAGTAAATAATGATTTAATTATTTAATTATTAAATTATTTAATTTCTAAATTATAATAATGAGATAACAAATATGTCTGTTGATTATTTTAAAATAATTAATAATATTTAAAAAAAAAAAAAATAATCATATCAAAATATCATTGATCTTCATGTTTTAACAAGGATAAAAAACAAAAAAGGAGGGTGAGGAGAGGTTAGTGTGGGGTTACTTTTAAGGGTTGGTTGTGGGTTAAGTGAGTAAAAAAAAATAAAAAAATAAAAGAGAAATGGTAGATGATAGTAGTTGGTGGGTTAAGGGGGAGAAGAAAGAGTCGAAGAAGCTGGATGGATGGAGGGGGGGAAGGGGGATGCTGAGATGAAGACGAGAAACTGAATGGTGTTTTTCTCTCTTCATTAGAAGGGGTCTTGTTAGAGGCGAACGTGCGTGCCAAAAGGGCAGATTTCCTACCACACACTCTAAACATTCAATTTAAGAACAAGAGAGAAACAATTCTTAGTTTCTTTCTCACACCACTCACTCACACAAACCCACAAACATTTTTCATATACTTTCTAATTATACTTATTCTATATTATTTTTATAAATCCCTTCTTATTTTTATAATAATTATATATTTTTTCTAATAAGAATATATTTTTCTCTCTTAAGTATCACTTTTCTTGTAAATATGATATTTAAATTAGACAGTTAAAATTAAAATGAGTTGCACACTCAAATCTATCAAAATCTATCAAAATATTCAAAATTTATTCAACTTGTATCAAAATGTCAAGACGTCAAGGCATACATTATATGAGGTCTGCTCTAAAAAAAAGTGACTTTTTTCAAATTACATGCACTTGATTTTCGAATTTTATTTTTGTCCTGTTGGTACATTATATTATTCTTCTTCTTAAGGTGCCAGTTCCTGGAGCCGGAGGCAGCTGATGTTAAATTGAATTTTATTAGAAAAATTTGTTCTTAGTTGTAATCGAACGCCGACTTCTTGTGTAGAAAATTGCTACGCTACACTCTCGGCTAGCTGCCTCCACATTATTCTTATCATTTTAATTATGATTTAATTTGAATTTTGAGTTTGTTTTTAATACATAGTATATATGTATATATATATTTATATAAGTACATATACTACCTAGAAAATAAGAGATACCCTAAACATTCGTTCTGTTTCAAATACTGAAATAACGATTAAAGGATATCATTTTGTCATCATCAAGAAGATAAAAATATCATCGGTGGAAACCTTATCAACGAAGAAAAGCGCATATTAGAAGGGCTTCAAGAATTTAATTAATTTTAATTTATAACGGAATTTTGTAAATTAAACCACACTTGTCACTGGACTCTCGAACAGTGCAGTCGCTTGATAACGATTGCAGAAGTAGCAATCGAAACGTTGTGTATATGTTTGTATTTTTTGAATAAATTTACAATAACAAATATCAATATGTGGTTTAATTTAAAAATTCAGTTATAAATAAAAACAACCACCAAAGCTTTAATAATTTAATATCTACAAATTTTAATTTAATTAAATAATTTTCCAAACCGAACTTATAAAAAAATAAAATAAAAAATAGTGGAGCCCTCTGGTGGTCAAATAATAAAACATGGTAGCTTAATAGAATATGAATGGATTTATAGGCAAACTTGAATAATTTTTATCTCGTAAACTAGAAACGACCTCCACATACTTCTTATTGAAAGTTTGTTTTGAATCAAAAAAGGAATCCACTGGTAAAGTTTTATCCAAATCCATGATACATCGGTTAAACTAAACAATTACCGAAACAAGATTGCTGGCATAAAAATATTGCAAATATTGTAAAATAGTTAAAAAAAAAAGTGAAAACCCATAAAAACTGTACAATGTATAGATTTTAAAGACAATAAGAGAAACTAATTTTGCAAAATATGTTTAAATTTTGGTTTAATAAAGTATGCACATATTTTTTTTTGTCATCATTTTGTTTAAAATAAAATTTTTCTGTAATTTTATAAATTTGTAATTTTTGCAAACAATACAAAATAATGTTCATTTTATATGTTCAAACATTGAAATAATCGATTAAAGAATTTAAGAATTTTTAATATCGAAATTATTTTACTAAAATGAATAGGCCTATCTGACCCAAGGTGACACTGGCTAACTTTTTATCTAGGATCCTTCACCCAGAAAAAAAGAACGGAATTTAAAATGAACTAATAATTTATTAGAAAAAGAGCAATATATATATATATATATATATATATATATATAAAGAGGGAAATTTATATGAAGAGATGTAAGGATTTAACATTTTTTATCAAGTTCCGATTTCAAAATCCAGTCTTATCATTAACCTTTATATATATAAAGGTTTTAGATAAATCGTGTTCTCTTTTTTTCCTCTTATTACTTTTATCAAACTACACCTCTCACTCTTGTAAAGAATCATCTATACCCAAAGATCAAAAGAAACCAGGTTTTCAATGTTAACATCAAAGTAACCATGAAGAAATATATATATATATACATACGAGGTTTGTTCAAAAGAAAAGGTGAATTTTGAATTATTTTAATAAGTATTTATTTATTCATCAATATCCATTTTGTTCTATTCAAAGTAATTCCTCTTAGATATAATGCTCTTATTCCAGCGCTTCTTTCAGTCGTCGAAGCACTTCTGAAATGCGCTTTTAAGTATGGTCATCAGTTCGTTCTTAGGAAAAAGTTGCAGGGAGCCAAATCTGGTGAATACGGTGGTTAAGGCATGATCACGGTGTTATTTTTGGTCAAAAAATCAATGATGTGTGGGCAGGTGAATTATCGTGATGCAGAATCCATGATTTATTTTTCCACATTTCCGATCGTTTAAGCCGTATTGCTTCATACAAACGTTCCATAACTTCCTTGTAGTATTCCTTATTTTTTTTAAGTTAAAAATTGAAAAACACACAAAACGTGACTAACTTTTTAAGATGACAAATGTATAGAGCTCTCGAAAATTCAAAATTCACCTTTTCTTTTGAACAGACCTAGTGTATATATATATATATCATATATATATATATTATTCTATGTTCATTTATGAAAGAATTTTTTTCTTTTATTATTATTTATTCATTTACTAGTAATATTATTTCTAAAGTTAAAAACAAATGTAATTTATTTTTAGTTCAATTTATATCTAACATAATTCTAAATAAATCAATTTATTTTTTTTACATTTTTTTTCTCCTTTATATATAAATAAATGAATCGACATGTTTATAATTTTTGAAAAATAAATCAAATTTACTATTTTTTTTATATAATTTACATTTAATCCAAATTACTGTTTAACTCTGTGTCTATTTATTTATTAATTTTCCAATTTTCAAAGAATTGTTATTTTTTTTATTTTAAAAATCAAATTCTGTATTTATTGGTATTATATTTGGACCATTTAAATCCAGTGGTGTATTGGGAGGGGAAGGCGGAGGAACGACGTTCCCTTACCTTTTTTCAGAATCGGTACGCATTCCAGTACATTTTCATGTCCCGACAACTCCCACTTAAATCTACTATAAGAATTTCTTTTTTTTGTGTTTGTTAATACTTTGTATAGTAAGAATAATATAATAAATATAATTATGTCTTTACCTTACTCGCTCTCAGCGACAGCTTACTTATATTAATTTAAGTTAAGGGGAGGGGTTAATATTAAGGGTGAAAGGAAAAAATCTTTCCAAATGGTCAAGTGCATTAGTGTATTTTATTATTGTTACCTATTCAAGAACTATTTTATATAGAACCCTTACCAAAAAGTGTCAGGTACGGCAATTAAAACAAACCCAAGCTTTTAAGTCTAAAAGTTGATTGACAGTTATAACTTATGTCAATTTCTTTTACACGTGCAGATATATAACTATATATATTAAGTTAAATACATATATTATTATATATATTAAGTTAAATACAAAATAATCGGGCAATGGCAACTGCCAGAGTTAAAAACTCAAAAAATAGAAAAATTATAAAGAAAAATTAAAAGGAGAGAAAGAAAGAAAAAGGAAAAAAAAAGACAAATGTGTATGTATGTACACTTGTATTATTACGATTATTTCAGTTAATAAATAAAGATTTCGGTATCGGCATAATAATCAGCATGAAAAATAATTTGTTTTTTTTCCCGGGAAATGTTTCGTTTTTTCCCGGGAAACGGGAAATAAAAATTGAAGGATTTTTCCAGGAATTCCTGGGAATGAACCTCTATCCACGAACCATGCATTTTGTTAACAGAAAAAAGCATTTTACATGATGTTTGTCTGTCCGTCCGTCCGTCCGTATAGATGTGTACAATTTGAACACCTCAACGGATTTTGATAAAATTTGGTGTATTTACTTAATGTATATCTTCACGGATCATGCTCTTTGTATTGGTTTTATCAATCATTTTCATTAGTTTTTTTCTTAATTTAAAATTATATGACGTCACCCAGCCCTTCGTGACGTCACAGCCTGCTCCTCCTTATATATTATAAATAAAATAAAATTAAAAATATTAATGTTATATCCATATCTGTTTTTATTACATTAATAGATACATTTAAATTATTGGAAATTGTTTCTGAAGCTGGAAATTAATTTATTTCAAACCGTCGGTCGGTTCTGTGCCTGGCCACAGGTCAAATTATTTGTTTTATTTTTGTTTTTTTATTTAATCATTTTACTATAATTTTTCATTCAGTTTTTTATCTCTCCCCTGTAAATCGTAAATAAATACCATTTTTACAACAAAAAAAAAAAAAATAAAATAATTGATAACAATTCTTGTTGTTGAATGGCAATCAATTTTGTTTCAATTTGTAATCGGAAAATCTATATAATTGTATTATTGTATAGGTAACCACACATACACTACTATTGATAATAAAGATAAACATAAACATCATAAATACTTAGCTACATTGACAATAAGTCACTTGTATATAAAAACAGACAGGAAAGTGAAAATTTCTCTATTGATGTATATACTAGTATTGTATATAGTGTGATGGAATATTGTATGTGTGAAATTGATGACCAAATGGTCGTAATTCAAATGTTAATAAAAAATACGTGTGTTTGCTTACTAATCCAACAAACAAAACAAAAAAAAGGACAAAAAAATACAAAAATAAAAAAACATTAATCATAAATGAAATATTATTTATATAAAATCGAAACAATTAGTAAGTATTAATCTTACTAATATATATTGAAGTTTATTTTAATACTTCTAAACATCTCTTATCCTTTTTAGACTCCGAATGTTAATATTTTATAAATTTTCAATCTATTTTCTGCAATCAAAATCATAAACGACATACATTAAAATAAAATAATACACATGGTAAATTAGTTTTATAACTCGGTAGTTTAAGTTTAATTTTTATAAAAATTTATTTTGATAGGCAAAGCCTTTTTTTACTATAGAATAATAAAAGTGATTTTTTCATCAATTTTCACTCTTAAGCTTAAATTTTTCTTTGCCTGGGCGATTTTAATACCTAAATATACATTTTACTATATTTTAAAATAACATGGTCTTTTTAATCTTATCTTATTTTACTAGCAAAAATTATATTTATATATTATTATATATTTGTATTTTTGAAATTTTTTTTAAAATTCACACCATAGAAAATATTTAAAAAGATAAATCAATCTGTATAGGTTTCAGCCTCGGGAAAAATAATCTTTGTTAGTTTTTTCCTAATTTAAAATAGGTATTTTAATAATAAAATAAGTTGACCTGTGGCCAGGCGCAGAACAGACCGACGGTTTGAAATAAATTAATTTCCAGCTACAGAAACAATTTCAAATAATTTAAATATATCTATTAATGCAATAAAAAACAGATATGGATATAACATAAATATTTTTAATTTTATTTAATTTATAATATATAAGTAGGAGCTTACTGTGACGTCATGAAGGGCTGGGTGACGTCATATAATTTTAAATTAAGAAAAAACTAATGAAGATGATTTTTCCCGAGGATAAAACAAATACAAAGTGCATGATTCGTGGAGATATGTAAAAAATCTCCTCATATAAAATTTGGTGTGAAAATAACCCTTCCTTTCCTATTGTCTACTACCACTTCCGGTTTCCGGATACACCAAAAGTTGATGAATTCATCATATTGATGTATTAAGTAAATACACCAAATTTCATCAAAATCCGCTGAGCCGTTCAGGCTGTACACATCTATACCGACGGACGGACAAACATCATGCTAAAAATACTTTTTTCTGTTAAGAAAATACATGACTCGTGGAGATATGTAAAAAAATCTCCTCATGGGAAAAATTTGGTGTGAAAACAATACCTCCCTTACTATCGTCTGTCGGTAAAAATGGGATCACTTCCTTTAAATACAAAATATTATAAATAAAATAAAATTAAAAATATTTATTTTAATAATATTTTGTAATCAAATTACGAAATAGGTATATATTATGTTATATCCACAGGCCATACTTTTCTGTCTTTCATACATTACATGTTTAAGTGCTGTATGTTTTATAACTTTTTTTTTATTAATTTATGTTCTTTTAAATTATTTGAAATTGTTTCATATATTTTTTTCGTTTATTTATTTTAAATAATAATCTTTTCTGATTCTGAACCAGGTACTGATTTTTTATAATGTTTGACTTTCATTCTCGTGGTCCTGGGTTGAAATCAAGGAAATCTTTCTAGTTGGAGTCCACTCAACTGCCGAGATCGAAATAGGGAAGCTACTCCCACAAAACAAAAATCAAGATAATAATCGATAGCATTCGTTCTACTGATCATAGAACACCTTAACCTCACTTATGCTTAACTATCTACAAAAGTTATAAATTGTTATTTTTTTTTTCTTAATTTTACAATATTTATTTTTTTCCTTTTTTATTTCATAATATTTTTACTTCTCAATATTCATTTCGAAATTTACCATTTTTTTCTGTCTTTATTAATTTTTTTTTTGATGGTTTACAATTAATTTCTCAGGTGTCTTAAATTATTTAAATAATCTGCGTAACCCAATACTTAAATTTTTGTATTTTTTATTTAATTGAATTTTATTTGAATTTTCTCCAAAATATTACAAAATAAATTGAATAAAATTGGTTATAATGCATTTCCATGTTTTAAATCATTCCCGAAATGTTTGGGATAAAGGATTGAAATTTTAATAGAAATAGTTAAAGTTTTAAAGGTCCGTGTTAAGATGTGTATAAATGTAATTAACCTTCCACTTTCATTTTGTCTTTCTCTTTTATATATTATTTTCCTTCCAATCTGTTTTAGAAATATGAAAATTTTCTTAAAATTTAATGACTTTACTTTAACTTACTTTGTTGTTTTCTTTAAGCCCCATTCTTCACTTTCACCCACTCCTCTCTCTTATCTAAATCCAATTCAATTTTCTTTCTTTACACATAATTTCATTTATTGACATTATAAATAATTACATACACCCAATTGTTTATTTCTTACATCTATAATCTTATATAATCCCCCTCATCGCCACCATTTCTCTCCCGCAATCTTGCAATTTAATTTTAATTTTCATCAAATTATAAATAAACACACATCATATATTAACATACAATGAATTTTTGTTGTTTGTTTTATATATTAATTAACTTATAAATACATTAAAACTTTGTGAGAGGGTTTTATTGTTGAATTATTGAGGGTAAACTGCAATTAAAAAGGAAAATTTACAAAAATATATACTATAAAAGAAGGGGAGATAAATTTATTATTTCAAATAGATTATTTTTATTTATCATATATTAAATTTACTCATAATCGTGTTGCAGGATCCATGATTTGTTTTTCCACAATTCCGATCGTTTGAGCCGTATTGCTTCACTCCCTTGTAGTATTCCTTATTAATAGTATAACCTGTTGGCAAGAACTCAATTAATTAAAAAATCGAAGAACGCACAAAAACTTGACTATCTTTTCCAGTTGTCAATAAAAAACTACTAATCCAAAATGGCTGATAATGAGAAACATAATTATTTGTACCAACATAACAAAAAATAAATCGATAATCGAATGTTTGCAGCCCGCGAAAATTCAAAATACACGTTTTCTTTCATAACTTTTCAAGGATTGGACACTTTAAAATGGATTTTTTTTAAACGAAATATTTTTTCTAGTCGTGGAGTTTTGTTTTTCATAATTTAATATTTTTATTTTATTTTATTTTTTTTTTTAATATTTCAAATTTAATAATTATTTCGAATTCATTCATTTATTTATTCAAAATATTTTTTTAAAATTTTCTTATTTTTATATTTATTGATTTAATTACAATACCATAATTTTTATCAAACAATATCATTACATTTTTGGTATTTTAAAATAGTAAGTTTTATATATATTTATTTTCAGTTATTTATATATATTTTAATTGTATTCATTTATAATTATATTAACTTTAATTTTTTCTTGTATTCAATAAATTATTTAATAAATTCACTTACATATTTGATTTATTACTAGATTTATGAAATGATTCGACCACTCTGCAATTTATAGAGTTAGAGCTAGTGGTCCTAGTAAAAGCTTCTATTAACACTGGTTCTCCTACTTAATAATTAATAAGGCAACATAGTTCGTTAGACTTTGAGAGTCTTAATGCCAAGAAGCCTTTTAGTCTTCATTATTCTGAGATCGTAAGATACACCAATCTGACCATAACATTATTATTTATCTCTATTTACCATCAAAAAAATAAAAATTAATTATTCATATTTAATATATTTATAGATATATCTACTTCTATTATAATTATTATTATTATCAAAATGCCCAGTGGGGAAAATTAAATTGCATGATCATGATTAATTATTTAGTTGTTAGAATTATGAAATATATTAAGTATATATATTTATTTATACATATATATTGGTATATACATATTTACTTAACAGAAGGCCGAGATGATCAAATATGAAGGTTTTGCTCACTGATTTCTTCGATTACAATGTCGATTTGTATGATAAGTTCTTGTTAACAGGTCGTACTGTTAATAAGGAATACTACAAGGAAGTTATGCAACGTTTGCGTGAAGCAATACGGCTTAAACAATCAGTATTGTAGAAAAACAAATTATGGATTCTACATCACGATAATGCACCAGCTCACACATCATGCTTGTTCGTGATTATTTGGACAAAAACAACACAGTAAGCATGCCTCAACCACCGTATTCACCAGATTTGGCTCCCTGTGACTTTTTCCTATTCCCAAAACTGAAGAGACCAATGAAAGGAAAGCGTTTTGCCACCATTGATGAGAGAAAGTCTGCATCAAAGAACGAGCTGATGAGCATATCAAAAAACTCATATCAGAAGTGCTTCGACGATTGCAAGAAGTTAAGTAATATAAATGTATTTTATAAGTAATTATTAATTTAATTATTTTTATCAAATAAGAAAAAAATGGTTTTATTATCTTTTTTTTCTCTTTTTCTTTCATTTTATTTGCTGATTCGATAATGATGCTGCTTCTCTTTATGCATATCTTGGTTAACATTAACCCTAATTTGGAAGGGGTGTTTTACTTTATACAACAACTTGTGGAATACACATTATAATGTATATAAAAGTGAACGCATCCATACACATACAATTTTCGTTTATTATTCTTCCTCTTTCCCCTTTTCCATCCTCATTTCACCCACCTCTTCTCCTACTTGAATCCATATGCTGTCCAATGTATTAACTGTAGAGTGAGGATGGATTAAAACACACTGTATCCTATATTATAGTATATATATACACAAGGGCTTTTATATAATACCAAAATAGGTATGATTATAGGAGAGAGTAGAAAAGATTTTCTGGGTGAGTTTGTGTGTGTATTGTATGAAGGGTGAGGGGAGTGGAACAGATGAAGGGGATATTGGGGAAAGGAGTTGTAGATAAGCTTTTATTAATCCACACACAAATATGGTGTAAGAGAAAAAAGGTATTTTTTTGAATTCATTTCATTAATATTCTTTCTCCCGCTCGGTTTATTTGCTAATATTGGTTAGTAAACCTCTTTATTTAATTGCTAGATTATCTAATATTATTATTGTTAAACAAAGCGTATTACTTAATATAACAATACTAAATATTAATTGACTATTAAACAGTTTATATGACAATAAAAAAGAAATAATAGATATTTTTTATTTTTATATTGAAATTGTCCGGTTTTATACTTTATTTAGGTTTATTAAATCTTTTGTTATCTCGATTTTATATATATATATATTTCTGGACCTGGAAAGGGAATTTATCTAACTCTGGTCTATGGTATGGAGTCAACCCAGCCTACGGGAATTGAGAAGCTGCTTGATAAAAAGTAGCGCTTCCGATCAAGAAAATCAAGATAAAGTTTGATACACGTTATACTGATCATAGGATACCTAATTAATATAACCGACTTAATAGGCGCTGTTCAATAGTCAGAGGTTTATATATATATACGAGTTTTGTTCTAAAGAAAAACTGAATTATGAATTATTTCGAAAAGTATTTATTTATTATTATTATCCATTTTGTCTCCTTTAATGTAATTCCCCTCAGATATAATGTGCTTATGCCAGCGTGTATTATCGTGATGCATAATCCACGATTTGTTTTTCCATAATTCCGATCGTTTGAGTCGTATTGCTTCACGCGAACGTTGCATAACTTCCTTGTAGTATTCCTTATTAACAGAACGACCTGTTGGTAAGAACTCATGATGCACCACGCCATTGTAATCGTAGAAAACAATGAACAAAACCTTCATATTTGTTCGAACTTGGTGTTCTTTTTTAAATCGCTTGTACCACTTATAAACATTTCTTTGAGACAAAGTAGACTCATCGAATGCCACATAGGTGTACCAACATAACAAAAAAAAATAATTTCGATAATCGAATGTACATAGAGCGCGGAAATTCAAAATTCACCTTTTAAATTAAAGAAATTTAATAATTTAAATATTTAATAATTAGTTTTTAAAAAGTGAAATATGTTTTTTAGATTAAAATCTGATAGTATAACCAATAAATTTCAAATATAATTACCCAATTATGATTTCTTTATATAATTAATTCCAAAAGAGATTGGTTATATATAGCCTATATATATCAATAAACATATAGAATTAATGTATCTAAAAGGATTGAGTGATTGAGATAAAATTTAGGTCAATGTAAATGGTATAAATTGATGAAACTCTCACTCACTCTCGCCTTTATGTTAGTGATTATTTTAAATTATTCAAGTACTTAAATAAAATTTAAAAATTATCTACTGATTATGATTTATATAGGATCATAATAGTTTTGATTATCTCAAAACCTTTGATTGTTGAGTTCGATAGTATCATAATAATAGTTAAAATTATATATATATATATATATATGTGTGTGTGTTTGTAGATGTTAGTGGTGGTAAAGGGGTAAACGAGATCGTATGTGGCCGATGATGATGGATTTGACATCCGGTTCTGGCATGTCATCGATCTATTCAACAAAACCAGTTCAATGTCTTTACACAGATATACACACTCACACACACTGAAACATACACACAAAATAATACACAAACACACATACACACATGCGAATATATATATGATATATCTGCAGATTGAAAATAATAATAAGTTTTTTTATTTATGTATCATACATCTTTGTCATTATTATTTTTAATTTTGTAATAATAATCAGCTTCTGCAAATATTTTACAAAAGATATTATAAAAATATTAAACTTTTAATATATATAATATATATATATATAAATAGTTCACATTCATATTTATATAATAACTATTGTCACTAACAAGTAGTTCCTAAATCGTCTACAAGTTTTATCTGAGATGTATCATTGGTTGCCTAATTGATATTTTACAGGCGTTCCTATTAAATCATTATTCTTTCTGAATCACTCATCATTTGACGAATTTCAAAATCACTATCACAATGTGAACCTATTTTCATTTCTTATTACATGAATCATAATCTCAATTTATTACCCATACATTTTAAATTTTTTTATTTATTATTTTTTATTTGAAATAATATTCTATTTAAAAATAAATAATATACACATTAAATACATGTAGATAAAAATAAATGTCGTGTTAGTAATTGTAGTATTGAATGAATTTGATCCTTCAAACTGATAAAAGTAAAAGTAAATTATCATTTTGTGAAATTGCGAAGATTAAATGAGTATATAGCGTTTACATTATAATAATAATAATAATAATCAATAAATTTCAAGATTTTGATATAATTTAGTAAATTATTTTTCCATGAGTAGAGAATAAAATAATGCTTATTATATATAAATAAATCTTGAATTAGAGAGAGGTAGATAAAAATATCATTTGATATTTTTCTATTAATCAAAAAATAATTTTCTATTTTTATTTTTTTACAATAGTATAAATAACCATCATAAATAATACTTATTTAAACATTTTGAACAAATAATAAACATATATATATATTATTATTATTAATGAAAATTTGTGGTTTGCTAGAAGATATTATTTATGGTTAAATGTAATTAAATTTCATAAAAGATTTTAATTTATTATAATTATATATTTAATATTTTTTATTGTTTATTTATTTAAATTTAAATTTTATATGATTAATATTCATAAATTGATAAATATCTAATAAAAAAAATTCTATTTAACAATTTAAGAAGAATATATAATCTAATAGGTAAATTATTATATCTCGCTAATTGACATCAATGAAATATACTATAAATTTCTTTCAATTTACTTTAAATTCTATAATACTCAAACAGAAACTATAAATGCTTAAAAAAAATATAAAAAAGATCTTTTTAAAAATACGCTTTTATTTAAATGCACTAAAAAGGAGAAAATAATTTATCCACACACACCACGATTTATTTATAAATAATCATATCTAAAAAATAAGTTGACCTGTGGCCTGGAGCAGAAATAAATTTATTTCCGGCTACAGTAACAATTTCAAATAATTTAAATGTATCTATTAATGCAATAAAAAACAGGTATGGATATAACATAAATATTTTTAATTTTATTTTATTTATATTATATAAGGAGGAGCTGACTGTGACGTCATATAATTTTAATTTAAGAAAAAACTAATGAAGATGATTTTTCCCGAGGATAAAACCAATACCAAGTGCATGATTTGTGGAGATATGTAAAAAATCTCCATATGTGAAAACAATACCTCCTTACAATCGTCGGTCGGTAAAAATGGCGCCGGGAGCGCTTCCTTAAATACAAAATATTATAAATAAAATCAAATTAAAAATATTTATTTTAATAATATTTTGTAACCAAATTACGAAATATATGTAATTTTATGTCTTATCCACTGGCCATAATTTTCTGTCTTTCAGTGCATTATTACGTACGCTTAAGATATTTTTTTAATTTATGTTCTTTTAAATTATTTGAAATTGTTTCATATATTATCTTTGAAATTTCTAAAAAAAAATCTCTATTTTTATAAATTGATAGATGTTGGGTTGTAATTCTTTTGGGTTGGGTTAAAAGTTATGAATCTTTTCGTTAAATTGAAATCAATCTTATATGGCTTAATTTCAAGAATTAATAAATTGATCCCTTTCAATTGTATGTGCAAGTGTGTTTTTGTGTGAGTATTGTAATGTTTCATAATAGTAGTAGTAGTAGTAGTAGTAGTAAAAGTAGTAGTATTCTCATGGGTTGCTTTCAAATTAAAATCCTGTCACATAAAGACGTTCAAGCACGATATGAATGTAGCTACTTTTTTTGAAACAATAAATATAGCAAAGAAGGAGTGAATTTACTTCTTAATCTTTGAAGAGCGACCTATCATCTCTTTCTTTCATCTCTTATCTCTTTCTATTTCAATTAATTTCTTTCTCTCTCTCTCTCCCTTTAATATCATTTCTTTCATGTTTAAATTTACTGACATACTCATTATTAATTCTTCTACTTCCAGATTAGCTAGAATTCTCAAATTTCATATATACGATTATATACGGAATAAATTAATATATAATAAAAAAACAGAATAATTTGAATAAATAAATAAACCATAACTTATAATAATGAAATTGAGCAAAAATACCTTCATCTGTTATCTCTTAAAAGTAATATTTTTAAATTTCGTATATTTTAAAAATAAAATAAAATATAAAAAATACCCTTAAAAAACCTCTGACTTTGTACGTCCTACGCAAGGACAACGCCTATCAAGCGGGTTATATCAATCAGGTGTCCTATGATCAGTAGAACGGGTCCTCTCCACCTTTACCTTGATTTTCTTGAACGGAGGCGCTATCAAGTAGCTTTTCCCCAATGTTGTTCCCGGAGGCTGGGTTGACTCCGTCCCATAAACCCCAGCTAGGGAAATTCCCTTGCTAGGCCCGGGACTTGACTCCGGGATCATGTGAATGTGAGGCAGGTTCGCTACCCACACACCCAATGGCGCCTACCCTTTAAATTTATGTATTTATTAATTAATTATAAATTTATTTTATTAAATTTTATTCATAAAAAAATTTATAAGGATGTAATTGTTTATTTAATATAATTATATTTTGATTTTTTATATTTTAATGATTTAATTTGTTAAAAAAAATCATAACTAAGAAAATAAAAAAAGTGATTTGATTAGTTGTTTAACTAATAGTAAAGCAATACGAATATATATACATATATATATATATATATATATTGTTTGAGCAAAATTGAATCACACTCGCTGATTAATTATTTCAAATTTTGAAAAACTCTAGGAGCAAAGTGTGCAAACACAATCACGTGACATGGATCTGAGAATTTGAATATTTATTTTCCTTCTTGTTTTTATGCCTTTGGTTGCGAGCTCTTTTTCCTTTACATTGCATCGCTCGGCATACTTACATTGGGTCTTTTAAGAAGGTAAAAGGTCCTACTCGGAGGATTTTTGGATCATGTTTTCGGAAATATATAAAACCATCATTTAATGTTTAATAAATTATTTTTTTGTATAATTATTGCTATCCAGTTATTTGAATTCAATTTTAATTAATTTGTTGTTTTATTTCTAAATTGTAAATTGCATATTGTTTATTTGTGGTCCATTGATTAAGATTTTCTTTAGTTAGTATTGAATGACCTCAAATTTAGTTTTATAATTTATATTTATTATTAATTAATTTGTTTATTGTTTAATATTATTGTTAAATTGATTTATTGGTAAAACTACCTTTTTGTTTTACTTGTGTAATCATTTTGCATTTCCTACACAAATTTATTTTATATAAATATATATCAGAAAACCTAATTAAATTTCTTTTCATTTACTATAAATAATTTCTTATTTCATTGAAAGACGCAGGTGAGTTGGATTAATTGTGGTTTGGAGAACTTCCAGTGTTTGCCTTTTATTAGTTTCTTTAAAGCGAGAATAAAAATCTCGTGCACCTGTATACTGGTAAAAATTGATAACTAATTATTAGGAAAATATTGACGAGTTAAAAGGTTATGCAAATCTCCTTTAAAAAAGATTGCTGGCGGCCGTGAATTTAGCAGTCTTTCTAGAATTATTAAATTGTTTAAGCAAGTTAGGGATTCAAGCCTTTTACTTTAACTTAATAAATTTGGCGATTCCGTGATAGGACTGATTTATAAAACTCTTTGCTTTAACATATATTAAAATACGAAAATATATATATATAAAAAAGATATATCAAATGTATTATATCATCTCTCAATTCTTATAAAACTAATTTAAATTAAAGTTGGAATCCTTTGAGAGATAATCTCCATCTTTGGTAGATAACCTGAAATGAAAAGATGAAAGAAAACAAATGAAAGAAAATGGAAGAGAAGATAAGAAGTATCAAAAGTGGTAAGAGATATAAAATATAAAAACAAGCAAAAAAGAAATTAAAGATGGTTCAAAGATTACATATTTAAAATATAAAATGAGCTTGTTTATTTGTTTTATATAGGTAGATGAAAATAGATAATTAAAAAATTCTACAATCTTCTTATTATGTATTATTATTATTTATGTCTTATCTTATTTAATTCTATATTTTTAATTATTAATCCAATAGCATGTAATTCCTATATCTCCTACAAGTTTTATCTTAGGAGTATCATTGGTTGCCTAATTGACATTTTACAGGCGTTCCCATTAAATCATCATTCTTCTTGAGTTACACAATTGAAGAATTTCTAAAACACACTGTCACAATGTGAACATAAATTGTTGATTTTTGAGTAATTTATTAATATTGATCCTTTGGTTTGAATTATATATATAATAATTTATAGTTTTATAAATAACATTCTCTTTTTATTTTTGAATTGAGAAAAATTCATATGTTTGATTCCATATATTAATTTCTAAAATTTGAATTTATTTTTTTAATTTATTTTTAAAAAATTATAAATTTTCTTAACATAAAACTATTATACTCTTATTATATAGGTATTTAATAACAAATTAGATGGAAAAACCTTTAATTTGTTTTTTGTTCTAAAAAATAAAACCAATCTATAAATAAAATTTGTTCTTATTTTCTTACTCTTCAATTGAAGTATTGATTTTATTGATTATTTTTTTTTCTCTTTTGTTATATGATCTATTAACATAATTAATTGATTATCACTCTGTGTTTATGTAAGCATGTCGATCACCTAACCCTTTTCACAAACATTTTGTTTTATAATATTTCAAATAAAAATTTTAAAACATATATGTGTGTGTGTGTAATTTAATTAATAATTTAAATTTACAATGAACTTGCATTTATCATTCATTAATTTATACTCGTACATTTATTTCTCTTTATTTAATAACTTGAGTAAATATGTAATGATAAAATTTATATATTTATATATATATAAATTTACAGTATAATAAAAATCCAATTATAAAAATGAGTATGAATTAACTAAATTATATAAATAATATTTTTTTAATACTTATTTTATGGCATGGGGAATATATTCATTTAACCAGTTTTTTAAATTTATATTTAACATATCATTAACAATCATACATATTTAATTAAAGGTTATCGTTACCTGTCGTGCTTGAAGTTTTTATTGAAAATTGGCATTCAGACACACAATTTGAAACTATTTCTGTCTTTTGTTTTACTATCTCACCAGAGAAGACAAGATTACGAAAAAAGGGTTGGTACTCGAACATTATTCAAATTCATAGTTTTCTATAAACTTTTTAGAAATGTAGCTCAACCGGAAGAGGGTTATTACCTACAACGTTTTGATTATTTTTCTTCTAAAGTGACCGTAAAAATAAAGATATATGTTTGATAGCTTTTCACATGATTAAAGATTGTATAAAACTGCTATATATAGAATTTCAGCTTGATTGAATCGCTGAAAGTACCGAAATTAATTTTTTAACACTGCAAATCACGCGCCAACACATGACATGGTGCCATCAACAAAGTGCCAAACATGCGCTAGTTTAATAAATATTATTTATTAATTTTAATTTATAATTTATAATTAATTTAATTTAAATATAATATATGTTATTTAATCCAATTCAAATTTGCGAGATAGTCGAGCGGAGACACTCCAGCTTATTGATAATAACAAAACAAAATTTAAAAAACATGAAGTTAGTAACAAATTAATAATTTTGATAGGTTTCTTTTTATGTTTATTATGTTTCATAAATTCTCTTTTATGGTAAAAAATAATATTAATATAAAAAATTAGAATATTTCAATTTATATTTCAATTTTTTTTATTTTAAAATCTATAATAATTGTAAATTATAAAATTCTAAATTTGTAGCTATCTTCATAATGTTAAGACTACATACATATATACATACATAGAAAATTATATATTTCTATTGAATAATGGGCGATTATATATACTTTGATCGAGCTTACATAAATAAAGGGGCGGACTAAGGCCTAGGCAACTGCCTAGGGCCCGCAATTTTTAGGGGCCTAAAAATTACGTATCTAGGGCCCGTAAACCGTGACTCGTTAAAAAAAAAAAAAAAAATGGAATTACAATGATAACAAGGGCCTACATTTGCCTTGGTCCGCCACTGCATATATTTTTGAGATTTATAATCTAATCTTTTTAAAGAGTCAAGTTTCATCAAAATAATTTAAAATCACACATTATATTGTGAATTTATATTTATATTTTGATTGAAATATTGTTTCATTAGTTTATTATGTTTTTTAAAAATAATTAAATATATAGATATATAAATGGAATTGTGAAGATGCAGTGGTTTGGGTGGGGAGAAGGGGAGGTATTCTAGAGAGTTTCTAATGAAAAGACGAATAAAGAAGATAGAAAAGGTAAGCAGCAAATGTATCAAGAGACAGATTTGATGTCAGTTATTTGGCCAATTGGAAGAGACTTTTTCCTTTTATATATATATATATATTTCTCTTTTCTGTCTGTTTGTCTATAGGTAGAAATAAAATAAACCTAGTCAGTCAGTCTACACCCAGAATGAAAATCTTTATCTTCTATTTTTGTTTTTTTTTCCTCTCTTCCTTCTCGTCTTCCTATTCTACTGTTGCTGTTCCTTTTGTTCCCTTTAAATATATATAAATGAAACATTTTCTTAAGTTTTTTTTTTTTTTTTTTGTTTCAACAATATTGAAACTCTTTTCTTGACTTTGATAAAATAACGATTGTTTGATAAAAATTTCTCGCCAGAGATAGTATTGCGATCACGAAAATTTTCGATTTTGAGATTTTGATGTTTTTATACGTTTTAAAGTTTCCCGAATCATTTTCACTAAGGTTGAGAAAAATGTCTGTGTGTGTGTGTATGTGTGTATGTATGTAACCAAGATCACGCAAAAACGGTTTGAGCTAGAATGATGATATTTGGTACAGGGGCATTATTCAAAATTCATAGTTTTCTATCAACTTTTGAGAAATGTAGCTCATTCGGAAGAGCACCATTACCTACAACGTTTTGAATTTTTTTCTTCTAAAGTGACCGTAAAAATAAAGATATATGTTTGATAATTTTTCACATGATTAATAATTGTATAAAACTGCTATATATAGAATTTCAGCTTGATTGAATCGCTGAAAGTACCAGAATTAATTTTTTAACACTGCAAATCTCACGCGCCAACACGTGACGTGGTGCCATCAACAAAGAGCCAACATGCGCTGGTTTAATAAAGATTATTTATTAATTTTAATTTATAATTTAATTAATTTAATTTAATTTAAATTAATATATGTTATTTAATCCAATTAAAATTTGCGAGATCATCGAGTGAAGACTCTCCAGATTTTTTTAATAAATAAATACATAAGATTATTGTATATCCCAAAATATAGTCTAATATAAATTAAAAATTTATGTTTATTTATATTTTAAAAATTTCCTCTTTTTTCAAAAAATCAAAATTTAAAAGAGAAATTGAGCCACAATATAAAATAAAATTATTAAAATATTTATTATTTTTTTAACTATCTCGCCAGGGATAGTATTGCGATCACGAAAATTATCGACATCGAGATTTTGATGTTTTTATATGTTTTGAAGGTTCCTGAATCATTTTTACTAAGGTTGAGAAACATGTCTCTCTCTCTGTGTGTGTGTGTGTGTGTGTGTGTGTGTATGTGTGTGTGTGTGTGTGTGTGTGTAGACAAGATTACGCAAAAACTTTTTGAGTTAGAATAATGAAATTTGGTTTATGGGAACGCGATTCAAAATTCGTAGATTTCTATCAACCTTTGAGAAATGAAGCTCATCCGGAAGAGGACCATTACCTACCACGTTTTCATTTTGTTCTCTTAAACTGACCGTAAAAATAAGGATATATGTTTGATAGTTTTTCAAATGATTAACAATTAATTTTAATTTATCGTTTAATTATTTAAATTTACTTTAAATATAGTATATGTTATTTAATCTAATTTAAAATGCAAGATAGTCGAGTGGAGACACTCCAGATTTTTTATAATTAAATTTAATTATAATAATTTATTATTAAAGCTTATTTATGTATACGAGTATCTGTGGGGCTATTCAGTGTATATACAAACCTATTCCTACAACAATAATTATAATAGAGAACTCTGAAAAAAACAAATTTAAAACATTTAAAAGTTAAACCAAATTTTGGATTTTTAACCAGAAATGAAACGGATACTTTATGGCAATGATTATCAACCACTTTAGTGTGCCGCGAGATGAGGCTCTTAAACATTTCCGACTTTTTTTCAAAATTTTTTCAATTTGGTTCTAAAAAAAAGGTAAACCGTTTTTGGGATTACTTTTTTTCAATATGGTAAACTTTTACACTTATCTTTTTCTTTGTGTGCCGCCAAATTTTTAAACCGTTAAATGTGAGCCGCGGTAAAAAAAAAAAGGTTGAGAATCACTGCTTTTTGGTCCTGATATCTGATTTCAAATATTCAACTAGCTGTAAAGTCAAATGGCTAAATATCTGGTATCTGGATAATCAATTTACTATCATTCACCATAACTTTTTCCACTTGGTAATTTTGAGTATTAATTTAAAATATTTTCTTTTATAAAAAGAAGATAGAATCTATCGACTATATTTTACTTTGAAGATTCAAGATTGATATATATTTTCTATTGAAATAATTATTGTTTTATTTTATTTATTTGATTTTAAGTTATGTACTCGAGGATCGATTGCGCCAGATATGCAGTTGGGATCACTGACCCAATTAAATACTTGAAATTGTTATGCCAATTATGTTATCCTGATCTACAAGACTTTTAAGTAAAGATAAGTTACAAGTGAGATTGATTATTTGAATTATTATAATTATTATATTAATTATATTATATTATTATACTCTTAATAAGGTTAATCCACATGATATCGCAACTATCATCTGTTTTGGATCTTTAAAACGAACCATATATAAGATTTGTTATATAATGCACTTATTCCAGCGCTTCTTTCAATCGCCGAAGCATTTCTGAAATGCGCATTCCGGTATGACCATCAGCTCGTTCTTTGATTCCGACTTTATCTCATCAATGGTAGCAAACAGCTTTCCTTTCATTAGTATCTTCATTGGGAATAGGAAAAGTAGCAGAGAGCCAAATCTGGTGAATACGGTGGTTGAGGCATGATTACGGTGTTGTTTTTGACCAAAAAATCATGAACAATGAATCATCAAGTAAGCAGTGAGCTGCTATATTATCGTGACACAGAATCCACAATTCCGATCGTTTGAGTCATATTGCTTCACGCAAACGTTGCATGTCTTCCTTGTAGTATTCCTTATTTTTTTTTTAAGTAAAAACGTGACTAACTTTTGTCAAAAACAAACTACTAATCCAAAATGGCTGATAATGTCTATATATATATGAAAAATATATATGTACCAACATAACAAAGAAATCGAAAATTCCAAATTCAACTTTTCTTTTAAACAAACCTCGTATATATATATATTCTACTGAACAACAACGCCACATAATTGTATCCAACTTAATTAATCCTTTAAATACCATCAATTAAAATATTTTTATATAATTAATTAACCTTTAAATTTCAATTCCTTTTACTATAAAATGGCAGTATTTGCAAAAAAGATTATTTTTTTCTCTTTTTTACTCTCTGTCTCCATATATATATATATATATATATATATATATACTGGTATTTTATAGTATATAAAAGGAATTGAAATTATATATATATATCAAGTTAATTTTTGGGTGTCAATCATATATTATATTTTATATATTTAAAGGGAAATAAGGAAGAGAAGGGGAATCGAGAGACGAGTGAAAAAGAAAATTTATATTTCAGGAAATAGGAAGAAAATTATTTAACTAATTATTTTTTTTTTTTTTTTTTTGCAAATTTTAATTAATATTTATTTCATTAATTTATATTTTCTACTAATGGAAAATGTCTAATTAAAAAAAAACAAATATAATATACGGTCATATTTTATAATAAAATTACATGAATATATTTACAGAGAACAAAAAAAATAAATAAATAAAATAAAGTAAAATAAAATATTATAACAATTTAACAACGAGAAAGGAAAAAAAAGGAGAGGGAATGTTGCTGACAACATTCATATATGGATTATAGATAAAAATCTAATCGAATAATAAATAAATTTGATGGTTTGCAAATTTCAAGTCTAATTTTCTTCCTTCCGAATGATAAATTGCTCTCTCTCTCTCTCTCTCTCTTATCTGACACAAGAGAGCATCTAACTTGTTTTGTCTGATTAGATTAGCTGATAGAATTCTCACTGCGGATTTTGTTCTCTCTCACTCACTCTTCTCCTTACTGATAAAGTAATTATTTATGCAAGATTGCTACATTTCTACATTCATCCAATCCATATTATATACATTATACAATATTAATTATAAAATTTAATTATTTTTTAAATTTTATTTAAATATAAAACTTTTATTTAAATTTTTGATTCATATTTTTTTCAGAAAAAAAAACAAAAATATTTAATTAATTTATTTATATTTTTTTTTATAAATTTGATTAAATTTTAATTATATTAGCATATTGAAAATTAGTTACAATAATTTAATAGAAATATTTTTCTCATAATTAATTAATTAATTTATTACCGTTCGACAATATTAAGAGAAGGTATTGGTTTCATACCAAATTTCATATGTAGAATTTTACATCTCGAAGAATCATGCGTTTTCTTAACTGAAAAAAAAGTATTTTTAGCATGATGTCTGTCCGTCCATCTGTACATTGTCTGTCGGTATAATGTACAGCTTGAACGGCTCAACGGATTTTGATAAAATTTGATATCTTATCTTATTATGCTAGCTAAAATTGTATCTATATATCTATATATCTATATATTTATCTATAACCATTGGTTCTCAAAAACCGCTCTAACGATTTTTTTCAAATTCACACTAGATATAGTATTTATAAAGAAAAATTGAGTTTTATTGATCACATCTCTTGAAACTTACAGCTTCATTATTAATTTCTTAATTGAAAATTATATATGGGTGTGACGTCATCAATTTTACTTCAATTAATATTTTTTTTATATTTAAAATATTTTAAAATTAAATAAATTTCGAAATAAAATTAAAAATATTTATTTTTAATAATATATATATATATATATATATATATTTATTAATCTTAATTAATTAATTATTAACAAAATAAAATACGGTTAGTTGATTCCCGCTTTTTTTTAAATGAATTGTATTAACATTTTTTTATATATTTAAAATATTTTAAAATTCATTATTTAATTTCGAAATAAAATTAAAAATATTTATTTTTAATAAAATATATATATATATTTATTAATCACTCTCAAAAAAAACAAAAACAAAAACAAAAAAACATATAATTCTTGCAAAGAGAGTAAAAATGTCATGTTAATTAACTAAATATATATCAGTCTAATGGGTAAAGGCACTGTTTTGAATAGTCAACTTAGCAGGATCGAAACCGGCGGAAAATTTTTTTTTTTTTTTTTTATCTATTATTTTATATTTATTTATTCATTGTTCTTTGATTAAATTTAATTTCTTTTATTTTATTTTATTAATTAAAATGATGCAACATTTAATAATTGTAATATTGTAATAAATTTTATTTTTTTTATTTTATTAATTACTTATTAGTCATTAACTAATAATTTAATATTAATTCAAAATTTTATAAATTTTTATTATTTAATTTTGCTTTTGTTTATATATATATTTTAATTAACTTATCTTATCTTTTAATTTATATATGGACAAATGACACTCATATTGAAATTTGACTCCCGCCTTTTTTTAAAAGATATTTTTTTTATATTTAAAATATTTTAAAATTTTTTATTTAATTTCGAAATAAAATTAAAAATATATATTTTAATAATATTTTATAATTATAAATTACGATATATATTTATCATTCTTCCAATAAAAAAAAAATATTCATGCACTTAGAAACATATCTAATAATACATATTTATGTATTATTGAGGACCCCAAGTTCCATGCAATGATGCAACATTTAATAATTGTAATAAATAATTAAAGAATTGTATATCAGCTCGGTGTCCCAAGTATTAATATTACCAGCCAAACCCAATATAATAATGAATTATTTTTTTTTAACTTAATTACCTAGCCGAGGCTCGGGGTCCCGGTGTGATCTTAATATATTGTCAGAATTAGATAAATAATGTAGAGAAAAATTATTTAAAAATAGATATTTATTTAAATGAAATAAAATTATTTAATTTACAGAATGAAAATGTCTATAATAATGTCTAAACATTTTTTCGAGCGACAGCTCGGTATCCCAGGTATTAATATTACCAGCCAAACCCAATAATAATGAATCATTTTTTTTAACTTAAGTACCGAGCCGAGGCTCGGGGTCCCGGTACTATTTACTTAATACATCATTAGCATGAATTCATCAACTTTTGGTGTATATCCGGAAAACGGAAGTGGTAGTTTACAAAGTATTAATTTTATATCCATTATCATTAATTTATATCAAATCGTCGATCGGTTCTATGCCTGTCTACATCTCATTTTTTCTTATTACAATTACGAAATTAAAATTCATAATAATTTTAATACTAATATTATATTAAAATAATTCTCTTTATATTATTAAGTGTTTAAATATTAAGATTTAATTAAGATAATTAAAAATTTTATTTACAGTAATGATGCTGTTAATTATTATTATCATTTCGCAGTTGTTGTAATACTGGTATTTATTATACGATATAATATACTATTTTCAATGTTGTTATAAATATACTTAATTGTCTAATTAGGGAAATATTATATCCAGGTTAATTATCTAAAGCTTGTATCAAATCTTGGTATGCAACGTAAAACGTTATCATTTTATTATTTAAATAGTAGATCTTATTATTATTATCTTCATTATTATTCGAGACAAGATTTTCTGAATATTGTAGAAAAATTAATTTAACTGTCATGTCAAGATAGTACTTGAAAATGTTAATTTACTAATATATAGGTATTAAAATATATATATATTTATATAGTTATAATATAAAATAATAAATAAATAAAATATTTTTGTTCAATACAAATAAATAAGTAAAAATAAATGATTTATTAATTTTTGTGACTTATGCAGAGTAGGATGGCTATTTTGAAGAAATATATAAATATTTTGTACTTTTATATATATATAGTAAGTACCTGGTTCAATGAAATTACGATCATGTGCAGAAGAAATATTAGGAGGGTTCAGGCCAAACCGATCAACTGTAGACCAGAAATTCTCATTAAGGCAGATATTAGAAAAAAAAAACGCGAATTCAATATCTCTGTTCACCAAATTTTTGTAGACTTTACAAAAGCATATGACTCAATAGACCGGGAAAAACTTTTTCAAATCTTGATCTTAATGAGAATTCCAAAAAAACTAGTACGTATGATTCAGATTTGTCTTGTAGGTATTAAAGGAAGAGTAAGATGCAGGAATCAACTATCAGAAACTTTCGAAATTCGGAATGGATTAAAACAAGGAGACGCATTATCACCAATTCTATTTCATTTAGTTCTGGAATATGTAATTAGACAAATTGAGGAAAAATTAAACAAAAAAATTCAAGTATTAGGTTACGTAGACGACTTAAATATAATAGGAGATTCGGCAATTGTAATTAAAGATAGCGTAGAAAAATTAATCTAAGCAGGAAAAGAGGTGGGGCTGGAAATAAATATTGCTAAGACAAAGTATATAGTGACAGATAAGAATAGTATTAACACACAAAGTCTTACCATACAAAATATAGAATTTGAAAATGTAGAAAAATTTAAATAATTAGGTTCTGTAATAACGAAAGATAATAATATTCGAGAAGAGTTTAAAGGGAGGTTACAATCGGGAAGCGCCTGTTATCATGCCGTAAAGGGGCTTATCGCGTCAAAATTATTATCAAAGGAGATAAAAGTTAAAATATATAAAACAATTATTTTACCGGTTGTATTATATGGGTGTGAGGCATGGTCTATGACCTTAGGAGACGAGAATAGATTTAGAGTATTTGAGAATAGGATTCTGCGAAGCATTTATGGGCCAAAGAAAGATGAAGTCACCGGGGAATGGCGAAGATTGCATAACGAGGAATTGCATGACCTCTATGCATCTGCAGATATAGTTAGAATTATAAAATCGAGAAGGCTGCGGTGGGCAGGACACGTGGGTAGAATGGGGGAGGAAAGAATAGCAAAAAATATATTGGGGGGAGACCGAGTGGGAAATGCCCGCTTGGAAGACCAAGGATGCGGTGGGTGGATAATGTAGAAAGGAACGTGAGAGAGATGGGAGAGGATAGGGATTGGAGGGTTGTGGCTCAGAATAGGGACACTTGGAGAAGTGTGTTTGCTGCGGCCAAGAACTTTTGAGTTCCGTAGAGCCTCAGAGATAGATAGATAGATTGATAGACCTGGTTCACCGAGTCGCGGTTCGGTACTTTAAAAAAATTATCCCTTATGAACTATGAATATTATTTAATATTAAGATTATTATAAGATTTAAAATAAATAATCAACAAATTACATGAATTAATTTCAAATAATTTAAAAGAATATAAATTAAAAAAAAATAATCAGAACATGTAAAATTAATGTAGAGTATATAGCAAGCGTGTATTGAGGAAATAAGGCCAAAGGCAGTTGAATCTCATCCATTTGGGGTGAGCTCTGCTATGCACGTATTAAAAAACAATTGTCCCCTTCAAGGTCACGGACAAAGCATTGGAGATGGCCGCCAATCAAAATGGCGGCGAATATTTCTTTTCAATCAGTCAAAATTCAATAATTAATAATTAATTAACGAAGCACCGTAAAATTATATAATAGTAGTGAAAATGAATCTACGTTTCATAATGAATAGATTCGTATAGATTTTATCTGTTGTTATAAGGCAATATTTTTTTTTGAACTGTAAAAATAAACCGATTAAAATTAATTAAAAATTTCCATTTAATGATACTAAAAATCAATTTTGTTTAAAATCTGGCTAAAATTATGATCAATTGATTTGTCTTGGTCACAATTTACAAGATTTAGTCAAAAATTTTAATAAAATGATAAACATTGAATAAGTTTGTTTTTCTATAACTCCAAAGAGTATAATAAATATGAGTTCCAAGTTTTATACTAATATGAAGCGTACGGGAGTAAGGTCTCACTAGTCAATTGCGAGGTTTTGCTATTCCGAAAATGCGCGTATGTCCTTCAGGGGGGTTAATTCTCAAATATATATAGGAGATTCTTATATAGAGTCTCACTATAAGGGTCAAGATTTTCTCTTTTTTCTTTTTAATGAATCTTTACTAGGTATTCTTTTTCATCCAAATAAACTTGATTTTTTTAAGAATCAAAGTGAGGGGAAAGAGTAATAGTAAGGGAATAGAATGAAAGGAGTCAACGGGTAAAGGACAATTTCCCTCCTATGCAGGAAAGGAATAATGAGCTCACGTGAGGGCAGGGACGCTACTCCCTGAAGTAGAAATCTTTTCTATTGGGATCATAGAAAAGAGACTACCCGTTACCCAGGCAAAATCTTTCCAATAAGTCTTACTATATATTTTTTATATTTTTACCGACCGACGATAGTAAGGGAGGTATTGTTTTCACACCAAATTTCACATGTGGAGATTTTTACATATCTCCACGAATCATGCATTTTCTAAACAGAAAAAAGTATTTTTAGCATGTCTGTCCGTCCGTCCGTATAGATGTGTACAGCCTGAACGGCTCAACGGATTTTGATGAAATTTGGTATATTTACTTAATGCATCAGTGGGATGAATTGATCAACTTTTGGTGCAATTCCGGAAACCGGAAGTGGTAGTATTAGCGATCGACGATAGGAAGGAAAGGGTTATTTTCACACCAAAGGAGATTATTTTATATATCACCACGAATCATGCACTTTGTATTGGTTTTATCCTCGAGAAAAATCATATTTATTAGTTTTTTCTTGATTTAAAATTATATGACGTCATCCAGGTCTTGCATATATATTATAAATAAAATAAAATTAAAAATGTTTATATTTATTATTTATGTATCCATATCTGTTTTTTATTACATTAATAGATATATTAAAATTATTTGAAATTGTTTCTGTAGCTGGAAATTAATTTATTTCAAACAGTCGGTCGGTTCGGACCTGGCCACAGGTCAACTTATTTAATCTTGGTTACACACATACACACACATACACACACAGACATTTTTCTCAAACTTAGTGAAAATGGTTCAGGAACCTTCAAAACGTATAAATACATAAAAATCTCAACATCGAAAATTTTCGTGATTGCAATACTATCTCTGGCGAGATAGTAAAAAGCTGAAAGTTGTCCCGGGCCGGAAAAATAGTGGTCGCAGACAAATTGATAGTCGAAAGTCTGATCGTTAAAAACATTATACTTTTTTTTTAGATACAAATTGAAAATTTTTAAAGAAAAGTCGAAAGGGCCAAAAAAAGTTGTCGCGGGCCGCGAGTATGACACCCCTGATGTAAAAGAACATAAATTAAAAAAAATCGATTTTTCTTTATAAAAATTATCTATGGTGTGAATTTCAAATTTCAAAAAAATCCTTAGAGTGGTTTAATTTATTTAAAACATATACATACAATTTTTACTCGTATAATAAGATAAGATAAGATATATATCGTGTTTTTCTATTTCAGTTTGAAAATTTATAAGTTAACATTTTACATTTAACAGAATAGGAAGTGGTAATCACAAAAAGGGTAGAAAATCAATACAAAATAAAGATAAATATATAAATAATTTTATAAACAAACAAATAAATAAATATAAAAAAAAAAATTTCATTTTTTAATAATAATATAATATATCCATCACGAAAAGTTAAAGATAAAAAAATTAAAAAGAAAAATTCAAAGAAAATAATCTTTTATTCTTTACACTTGCCGTGACAGTCATTTCACTCACTCCCCCCACTCCTCGCCTATACCTTCTCATATAATCTTTTTCCTTATTCTACCAAATTCCCTTTACACCCACCCATTTATTCAATTTTTTTCCCTTAATTTTCATCTTTTACCAATAGAGTAAAGATTTTAAAGCATATTTTTTCTTCTTTCATTTCACTCCCTCTTTCCTCTCTTGCTTTTCCCAATTCCTTACTTCAATGTCTCCCCAAACCCTTTAAAGTCTTACCCCATTAGACAATAAATGTTATTTGGTTGTGCGAGCTTTTTTTTTTGTTCTTTACAAAAACAAATCGATTCTATTTAAACAAAAGATCATCAACTACAATATATATGTTATTATTTAATGTATTTTAAATATTCTTAATTTTCACCTGCTGTCTTTTATGCTTTTCAATCTACACGAATCTTTACATTTAGAGATCAATTATTTATACAAGATTACTACATAATTGATAAATGAAACAATAATTACAATGAATTGGATCGCTTTTTATAATACAATTTAAATTATTTTATAATATGTATGTAAACACACGGAAAAAAGTAAACGCCAGGGTGGCTTTTTGTTGGAAAATCACCCGGTTGAGAGAAGGCGTATTGCCATTGCCCGACAAAACTGTTTTGGTTTCCACCTCAGAAATAAGCTGGAGTGTCTCCACTCGACTATCTCGCAATTTGAATTGGATTAAATAACTTATATTAAATTAAAGTTAATTAATTAATTTATAAATTAAAATCAATAAATAATCTTTATTCAACCAGCGCGTGTTTAGTTCTTTGTTGATGGCACCACGATATGTGCTGGCGCGTGATTTGCAGTGTTAAAAAATTAATTACGGTACTTTCAATTAACCTGAAATTCTATATATAGCAGTTTTATACAATTTTTAATCATGTGAAAAATTATCAAACATATATCTTTATTTTTACGGTCACTTTAGAGGAAAAAAAATCAAAACATTGTAAGTAATGACCCTTCCGGTTGAGCAACACTTCTCAAAAGTTGATAGAAAACTACGAATTTTGAATTATGCCCGTATACCAAAATTCATGATTCTAGCTTAAACCGTTTTTGGATAATCTTGTCTATATACACACATTCACACACACATACACACACACACACAGAGAGAGAAAGACAGACATTTTTCTCAACCTTAGTGAAAATGACCCAGGAACCTTCAAAACGTATAAAAACAACAAAATCTCGACATCGAAAATTATCGTGAATGCAATACTATCTCTGGCGAGATATTAAAAATCAATTTTTTAGTATTTTCTTAATTTAAATTTTAGTAAATTTAAATTACGTCACTATGTCAACCATATTGAAATTAGCCTCCCGTCATTTTTTTTTAATTGATATTGTATTAATTTTTATTTATATTTAAAATATTTTAAAAATTTTATTAAATTTCTAAATAAAATTAAAAATATTTATTTTAATAATATTTTATAATTAAATTTATTAATCTCTCACAAAAATAAAAAAAAAATCACCCGGATGAGAAGGGCTATTGCCAGTGCCCGACAAAAGCGCCACCGTGGGGTTTACTTTTTTCCGTCAGTTTACATTTTGTTATAAAATAATTAAAATTGTTTTATAAAAAGCGACTGATATATTTGGAGTATAGATGAATATTAATATCTATCTATCTATTTCTATCTCTGTAGCTATACGGAACTAGAAAGTTGCAGCAACCACATCCCTCCAAGTATTCCTATACTGAGCCACAACCTTCCAGTCCCTATCCTCTCCCATCCCTCTCACGTCCTTTCCCACATTTTCCACCCACCGTGTCCTTGGTCTTCCAAGTGTACGTTTCCCACTCGGTCTCCTTCGCCATTTTATCTTCTCCCATTCTAGCCACGTGTCCTGCCCACCGTAGCCTTCTCGATTTTATAATTTTGACAATATCTGGAGATGCATAGAGGTCATGCAATCTTCGCCATTCCCCGGTGACCTCATCTTTCTTTGGCCCATAAATGCTTCACAAAATCCTATTCTCAAATACTCTCGTCACTTAAGGTCATAGACCATGCCTCACACCCATATAATACAACTGGTAAAATAATTGTTTTATATATATATATATTAACTTTTATCTCCTTTGATAATAATTTTATGAATATTACTATGGAATTATAAATGACAGAGAAAATAGTTATTTGTTCATTTAATAAAAATTGAAATAGAGAAAGAAAATAGAATTTAGTAATATATTTTTCAATTGGAGTATTTATTATGCAACGTAATAAAATCATTTCATAATAGTTATATATTTATCTATATATAGTATATATACAATTTTTCCTTTAATAATCTTATTATGGTAATAATGGTATTATTTATGTGTGTGCGTTGCAGGGTGGAGATTTATAATACCTATATAAGGGAAACAAATCGAGTTCTTTAACATTAATATATTCATCTTGTTAGCTTTGATAGAAGTATATCGATTTTAGTTAAAAGGACAAAATAAAAAAAAACGAAACGAGTCAAGAATTATAGATTATATCCCATGAAAAAAAGGCGATTGAATAAACTAAATCTTATTATATATTTATATATATATATATATATATATATATATATACTTGGAATATAGATGTTCCGATCAGACTTTAAAAAATTAAAATATAAATATTAATTTTTTCTTTTTTCAAAATTGTTACTTGTTTGAAATGTTTAAATATTACAATACGATAATGTTTTGTAAATTTTTCAGAAACACGCATTGAATTTCTTTTAATTAATTATTATATAATTAAATTAATCAAGTTCTTCAAAAAGATCAATTTTATTACTTATCTTAAAAAAGCTGGAGTGTCTCCACTCGACTATCTCGCAAATTTGAATTGGATTATATAACATAATATATTATATTTAAATTAAATTATAAATTAAAATTAATAAATAATATTTATTAACCAGCGCATGTTTGGCTTTTTGTTGATGGCACCACGTCACGTGTTGGCGCGTGGGATTTGCAGTGTTAAAAAATTAATTCTGGTACTTTCAGCGATTCAATCAAGCTGAAATTCTATATATAGTAGTTTTATACAATTTTTAATCATGTGAAAAATTATCAAACCTATATCTTTATTTATTTACGAAGTAGGTAATGACCCTCTTCCGATTGAGCTACATTTCTTAAAAGTTGATAGAAAACTAAAAATTTTGAATAAAATGCCCGTGTATCAAATTTCATTATACTAGCTCAAACCATTTTTGCGTAATCTTGTCTACATACATACATACATACACACACATAGACATTTTTCTCAACCTTAGTGAAAATGATTCAGGAACCTTCAAAACGTATAAAAGCATCAAAATCTCGATATCGAAAATTTTCGTGATTGCAATCTCTGGCGAGATAGTAAAAATGTCATCGATGATAAATTTCTTAATTAACACACTATGAGCGGGGCGGGTATTTGTACCCGTTGCGGGGACTGCCACTTATAAGCGGGGCGGGTATTTATACCCGTTGCCACTTATATGAGGGATATATATTAGTTATCGTTTAAAATAAGTAATTTTAAGTGACACAAGGGAAAATAAATATATATATAAGTGGCAACGGGTATAAATACCCGCCCCGCTTATAAGTGGCAGTCCCCGCAACGGGTACAAATACCCGCCCCGCTCATAGTGTGTTAATTTGAAAAAATTGTATTAATATTGTTATTATTGTTATTACTCAAACATTTGTTGAGATAGAACATTGTAATTGTATGTGAGAGAGAGAGAGAGAGGAGAGAGTGAGATTGAAAAGAAGTGAAAAGGTGGTTCATAATCTATAGGCTAATCCTTAAGCCATTATAATAAAATGGAAAATGAATCGTTTGGGTTTCAACACTTTGGCCGTTTGGTGTTTTATTTTTATCATAGATCGCTTTTTCCCTCTCTTTCTCTCTACTGATGGGAGTCCAAAATACAGAGCTATCAACGGGATCCTAACAATAGCCACCCTTTAAATTGATTCACTACAATCCTCTCTTTCTCTCTCGCTATAAAGGATTATTTACCATGAATAGAAGTGTGTAAGTAAGAGAGAGAGAGAGAGGGAGATGTGTAGATGTGTGTATTCTCTCTCTCCTTCTCACTTCCTCTTTAACCTATCTTTCTATTGTCAAATGAGAGAAGAGAATGATGATAGTAGTGGTGGCAATTAACTACCCAATCGGATAATAATTTCAAATTGGCAAGCTCCGCCTACGCCACTCACAAACGATAGATAAATTATTCCAAAGAGAATAATATATGTACTTTATCAATATATATAATTTCCTTTATATATATATGTATGTATAAAATATCTATAAAATTATGAAGTTAGCTACAAATTTAGAATTTTATGATTTTCAAAGAATTTATAAAATAAAACCAAATTTGATATATAAATTGAAATATTCTAATTTTAAAATTTATTTTTACAATTTGATATTAATATATTATTTTTTATTTATAATAGAAAATTTATTATATATAAATACATATATATATATATATATATATAATAAACATAAAAAGAAAGCTATCAAAAATATTCATTCATCGTTTTTACCGACCGACGATAGTAAGGGAGGTATTGTTTTCACACCAAATTTCAATCATGCATTTTCTTAAAAGAAAAAAGTATTTTTAGCATGATGTCTGTCCGTCTGTCCGTCCGTATAGATGTGCACAGCCTGAACGGCTGAACGGATTTTGATGAAATTTGGTATATTTACTTAATGCATCAGTATGATCAATTGATCAACTTTTGGTGCAAATCCGGAAACCGGAAGTGGTAGTATTAGCGATCGACGATAGGAAGGGAAGAGTTATTTTCATATCAAATTTCACATGAGAAGATGTTTTACATATCATTACGAATCATTCACTTTGCATTGGTTTTATACTCGAGAAAAATCATCTTTATTAGTTTTTTCTTAATTAAAATTATATGACGTCATCCAGTCATTCATGACGCCACAGCCTGGTCTTGCATATATATTATAAATAAAATAAAATTAAAAATGTTTATATTTATTATTTATGTATCCATATCTGTTTTTTATTACATTAATAGATATATTAAAATTATTTGAAAATGTTTCTGTAGCTGGAAATTAATTTATTTCAAACTGTCGGTCGGTTCGGACCTGGCCACTGGTCAACTTATTAAATTTTGTTTTGTTATTAAATATTGACAAAATAAATAAATAAATTATTATGATGATTTTAATAAATATGGAAAATATATTTATTCATCTAATTTATCTTAGCTCGATCAAAGTAAACGCTCATTATTCAATATAGATATATAATTTCCTATGTATGTATCACACATCCAGTACCGCAACCAGGATTTGATCCTGGGGAGGGAGGGGGGGGGGTTTGACTAGCCGCTCCACCTTCCTATGGCGCCCCCCCCCCCCCGGGCTCTCTCAAAGACAAATTTTCATTAAGATTTTTTTTATATATTAAATATTTAAAAAAGTTTTGTAAATGAAAAAAATTTAATTTTGTATTTTATTTACTAGTAATTCACAGTTTTAGAAAGAAAATATTTTTTTCCAGGTATAAGTAAATCATTTTAGCTTTCCTCATGGAATGAGGATATCTTATACGATGGTCGGAAAATTGAAATTGAACAATAATTACAATTATAATGAAAAAGCAATATTAATTAATATATTAATACGGGAATAGATAACATAATTATTCAAGTCATTATTAAAATATATAAATAGTTAAACACACACACATTGTTTTTTACTATCTCGCAAGTGATCACAAGATTTTGATGTTTTTATACGTTTTGAAGGCACCTGAGTCATTTTCACTAAGGTTGAGTAAAATGTCTCTCTCTCTCTCTCTGTGTGTGTGGGAAAGATTACGCAAAATGATTTGAGCTAGAATTATGAAATTTGGTACATGGGCATTATTCAAAATTCGTAGTTTTCTATCAACTTTTGAGAAATGAAGCTCATCCGGAAGTGGCTCATTACCTAACACGTTTTCATTTTTTTTTCCTCTAAAGTGACCGTAAAAATAAAGATATATGTTTGATAGTTTTTCACATGATTAAAAATTATATAAAACTGCTATATATAGAAATTCAGCTTGATTGAATAGCCGAAAGTTCCGGAATTCATTTTTTAAATATTTTAACACGTTGAATGCCAATCACCCCCCAGCACGTGACTTGGTGTCATCAACAAAGAACTAATTTTTTAAATTTTTAAATTTTGACTAAAAAGGAAGGTAAAGGTTTTAAATTTAAATTTAATAGGTATATTTTAATTAATTAATTTAATTGAACAACAATACTAGTCGCAGTGGCGCAACCAGGATTTGATCCTGGGGGGTTTTGACTAGCCACTCGACCTTCCTATGGCGCCCCCCTCCCCCCCGGGCTCTCTCAAAGACAAATTTTCATTAAGATTTTTTTTTTATATTAAATATTTAAAAAAGTTTTGTAAATGAAACACTGATTTTACAAAATCTGGCAAAAAAATTTAATTTTGTTTTTTATTTACTCGTATTCACAGTTTTAGAAAGAAAATATTTTTTTCCAGCTATAAGTAAATCATTTTAGCTTTCCTCATGAAATAAGGATAGCTTATACGATGATCGGAAAATTTTGAAAATTTTTGCTCCGAGATTTTTAGAGATTTTTACTTTTCAGACGGTTCTGAATCCAAAACTGCAAAAGAAAATTTTTGAACCGGCCGGCCGGCCGTTCGTTACCGAGATTACGTCTAAACAAAATGAGATATTGTTTGAAATTTGATATTTAGATCTTTTTTTTTTTGGGAATGACGGGGACGGGGATTGGATTGTTTTTGGGCAAGATGGGACGACCATAGGTAAGGGTAATTTAAAGAGGTGTCAAAGCACATTTTATTGATTTTCTCAATAAATACCGATTTTAATGAGAATTATACTATCGTGTTAAATTTATAGGGAATCGAATTTACCAAAAGTTTCATTCTATTCATTTTTACCTAACTTAATAATAAAGGAGTTATTTATAAAAAACTACTTTAAGATTTCGAAAGCTTTTCGTCCGCCCGTAGTGGAAGGATATTTTGAAAGAAATCATGTAAAAATCCGGCACTATTGAGCAGTGCTTTAAAAATAATTTGATTTTTGAATTAATAAAATAATAACATTAACAATAATTCATTAGAAAATAAATAATTATGAATTATAATAATTGTAAATTTTAGATTTTAAGGTAATTTTATTTTTATCATAAATTTTAAGTTGTTTATATTTTTTGAAATAATTAATTAGATTGTTAATTTTGTTGATTTAATGAGATATTTTTGTAAATAATATAAAACTAACATGTACAAAGCTTTGGCTGCAATAAAAAAATATAAGAATATATAAAAATAATAAAAATACATCTAGTCCCAACTAAATCGTTTGTTTTATTTCATTATATAAATTCTCTTTGTTGTTATTAATTAAAAATAACAACATATGTATGAACCTATAACATTATGAAGATAGCTACAAATTAGAATTTTACAATTTACAATTTTTATAGAATTAAAATAAAAAAAAAAAATTGAAATACAAATTAAAATATTCTGATTTTTGATATTAATATTATTTTTTTATCATAAAAGAGAATTTATTAAACACTCTGCTCAGACTTCAATTTGTTAATAACTTCATTTTTTTAAAATTTTGTTTTGTTATTATTAAAAATATTGAAAAAAAAATAAAAAAAAATTATTACGACGATTTGAATAAAGTTAATAATTTTATATTTAAACATTGTGTGGTTTTGTAAGAATTTGAAACAAAATTTCTTATATATAAATTATTATTATTAATCAATCTCGTGCGACTAGAAGCCGTCTGTCCCTTAAAGAAGAGTTTTATGATACCGGGAATGTATACATATAACTATTATATATTTAAAAATAATTTAAATGATAACCAACAATCCAACAATTTTAAATAATTATAATTCTTTAATTCTAATTCAACAAATGAAAAAAGCCTCAAAATAATTAAATTAATTAATTTATTGAATAATAAAATTTTAATTAAAAATAAATAAATCATTTTAATAAATAAATAATTATTGAAATTTCAATATAGTATATACCTATATTATTTCTTTCATGAATATATAATTTTATATATTTATAAAATGTGAATATTCATTTTATTGAATAGATGTAGAATACAACGCAATGTGATTTATATTTTATAAAATAATAAAAAAAACAAAAAAACAAACAGTAAAGAAAAATAAATAAATAAAAATGTGTTTTTGTAGATATTATGTATATATATATATATATATATATATGTATGTATATAACAGGAAACAATTTATAGATGTCATTCAACTTGATTACAATTTATATTGACGGTGAATGGCTTAAAAAAATATGAATGTCAATTGCCTTTACTTAATATTCATTCTCTCATCAAATGTTATAAAAAAATGTAAAATAAAATTAAAAAAAGAAATAAATAGAAGAAATATTATTATGAGTAATAGTTATGAGGGGTTGAATAAAGGAGGGAGGAAAAAAAAGAGATAAAATTTAAGTAAAATATGGAAAGGTGAAGGGTGGGTGGAAAAATGGTTTATAGAAAAAAGAGGGGAAATGAACTGAAAAGAAGATAGATAGATCCTGTCAATATAATAGTATAGATATAGAGAGGGTGAGAGAGAAAGGTGGAGGTAAGTTTGTTGTAGAGGAGGAGAGAATGAAAAAATACCATATTTCACCCCATTGTAAGATAAATGGACCAAAATCGGATGAGAAAATTTTATGTTTTAAACAACTCAATCTTTGATGTGTGTGTTTTGTTTCATTAATAATTAGAGAACAAGTGGGTTGGACGAGAAATTAATACTCATTTTCAACAGACCTGCTGATTTATGATATAATCAGCGCCGGATGAAGAGCGGGCAAGCCGGGCGACTGTTCGGGCGCCAAATATTAAGGGATTCCGAATAAAAATTATAATATTTTATTACATTCATTATTTTTTTAGATATAATGAATTAAAATTGATCATTTTCCAAATAACATGCTTTTTAGCAAGCAATAAATTATTATTTTTTTAATTATACCAAATAAAATTATTTTATTATATTCAACAGATTGAATAATTGTTATATTATTCATAAAAATTTACTGCATATTAAAAAATAATAGTAATAAGTAATATTTATTAAATAGATATTTGTATTATCAAAATTTATAATAACTCAAAAAAATATTAATAAACAAAACACAAATTCTTGATTAAAGGATTTTTTTTTGAAATTTACACCATTATTAGTTTTTAGAAAGAAAAATCGATCTGTATTGGTTTTAGCTTAATTTAAAATATGAAATTAAAATAATGTCAGCAACTACGTCAGACAAATAAATACAATATATTATAAATATAAATAAAATCAAATTACGAAATATATAGTATGTTATGTCCATAAGCCATACTTTTCTGTCTTTCAATGCATTAATACGTACTTTTAAGGGCTGTATGTTTTATGATTATTTTATTTTAATTTATATTCTTGGCTGGGTGAACCAGGTACTAATTTGTAATCAGATTGTTGTATCACTTGTAAGTAAATAAATATTGTATTATTTTTTAAATAAATAATTTTTTTATACACTCCTTTATTGATATTTTTGTATTTTTACTATTTTTTAATATGCAGTAAATTTGTATATTCTCATTTAAAAGGGTCCCAAATTTTGTTTTGCCCGGTGCGCTCCAAACCCTCCCAATGAACCGGCTCTGTCCTTAATCAATAACCAAATAAAATATTATTTTTATCTTTTAAAATATTTTTAATATTATTTAAAAAAAAATAAAATGACAAATATCATTATATACTATTTCTAAAATAAAAAAAAAGTATTTTTTATTTATTTAAAGAGAGAGAGAGAGAGAAAGGAAATAAACTAAGGGGATAAGTAACCATGGCTAACGCCTTTTTCTTTTTCTTTTAGCTGAGTTAATTATTTTTAATTTAAACTTAGAAGAGCCATGACTTTATTAAAAAAAAAAAAAAAAAAAAAAATAAGAAAAAGAAAAAGACCATGAAGAAAAAAATACACCCACGTTCAGTTATATCTCCCCAACCACCCACCCACCATATATATATATATATATATATATATATATATTAAAAAAAACGAATAAGTTAATTAACGAAAACGAGTTAGAGGAAGATCAAACCTCACCATTCCTATTTTTTTGCTCAACTCCTTACACCCCCCCACCCCCACACTCCCTGTATTCATTCTCACTTCCACTAACCCTCCGCCACCCCCTTTTCTTATCTTTATCATTCTCTCTTATCTTCCTTCCTTTTCATTTTTTTAAATATTCTTTTATTTTTGTTATATTCTTTTTATTCTATATATGCATATATTTTCATAATTGTTAAATATTTTTTTTTTAGAAAATCTTAATTCTATTTTAATATTTTCATGCTAATGATTTAACCAATAAGAGAGAAAAGTTATCTATTTTTCGTAATTGAATTGAACTAGCATTTAATTTATGAGATATATGAAGTCTGTCTGAAGAAAAGGTGAATTTTGAATTTTCGTGGGCTGTGTACATTCGATTATCGAAATTTTTTTTTGTTATGTTGGTAAAGATACAGTTTCTCATATGTTGACATTATCAGCCATTTTGGATTAGTAGTTTGTTTTTGACAACTGAAAAAGTTAGTCACGGATTGAAAGGAAAGCACAATATACACATTGGACGACTTTTGTTTTGACATTTAATTCAAAATATTCAATATGCATTTTTGTTGTATACATTTTATTGTAAATAGAAGGAGGGGAGCAATTAAAATTCTCAAAGAAAAGGAATTTCATAAATCCGTCTTAATCAAATTCAAAAAAATAGTTAAAAAATAAACTAAACAAAATAGTGGGATATATTAAAGTGTCCCTCACGCTGGAAGCATCCAGGTTAACGAAATTTTATTTCCCTCCGCTGCACTAAATCTAACTACAAAGGTCCGGTTATTTAATTATCACACCTCTTATATTATGTTTAATAAGTTAGAAATTAATTATATTATTTTTTATATAATATTATTACTGTTAATAATGAAATTGGACCTATTATAAATTGTTTTTTATAATTGAAATTTTAAATAAAAACCTAAGAAAAATTTTAAATATAATTTATAAGTACCTAGTTCAGCGAGTCGCCGTTTAAATCATTTAAAAGAACATAAATTAAAAAGCAATAGTCATAAAATAGCCCTTAAATATACGCATTATTGCACTGAAAGTCAGAAAAGTATGGCATGTGGATATAAAATAATATATATATATTTTTTGTATTTAAGGAAGTTCTGTCTGACGTAGTTCAATATTTCAAAAATATATATATATACAATTTTTGGTAGTATAAAAAGATAAGGTACATTAAAAATAAATAAATAAATACAAATGAAACAAATTTTATAAATATTACAATGTAAAGTAAATTCTATTAAAATTAATTTGATTATATTTTTATACTTATTTTAATTTAATATATAATATAGATAATAAATAATACATTTTATTTGTTTGTTTGTATTACTCGTCTCTTGTTGATTTGTTATGTTTTTTCTTTATTTATTGTTCTTTTTTAAAAAAAAAAAAAGAAAAAGAGAAGAAAGTAAATTAAGAATTAACAAAGTTTATTTGATAAATTAATCTTCTAACTGGAAATTTTTTTCTCCCCCTCTCTCTTTCTTTTCTACTCGGTAGGCGATGATGAGAGTGAGAGAGACGAAAGTTGTAGCAAGAGGAGTGTTCTGGAGGATTAAGAGGGTGGGGGTGGGGGTGGGGGGTGGGGGTGTTAGAACACAAGCAATAAGAAAAGTTATTCAGGAGAGTCGAATAAATTTTAGTGTCAGTTGATAGACTTCCGAGGGCATCTTTTCTCATCCCCCCCCCCCCCACCTCTCCACCGCTTTTCTACATTCAGCCAATCCGTCTTTCTAACCCCAACCTTCACTCATCCTCATGAAGGGGAGGATGAGGGGGGGGGTTTCATCCACCCAACTGCAACTGTTCGTTTTAATTCCAGGCATGATGTTTTCTGATGTTCTCCTCTCTTTCACATAGGCACTATCTATACGAAAGCAGCGCTTTCAACTTGAGTTGGATTAAATTCCGGGTCATTTTCACTCACTTCAAACATTCCCCACCCCCTCTCTTCTCTACAACCCTATATCCACCCCATTCTTTTCACTTCTAAATACCTTTTTCCCTTTACTTTCTTCACTTCTTTTCGTCTATTATTATTTTTATTTTTATCTTTTCTTATTACATTTCTATCTTTCCCTTACTATATAACTATATATATATATATTGAATTAACATTTTTTCTTATTCTATTTCCTCTTTTCTCCATTTAAAAATTTTTCTATTAAATAAATAATGATACATAAATAAACAATTTTTGGTAATTGTTTATTCTAAGCGATGTATCATGGATTTGGATAAAACTTTAGCAATGGATTCCTTTTTTGATTCAAAACGAACTTTCCTTAAGGACTATGTGGCGGTCGCTTCTAGTTTACGAGATAAAAATTATTAAAGTTTGCATATAAATCCATTGATATTTATCTTCCATCTTTTATTATTTGACCACCAGAAGGCTCCACCAATTTTCATGGGTTTTTTTTATCAGTTCGGATTGGATGTAGAAAAATTAAAAAAAATAATTAATTAAATAATTTTCCTATATTCAAATCGAACTTATAAAAACCGAAAATTAGTGAATAAGTTAATAATTAATAAATTAGTCAATAAAACATTATTAAATGGTTGATCATTCATAACTAGTTAATATGCAAAATTTTTATTTTTTATATCGTAAGCTAGAAGAGACCGAGAAATATTGCATAAGGAAAGTTTCTTTGAAATTAAATAAGTTGACCTGTGGCCAGGTCCGAACCGACCGACGGTTTGAAATAAATTAATTTCCAGCTACAGAAACAATTTCAAATAATTTTCATATATCTATTAATGTAATAAAAAACAGATATGGATATAACTTAAATATTTTTAATTTTATTTTATTTATAATATATATGTAAGACCAGGCTGTGACGTCATGAATGGCTGGATGACGTCATATAATTTAATTAAGAAAAAACTAATAAAGATGATTTTTCTCCAGTATAAAACCAATGCAAAGTGAATGATTCGTGATGATATGTAAAAAATCTCCACATGTGAAATTTGGGTTGAAAACAATACCTCCCTTACTAACTTCGGTCGGTAAAAAGCAATCCATTGGCAAAGTTTCATAAAAATCCCTGAAGCTTCGCGGTTTGTAAACAATCACCTATATTTCTTTTGTAATTACAATTTCGATATTAAGAAGACATTGTTTCAATTTCTTCCCCTTCTCCTATAAATTTATTACTAATTATCTTTCTTCTCCTTTTCATCTATTCGTTCCTTATTTCCATCAATTTGCCAATATCCCCCCCCCTCTAAATTGGTGCATTTATCGGCGAACTCGTTGGCGACATCTCTCTACACTGGTGGACCCCTTCTTATAATAATTTGTTTGTTTTTTACCGACCGACGATAGTAAGGGAGGTATTGTTTTCACACCAAATTTCACATGTGGAGATTTTTACATATCTCCACGAATCATGCATTTTCTTAACAGAAAAAAAGTATTTTTAGCATGATGTCTGTCCGTCCGTCCGTCCGTATAGATGTGTACAGCCTGAACGTCTCAACCGATTTTGATGAAATTTGGTATATTTACTTAATACATCAATGGGATGAATTGATCAACTTTTGGTACAAATCCGGAAACCGGAAGTGGTAGTATTAGCGATCGACGATAGGAAGGGAAGGGTTATTTTCACACCAAATTTCACATGAAGAGATTTTTTCATATATCACCACGAATCATGCACTTTTTATTGGTTTTATCCTCGGGAAAATCATATATATTAGTTTTTTCTTGATTTAAAATTATATGACGTCATCCAACCATTCATGACCTCACAGCCTGGTCAATATATATATTATAAATAAAATAAAATTAAAAATATTTATATTTATTATTTATGTATCCATATCTGTTTTTGAAGTTATACTTCTTTAGGCGCGTTATGGAAAATTGATGGGGAGTGAAATTTTAAGATGTGTGACACGAAAAATTAACAGTTTTTTTGTTTTTCCAGAAAAATAAATTTTTATTTGCCTGAAGTAGGATTCGAACCTACCATGTCTCTCTTCGACTACGTCATAGCGCTCAAAGCAAGCGAGCGCTCTACCCACTAGGCTATGACGAATCCCCAACATTATTATCTTATTTTAACCATATATGCCATCCCATGGATAGATTATTAACAATTTTTTAATTAAACACAAAATATGAAGAATCTTGTTGAATTCTTGATGTCATATCTAATCTAAGGTGTGTAGAAAATTATAATAATTCCAAGAGTATATATATATATATATATATATATATATATATTTCAATCTAATACCAGACCAAATAAATAGATAGATAGATAGATGTCAACATTTCGTTTCATTTGTGTTGTTTCTAATGGACCGCTTGAACATTTCATTTCGAATTATATATGTGTGCTAATAAATTATATTCAGTAGTGATTTAAATTGAATATTTTGATTGATATTACTTACTATTTGTGAATATTAGTGAAAACAAAAAATGTGCTTATATACTTTTGAGGTTAACTATCCGTATGTATTATTTATTGATTAAAATTAATTATTTAATATAATTAACACTAAATATTATTAAATTATTAATGTTAAATACTTATTATTATATATTATTATTAATAATATATTATTATATTATTTAAATTTATATTAAATGTATATATTAAATATATTTTATTATATAAATATATTAATTTTCAATTTTTTTTTAATGATGCCAAAGAAGTATAACTTCTCACGCGCGTACATAAGTACACGCACCGCTTTTTTTATTACATTAATAGATATATTAAAATTATTTGAAATTTTTTTCTGTAGCTGCTAATTAATTTAATTCAAACCGTCGGTCGGTTCGGACCTGGCCACAGGTCAACTTATTTTAATTTATAATAAGTAATATCTAAAGTTCTTAATAATCAAATTAAAAAGCAATAAAATTATATTTCCTATAGATAAAAATTTCAATAAATCTACCTGTTATTTTTTTTTAATAAAATATTAATTTTAAAACTGACATTTATAATAATTTTGTATTTAAATAGATGCGAGAAATAATCATATTTTTTTTTAATTAAATAATAATATAATATAATAAAATAATAATTAAATCTCGACGATAATTCATTATAAATATTCTTATTCAATAAGATTTCATAATTATTTTACCTATTACTTTAATTAATTACTAACTTAAAATAAATAAACAAATTTTATAGGTTTTTATAATTTTTTTTCTATACACATATATAATACATTGTTTATTTGTTTTATTATAAGTCTTTATTTATATATGATTTCATTTCATTGATAATGTATATTTGCATGATGTTGATGTTGTTGTTGCTGCAAATGTGTATCATTTCTAAATGTTGTCTGTTCATATTCATTAAATAATTCCATAGTTTGTAGGCCATTATTATTATTATTATTATTATTATTAATATTATTATTATTATTATTGTTGTTGTTGTTGTTGTTGTTGTTATTATTATTATATGACAAAGAGGATGGTAAAATGGGATGATAACCATTTGTATCCATTGCCATTTGATAGATAATTGTTGATAACATTTCATTTTCTTTTTCTAGTTTATTCATTCGTATTAAATAATTTTTCAATTGCATTTTCATTTGATTGATTTCTGTATTTAATACATTGTATATTTCTTGTTTTAAATGTATACTTATTTCATCGATATAGGATCTCATCAATGGATAATATAAAAACTTATTGGTAGATGTCTCTTGATAATGATTTGGTATGGCCGAAGAGGATCCAGATTTTGGAATCCATAAAAAGTTATTATTATTATTATTATTATTATTATTCTCATTGATTGCATGTTGTTGTTGTAGATGTGGAAGAGAGTGGAGATTGGGATGGGAGTGTAGATGGTAATGTTGCTGCTGTTGTTGATGATGTTGATTATTCATTGATATATTATTATTATTATTATTATTAAATTTATTTTGATTTAATATATATTGATTCGAGCTAATATTAAATTTCGTATTCGGTTTCGGATCAATTACTATATTTTGTGTATTTGATACGGAAATTAAATTTGGCTGATTTAAATAATTTTGCTCTTGTTGATGTTGTATTTGTTGTTTATGTTGTTGTTCATGAATATTGTTTGTCTGACTTGCTACTGCCGTACGTATCTGCTGTTGATGATGATGAAAGAAATTATTATTATTATTATTATTATTATTGTTGTTGTTGTTGTTGTTGTTATTATTATTATTATTATGAATAATATTATGCTGATGATGTAGTATTGCTGATGATGATTCCGATGTCCATAGATCATCTTCATTAAAAATATAATTATCATTAAATGACGATGGCATTTCAATGATACGAAAATTGGATTTTCCTTTTAAGATTCTTTTAAATTGTGGCTCATTTTTATTTTTGGTACGAATTAAATATTGTTTAAATTCATAACCATTTGGATCGAAATTACGTAACGGATCCATAAATATATATTCTGGTTTTGGTTGATTTAATAATGCTGCTCCTGAGGATGACGATGAGGAGGATGATACTTTCTTTTCAATTGGATCAAATGAACAATCTTGGAACATACCTGATTCATTGGAACTATTATTTCTCGGTTCGAGTTCAATTAAATTAACATCCTCTATATTATTATTATTAATATTATTCACAACAGTTGTTGATGCTGATGTTGTTGTTGTGGGTAACAAAACAAAATTAGATACAAATTCATTAGAATTCATTTTTTCATCGATAATCTTTTTCTTCTTTTATATTTTCCAATTCTAATAGAATTATTATTATTCAATAAAATAGTTTATATATATATATAATTTATATATATATATTTCGATTATAATTTGAAAGTAAAATTTTATTTCGATTCTGAAGATATATATGTATGTATATATAAATATATCATTGTTTTCTGATATTGATTCATTTAATAATTTAGATTTTAATTCCAAATCACAGAGATAGAAGAACCTTAAAAAAACAAATAAAATAATATATTATTATTATTATTACTACGGAAAATTAATATTATTTGTGTTATGATTTAAGGTAAATTTATATTTAAAAAAATAAATAAAAATAATCTAGACGTTAATTTAAAAAAAAAAAAAAATAAAATAAAATTCGACGATAATGGATTGCGCCTCTCGTGGTGGGTTAGTTTTCCCATTTGAATGCTTCTAGCTCTTTTTTTTTTTGTTCATTATGTTATGTTATGTTATGGGAAGCCATTTTATGAACATTATGTATTAGGATATTTTGTTAATAAATTCTTTGAATTTTACATTTTATGTTTATTTGATTTTTTTTTTACTTTATTTAATTATTAAATAATCTCGGTTCCTACAATAAAAAAGGGTTAAAATGATTTTCATTCTTGATTTTTACTATCTCGCCAGAGATAGTATTGTGATCACGAAAATTTTCGATGTTGAGATTTTGATGTTTTTATACGTTTTGAAGGTCCCTGAGTCATTTTCACTAAGGTTGAGAAAAATGTCTGTATTTGTGTGTGTATGTATGTATGTGTATTTATGTATGTATGTATGTAAGTATGTGTGTATGTACACAAGATTACGCAAAAACTGTTTGAGCTAGAATCATGAAATTTGGTATACAGACATTATTCAAAATTCGTAGTTTTCTATCAACTTTTGAGAAATTACCTACAACGTATTGATTTTTTTTCCTCTAAAGTGACCGTAAAAATAAAGATATATGTTTGATAGTTTTTCATGTGATTAAAAATTGTATAAAACTACTATATATAGAATTTCAGCTTGATTGAATTGCTGAAAGTACTGGAATTAATTTTTTAACACTGCAAATCACGCGCCAACACGTGACGTGGTGCCATCAACTAACAGCCAAACACTTTTTAATTTATAATTTAATTAATTAAATTTAATTTAAATATAATATATTATGTTATTTAATTTAATTCAAATTTGCGAGATAGTCGAATAGAGACACTCCAGCTTATTTTCTTCTAAAGTGACCATAAAAAAAACATATATGTTTGATAGTTTTTCAGGTGATTAAAAATTGTATAAAATTTCTATATATAGAATTTCAGTTTGATTGAATGTACCTGAATTTATTTTTTAAATTTTTTAATACGTTGAATGCCAATCACACGCCAGCACGTGACGTGGTGTCATCAACAAAGAGTCAAACACACGAGTTAATTTTTTAAATTTTTAAATTTTTTATTTAAAAATGGAGGTAAGAGTTATAAATTTAAATTTAATTAATTTATTTAATTGAATAACAATATTTTATAATATTTTAAAAAAATAATTAATTAATAAATCAACTTTAATTTTATTTAATTTATAATTTAATTAATTAAATTTAATGTAAATATAATATATGTTAATGAATCCAATTCAAATTTGCGAGATACTCGAGTGGAGACACTCCAGCTATTTTTTTTTTATTAAAATGGAAATTCAGTTGTATTTAAAACAAATTCATCATACTTTATCACTTTTTTTTATTATTTTAGTCATATACAAATGTATTCTTGGGTGTGTGTACTTGTATGTGTTTGTTAGTTTTTGTTAGATTATCATCAATCATAGTATACATTTCATCAAAATAGTATATAATATCCTATTTATAGTGAATGATTAACGTTGAACTATCAAATAATAGAAATTTTATAAAAAAAAAAATATTATATTTATTGAATTGATTTATGGAAAATAAATTTTAAATTAATTAAGATAATATTGACAAGACACAATATTACTTAATAAATTACTAATTAAATCATTAATAAAAAGAATAGGAAAGGGAGAGAGCGGAAGAGTGTGTGATTATATAAATATGTCTCTCTATATTGAGGAATGTTATAAAATTCATTTGATTTTTAATTAAAATTCCATTTTGATATAAAATCAAATTAAACTAAAACAAATTATGCAGAGAATTCAAGCAATATATATATATATATATATATATATATATATATTTAGAGAGAGAGAAGGGGAGACTAAAAAAATAAAAAAAAAAAAACCGAATCATTTTATTCCATGCATTTACTAAAATATAAAAAGTATTAATTACTAAAACTTATACTTACTTCAAATCTCAGATGTAATCTAAAATATACCTGTACTTTTCATTTTAGTTTTTTTTTTATAATGTTTACATTTTTTTAAAAATTTTTTTCTTGTTTATATTTACATTTATCTTAGATTTTCTGTATTTACTAGCTGTATTTCTCTCAGGCTAGTTAAAAGGAAAAAAAAAGAAGAGTATACTTACTTTTCTAATATTTTTCATTTATCATATTTTTTATGATATAGAATTAAAGTATCAAAATATATAATAATAAAAAATACAAATTCCCCGGCTTGGGATGTTCTTATAGTTCAAATATATTTTGAAAACTGACAACGAAATCAGATTATCTTAATTTTTTAATAAGAAAATTTTAGATTTTTTTTAACCCTTGATACGAAATTAATTATTTTTAGTCTTTAAATAAATATTTTTTAATTTTTTTTTTTTTTTTAATAAAATTTTCCGCGTTTTTATTTATTTTAATCATTTATATAATTAAATGAATCGTAAAGTCCTTCATTTTCTCTAAATATTTTTTATATTTTTAATGATTTGTAAATCAATAAAGTGCTCTATACAATATTTCCAAACTTTATGTACCGGCGTCCCCCTTTTTCTAAAACGAATTCTTGCGCCCACTTAATTTTTGTAATAATCTCATTTCCTTTTTCAATAGTTGGGCATATTTCTGAAATAATATAACAACAGGGATGGGCCATGGTTCAGAGCATCGCAAAATCATCAAACCTTTTTTTTAGAAACATATTGGAAAAAAATCGAAGATTTTCAAAAGTTTGCGGGCACTTGAACACTTGGTTGAACAATTGGTTCTAATACATTCGCGCCCCCCAAGGGTGGGGCGCCCCACAGGTTGTGAACCGCTGCAATATGCTATATGCATACATCTATATCATTATTGAATTTTCAAGTTGACCCAAGTAAATTGTCAAAAATCTAGTTATAAATTGTAATATTATAATATGCATACTTTTCGTAATTTAGTATAAAGGTATTAATTATACTATTATATTCATATAATTTTTATAATATATTTTAATATTTTAATTGAATTTATTTTTTTTATATAAATTTGCTGTAAATGATCTTCGAAATTTTCAATTCAAATATTTTTAATTAGAAATTTCATATTTTTTTAATAGGAATATAATTACAAATCGATAGCGTGATTGGCCGCAAGTTTGCCTATTATTATCGGATCCAAATTGGGAAGCTACTTAAAATAAAAGTAGCAGCCGCCGACAAAAGAGTTAAGATAAAAATTTTAAGGTTCCGTTATATTGATCATAGAATACCTCTAACCCACTTAGGCGGCAATCTACAATCTAGACTTTCAGAGGTTGTTGAGAAACAAAAAGTTACGTTTACAAGAAAATTACACATATAGGAGAGAAAACTTATTAATAAATGTATTTCCTTAATTTAATTAATTAAAATAAATTATATATTTAATTTAATTTAATAATTAAAATATAAAATAACAAAAGCAGATTTAAAAAAGACGAAAAACAATGAAAGAACAGGAGAAAAGCAACAAATGTTAATTCAGGATTCCTAACCAAATTTCAACTAAATAATCATATTATTACTATTACAATAAAAATTAAGTACCTGGATCACCGAGTATTATCGCTTATACAATTTTTTATTAATGGTAAAAATTTTATAAATTTTTTAATTATTTATCACAATTGTTAAATGGGTTTTCTAAAAATAACTCATCAAAAATTTGTTTCCTAAAATGATACAAATTAATTAAAATAACTTGATTTTCATTTCAAGATGAAAAATATATTCAAAATTACTTAATAAAATATTTGATCTTATATGATATATATATATATGTTATAATTAGATGACTTCAGCTTTATATTTTTTAAAGTAACAATAACTTATAGACTGTTTTATTTTTGTGGAGCAATATATTTCGTAATTTTATTCTAAAATATTATAAATCAAAATATTAATTTAATATCAATTAAAAAAGAATGACAAGAGAAAAATTTATCTATATATATAACGCAATTTGTGAGGTCATATAAATTTACTATTTTAAATTAAGAAAATACTAATAAAATTGATTTTTCTCGAGGCTGCAGCCTGTACAAATCAATTTTTCTTTATAAATATCTATGGTGTGAATTTCAAAGAAGAAGAAGCGGTTTAATATCTTAAAAATATACAATATATATACAAATATTATATACAATATATATATACAAATTTTGCTATTATAATAAGATAAGAAATAGTTATCAGTAAAATTAATTCCAGGTTACCAATGGTGAGATGAATTTAAATATATTTTATTATTGAAGATCTTGATAATCTGTTTCTATTGTGTGCACACGTTTTTAATAAAAATTATAAATTAAGGGGTTTTTGATGTGAAGAACAGATCTGTTCATAAAAATCATTTTAAAAACTTATTTCTTATATTGATATTAATTTAAAATGATGATTAATGAATATCATCAATTAATATATTAATTTTTTTATTAATTAATTATTTATTTTCTCATAAAACCTGTTTTAGAATTCTCATTATATTAAACATTTATTTCATGATTCATCTCGGATTCTGAATAAAATATTATGATTGATCTCTCGCACAAGTTGAAATCATTTATTAATATGATTATTTTGCAAAAAAAGAAATAAATTCAAATTGAAGTTTATATTTATTGCTAATCTTCTCAGACTCAATAAATCATGTATCAAATTACTTTAAAGGAGATAACAATTACAATATTTACAATTTAGCATTACAATTTTAAACTTCATTTAAAAATAAAATTCTTGTTTCTCCGTGAAAATTTTTATTATTATGAGAAATTATTTCCAGGTTATTTTTATGTTTGTGAGATTTGTTTTCTCAAGGTTACGGGGCCCATTTTGGCATCATTTTCAAGAGAGTTTCTTTCGGAAGAAATTTTTTTGGAATTCTGGGCCTATGTCTGTGTGACAAGAGAATTGATCACCAACCCATTCAAGCCATAATATCGACGCTTGGTCACACAGATAAAGTAATAATAATTTCAAAAAAATTCTAACCAAAAATAAATTCACTTGAAAATGGCGCCAAAATGTGCACCGAAACGTCAACACCGAAATCACACAAATGTTAAAATAACCCGGAAATATTTCTCATAATGATATATATATATATATACTTGTATATTTTTATATTTATTTTACATTTACATCTTATAATTTATTATAATTATTGATTATGAATAATAATTAATATTTTATTTTATTTTAATTTATATATTTATTATTATTATTATTATTATATAAATAATTAAAAACAATATTCTTATAGAAATCTATATAAACATATTGATGATAATTTATTGAATAGTAAATGTTTTTAGAAATTTTATTAACTGTAAAGATAAATATAGACCTAAAGAGAAAAAGATTGAAAAAAAAAAATGAAATGAATTCAATTCCTTAAGGAATTTAAAAAAAAAATAAAGATTAAGGAGAGAGAAAGAGTAATTCTTAATGGTAATCCCATTGGGAACTAACATTACATCAATGTAGGTATGTTATAAATATTTCCTACACTCTCGGCAAGTTTATCTGCAAAGGGTATAGGCGATGTTTTGAAATTAGAACAAATACATGACTGCGCCAAAGGGCGTTGTTGTTGCAGATAACAAATAACAAAAAAATATTTTAGCTACCATAAATTGTCATCCGACATATCATATGTAATACAATTACTTATTAATATATTAATATTATTTAATTTATTTTTCTCTTTAATTTAATAAGTTGATGCCATCACAATAATTCCATTTACTGTAAAGAAAAATTAAAAAAAAAAATATATATATAAAAAAAAAAAAAAAAATATTTATAATAATTTCAAGTCAATTTCTGTAGTATAATATATCTTATGAACTCCTTCGTTTATCTTATATTATTATTATACTAGCAAAAGTTGTATATACTATATATAAATATTTGTATATATATTTGCATTTTTTAAATATTAAATCACTCGCGAAGGAGTTTTTTGAAATTCACACCATAGATATTTATAAAGAAAAATTGATCTGTATTGTGTGTGGTTTCAGCTTCGTAAAAAATTATCTTCATTAGTTTTTTTTAATTTAAAATAATGATGTCAGTAACTACGTAAGAGTTAAAAATATTTATGTTGTATCCATAGTGCATTAATACGTACTTTAAATTATTTGAAACTGCTTCAGAACCTTTATTAGTTTTTTCTTAATTTAAAAAAGGAAATTTAAATGATGTCATCAACTACGCCAGACAGCGCTTCTGTAAATATAAAATATATTATATTAAATCAAATTACGAAATAGATATTATGTTATATCAACAGGCCATACTTTTCTGTCTTTCAGAGCATTAATACATACGTATATGTTTTATGACTAATTAATGTTGTTTTAAATTATTTGAACGGTGGCTCGGTGAACCAGTTATTAATTTTGTCTGCCAAACCCAATAATAAGAAATAACTTTTTTTAATGCCCGAGCGGCCACTTGGTGAACCAGATGCTATCAATTAATCTATCTGATAATATTATACTAACAATAAGTGTATATATAAAAATATAGTATCTGTAACAACTAATGTCGTCGCCAGATACTTTAAAAACTAATTTAAATAATAAAATAGCTAAATAAAATAATATTCACTTTTTTATAATAAATTTTAAATTAAAAGATAACAATAGGCCTGGGCAAACATAAAGTGCCTCAATTGACTCAACATTGTTTAATGCTGTTTCCGTTAAGGTTTGTTTTGAAAAAAGAACAGAATATGTTACGAGGAGGAGGAGATCATCCTGGGATGGTGGGGAATACTACTCCAAGGGTTGTTATGTCGCTTTGAAGACCTTAAAAGTACCGCTGGGAGTCGCTACTATGCAACCGTGGAAAGTCTTTACTAGAACGATGAAGAAGGATCAAAACCTACAAGGAGTTATCCCTTTGAGAGAGGGAACACACTAAGCGATTACTAGTGCGATGGAGTCCATACGCAGACACCCATCGGGGATTTGAGGCGGATAATTCCAGTGAGACCTCGCTTTGACCATTCATGCATAAGATATATAGTTCAAGTGGCTTAATTTGCGATCGGACTCTCGATTTGATCTTCCAAATTTTCACCTGGAACAGAAATCGTAGGCTGCAAGGGAGCGCAAATGGTGGTATTTCATTTCTTCTTGATTTATATCGTTTTTTTGGTATGTATATACAAGGGTAGTTTGATAAATCAGTGACTTTTGGAATAATCGATATTTTTGTAAATAAGCGTTTTAAAAAAGTTTTCACAAAGCTCTTAAAATCGGCGTTTTCTTCAGTTATGATCGCTTCGTTTGACCAAAATCTCTTAATGCATAGCCGTTAATTGAGATTTGAAAACCGAAAATAATCGCAGAGAGATAAATCAGGTGAATATGTAGCATGGTATGTCAAATTTATTGATTTTTATGGTCACTTCACATGCGTTTATGGAGGATTATGAGGAATCACGGCATCTATCGCATTTTGATGTCCAAATATTAATGTAAAATGTGATGTAATTGTTGGGTTAAAGCCTTAGCTACTTCAGAAACTCTACTTCTAATATCCTTCCATGGATTTTATCGACAATTTTGGAGGAGGACATCTCTTGTTTGTCAGCATCCCTTGTCCTAGTACGACCATAATAGAACTCAGTAAAAGACTTCTTAACCATTGAAGTTGATAGTAAGTGCCTATAGAATTTATAAATTTTCCTTTGGTTTTTTTAGTGATTAACTTTTTCCATTTTCAATAAAATTCGCAAGGCCGATTGTTTTCAATCATTACCAAACAAGAACTAAATATCGCATCTTGCAGAAACTAATACAAAAGTCTATTAATAGTTGTCGGTTAACTGAAAATTCCAAAAGTAACTGACTTATCAAACAGCTCTCTTATATATTTTCTCTTTTTTTAAATATATTTCTTTTGTTGAAATAATTTTATTTCATTTATCTATTTCCTCATCTTGATATTTTTAATTAAATACAGAAAAAAGGAGATCGTTGGGAATTAAGGTTGTTACTTACTAAGTTTGTTCAAAAGAAAAGGTGAATTTTGAATTATTTCGAAAAGTATTTATTTATTCATCAATATCCAATTTGACCCCTTCAATCCCATCAGATATAATGCACTTATGTCAGCGCTTCTCCCAATTGTCGAAGCACTTCTGAAATGCGCTTTTCGGTATGGCCATCAGCTCGTTCTTCGATTCCAACTTTATTTCATCAATTGTGTCATAAGGCTTTCCTTTCATTGGTCCCTTCAATTTTGGGAATAGGAAAAAGTCGCAAGGAGCCAAATCTGATGAATACGGTGGTTGAGGCATGATTACCGTATTGCTTTTGGTCAAAAAATCACGAACAAGCAATGATGTTTAAGCTGGTACAATATCGTGATGCAGGATCCATGATTTGTTTTTCCATAATTCCAATTGTTTGAGTTTGCTTCACACAAACATTGCATAACTTCCTTATTAACAGTAAGACCCGTTGGCAAGAACTCATAATATGAAAAAAAATCGAAGAACTCACAAAAACGTGACTAACTTTTTCAGTTGTTAAACACAAACTACTAATCCAAAATGGCTGATAATGTCAACATATGAGAAAAATATGTGTACCAACATAAAAACAAAAAAATTCGACAATCGAATGTACAGAGTCCGCGAAAATTCAAAATTTACCTACCTTTTCTTTTGAACAGATCTCATATAGGTCAATTTGTGTGCGTTATGTACATTAATATTATACTTCAAATTATATCTTGACAATACATACTTATCTATTATATTTAAAAATCTTTTGAAAATTGTTTCCTTCCTTTTTGTATTAAGTTAAAAATAATAAGAAATGTATATAGGTCTAATACTATATTATAGTATGTAATCATTACGAATTTGTTTATCATTTCCTTTAAATTTCTTTTTTTTGTGTACAATATAATTCACTTTCCCCATTCCTCCCCTTGCCCCGTATTATTACACTTCCTCACATTCAGGTGATGTCCTAAGTGAGGTAGAACCTTTTAAAAGGGCTTGAAGAGTCTTGCAATTTATATATCCAAGTGACCTTCTTCTTCTTTTACTTTTTTCTCTCTCTATCTGTCTCTTTCTTTCTCTTCTATTCATCGTTTCCATAGGCCTTTTTTTGTTATAGACGGTAAGTGTATGTAGTATGGGGTGAGGGTGAGGATGGGAAGAGTTGCTGCTTTTCACTCCCCTCTACCACTTTATTCTCTCTCTCTACTCTCCTCTTATCATTCTTTTGACATTCTCAGTTCTTATTGATAGGTCGTTCCTTTAAATCTGATTGGATTACATGTCAAGAAAGAAATAAAATAAAATACAAAAAAAAAAAATCGTTAAAACGAATTCTAGATTTTTTATTCCACATTATTTAAAATAAATAACTAGACTATATATTTTATTTTATATCACTTTTCTAAAAATATTACACTCATTCATATGACATTAAAATAAAATAAATAACAAATGTTATTTAATTAATTTTATGAAGATTTTTACCTGAAATTAAATAAATCAATATTATAAACGTATTATTCATTCAATTAAAAGTATTTTCGTTATTATTAATTATTAATAATAATTTTAATCTTCTACATAAATAAAAAGAATAAAGATATAAATTAAATTAAATTATTATAGGATGTAGATTATGTAGTAGATTATCAGAGTACCTGGAACACCGAGCTATCGCTCGATCCTGTAACAAACTTAAACAATTTATTATTATAAATTTTAAAAATTTTATAATTTTTTAATTATTTATTACAATTGTTAAATGGGTTTTCTAGAAATGACCATCGAAAATTTGTTTCCTTAAATGGTACAAATTAATTGAAATAACTTGATTTTCATTTCAAGATGAAAGATATATTCCAATTTACTTGATGAAATATTTGATCCTATATTATATATTATTATATGTTGTTATAATTAGATGAGTTCAGTTTTATATTTTTCAAAGTAGCAATAGCTTATAGACTGTTTCGACCAAGGATTAATACTGTGATAATATAATATCAATTCTGAAATTATATTGACACCTGTACTTGTCTTATATTTTAATTAAGAAATGAGGATTAAGAAAGAAGGTTATATTTTTTTCTTTTTATTTATAATAATCAAATACCATTTATATATTTTTTATAATTTAATTTAAAAAACATTTTAATTAATATAATATAATTTATTTAATATTATTATAGATCAAATTTATTTGAAATTCCCTTCATAAGTATTATTTGTTGCTAATATAATTTTTTTTTTGGTGAGAGATTAATAAATATATTTCGTAATTTTATTCTAAAATAATATTAAATTAAATATATTTTTAATTTTATTAAGAAATTAAATAAAAAATTTTAAATAATATTAATATAATATCAATTAAAAAAGAATGGCGGGAGGCAAATTTCAATATAGATGACTTAATTGCTGACGTCATTTAAATATACTATTTTAAATTAAGAAAATATAGTTGATTTTTCTCGAGGCAGAAACTAATACCGATCGATTTTTCTTTATAAATATTATCTATGGTTTGTGAATTTCAAAAAAAAAAAAAATACTTAGAGCGATTTAATATCTCTAAAATATATAAATATACAAATATATATATATACAATTTTTGTTAATATAATAAGATAAAATATATTTTTTATTGAAAGTATAGAAGTTTTAGAGAAGGATGAATGAGACTAAATTAAACGTGTTTTTGACTAAATAAAGAAAAATCATACTAAAGGAACTGTTTAATGAGTTGATGAATTAAGGATATACTTTTTTAAAAAAAATGAATTTTTATTCACTCTATTGTCAATTAATTTCATTGATTTTATTTTTATTTATTTTTTTTCCAACTGTGTAATTAAAAATATCCTCTATATATTTTATAAAAGCAAGAAAAAAAAATCCTTTTTTGAACTCTAACAATTAAAAATTGTTTAATTAAATAAAAATTATAATTTTAATTAAATTATTGTAAATATTTAATTAATTAATAATGTTATAATTATATGATTTAATTATTATTAATGGTTATTTAAATGATTATCGACAAGAATATTTTCACGTCATGTAGTTATAAATAAATAAATAAATAAACACTACTCTAGATGGATAGATAGAAAATTAATTGGATTGAATTGAATTTGATTGAGAAACGTCAGGGAGTTGTGGCGTAATTGGGGATGGGTAAAAGAGGAGGGGGGAGGAAGAGAAAGGGGTTATTGATATTGACAAATGTAAAATGCTTTGGTTTAATTTCATCCACTCCCCTTCCCTTCCTCTGTTACCTAACCATCCACCCTCTTAAACAACCTATCCTCCCACATATCCACCTCCTCCCATTACACCAGCCCATTCCCCAACCATTCGCCCACCATTCAATCATTCACCAGATGATCAATCAACACTTTAATAATAATAAACTCCGGAAATAGAAAGATAAATTCATAAATACATATATATATATATATACATAAATTATTGTTGTAAATAAACTTTAATTTAAAATTGAGATTCAGAGAGAGCAAAAGAACTTTTTCAATTTTACATCAATATAATGTTGACATATAAAAACAGAATAGCTAAATTATTGAATAAAATCTAAAAAAAAATATAAAAATTAAAAGATTAAATCTACACATAAATAAGTAAATAATTTATTTTTATTCCTTTATTTTATTTATATATATATATATATATATATATATATATATATTTTATATATTAACACACATTCGTAATTGTGTATAATTTACTTATAACTAAATAAATTTTTTAATAGATACTTAAATATTATTAGATAAAAATAAAAACAACATTCAATTTATGCATTCAATTTAGTATTATTTGATTTATTGGATTTAATAAAATTTAATTAGTTACATATATTAAGTATCGATTAAAAAATTAAAATTTTTAAGTTTGACAGATTAGCTCATTGTTTTCCAAACTGTGGGGCGCGTCCCCCTGGGGGGCGCATATGTATTAGAACCAATTTTTCTTTTCTAAAATCTATAATAATCTATAATATGTCTTTGCTTAATTGAGTGTGTGTGGGTGTGTAATGGGTATGTATTATTTTTTGTAGCCCATTAAATAAATTATTATATTATGTATTTATGAAATTAGATTATTACAAAAATTAAGGGGAGCGCAAGAATTTTTTAAAAAATATGGAGGCGCCGGTACAGAAAGATTGGAAATCACTGGATCAGCTGGTTATGAACGTCGAAACGTGCAGTTATTAGTAATGTCTTGTTGACTAATTCACTAATTATTCACTTACATTTTTGATTTTTCGGTTAAGTTTGGATATAGGAAAATTATTTAATTAATTTTTAATTTTCATATATCCAAACCGAACTGAAAAAAAACCAGAAAATTAGTGAAACCCTCTGCTGGCCAAATGAATAAACTAGCAAAATAGAATATCAATGGATATATATGCATATTTGAATAATTTTTATCCTGTGAACTGGAAGAAAGAGAAATATTGCATAAGGAAAGTTTATTTGGAATTATAATTCTCTTAAGCTTCCTGTTTTGTAAACAATTACCCTCCAAAGTTCTCTATCCTGGGCTATAACCATCCTACTCCTACCCTCTCTCATTTTTCTCACGTCCTTACCTACATTGTCTATCCACCGGGTCCTTGGTCTTCCAACCGGACGTTTCCCAATCGGTCTCCCCACCAATATATTTTTCGTCATTCTTTCCTCTCTCCAGGTGAACCAGGTCTATCTATCTATACTATCTATCTCTGTGGCTCTACGGAACTCGAATGTTCTTGGCCGCAGCAACCACACTTCTCCAAATGTCCCTATTCTGATCCACAACCCTCCAATCCCTATCCTCTCTTATCTCTCTCACGTCCCTTCCTACATTATCCACCCACCGCGTCCTTGGTCTTCCAATATATTTTTCGCCATTCTTTCCTCCCCCATTCTAGCCACCTGCCATGTCCATTGCAGCCTTCTCGATTTTATAATTCTAACTATATCTGCAGATGCATAGAGGTCATGCAATTCCTCGTTATGCAGACTTCGCCATTCTCCTGTGACCTCTTCTTTCTTTTGCCCATTAATGCTGCGAAGAATCCTATTCTCAAATACTCTAAATCCTCGTCCTCCAGGGTCATGTACCATGCCTCACACCCATATAATACAACCATATCTCGAATATAGACAAATAAAAAAACTTTCAAAACTCAAATTATATAAATTATATATGTATATGCATGGAAAGTGAAATCTTTAAAATTTATGTATAAGACCCCGCGATTCCACCATCCCACAACAATTTTTTCTTATTATTTTTATTAGCGATGTGAAATATTATTACAAAATATTATTGTCACAATTTATTAGATGATTTTAAAGATCACACCATGAATATATTCCATATAATATAAATAATATAAAATATACAAGAATCATAATATTAAATTAAAAACAACAACAGTAAAAAAGAAATAACAAAAATTTATTACATTAAAGGACAAAACAGTTTATAGTTTCTAGTTAAGCTATAAAATTTATTTTCATCTACTTTGTAAAATATTATGTGAATATAATCATATGTTAATCTTAATAACATATTATATAACAACAAACAAGTATATACTAGGATATAGTAATATTTCTAGTCTCTTATCATATATAAAAAAAACTTGTTTATATATATTGATTTATGAAAAAAATGCTAATTATATAAAACAAGCTATTCAGATCGGTGTTCTTCGCATTTAATACTATTATAATCTTATTTTGTTACCATTAGTATATTTTCTCTTTGGTTTCACCTTCATTTTTACCAGCCGAGGATGGGAAGAGAGGTATTGTTTTCACCTCAAATTTCACATGTGGAGATTTTTACATATCTCCACGAATCATGCATTTTGTTAACAGAAAAAAGTATTTTTAGCATGTCTGTCCGTCCGTCTGTCCGTTGTGTGTTCTTAGCCTTTCAAGCTTAACGGATTTTGATAAAATTTGGTATATTTACTTAATGCATCAGTAGCATGAATTCATCAACTTTTGGTGTATATCCGGAAACCCGAAGTGTTACTTTACAAAGTAATTATTTAATTTTATATTCATTGTCGGAAATATTTCACTTAAAATACAGTAGTAATCAAACTAAAAATAAAAACCAAGATAATGAAATTTAGTCATTTTAATTCAATTTTTAAAAATATTTTTTTTATACTTTATATATATATATATATATATATATAATGTTTTTTTGGAAATTAATGCATTTCAAATCACCGGTCGGCCTAGCCATAGCTTATTTTTTTAAATTTAATTATTCCTATGTGTCATATTATTAATTGTATTTAAAGGTATATAATATTCCTTAATATTTATTTTTATATCCAAATTTTAATGTAATTTGATTTGAATCATGCATAGAAATCTATAGTAATAACTAACTATTGGGTCATTCCACGTCAATTCAACCAGAAAATAGTCATTTTTTCACCCAAAATCTCAGATTTTTATGAAAATTGGTAAATATGTTCTATTTATAAACATGAAAAACACCACCAAATTTTAATTTTTTATCTTACATAGTTTTTGAGTAATGGCAATTTAAAGATTGGCGTTTTTAAATTTCCGAGCCTCGGATAAGGCCGAATAAAACGTGTATTGGAGAAGAAAATAATTTCTCATTCACTTATTTAACCTCCTATCTTGTTGAAATTTTTAAGGCATGTTCTTATAACTATGAGGAATTGTAAAAAAAATGTAACGGACCCCAAAATATTTTTAAAAAAATTATATGTTGGATATTATAAAATTTTAAAATTACAAACAAAGTTTAGCGTAAAATGAAATATCACGACAAGGGAATGAGATAATTAAGAACTTTTTTTTTCCTAAATTATCTACATGAAATGGGCTTTAATTTAATAAAATAAAAGTTTTGTGTATTTGCCTCCTTCTATTTACTAAGACCACTGCAAGTTACAACACATTAATTATGAGCAATATGAGAGTCTCAATGGCTGAATTTTGTTAATAATTAGACATTTTAATATTAAATAAAATATTTTTACCTAAAAATGTCCATCGAAGGAAAGTTTAACATCATTCTTACAAACAAAGTTTGAAAACTATGAGGAAGAAAATAGGATCGAATTAACCCTGTACCTCATCTTGAATCACAAAAGAGAAATTCTCGCTGAAGTCAATTGATTGATATAATGGCTTGATTTGGCGCGCAGTTATCCTTTAGACTTTTAAAATAGCTCTTTTGTGATTCAAGATGAGGTACAGGGTTATCATTGGACCTCAGACTCCTGCACTGTTTACCCAGTAATAATTAACATGAGTGTTAAAATAGTCTCATCACATTGTATAATTACCGATGACTTAAATCATGATGTTTGTATGGTTTATAAGATTCAAGATACCCTGTTAGAATCCAATGATAACCCTGTACCTCATCTTGAATCACAAAAGAGAAATTCTCGCTGAAGTCAATTGATTGATATAATGGCTTGATTTGGCGCGCAGTTATCCTTTAGACTTTTAAAATAGCTCGACTAACTTTTTGCAATATAAGAATTTGGGATCAATTTTTCTATTTTTGTTGTTAGTTCATCAATAAATTCATCAATGGTTGAAGTTTGAGTTATCATCTGTGTCCTGTCTGTAGCTACGCACTGTTTGAATTCGATCCTATTTTCTTCCTCATAGTTTTCAAACTTTGTTTGTAAGAATGATGTTAAACTTTCCTTCGATGGACATTTTTAGGTAAAAATATTTTATTTAATATTAAAATGTCTAATTATTAACAAAATTCAGCCATTGAGACTCTCATATTGCTCATAATTAATGTGTTGTAACTTGCAGTGGTCTTAGTAAATAGAAGGAGGCAAATACACAAAACTTTTATTTTATTAAATTAAAGCCCATTTCATGTAGATAATTTAGGAAAAAAAAAGTTCTTAATTATCTCATTCCCTTGTCGTGATATTTCATTTTACGCTAAACTTTGTTTGTAATTTTAAAATTTTATAATATCCAACATATAATTTTTTTAAAAATATTTTGGGGTCCGTTACATTTTTTTTACAATTCCTCATAGTTATAAGAACATGCCTTAAAAATTTCAACAAGATAGGAGGTTAAATAAGTGAATGAGAAATTATTTTCTTCTCCAATACACGTTTTATTCGGCCTTATCCGAGGCTCGGAAATTTAAAAACGCCAATCTTTAAAAAAAACTATGTAAGATAAAAAATTAAAATTTGGTGGTGTTTTTCATGTTTATAAATAGAACATATTTACCAATTTTCATAAAAATCTGAGATTTTGGGTGAAACGGCCTGGATGAGTTGACGTGGAATGACCCTATTTGAATAAATCTTTAAAAACATAACTAAATTTAAAAAATAAACATTTAATAATGCTACTCTAAATTTAAACACTCGGTTTCAAATTTCTTTCTTTTTTTCTTTTATGTGCATTCTGATGTAAATTATGTATAAAGGTCATAGACGTCGCCCTCCACCCTTTTGAAACGAATTTATAACTTATCGTACGCTTATATCCGCTAGGTCACCTAAATTCATTTTCCACCTTAAAATTGTATAAGAGAATTATATTACTAGTATATATTGAATCGATGGGTGTATTATTTTTTTATCAATTTTATTCATTTTCAAAATCATTTTTCTATAAATTTATTATTATTATTTTAATTGATTTTAAAGTTAAAAAAATAAAAATAAAAATTTTGTAGACGTAAATTAAAAAAAAAATAAAAATAGTTACAATGGTAATGATGGTAATGGATTGTCCCTCTAGTTGTCTGATAGAGAACAAGCTTTCCTACTGGGAAGCGTCCATCTCGCGTTCTCTATTTTGACAAATTGAAATCGATTTTTCATCCACTTTGTATTGCTCCGATTAATTTTTTTTCAACGGATTCTGAAGCAAAAATATTGATTTCAGAATTGATTTACATTTTGAATGTAATTAAGAATTTTTTATAGCATTAAAATTAATTATGAATTCTTATTAATCAGCACTAGCTTCGATGAAGTAGGGGGAGTTTTCCCCTCGAGGCGAGAATAACCTTTTTTTTATGAAGACAATATGAGTACATTATTCTATATACATTTATAAAATCTTATATAAATTATTTATTTATAAATATAATATAATATGAAATTAATTGATTTTAATTAATTTAAATTTTGATTTTTAATTTTTGATCTATTTTTTTTTAATTTATTTAATTATTAAATAATCTCATATCCTATAATTTTTATCATTTTTATTTTAATTTGCCTAACCCCACTTTTGAGGCATCCCAACGATGGGTTTCTAACACTTTGTTTGGATAGCCACAAAAAAACCAGTTAAAAATTTTCACAGTAGTATAAAAGTGAAGAAAACGATACGCTGGACATCCTAGAGATGTCCGATACAGTATTCGAGTATGTCAAGATATTTTCCGGATATATATATATATATAAGTGGAAACTTGAAGATATACTTTGAGTGGGCATCACACAATTAAACGACATTTACTACTTCACTCCTTTTAAAGACAAGATGACATCGATAATGTGAGCAAAATTATTTTTTTTTAAATAGAAAGAAAATAAGCTGGAGTGTCTCCACTCGACTATCTCGTAATTGGAATTGGATTAAATAACATAATAAATTATATTTAAATTAAATTATAAATTAAAATTAATAAATAATATTATTAAAACAGCGCGTGTTGATGGCACCACGCAACGTGTTAAAAAATTAATTCCGGTACTTTCAACGATTCAATCAAGCTGAAATTCTATATATAGCAGTTTTATACAATCTTTAATTATATGAAAAATTATCAAATATATATTTTTATTTTTACGGTCACTTTAGAGGAAAAAAAATCAAAACGTTGTAGGTAATGACCCTCTTCCGGTTGAGCTACATTTCTCAAAAGTTGATAGAAAACTACGAATTTCGAATAATGCCCGTATACCAAATTTCATCATTCTAGCTCAAACCGTTTTTGCGTAATCTTGTCTACACACACACACATACACACATACACATACACACATATATATATATATACAGACATTTTTCTCAACCTTAGTGAAAATGACTCAGGGACCTTCAAAACGTATAAAAACATCAAAATCTCGACATTGAAAATTTTCGTGATCGCAATACTATCTCTGTCGAGATAGTAAAAATGAAAAGAGTAGTTTAATTTTTTATTTGTTTAATAAAATATAATAATTTTGAGAAATTTAAAATAAAAAAAAATTATACTTATTCTAAACTCATATATTTAAATGTTTTTTTTTTTTTTAATTAATTCACTTTATCCAAAATATAACAAAATTAAAAATAAAAGTTGAATTAAAATTATTTGATCTTAATTTGATTTAAATTTTGAAAGATTCTTTATTTATATAAAGTATATAAGGGGAGTCAAATTACTTTATCGAATTACATAATTATATTTAATAACCAATTTAGTTCTCTGTCCAAATTGAAATATTAGATTTGGAGATGTAATCAATCCAGGCTGGGCAGGTGTACGCTATTCCAGGAATTATTATTGTTTTGGATAAGTGGAGTTTTTCATTAAGATTAAGCAGACTTCTTGTTTTTATTAGTGACCAGAGGACCTTTCTTCCGTTATGTATTTTGTGAATGACCTATTGCATGTATGTAATCCAATTTGTTTGTCTAACGTCTTTCTTAGGTACTTTGTTTTTGAAAGTAATTTACGTAAAAATTTAATAAAAATCATATACAAATAAATATAACATATTTAATTAATATAATTTTGAATTGATAGGGTTACAATGCACAGGACAAACAAACATCAGCCTGTGAAATTTTACTAGTGTTAATGTGGTTTTTTAAATTTTTACTATCTCGCTAGAGATAGTATTGCAATCACGAAAATTTTCGATGTCGAGATTTTGATGTTTTTATAAGTTTTGAAGGTCCCTAAGTCATATTGACTAATTGTAAGATTGAGAAAAATGTCTGTCTCTGTGTGTGTGTGTGTGTGTGTGTGTGTGTGTGTGTGTGTGTATGTGTGTATGTAGACAAGATGACGCAAAAACGGTTTCAGCTAGAATGATGAAATTTTGAATACTCAAAATTATTATTATTATTCAAAATTCGTAGTTTTTTATCACTTTTGAGAAATGTAGCTCAACCGGGAGAGGGTCATTACCTACCACGTATTAATTTGTTTTCCTTTAAAGTGACCGTAAAAATAAAAATAAAGGTTTGATAATTTTTCACATTATTAAAAATATATAAAACTGTCATATATAGATTTTCAGCTTGATTGAATTGTTGAAAGTACCGGAATTAATTTTTAACACTGCAAATCACTCTCCAGCACGTGACGTGGTGCCATCAACAAAGAGCCAAACACGCACTGGTTTAATAAATATTATTTATTGATTTTAATTTATAATTTAATTAATTAAATTGAATTGAAATATAATATATATTATTTAATTCAATTCAATTTGCGAGATAGTCGAGTGGAGACACTCCAGTCATTTTGAAATTGATCCAGGGATCACTTTTCCTGGTTTTTCCATAATCTGTTAGTTCGTATATTTGAACATTGTTTTCTGTCCTTTTCATTATTATATTATTCACTTTGGACAAGGTGTGAATAAATATAATAGTGATTGTTATCAGGGGTTTTGTGTTCAAGATATCCGTATGTTTATATTCTTAAGTCCCATAATATTTTTGTTTTTTCGATATCAATTACTTTTTACAAATTGATCTTAATAATTATTTTTTCTGGTTTGAATTTTGAAATGTTTAAATGTTTTAATATAATAGATAAATTGAAATTATTATTATTATTATTATTATAATTATTATTATTTCTATTTCAATCTAACAGATATTGACTTAAAATATTAAAAGTATTATTATATATGCAAATATATAATATTACTTCATTATTTTGTTATTTAATACAAGATAAAAATATGCTCTATCATCTGTCGTTAAAAAGAGAAACAGAAAATATTTCAATTCTTATGTGAACATTTTTTTATACTATACAAATTCAGCTTATGTTTGACAACAAACTAGAAACTTCTGTACCAGCCGAGGGGATATATTCCTCCCCCTCCACAAAATAACAAATATGGATAGAAATATTAATTAATTCGACTAATGGTAATATATAAAAATAAATGGAATAATCAAAATATTCTAAAAAAATTTATAATCACTACTATAGAACCAGTAATCTATTTCAACCAATACTATTTACACCAAATATTATATTATCCACGAGGTCAGTCCAAAAGAAAAGGTGAATTTTGAATTTTCGCGGCTTGTGTACCTTCGATTTCACAACACCGTAATCATGCCTCAACCTCCGTATTTAACAGATTTGGCTCCCTACTTACCCTCACCACCCGATGGCGCTGCTATCACAAAAGAATTTTACCATCATGTAGAACATTCTTTTACTAGCCTAGCCTCAAAGTTTCAGTCAATTCCCTTCACTAGTTTTGTTTTGACAGTTTTTGGAAGCGAGCGTGTGTCGATCAGTTGTACAAAAATGGTAAAAGAACAATATCGTTCGGTGATTAAATACTTATTTTTGGAAGGGAAAACACGAAGCGAAATCAAAGATCTCATGGATGCTGTGTACGGTGACTCTTCTCCTTCGATGGCGACCGTCAAAAATTAAACGATATTGTTCTTTTTCCATTTTTGTACAACTGATCGACACACTCGCTTCCAAAGGCTGTCAAAACCAAACTAGTGAAGGGAATTGACTGAAACTTTGACAGTAGGCTAGTAAAAGAATGTACTACATGACGGTAAAACTCTTTTGTGATAACAGCGCCATCGGGCGGTGAGGCTAAGTACTTGTTGAATGACCCTCGTATATTAACTCCTTTAGTTTGCACATAAGGTTTAGATATAGATATTTTTTTCTTTCTAAAAATGTATCCTAAATTAAAGTGGTAAGTATATGAAAGCAAACTCATGATTTACATTTCATATTTTATACATATTTAATTTAAAAGTTAAATTTATTTTATACAATTGTCTATATACATATATTTATATATTATATATATGTTTATAAAAATATATTTATTTTTAATTGGAAAAAATAAAAAAAAAAATGATTTGTTTAAAAAAAATCTTTTGATATTTCATTTTGTAAAATGAAATTTTAATTAACGATTAAGATTAAATTTCAATAAATGCTTTAAATAATTATTATTTTGACATGTTATATAATTATACTATATGAACAAAAATATATTTCAAGCAAACAAAAAATTTAAATTTTCTCTTTTACTATAAATTAAACAAAAATTAATTAAAATATAATATAATATTTGATTATTTTAATATGATAGTAATCAAAAAGCAAAAATTTATTTAATTTAAAAATAAATTTTTATTCAGTAAATCACGTTTATAATGGCTTATTATTATTATTATTATTTGATTAATATATAATAAAATAATATTATATATATTTACTTAATATATCAATATACATAAATCCATCTTTGTCTTTTTGAATGGATATATATAAAAAATAATATTAATTTTTCAAATAATTATAATTAATTTGAAATTAAGCTGGAGTGTCTTCCCCCGACTATCTCGCAATTTGGATTCGATTAAATAACATAATATATTATATTTAAATTAAATTTAATTAATTATAAATTATAAATAAAAATTAATAAATAATATTTATTAATCCAGCGCATGTTTGGCTCTTTGTTGATGGCAGCACGTCACGTGTTGGCGCGTGAAATTTGCAGTGCTAAAAAATTAATTCTGGTACTTTCAGAGATTCAATCAGGCTGAAATTCTATATATAGGAGTTTTATACAATCTTTTATCATATGAAAAATTATCAAACATATATCTTTATTTTTACGGTCAATTTAGAAGAAAAAAAATCAAAACATTGTAGGTAATGACCATCTTCCGGTTGAGCTAAATTTCTCAAAAGTTGATTAAAAACTACAAATTTTGAATAATGTCCGTTTACCAAATTTCATTATTCTAGCTCAAACCGTTTTTGCGTGATCTTATCTACACACGAGAGAGAGACAGATATTTTTCTCAACCTTAGGTGAAAATGACTCAGGAACCTTTAAAACGTATAAAAACATCAAAATCTCGAAATCGAAAATTTTCGTGATCGCAAATACTATCTCTGACGAAATAGTAAAAAACTACTTTTATATAGGTCACATGCCCAATTAATAAATTCCCTTGAAGAGAGTCGTCAGCAAATTGTATATATGATGGTATTATAAATAAATATAATAAATAAGTACATTGTATGAGACGTTTTTAGCTTAGCTTATATTATTATTAATATTATACACAAATATCATATGTCATTTTGTTATTTGTTTTGATTTTTCTTTTTGTTTTGTTTTTGGAATGGGGAGAGGGATGAGAGGAAAGGAGTATAGGTAAAAGAACGGGGATCAATCATTGTATTTTAATGGAAAACTTGCCTGTCTAGATGCAATATTCAACATAATATTTAATAAAATTAAAAATAATACTAATAAAAATAAAAATAATATATATCAAAATTATAAAAAAATATATATATATGGTATATATAGAAATAGAAATAAAATGTTTTAAATAGTTTTGATTTAATAAAAAATATTAATTAATTAAATTTATTGAAAATAAATGATATTTTTAATAATTATTAAATTAACTTCAAATTAAAATTAATTATTTATTTTTAAACTAAATGATTTAAGATACTTTAGCTCAGGGGCGGATTTAGGCCTAGGCAGAATAGGCAACTGGCTAGGGCCCGTAATTTCAGGGGGCCCGTAAAACGGTTCAAATAAGTTGACCTGTGGCCAGGTCCGAACCGACCGACTGTTTGAAATAAATTAATTTCCAGTTACAGAAACAATTTCAAATAATTTTAATATATCTATTAATGTAATAAAAAACAGATATGGATACATAAATAATAAATATAAACATTTTTAATTTTATTTTATTTATAATATATTTGCAAGACCAGGCTATGACGTCATGAATGGCTGGATGACGTCATATAATTTTAAATCAAGAAAAAACTAATAAATATGATTTTTCTCGAGGATAAAACCAATACAAAGTGCATGATTCGTGGTGATATATAAAAAAATCTCCTTTGGTGTGAAAATAACCCTTTCCTTCCTAACGTCGATCGCTAATACTACCACTTCCGGTTTCCGGAATTGCACCAAAAGTTGATCAATTCATCCCACTGATGCATTAAGTAAATATACCAAATTTCATCAAAATCGGTTGAGCCGTTCAGGCTGTACACATCTATACGGACGGACGGACAGACGGACAGACGGACGGACGGACAGACATCATGCTAAAAATACTTTTTTCTGTTTAGAAAATGCATGATTCGTGGAGATATGTAAAAATCTCCACATGTGAAATTTGGTGTGAAAACAATACCTCCCTTACTATCGTCGGTCGGTAAAAATCGTGAATTTTTTCAATTTTGCGATCAAACTTTTAAATATTTTCGACTTTTTTAAATTTTTTCAACATGGTTCTTAAAAAAAAAAAAAAACAAAAAATTAAAATGATTTTGCGATCACAATTTTTCAGGCTCGAAGTATCACCAAGTGTGCCCACCACTGTTATATTATTTCAAAAAAGTACTCTTAAATAATAATTTCTTTAAATTAAAAATAAAATAAATAATACATTTTATGGGTGGGGGCCCGGAATTCTGTCCTTGTCTAGGGCCCGAAAATTCCTTAATCCGGCACTGCTTATGCTGATTTTATTACTGTGCACGTAATTATAATTTTAAAATAATTTAACGAATAAGTTTTATAGAGAATTTTTAATTATTGTAGTAATTGTGCGTTAAACACACATGAGAATTATACTAAAATGTAGTTTATATAAGGTTGGAATTTAGATTTGTTTAAAAAAAAAAACAACAAATTTATTCGGAAGAATGAAAAAAAAGTGATGTATTTAAAATATGCTCCATTGCTCGTTACACATTTTGTCAATCTTTTGGGCAATTTGTTGACAGTAAAAAAAAATTACGTCATGAAACTTGAACAATTTTTCCCCATGAATCGATGAATGATTTCCATAAAAGTTAAAAGTATAGAAATATGATGAGAGAATGTTTTTAAAGTTCGCCTTTTTCTAGTTTATCTTTCATTTTCGTGAAATTTTCGGTAATTTCTTAATAAAAATAATGAAAAATAATTGATCATCAACTATTAATTATCTGACTATTAATTTAATTCTGAGAAATGATAATGAAAATAATCCAAGATAAGAATTTTCAAAATAACAGTATGTGGCATGAAAAACAAAAATATATACTCTATAAAAGATTTTAAGCTATTATATTCATATAAGGTTAAAGTTGGTGGCCGAACTTTTTTAAAAAATATTTTTATTTAAAATAAATTTAACGATTTGGTATATATATAGCCGCCCCTTCACCTCGCAGAATTTGATGTAACTTCGCCAGTTGATTCTTTGAATAATTCTAAGAAACTTTTTTCTTAGGCAATTCTTGGGTAAAAATCTAGTTTTCGAGATAAAAAGGATTAAAGATTGGATATAAATTAGATGGTTATGAATGTCGAAATGTGCAGCCATTAAGTAATTTTTATTGACTAATTCACTAATTATTCACATATTCACTAATTTTTGTTTTTTTTCTGTTCGGTTTGGATATAGGGAAATTATTTAATTGATTAATTTTTTAATTTTTCTATATACAATCCGAACTGAAAAAACCGAAAATTAGCCGCGCCCCCTGCTGGTCAAACTGATAAGACATGGTAGCTAAATTTATATCCAATCTTTAATCCTTTTTATCTCGAAAACTAGAAGTTTACCCAAGAATTGCCTAAGGAAAAAGTTTCTTGGAATTAATCAAAGAATCAACTGGCGATGTTTCATCAAATTCTGCGAGGTGAAGGGGCGGCTATATATATACCTGATTGGAGAGCAATTGCAGGTGATTGATTAACAATCACTAGAATGAGCTTATGTATGTGGTTCGCAAAGAACCCCTGGTCAAAAACCGACAGAGCCTCCGGCTATGACGTAAGTTAGCAAAGAATTAACTATAAGTGTGAGACGCTGTGTTTTATAATTAATTTAATGATGAGGTTGCAGATTTCATGACCTCATGAAGAATCTGTAATTTTCACCTATTTCGAAATTGAGGATGACTTGTGTGCACTGAAACAAAACAGACAGGATGAGTATTGCAGGGATATATTTTAGGACCACTGTTATTGTACACAGTCGATCTATCTAAAATACAATCTTGGTTATTGAAAACAACATAAATAAGTTAATTTCAAAATTAAATCACTCCATTTCAAAAATCCAAAAATGAACAACTCGTTTGAGAATCAAACTAATCGGTACAAAAATCTCAAACTTGACCATATACCAATGAGATTATTTCCTAGTAGGATGGAGATGAGTATTCTGGGATGATATTAGGTCCGTTTAAAACGCATGTCAAAAAAAAGAAAGAAGACTAAATGCATATATGATTTTAGCTACTCTTTTTGGATTCCCCTAACAACATATGCGTAATGTGTGGCTAAAGTCAGATCACATTGGAGCATTTACTTTTTTATTGGATTTTATTGTTTGATATTAAAAATATATGAACTGTTTAATAGAGTTGAAAAGTACACATAGATGAAAGAAAATTATAACTAATGAAGTGTAATAAATCAAATGTATAAATTGTATCTTTTTGTACAGTAAGTTAATAGGTTTTATATTAATGATAATAGCTAACCACAATTAATAAAATTTTATTTATTATTCTTAAATTGAGATTCAAAATTAATTATATTATGAAATAAATCATTTATTTTAAAATTATCTTATCTTATTATATTAGCATATAAGTATAATGTATGTACCTGGAACGCTCACAATTTATTTATTATTATAAGCTTTAGAAATTTTACAATTGTTAAATCGGTTTCTAAAATTAACCCATCAAAAATTTGTTTCCTATAATGGTACAAATTGATTAAAATAACTTGATTTTCGTTTGAAGATGTAAAAATAAATTCAAATTTATTTGATAAAATATTTGATCCTATATTATAAATATATATATATATATATATATATGTTGTTATAATTAGTATTTTCCAGGGTATATAGCAAGTGTGTATTAAGGAAATAATGCCAAAGGCAGTTGAATCTCATCCATTTTGGTTAAGCAAGAGATTACTATGCAGACATTAAAAAACAAATTGTCCTCTTCAAGGTCACGTATAAGCAAAGCATTGGAGGTGGCCGCCAATCAAAATGGCGGCGAACATTTCTTTTCAATCTGTCAAAATTCAATAATTAATATTTAATTAAGGAACCACCGTAAAATTATATACTAGTGAAAATGAATCTACGTTTCATAATGAATATATCCGTATAGATATGACCTATTATTATAAGGCAATATTTTTTTTTGAACTGTAAAAATAAACCGATATTAAAATTAATTAAAAATTTTCATTTAATGATACTAAAAATCAATTTTGTTTACAATCTGGCTAAAATTATGTTCAATTGATTGTCTTAGTGACAATTTAGTCAAAAATTTTAATAAAATGAAAAACATTGAATAGATTTGTTTTTCTGAAACTCCAAAGAGTACAATAAATATGAGTTTCAAGTTTTATAATAATAAGAATCGTACGAGAGGTGGGTCCTCTTAATTATCTATTAATAATTTATTATTTTATATTTTAACATTCTAGGATAGATAGTATAAAGCAACAAATATTTTTTATATTTTTTTTTAATTACATATTCAAATAATAAATACATAATTTATAAATAATAAAATAAATTTTTTATTATATTAATTTACTATTATCAAATATATTTAATCTTATTATACTTTCAATATATAAGATGCGTCTCACTAGTCAATTGCGAGGTTTTGCTAGTCCGAAAATGCGCGTAATCAGTATATACTTTAATTAAGGGAGGGGGGTTAATTCAAATATATATAGGAGACTCTCTATAGAAATTCTCCTATGAAGAGTCAAGATTTAAAATTTTTAAGAGCTGACGTGTCCCATCATTAGTCAGTCCGCTTGAATCGGAACAAGCGTACGGTTACTTGAAAACGACTGCAGAATAAGCAGTCGAAACGTTGTACAGTTATTTTAATTTAAAAAATAATTTTATACAAACAATGTGGTCTTTTAATAAAAATTCCCTTAATAATTATCAAAATATCCACAAAAGCTTTAATAAATACAATATTGGTATAATGTTCTAATTTATATTATGTTTTTTTGTTTTAGGTAAAAATAAGAGTACAGCCAACAAAGTGTCTTTCATGGTAATTAATACATTTTAAAATATATTTTCTTTCCGAAGTTAATTAATTTTACAACATCGATTAAGAATTTAAATCCTACGAGTTTGTTTATATTTTAATTTACATTCTGTAATTCACATCCTGTCTTTCTGCATCAACCCCCCACCCCCCTACCCCGATCCTTCGTCCATTTGTACTTGTTTGCTTGCGAGGAATTTCTAACTATTTTTACCACGTTTTTCTTAGCTTGCTTTCTTGTTTATCTGTTCGCGTCAAATCTTGCAATCGAAATTTCGACCACTTCCAGTCATCCAATCGCTCTGAAACTTTTCAGAGTTATGTATTCTGGATGACAATACAATAAAATAACACATTCGTAGCTTGCAAGTGTTTAATTAGAGCATAATTAATGAATATTTGTATTTTGTTAACTTAAAAAGGAGAAACAATAATAATACAACAAAAGGCCCTTTCCAAAACTTACCTTTCTCAATACATAATACAAAAGAAGAAAACAACAAAAGGGACTTTGTCAAAACATTAAAAATAAATAATACAGATGTCCATAGTCCGCTTGTTTAAAAAAATATTCAAGAGTTGATTCTAGTATGTATTAAATATATTCAATATATTAAATATTAAATATATTATTTTTGATCTAAACGAATAGAGAATGGATTTTACATAAAATTTGTAATCATTTCACAAATTAATAATATAATAAATGACACATTGTGAATTGACGATAAAAATAAATATATTTCATTAGATCTTATTTTATTATACTAGCAAAAATTGTATAAATATATTTTTAATTTTCTTTCGAAATTAATTAAAAAATTTTAAAATATTTTAAATATAAAAAATATTGATACAATATCTAATACAAAAACGAGACGGGATGCAAATATAATACATTAATTAATAATAATAATCAAAATATTAAAATCCGTTTAAATAAGAAGTTTGAAAAAATGTTCAGGTCGCTCCCCTCCAACTAAATGACAGTCCTGATCGTATGTTCCATGCTGCGAATTAAATTTGGATTAAGCATCATAAATTCTAAAATAATAATTAAATAAATTTCAAATAACGATTAGATATTTATTAAATGAATTACTAATAAATAATATTCAATCTAATGAAATAAAGAATCTCTATATATTATATACACGGTAAATGTATTAGAAAAAATAAAAAGCCATTTTTTTTTTATGAAGAATTTTGATTTTTTTAAATTATAATTTCTGACTTTTGATTGATTACATTTAAAATCATTTTAAAGTTATAATTTCGTCTTTACAAAGAGAGATAAAAAATTAATAAAATCAAAATATTGAAAAAATATAATAGGGAGGTAGAAAAAAGGTTCAAACTCCCCTCTTCTTATTTTTACTTAACGGGTCTTCTGATTGGTTGCCTGTTTCGACACACCTTTTTTCGACTTAAACGCCACCCTCAATTTCTTTCAGCTATCATTTGCTCTCTGCATCTCACCAAGTCATCATTAGCACTCTTGCTAACTGAGTGTATTTTACCACGTTTTTCTTAGCTTGCTTTCTTGTTTGTTTGTTTGTTTATTTATCTGTTCGGGTCAAATCTTGCAATCGAAATTTCGACCACTTCCAGTCATCCAATCGCTCTGAAACTTTTCAGAGTAATGTATTCTGGATGACAATACAATAATACAATAATAATTCGTAGCTTGCAAGTGTTTAATTAGAGCATAATTAATGAATATAATTTTGTATGGGAAAATCAAAACAAAAAGTGTAAATATTTAAATTTGAAAAAAACCGTTAAAAACCCGTTAAAAGAATAATATAATATGTATAATATTTAAAATGTAAATAAATTTGAAAGAAGGTATATTAATGTTTTGTACTGTAATTTAGAAAACAAAATTTAAATTTATGATGAGTTTTAGGCAATAAAGAATTAAAATATGACAAATTTAAAAATTTCTCTTTATAATTCAATTTAAATTTATTACTTTCAGGATAATAGTATTTCATGACTATTAAAGTCAATCAAAAAACTTAAAAGTAGTATAGGTCAAGTGAAATCGATTGCAATATATGAAGACTAAAAAGTAGAAAATAATACTTTATATAAAAAAAAAACTTTTTTAAAAAACCACGTTTTTAACGCACTAAAAAGAAGAAAATAATTTTTCTGAAACCCCATAGGTACTGACATTACAAACAAGAGATATGATTTGAAGAAAATTTTCTATAACGTAAAACGTGGGGCGCAAATAATAATAAATTTTTTAAATGCAATATAATTTCTTTGATTAATTTATTTCAATATCCATGGATTTATATTTTAAGTTTTATATTTTTTACCAGACTTTTTGTAAAAGGGAATATTATTAGTAATCCAACAGAATACTTTTATTAATGTAAATTTTTTTTGGAAAATTAATTCCTTAATATTAAATAAACATCTTCAATTTACACTTTAGAAATTTTATTAACATAAATATTAAATATTTGCTAGAAGTTTTGCAGTAGCAAAATTTAGTTTTAGATTTCTTCAAGTTAAATTTCTTATATTATTTACCAGAATATTGTTAGGATGTCATTTTTTATCAGAATTTTTTAAAAGTGAATATTATTAGTAATCTAAAGGTAATCTTTTCATAAATTAAATTTACCTCTTTTAAAAATTTCGATAAGTTATAAGCTTTACTTTTTGAAGCTAATTAAAATATGAATTCATTTATCCTATTAATTTGTACCTAATAACATTTATTTATAAATTTTTATACGATACAGAATATTTTAGCCATAGTTGCGCCCCACGTTTTACGTTATAGAAAATTTTCTTCAAATCATATCTCTTGTTTGTAATGTCAGTACCTATGGGGTTTCAGAAAAATTATTTTCTTCTTTTTAGTGCGTTAAAAACGTGGTTTTTTAAAAAAGTTTTTTTTTTATATAATATAAGTCTTAAGTCAAAAAGATCGTAAATGCGCTTTTGAACTCCGAATAGAAAGCAGTTTTGGTAGTGAATGGAACGGATAATCCTTGGCCAAGTGTTTATTTAATGGTACAAAGTGTTTGTCTGGATTTTTTTTAATTTTATTTTTATATATATCTATATATTTTTTTTTATTTAAGCTCTATCCCCCTCTCTCTCTCTTACACACACACACATACATACATACGTATACATACACAGACACACATATACATTTGTACTTTCTCTAGTTGTTCGTTGAAGCATTTACGAAACGAATGACTGCTTTAATTCTAATAAAAGCAAATAGAAATTGAATTTCCATCAGAGAAGAGAGAGAGGGAGATGATAAAAGTTATTTCATTTGTGTTTGTCCCACAGGAGATTAAGAAGAAAATTATAATCGATTGTTTCCCTTTAAATTAGATAGTTATATCAGAAAATAATTATCACATAATACATTAGATATACTTTTTTTTCCTTTTAATTTTTGTAATTAAAAGACTTTCTGGAATTAATGAATTAAGTTTTTTAGGAAATTTAACGTTACCCAATTTCAAAAGGGCAAATTTCTTTAAAAATCGTTTACCTCAGACTTTTGTACGTCCTAAGCAAGGAGTACGCCTATTAATTCGGTTATATCAATTAGGTGTCCTATGATCAGTGGAACGAGTCCTATCAACTTTTACCTTGATTTTCTTGATCGGAGGTGCTATCAAGTAGCTTCCCCAATTTTGATCCCGGAGGATGCATTGACTCCGTCCCATAGATCCCAGCTAGAGAAATTCCCTAGACAGGCCCGGAACTTGAACCCGGACCATGAGAATGTGAGCTAGCTACGCTAACCTCTCACCCTGTGGCGCCTGTTTTTGACTTCACTGAAGATTCTTTTAATTCTAGCATTCATGTGTTCTTGATTTCTTACATATGACCAGGGGTAACTGCGTTAAAACAGATCCTCGTGATCCCGGATATAAATCCGAGGCCTCTTATCAAGAAAATCAAGCTAAAAGTTGATAGGAACAGTTCTAGTGATCACAGGGCACCTAATTTATATAACCGACTTGATAGGTGCTGCCCTTGCGTAGGATGTTTAGTGACAGAAAAATGTTTTCTTCATGAAAGCACTGTTGTCAAGCAATCATCCGGTCGCCCGATAACACCGCCACACTGGCGTTTACTTTTCCTTCACTTTACAAAAGTCCGAGGTTTTTTGTTTTTCTGATTTCTTACATTAAAAGGAATATATAGTAATTTTATTTTCCAAATTTTCTTCTTCCTCTTATAATTTAATTGTCAATTCCAACAGAGGATAAAACTTAATATTGTATACTTAATATTTTGTTTTCTATATTTAAAATAATAATCTATATATATAAAAAAAGGTTTTTGTCTGCACATTGCTCAGAATTTAAAAATTTTTGCATATCTTCGCGTTTCATGACCTCTAGAATCCAAAAGTGACTTTAGAATTTTTCACGTCTGTCTGTCTGTCTGTCTGTCGGTCTGTCTGTCTGTCGGTCTGTCTGTCTGTCGGTCTGTCTGTCCGGAAAATTACTATTTTATAGACTCAGAATTGGCTGAACCGATTTCTTTGAAATTACATCACAATATTCTTATATACCCCTAGAGTAACATAGGCTATAAATTTTATTTATATGTCAACAATAACCGCAGAAATTAATTTTTTAAAGTTTATATAATTCTCCGTGTTGTTCATTCAAGAGCAGCTCGCGGCTCACTGCCGGCCTAGCGGAATCATTTCAAACAATGAATTATCATAGCTATTCCCAATCAAAGAATTATTATAATATTTCCCTTTTTATTTTAAATTCTAATATACAAATATCAATTCAATTAAATAATTTATTCTAAAAGTTCTCAATTTAATTAAAATATTTATTAGATCATATTTTTATCTTAAATTATTTTTTATTTAATTGAATATTTCTTCTTTTCTATAATATATATATAATAATATATAAATTTTATCATTGAATAATAAAAAAAAATATTATTTAACCTGAATTAAAATGACTGAATTATATTAACTTTGTTTTTTATTTTAATTTAATTACTCTATTATTAATTACTAAATATATATATATATTATATAAAAATTAAAATATGATGATATAAAGTTGTTTTAAATTTTTGACATTTTTAAATTGGGTATATTTTTTAAATTTATTAAAATGTCTTTTTTATTTATTATGTTTAAGATTCATTTTTATTATGTGATATTAATAAAAAATAACGATGCTCTGTGCAAGTCGAATCATGTTGCACATAATTAAATAACAATTGCCAAACAAAGAATATAATATTTTTTTAAATTCTTATATTTAAATATCATTTCAATTAAATAATTTATTCTAAAAGGTCTCATTTTAATTAATTTAATAAAATGTTTAAATCACCATTTAATTTTTTATTAATAGGCTTCTTTTTTTATTTTTAATTTTAATAAATTCTCTTTTTTTTGATATGATATTAATAAAAAATAATATTAAATTGTATATAAATATAAAAATTAGAATATTTGAATTTTTTTAAATTTTAACACATGTAATCAATCATATGCATTAAGAATGGAAAATTTTTAAAATCAACTTGCTATTAAATTCAGAAAAAAAATACTGATATATAGAATATATAGACTATTCGAATATAATTTAAAACTCTTTCTCTCCTTCTATTTTAAATTAAAAAAACGGAGTTTTAAGAAATTTAGATGCCATATGCAACATGGGTGGGTAAATGAATTGAGCTGGAAAAGGAGGCAATTTATCATTTTCTTCTAATTCAGATTTAGGACAAATCGTACAACATTATATCAAATCTCGCTAAGAACATTCAATATTTTTGTACACAAATTATTCAGAGTATTGGCTAAGCGTATCACTCACAATCAGTTTATATTGAAATTTATATAAATTAACAAAGTAAAAATTTTTATTTGTTTAAATTTTATTATAATGAATCAAAAAAAATTAAATATATAGATCACATGATTAAGAGAAGCAAAAAACTTGACAGAAAATAACTGTTGGATGGAGGTCGGACATGACAGAAACTGTAAGCGAAATCTTCATATTGCGACGAATGATTTTCAAATTCCCTAGCACCACAGAATTTAAGTTTCTTTTAAGGAAAATAACTATGATCTAAAAAAATTAATAAATGAACTTAATAATAAAAAAACAAATAAATCAATTAATTTAAATTAATACTATTAATGAATGTATATATTGGTCATTTATCTATAGTTTTATACCGTTAATTTTTATAAATTGTCTCAAGCAGGGCCGCGACGTGGGTGCAAAGCGCCCGTGTGCAAATTTTTAAAAAGCGCCCCCTCTATCAATAGAACAAAATCAAATAAAACATTTAATTTTGAAAACTGTGTTTATGAATACAGAGGAATTTATCTACATAATAATAGGAAATAACAAAATAATTAACTCATTAACAATAGAAACAAGGTTAAATTTCTAGAACAATAAACATAAAAAAAATTCAAAAATGAAAACATAATACAAATGAAATTCCATCACAAAACTATACTATTCGGATTCTTCGAGCCTTTGAAGCTACAAAACCTTTAATAATATCATATATTTCTAAGTTATCCATGATTTCATTTTCTATTGCTATCATAGAAAGATCTGTTAAGCGCTCCTGCGACAATGTCGAACGCAAATTCGTTTTTATAATTTTTAACTTAGAGAAGCTTCGTTCACCCGAAGCTACAGTTACGGGCAAGGTTAGAAAGATACGCAGTAAAACAAACAAATTTGGAAAATATATTTAAACGTGTCGTAGGATTCACGTACACAATTATATTGATTCATTTTTAAAACACTTAAAATAAAATAAAAAAGAATGGTCAGTTTGGCGCCCCCTACACCAGGCGCCCGTGGGCAGCGCCCACCTTGCACACGTGCACGCCGCGGCCCTGGTCTCAAGTCTCTATTTTTGCATTTTCTCAAGTTTCATTATAATTAAAAATATTCAATAATAATCTAGCAATGAAAATAAAATACCAAAATGTAATGATCAAGAAATATTATACTCTATTTCACTATTATAACATATACAATACTTAAGAACCATAGGCGGAGGAAATATTAGGAGATATCATTGCGGGTTCAGGCCAAATCGACCAACATTAATTAAGATATTTTCATTATGACAGATATTAGGAAAAAAACCGCGAATTCAATATTTCTATTCACTAATTATTTGTAGACATTAGTAAAACATACGCATGACTCAATAGATCCGGATAAACTTTTTCAAATTTTCAATCTTCAAATTTGTCTTGAAGGTAGTAAAGAAAGAATAAGATGCGGAAATCAATTGTAAAATATTAGGTTACCCAGACGACTTAAATATAATAGGAGATTCGGCAATTGCAATTACAGATAATTTAATGGAGGTTTGAAATTAATAGTGATAAGAAAAAATATTTAGTAACAAAGAGGAAGAGTATTAACATACAAAATCTTAAGATACAAAATGTAGAATTTGAATATGTAGAAAAATTGAATGTAAACACGAAGGATAATAATATTTGAGAAGAATTTAAATCGGGGTTGCAATCGGGAAACGCCTGTTATCTGCAATAAAGAGGCTTATCTCTTGAAAATTATTATCAAAGGGAATATATAAAAAGATTATTTTGCCTGTTGCATTATATGGGTGGCAGGCATGGTCTATGACCCTTGGAGATGAGAGTAGATTCAGAGTATTTGAGAATAGGATTCTTCCCTGCATTTATTGGCCAAAGAAAGATGAGGTCACCGGGTATGGGGGAGACTACATAACAAGAAATTGCATGGCCTCTCTGCATCTTCAGAAATAGTTAGGGTTATAAAAGGGAAAAAGCTGCGATAGGCAGGGCACGTGGCTAGAATGGGAGAGGAAAAAGATATTGGTGGGAAGACCGATTGGAAAACGTCCGCTTGGAAAAAAACGCGTAGGAAGGGACGTAAGAGAGATGGAACAAGGGCTCAGGATAGGGACACTTGGAGAAATGTGGTTGTTGCCGCTAAGAACTTTCGAGTATCTTTGAGCCACATAGGTAGATAGATATAGCATATACAATAATAATATATATAATTAATATAGTGATTAAATTAAAATATATTTTTTAAATAAGAACACAAAAAGAAATGAATGTTTTATGTAATATACTGATTGAAACAAAATGGATGAAAACCTTTTACTACTTTCAACCACCAAATACTATGTAACACTCGGGGGTACAGGGGGCGGAGCCCCCGTCTAGGTGTGAAGAGCGCCGAAGGCGCTCTGAGCAGCTAGTTAAATAATATAAAATTAAATTAACAATTTCTCTATTACAGAAATTTTATGTAATGAAAAATAAATTTATTTAATTTTAATTAATTATTTTTATTTTTATAAAACTAATTTTAAATAAACGTAAATTATTTCCCGTAAATTAAAAATTTAATTAAATTTTAACTATATATTAAATATATTTAAGTATATCTAGCAAAGGGATTTATTTTATAAATTAATTAATATTATAAAAATAACATTACATATTCAAATCATGTGAATTTTATATTCTTCATTAAATTAAATTAAATGTAAATTAAATATATGCATTAAAACTCTATTTTAAATTCACTTTTGCTATACAATATATTTATGTTATGGTTCATCACTTTTCATTTTAAGAAAATAATAAAACAGTATCTAATTTTTGAATATTTCATAATATTTCATTTTTATAATGTTGTTGAAATTATAATCATAACAAATACAAATGTTTTGTTAGTTTTACTGGTTATTTGCAATTTGAATAGAGAACGTTTCAATTTGATCATTTATGGATATTATTAATATTTTAAAGGGACCAATTTTAAATTAAATTTCATATAAAATATGGGAAATTATCGGTTAAAGCAGTGATTATCAACCTGTGGGGCGCGAGCACACTAATGGAGAGTGAGGGGGGGGGGGCGAGCATATCGAAGAGAAAATGTTATTTAAAAAAAGTGATTAAGTCAGTAATTCTAAACCTCGGAGCCGCGAGATTTTCAAAATGTGCCGTCAAATTTTACAAATGTAAAGAGGCTCTTAAAAATTTCCAACTTTTTTTCAATATGGTTCTAAAAAAAAAAAAAAAATAAAAGGTAAAATCTTTTTGCGATCAGGCTCTTAAACATTTTCATCTTTTTTTCAATTTTTTACACTTATCTTTTTCTTTATGTGCCGCTAAATTTTTAAACCGTTAAAAATGTGCCGCGGTAAAAAAAGGTTAAGAATCACTGGGTTAAAGAATGGTCCTACTATTTTTCAACGTATACTTTCAAATTTAATTATCAAAAATGATCTCAATGATCAATGTATTTATTATATTGATGATTGCCTTATTTTTTGAAGGAATTGGATAGATCATATGCGACATATTGCGAAATTTTTAAAAGTTATGAATGAAGAGGGACTTAAACTTAAATTAGAAAAATGTAGATTTGCGGAAAGTTCTGTAAAATATTTCAATCACATAATACAAGAAAATAAAATATCCCCGGCACAATAAAATTTAATAGCTATTAAAAATCTTAAAAGATCAATTGACAAATCTGATGTTTGGAGTATTTTAGGCTCAATAAATTTCTATCTGAAATATATTGAAAATAGTTCACAGAAGTTTGAACCATTGCACAAATTATTAAAAAAAAAATGTAGAATTTCAGTGGTCAAAAGAATGCGAAAATAGATTTAATTTAATAAAAAATTACCTAAACTAAACTTATAGCCAATTTAATGCTAACTTAAGTATTAATTAAAGATTCTCGAGTTATTTATCATTAATATTTATTATCGATTTTTATAATTTTACTGTGACCAGAAGATAGATTAGTAATTAAGTACCCTTCTGTTATGCCGAATTTGAGAGAAAAATTTAAAAATTATATATTAATAAATACAAAACTTTAAAATAAAATTAAAACAGCAAAACACCTTTCAGTATCCACAGCCCATTTTTCAATCATAATTTTCATTCTCTACCCCTTCCCCCATTTCAATAAAATATATACAACAAGAATGTATATTCAATATTTTGGATTCTCTTTTAAAATTATTTTTAATTAATTTCCAAAACAAAAGTTTTTCTATGTGTCTCTGTGCTTTTCTTTCTTTCAATTAATCAATTTTTTTAAATAATATTTTCTTTTGGACAGCTTGAGAATCGCTGACTTAAATAAAACTGAAAAAATACGAATTTGTTAATTTGTAAATTGGAGCATTTCCTTCCTTCTTAACTGATATTAGAAATGATTAAAACAATATAAAACCTGAAGAGATTTTTAGGAATCATCAAAGATGGATGAATAGATTTATAAATATCTAAATTTTCTTATAGACAATATCAAAAATTTCAAATAAATTTAATATAATATATTTGAAAAATAAATTAAATTTGGCACTCACTTATCAGGGTCGGCAAAACGGGAATTTGTCTGGCGGCAATCGGAAGGGCGGCATTTTTGTTATGAATGTAATACATTTCATGAATATAGGGGCGATAATTGATTATATTGGCAGGAATGTCGTAAATACTAAAGCGGGCGCTGCACTTACCTACATAACTTAATGTCTTCCTCCTCCAGATTACATAAAGAGCAGAGCTTAAGTTATTCTTCAAATCTATATCCATTAAGTGGATCCTCTATTCATATATACAATCATTTATATTCTGAAATAATTTTATACAAATGAATATATAATTTTAGCGTTTCTGAAAGTGTTCAACCAGAATTTCGTTTACAGAGTCTAAATTTTCACTCTGTAATAACAGATTTTGACAATGAATTGAAAACATGCATACTTTCCATTTCATGTTTAAACTAGAAGCATCATCCTCAAATTAATTAGAAATGTATTTAATCACTTCCACTATTGTGCGCAATTTGAGATCTCTATGTAATAGTCTAACTGGTAGATACCGAGGTGCCTTAGTTATTATACTCAAGATATTGTTTTGGGTCCGCTGTAATTTAATTATATTGGATGCTCTTTAAAATATATGGAAATCTTTTTTTTGACACAAGTAAATATGGTTTTTACATAATTGTATGTTAACTTAACTCACATTCGATTCGTCCATTTTAATATATTAACATTATATATAGGAGTTAGAAATTTTCTTATATTAAGAAAGAAGAAGAAATGGTGAAGATATCTAATAGTTATATCAGGTCGAATAATGCACGTGAAAGTAACATTGCAAATTAAATATTTCATAATTGAAAGTGAGAAATGTATATATAATATACCTGTATATATAATGAATCCCCTAACTAAGCTTATTTTCTTATTTAAAGAATTGATAAGTGATATTCTTCTTCCTCTAAATAAGGTTGAATTTTACTAAAGATCAGAGGGGGACTAGTAAGGGAACTGATAGAAAAAAGTTAAAAGGTAAAGGACATGATTTTTCCATGGGAGAGGGAAGGCTAAATGATTGACTAGATATTATAATATGAAAGGTAATATTTTCAAAATTAGTGATAGAATCTATTTGAAATCGAAAAAGGGATGATTTGAAAAAATAAGATAAAATAAATAAATAAATATTAATGTATATGTATATATATATTTTAATTTTCTTTTGTATTTTTATTATCTAAGGAATTAATTAATTAACATAATACTAATAAAATTAATTAATATTCATAATAATTAATTTAAATAATATTATATTAACATTTATAATTATATTATTAAAAATCTTTAAAAATCTAAAAAATAAAATTATAAAAAATAAACAAATTGAAAGATTTGAACTCAGACAAAAGAATTACTAGTCCTAGTCCAATCCGTTGCGACTGTTTTATCAACTAGTAAAAACATAGGAAAGAAATTCACTTGAAGGCTACGAAAATTCAGCCCATAAGCAATACATGGCAAAGACTTTATTCATTAAATATTGATTAAACAAAGAAAAATGATCATGGAAATAGTTATAATACAAGAAATACAAGAATCAAAAATAATCTTGTATTGTGAGAGAAGAGATATGCAAAGAATAATCATTTAATATAATTAATCAAAAGATTCGACGTCATTCAACATGGCAGCCGAAATCACATTGCATCTGTCAAAATTCAATAATTAATATTTAATTAAGGAAGCATCATAAAATTATATAATGCTAGTGAAAATGAATCTACATTGAATAAAGAGTATTTTGATATCCGTTTTATATATTGTTATCAGAAAATGTTTATTTCATGTGTAAACATGATACCAAATAAAAATTAATTATAATTTTCATATATATTTCACCAAAAATCCATTTTATTGAAAATCTGGCGAAAATTCTGTTCTATCTTTTTACTTTTATTCATTTTTTATGAAATTTTGTTATTAATTTGAATAAACTGAATCTAATTGAATAGAAGTGTTTCTGCTAATTCTCCAAAGCGTTCTATAAATATGAGTTCCAAGTTTTATACTAATGTGAAGCGTTGGAGGGGTGGGCCCTCTCAGAGGCATATAAGACATGTCTCACTCTTGAATATACCGGGTTTTGCTAGTCGAAGGGTTGACGTGATCTGGATATATTTGAATAAACCCCCCGAAGGGGGGGTTTATTCAAATATATATAGGAGACTCTAAAGAGGCTCCTATAATAAGTGAAGATTTCAAATTTTTTTTCTTTTTAATGATCTATGCTAGGTATTCTCCTTCATCCAAATAAATTTGATTTTTTGAATAATCAGGGGTGGGGGGGGGAGTGAAAGTAAGGGAATGGATGGAAAGGAGTCAACGGGTAAAGGACATGATTCCTCCAGGTAGAAGAGGGATTTAGAAGAAATCATGAGCTCACGTGAGGGCAGGGATGCCAATCCCTGAAATAGTATTCTTTTCTACTGGGATTATAGAAAAGAATCTACTCGCTACCCGGGATATTATTTTTAAATTTATTAAAAAATAATTTTAGATCATAATCATCCTATATGTTATTACATATTTTATATACCATATATTTATATTATTCTTATCCCGATAATTTATATTCTTATTATCCAAGGGCTTCCCTTTCTCAAAATACCGTTTAGTCCTAGACTACTCTACTCTACCCAAATTTCGGCTCTACCTCCCCCTCCTTTCATATCCATTCCAAAATGAAGTATTTATTTTAATTGAACTTATAAATTTAAATGAAAAATAACAGCCCTTCCATTTACAATTTTTTTTTATTAATATTATTATAATAATTAAAACTAACATATCTTTCATATATCTAAATCGGCGATATAATGACTTCTTTAATTATCTTCTAAAATTTTAAAATTATTTGTCCATATCCATAGTCGACCGCAGACTATATTTTATTCAAAAAGTAGCCCCTAAAAGTTAAAAGTTTGGCCATACCTGCTCTATTGGATAAAATTTTGTTAAAGTTATTAAGAAAGAAATTTACCTGCTTCGTATCTATCATGAATTTGATGAATGTCATTGTGAATTCCAAATATTTACCATATTCTTCAGGGCCGTCTTAAGGAATTCGGCGCCCATAGGCTACTAAAAATAATGCGCCCTTCTTCCTAAGAAAATACTATATCGCAAATAAACAATTGCCGCCTCAAAAGGCTTGCGCCCTGGGGCTATAGCCCATTTAGCCCTGTGGTTAGGGCGGCACTGATATTGTTTAGTATTTCTATATTTTGACTTCCATAATACCATTTTTCATGTGAATTAATATTCATTCATTCCTTTCCAAAAAAAAACATGCAATTAGTTTTATTAAAATCGAACTTTAAATTCCAAATAACTGAATTCTTTTAGAAATATATGATATCCTGTAAGGAGAGTTAATCTGTAACCAAAACCAATAATCACCTTAATAATAACAGGATTTTATAACAGTATTACTATTCTTTATTACCACCTTTAATAATATCACCAATATCAAAAATCGAAAGCAATATTTTGTTCTGTAGTTAAATAAATTACTACATTAAACGAAATAATAATAAAACTTTGCAAAAACATTTTGAAAGATTATTTTATCCTTTAATAGTTTACCATATATAAAGTATTACCTATATAATTATAAGTTATATATTGTTTCAAAAGTTTTAGACATGAAAGGAAATTGAATTCTTAAATTTTAGAGTGATAATAAATTTTGTTTTGTATCCTATATTAAGTACCTACGTTAAAAATTATAGGAAAAAATCATTTTCTATTAAAGATTATTTTTTAATTAAAGATATAAAAATATAAATATCCTATCTATCATTAGCAACACATTCCATTGATAATTAATTTAGTAATCTTTCTATGAAAAACAATATAATCTATATAATCTAATCTATATGACTAAATACATATATATGTACAGGGTGCGCCATTTAACATTTTTTATTTTTTTTTTAAACTACAATAAAACAAAAACGGTTGGATGAATTTTCAAATTTATTTTTTCATAGTAAAGTATAGACTATTTCATTCAAATGACTGCCTCGGCTGGCCTTGCAGTACACCATACGGTCGGTCCAATTTTTGAGTACATTTGTGATAGTATACGGCTCTATTTTAGCTTTGGCTGCACGAATGTTGTCCTTCAAAGCTTGAATTGTCTGCATAACATTTGTCTTTGACTGCTCCCCACAAATAATAGTCTAACCGTGTCCAATCGCAGCTCCAAACGACATCAGAATTTCTGCTGATGATTCGGTCTCTGAAGACAGTGCGTAAAAGATCGATTCTAAGTTTAGCTGTGTGACACGGAGCGCCGTCTTGTTGGAACCAAATGTTGTCTTCCTCTTCAAGTTTCGGGAAAAACCAATCAGAAATCATGGCGCGATTAACCGTAACGGCGGCTCCTGCCTCATTTTCAAAGAAAAATGGCCCAATGATGCCGCTAGACCAAAATCCGCACCAAACCGTCACTCTCCTAGGATGCATTGTCTTCTCCATGATAACGTGTGGGTTTTCCGTCCCCCAGATGCGGCAATTTTGTTTGTTGACATATCCGCCAATATGGAAATGCGCCTCATCCGAAAAGATGATTTTTTGGCCAAAATCGGCGTCTCCTTCAATGGCGTACTGCAAGGTCAGCAGAGGCAGCAATTTGAATGAAATAGTATTTCATAAATAATCGGAAGGTCTATTCTTCACTATGAAAAAATAAATTTGAAAATTAATCCTACCGTTTTTGTTTTATTGCATTTTTTTAAAAAAAATGTTACATTGCGGACTTATATTCAATTATTATATTATATTATCGCGTCAAAATTATTATCAAAGGGGATACAAATTAAAATATATAATACAATTATTTTACGAGTTGTATTATATTTTTTAATTTTTATATCTTAATTATTTAAAATTTGACAAAATTTTTCATAAGAGAAGAAATTTGTAAAATAAAATTCTCTATAAATTATTTTTCACAGGTCGTATTATATAGGTGTGAGGCATGGTCTATGACCTTAGGTGATGAGAGTAGATTTAGGGTATTTGAGAATAGGATTCTTCGAAGCATTTATGGGCCAAAGAAAGATGAAGTCACCGGGGAATGGGAGGTTTTATACCAAATTTTTTTAGATTTGTATATAAATGAGGTTTGTTCAAAAGAAAAGGTGAATTTTGAATTAGTTCGAAAAGTATTTATTTATTGATCAATATCCATTTTGTCCCCTTCAAAGTAATTCCCCTCAGATATAATGCACTTATGTCAGTGCTTCTTCCATTATAATCGAATATTTCTCTCTTTCTCTACTATATATATAATCTTAAAAATTTATCTTGATACTTAAAACCGTTTGTTTTTAATAAATTTCCTTTAACCTATTGATTTCATTATTAATTTTCAGTTTATAAATTGAAAATGTTTAAAAAAAAAATTTCAAGTTTAATTTCCAAATAGATACAATGTTTCAACGAGAGCTGTCAGTCCAATCTCTAAATCTAATTATAGAACCTTTGATAACAATTTATCTAAAGCCCCACCCTTTTTATCCGATACTTTGATAATGAATATAAAAATTTTAATACTATTTAATTCTAGTAAATTCTATACAAAATTATTAAAATTGAGTTTTAAATTATTAAAACTGTACAATTCACCTTTGGCTCTTTTAGCACCTAAAAAGAAGGATATATGTCAGTGATTCTCAAGCAGCGACACTGTAGTGTGCTGCGAGATTATGAGGCTCTTAAACATTTCCGACTTTCTAAATTTTTTCAATATGGTTCAAAAAAAAAAGGTAAACAGTTTATGGGGCCACTTTTTTCAATATATGATAAACTTTTACACTTATCTTTTTCTTTGTGTGCCAACAAATTTTTAAACCGTTAAAAGTGTGCCGCGGTAAAAAAAGGTTGAGAATCACTGATATATGTCATATCAGTATATTAAATCAGAAGATTAAAACCTTAACACATTTCCTTTTTGGGTTTCTTATTTATATTTTAATTTAATATCTAAAGTAATTATATATTTTTTTGTAGGTATATGTTAAAATGAGATAAAAAATTTCATAATATTTATTTATTATACTTTTTCCATTATAGTTTATTATTAATATATATAAAGGAACTAAAGGCACTTTAGAAAATATATTATTCAATTATACCACAAGCTATTTATTTTAATAAAATAAAACCACTCCTATCAAGGCAGCAGTGAATTATTTTATTTCCATTCAAGCCATTTTTGACCACGTAGCAGATAAACAGACTTTTAAAGACAATGCACATCCAACAAAGTATAATCTTTTTTGGGCCATCTGTATTCAAAAGAGCTTATTGGCGGGCATCTATTATCTTTTATGACTTCATTTTTAATAATTAATATACTTAATCAAAAGTAATATTTGGATTTTTAACAAATTTAAAAATTTACTCAATTTTAAATGGAGGAAATTCTAAAATAATACTTTTTTAAAATGACCTATAATAAAATTATACCTATATTAAATTTTTAACGACCAACGATAGTAAGGGAGGTATTGTTTTCCCACCAAATTTTACATGTGGAGGTTTTTACATATCTCCACGAATCATGCATTTTCTTAACCGAAAAAAGTATTTTTAGCAGGATGTCTGTCCGTCCGTATAGATGTGTACAGCTTGAACGGCTCAACGGATTTTGATGAAATTTGGTATATTTACTTAATGCATCAATATGATGAATTGATCAACTTTTGGTGTATATTAGGAAACTGGAAACTTGAAAGTGGTAGTATTATCGATCGACGAAAGGAAGGAAAGGGTTATTTTCACACCAAATTTCACATGAGGAAATTTTTTACATATCTCCACAAATCATGCACTTTGTATTGGTTTTATCCTCGGGCAAAATCATCTTCATTAGTTTTTTCTAAATTTTAAATTATATGATGTCACTCAGCCCTTCATGACGTCACAGCCAGCTACTACTTATATATTATAAATAAAATATAATAAAATTAAAAATATTTATGTTATATCCATATCTGTTTTTTATTGCATTAATAGATACATTTAAATTATTTGATATTGTTTCTGTAGCTAGAAATTAATTTATTTCAAACCGTAGGTCGGTTCTGCGCCTGGCAACAGGTCAACTTATTGCTAGTATAATAATATAGTACATCGTTCACCGAGCAGCGACTCAGTAATTTAATAAAATTACTTCTTATGAACTATGAATATTTAAGATTAATATTATTATTTAAAATTAAATTAAACAATTTCAAATCATTTAAAAAAACATAAAAAAAATAGTCATAAGACAAACATACAGCTCTTAAATGTACGTATCAATGCAAAGATGGAAAAGTATGGCCTGTGGATATAACATAATATATTTTTCGTAATTTGATTACAAATTATTATTAAAATAAATATTTTTAATTTTATTTTATTTATAATATTTTGTATTTAAGGAAGTACTGTCTGGCATTGCCTGGTGTCATTTTATTTATTATTAAAATTCCTCTTTTAAATTAAGAAAAAACTAACAAAGATGATTTTTCCCGAGGCTGAAACCAATACAGATCGATTTTTTTTATAAACACTATCTATGGTGACAATTTCAAAAAAAATCCTTCGAGTGCTTGGTTGAATATTTCAAAAATACGAAGAATTGAATAAGACTGGCTTAGAATTTAGTCACAAAGACTTTTGACCTTTTAATAATATTCTTAAATGTAATGGAAGTTTTTACCCAACACACAGCTGGAAAGTAAATATCAAAGGTTATTAAAATTATACCTAACCTTGAAATGTATTTAAAAGTATGAATAAGCTATCTTAATAATTTTTTTGTCTATTTGCATGTTCGAATAGTATGGTCATTAGATTTTTCTTTAAAATATAGGAATGGAGTTGGAATTTTTATTGGTATATGTAAATCAGCACAAATAAAATAATACCATAAATAATTTAAGAATTTGAAAATAGTATAACCTCTGACTTTTGTACCTCCTACGCAAGGATAACGCCTATTCAGTCGGTTACATCAATTACATGTCCTTTGATCAGTAGAACGGGTCCTATCAACCTTTACCTTGATTTTCTTGATCGGAGGCGCTACTTTTTATCATGTAGCCTCCCAATGTTGATCCCTGAGGTTGGGTTGACTCCGTGCCATAAACCCGAGCTAGAGATCCAGCTTCGCTACCTTCCACCCTGTGGCGCCTTCTTGAAAATTATATAATATAACATTTTCAAAATTCATTAAATTTCGGCTTTTATTATGGACCTACCTATATATATATATATAATAATAAATGTTCCTTTGGGTGAACAAGTTTTGATAACTTAAGTGTTGAGCACAATTTTACTGACCAATATTCAGTTCGTTTCAATCACCACCCGAGTGATATTATATTAATAGTAAGAGAAATAAAATTTAAATGAATTGTATTTTAGATTAAAATACAATTACTCTCTTTTTGAAAGTTGAATAAATTACATTGGTTATAATTCTAATTCATTTATAATTAATTTGATGAAAAAAAATTATAATTTATTTTATTGAATTGAATTCTGCTAATCAAAAATTATGAATGAATAAAGTTGAACTTTAAAAAAAAAAAAGGGAATAAAATAGAAAAGTGATTATTTGATTGATCAAATGAGTAGGACCATTATATATTGAAGAAGGAAGAGAACAAAAGCGAAGTTAGTTTTTTTTTTTTTAATATAAATTTCATCCTTCATTTAACTTTAATAATAATACTAGAAAAAAAATCATGCTATTTTCTATTTTAGAAGATTTTTTATATTTTTGGAGGATGAAAAAAAAAGTGGACATGAGAGGGAAAGAGTGTACATTGGTACTTTAGTACGTATATGGTTGGTTGGGCTATCATTTTTGATTGTATCTCTGTCAGTGATTAATCGGCTCATTTGTTTTCAATCTGGGAGGTTAGCTTCTTCTTTTTCTTCTTTTTTTTCAATTACGATTCTCTTGGTGGTCCAACATCCTAAAAGAGGAGAGAGAGCCAATCGACACAAATCAGAAAACGAAGGGTTAGTTTGAAGGGAAGAGGTGGGATGAAAAGAAAGACGAAGCTCTTTTTTCTGTATCTCATTCCAATCGACCAGAGAAGATAAAAAAAAAATAAAGAGTGAGAGAATGCAAGTAAGGATGTGGGTTTGGAGAGGAAGGGGAGGGATAAAGGAATGAAACGTAGATCTTATTCAACTCACTGCCACCGACTCAATCACCACCCCCGCACTCTTATCTCACCTTTTCTACAATCTCACCTCCTCCACCCACACATAATCCTTTTTTCTTTACTCTAGTCTTATTACCCCTTCCCATTAGTAGTTTTTAATGAGTCCCCTATCCATTTTTTAAGATCTTATCATGTAAAAAAAATTATTACAACATTTGCTTAATTAAAGAAGATAAAAATTAACAAAAAAAAATGAAATTTCATTTTATAATGTCGATTTGAAACTCTCAATTAATTAAAGTTTTTGAAATTTGTTTTTTTTTATTTCAATGGATGAACTATCAATGTGATTCTCAACCACTGTGCCGCGGCACTTTTGTGTGTCGCGAGATTATCAAAATTTACCGCCAAATTATTACAAATGTAATTAAACATTTCCGGCTTTTTTATAAATTTTTTTCAATATGGTTCTAAAAAAATAAATAAAAGGTAAACCGTTTTTGAGACCACTTTTTTTCAATATGGTAAACTTTTACACTTATCGTTTTCTTTATGTGCCGCCAAATGTTTAAAACGTTGAAAGTGTGCCGCGGTAAAAAAAAGGTTGAGAATCACTGGTCTAGAAGTTATAATTCAAGATACGAGGTACGTCCAGAAAGTAAGTTCCGTTTGGTAATATAATTAAATTGTGTACATATACAGAAAAGTAATTTATTGCAAAAAATTCTACAACTCTTAAACTACTTTTCCACATAACTGCCGAAATTTTGCAGGCATGTGTCATAGAGTGGCATACCTTTTTCAAAGAAATTTGCCGCCTGTGTCTTCAACCAGTTGGAAATAGTTTCTTTCAGCTCGTCGTCATCGGTGAAGTTTTGACCTTCAAGGAAAGACTTGAGATTTAAGAACAGATGAAAGTCGCTAGGAGCGAGGTCTGGGCTGTTCGGAGGATGGTCAAACACGTCCCATCCAAATCCCTGTAGGAGGTTTTTCGTCACATTTGCAGTATGTGGTCGTGCGTAATCGTGAAGAAAAACAACACCTTTTGACAGGAATCCTCGGCGATTATTCTGTATTGCGCGGCGAAATTTCCGAAGTGACTCGTAATAAGCATCTGCTGTGATTGTTTGACCACGCGGTAAGAAATCAATGAGTAAGATGCCTTTCCAGTCCCAGAACACTGTGCACATCATTTTACGAGATGTCAAGATTTGCTTCGACTTAACCTTTTTTGGGAATGAAGTGTGACTCCATTCCATTGATTGCCGCTTACTTTCAGGGGTGCTGTAAGAAACCCAAGTTTCATCTCCCGTGACTATCTGTGCCAGAAATTCTTCGTCGCTTTCAGCAACGGGTCAAAAACTAAAGTGCACTACCCATCCGTTTTGTTTTGTGTTGCTCAGTAAGAATCTTTGGTACAGCAAAGTTTATGAAATTTCAGTTTTTTGGTAACAATTTCATGCATTAGTGATCGTGAAATTTGGGGAAATTCAATAGCGAGAGCACTACACTACCTTAGGTTTTTCTGGATCTTGTCATCAATCGCGTGAACCACTTCTTCTGTAACCAAATATGGACGCCTACTTCGTTCTTCATCGTACACATCACTACGTCCGTCATTGAACTGTCGGACCCATTTTCTCACCATTGAATCACTCATCGCGTTTGGTCCGTAAACATCGCAAATTTGCCGATAAATTTCACCTGGTTTCACTTTCCTCGCATTCAGAAAACGAATCACAGATCTGATTTCATAAGCGGCGGGATTTTCAATCAACACTGACATTGTAAACAACCACAACAAAGCGTACGTGACTGACAGCGATGACAATAAAAAGAAGAGGATTATATTAATAAAAATAATAAATTAAAATTTTTTTAAAATTTCATATTAAAGAGTTATTAAAATCCAAAATTAAATGTTAGATATAATTTAAAATATATGGTTCCAAGGTGCAGTCACTTGGTACTTTTAAAAAAACTAAAGTACCAATATATCAGGGGAGAGAGAACGGTTAAGTCAATGAGAACAGCATACCGATTTTATATATATTTTATAAAACAATAAACACGTACGTAGCAACGCAAATTTCAATTCAAATTAATAAGTTATATATTTCAAACAAATCTTATAAAGTATAAATATCGTAAACATAGAAAAAAAATTGATAAGTAAAAATTATTTTTTTAAATAATATCATTTTAATAATAAATTTTTTTTATATAGTCAAAAGCATTGTAATATAAAAAACATAAATTAAATAATTAATACATAAAAACTGTTTAACAAAACTTTATGTTAAGTGACGGAAATAAGTAAACGCCAGGGAGGCGCTGTTGTCGGGCAATGGCAATGCGCCTTCTCAACCGGTTGATTGTCTGTTAATAGTGCAACACTGGCGTTTACTTTTTTCCGTCATTATAGAATCTTCTTCTTCTTAAGGTGCCCTTTCGGAGTTAGGCTATCATCATGACTAGGATAGCCTTATAAGCTGCCCAGCCATGATGATTTTTCTTGGGAATGTTAATGCGGAGGTTTCCCGAACTGATAGTTCCTGGAGCCAGAGGCAGCTGATGTTTAATTGAATTTATTAGAAAAATTTGTTCTTAGTTGAAATCGAACTTCGACTTCTTGTGTAGAAAATTGCTATGCTACACTCTCGGCCAAGCTCCCTCCTACTATAGAATTAATGTAGTTAATTTAACTAAATTCAGTGGGAAATGAAAATATAAACAATAAATATAAATAAATATTTGATGAGTTTGCTTAAATACAAAATATTATAAATAAAATAAAATTAAAAATATTTATTTTAATAATATTTTGTAATCAAATTACGAAATATATATTATGTTATATCCACAGGACATATGTTTTTGTCTTTTGGTGCATTAACAAGTACGTTTAAGGGCTGTATGTTTTATGACTATTTTAATTTATGTTCTTTTAAATTATTTGAAATTGTTTCATATATTTTGTCGTTTATTTTTTTGAAGTTAAATAATAATCTTAATCTTAAATATTCAGAGATCATAAGGAATTGATTCTTTTAAGTACCGAGCGGCGGCTCGGTGAACCAGGTACTCTGTCTTTATATTACAAACTGTCGCCCACTATAATTCTTCAATATGCAATCTCACATTCCTTTTATTTTTTTAGATAAATAATAAAATCTATAGAGATGGATATACATAAATATATATTTTATTTCTCTCAAAAACATTAATAATATTATAAATTTGAAATCTAAATAAATAAAATTTATAAATTATATATAAATTAGATGCCAGAATAAATATTAATAAAAAATCAATTAGAAATTGAATATTTTTATTTTATTTCGATCAGATATTGGTTAATCTATATATCTATATAGAATAAATGATAAAGGTTGAGTTGAGTGGATATAAAAAAAATACAAGTGGAAAGGTAAAAGATTACAGACAAATCCTTTAGTTATCCAAAATAACCCTTTCTCATTTATTTTTCTCGTTTTTAAATGAATTTTATTAATTAATTTATATATACCTATATATATGAATTTTATAATATATTTAAGATTGTATTTATTATTAAATTCTTTAAATTAAAAAAAAATAGATGTAAAATAATATATTAATTAAATTGGAACACCTTTAATAAAAAAATTTAATTTAATTTCCAAGTATATTTTTTTTCTATTATTTTAAAATAAATTGATTGCAATTTTAATTATTAATTTTTTTTTTTTATTATTTTCAATTATAATCTAAAATTTAAGTAATTTGTTTACTTGTTTAGAAAGAATTTTATTTATAATACATATATAAATTTTTTCTTTCATGACTATTATACCTACGTATTATATAAAACAATTATGTTTCATTGTTTTTTCTTTCATTCTTCCATATAATTATTATTATTATTATTATTATTACAATTACTATTATTATTATTATTAAGTATTATTTAATAAGGTAGGTGGATATAATGGTTTCAAGACACTTAACCAAAAACATAACACAAGTAGTTTCTTTCAATGTTCTATAATCATTTCTTAATTCAACCAACATGTTTCGTTTTAATATTATTTTTTCTTTTTGTGCCACCACCATCTGCTTCCACTAATTTTTAAGTTGAAATAATAGTGTTTTTTTTTTATTATATATATATATGCACACTTAAATAAATAATAAATAATTTTCTTTTAAATTAAATATATAAAAATATATTTTATTTTATAATTACTATCTCGCCAGATGTTGAGATTTTGATGTTTTTATACGTTTTGAAGGTTCCTGAAACATTTTCACTAAGGTTGAGAAAAATGTCTGTGTGTGTGTGTGTGTGTAACCAAGATTACGCAAAAACGGTTGGAGCTAGAATGATGAAATTTGGTACATGGACATTATTCAAAATTCATAGTTTTCTATCAACTTTTGAGAAATGTAGCTCATCCGGAAGAGGGTCATTACCTACAACGTTTTGATTTTTTTTCCTCTAAAGTGACCGTAAAAATAAAGATATATGTTTGATAATTTTTCACATGATTAGTAATTGTATAAAACTGCTATATATAGAATTTCAGCTTGATTGAATCGCTGAAAGTACCAGAATTAATTTTTTAACACTGCAAATCTCACGCGCCATCAACAAAGAGCCAAACATGCACTGGTTTAATAAATATTATTTATTAATTTTAATTTATAATTTATAATTAATTTAATTTAATTTAAATTAATATATGTTATTTAATCCAATTCAAATTTGCGAGATAGTCGAGTGGAGATACTCCAGCTAATTTTTAAAGAAGCGCTGGCATAAGTGCATTATATCTGAGGGGTATTACTTTGAAGGGGAGAAAATGGATATTGGGTGATGAATAAATAAATACTTTTCGAAATAATTTAAAATTCACCTTTTCTTTTGAACAAACCTTATATTTACTCGTGTATATATATATATATATATATATATATATTCAACTAGTCTAATCTAATATACAGCTTAAGCATATATACATAGTACCCGCGGCTTGGTAATTTATAAAAATTATTCTTTATGAATTATGAATATTTAAGATTAAGATTATTATTTAAAATAAATAAACGACAAAATATATGAAACAACTTCAAATAATTTAAAAGAAGATAAATTTAAAAAAATAGTCAGAACATGTAAAATGAATGTAGAGTATATAGCAAGCGTGTATTAGTGGAATAAGACCAAAGGCAGTTCAATCTCATCCATTGGGGGTAAGCAAGAGAATTAAAAAACAATGTCCCCTTCAAGGTTAAGGATAAGCAAAGCATTTGAGATGGCGCCCAATCAAAATGGCGGCGAATATTTCTTTTCAATCTGTCAAAATTCAATAATTAATATTTAATTCAGGAAGAATCGTAAAATTATATAATTCTAGTAAAAATGAATCTACGTTTCATGATGAATCTATTCGTATAGGTTTTATCTGTTGTTATGAGGCAAGATTTTTGTTGAACTGTAAAAATAAACCAATATTAAAATTAATTAAAAATTTCCATTTGATGATACAAAAAATCAATTTTATTTAGAATCTGGCGAAAATGATGGTCAAAGGATTGGTCTTGGTCACAATTTACAAGATTTAGTCAAAAATTTCAATAAAATGAAAAACATTGATTTGATTGGTTTTTCTAATTTTGCAAAGCGTAGTATAAATATGAGTTCCAAGTTTTTACTAATATGAAGCGTAGGAGAGGTGGGTCCTCTCAGAGGCACATAAGACATGTCACACTTTTGAATATATGGGGTTTTGCTACTCGGAGAATTGGCGTAATCTGGATATATTTGAATTAACCCCCCGAAGGGGGGTTAATTCAAATATATATAGGAGACAAGATTTCAATTTTTTTTTCTTTTTAATGAAGCTATGCTAGGTATCCTCCTTCATCCAAATAAATTTGATTTTTTGAATGATCAGGGGGGGGGGGAGAGTAAAAGTAAGGGAATGGATGGAAAGGCGTCAATGGGTAAAGGACATGATTCCTCCAGGTTGAAGAGGGATTCAGAGAAATCATGAGCTCAAGTGAGGGCAGGGACGCTACTCCCTGAAGTAGAAATCTTTTCTATTGGGATCATAGAGAAGAGACTACCCGTTACCCGACAAAATCTTTCTAATAAGTCTTACTATATATTTTTTCTATTTTTTAAATTATTATTGATATTTTTAAGAAATAATAATTATTTTCTACTTAAAAATGATTTATAATTATTTATTGTCTATTCTATTTTTCAATCCTTTTGTCGATTAATCCACGTATTTAATATATTTTCCCTTTACCTCTTGATCTCTCAATTATCTATTACTAATTTATATATTTTATCTTTTATGATTCTAGGATAGGTAGAATAAACCAAAAAATATATTTTATATTTTTTATTTTTTAATTTCATATACAAATAATAATTACCTAATTTATAAAAAATAAAATAAATTTTATTATATTAATTTACTATTATCATATATATTTAATCTTATCATACTTACAATATATATATTTTTACCTGGTTTACCGAGCCGGCGCTCGATACTTTAAAAGAATTATTCTTTATGAACTATGAATATTTAAGATTAAGAATATTATTTTAAATAAATAAACGACAAAATATATGAAAAGAACATTAAAAGAACATAAATTAAAAATAAAATAGTCATAAAACATACAGTCCTTCAAGGTGCGTATTAATGCACCGAAAGACAGAAAAGTATGGCCTGTGGATATAGGGTCATTCCACGTCAACTCATCCAGGCCGTTTCACCCAAAATCTCAGATTTTTATGAAAATTGGTAAATATGTTCTATTTATAAACATGAAAAACACCACCAAATTTTAATTTTTTATCTCACATAGTTTTTGAGTAATGGCAGTTTAAAGATTGGCGTTTTTAAATTTAGGGTTATCATTGGATTCTAACAGGATATCTTGAATCTTATAAACTATACAAACATCATGATTTAAGTCATCGGAAATTATACAATGTGATGAGACTATTTTTTTGTCATCAACACTCATGTTAATTATTACTGGGTGAACAGTGCAGGAGTCTGAGGTCCAATGATAACCCTGTACCTCATCTTGAATCACAAAAGAGAAATTCTCGCTGAAGTCAATTGATTGATATAATGACTTGATTTGGCGCGCAGTTATCCTTTAGACTTTTAAAATAGCTCGACTGACTTTTTGCAATATAAGAATTTGGGATCAATTTTTCTATTTTTGTTGTTAGTTCATCAATAAATTCATCAATGGTTGAAGTTTGAGTTATCATCTGTGTCCTGTCTGTAGCTACCCACTGTTTGAATTCGATCCTATCTTCTTCCTCATAGTTTTCAAACTTTGTTTGTAAGAATGCTGTTAAACTTTCCTTCGATGGACATTTTTAGGTAAAAATATTTTATTTAATATTAAAATGTCTAATTATTAACAAAATTCAGCCATTGAGACTCTCATATTGCTCATAATTAATGTGTTGTAACTTGCAGTGGTCTTAGTAAATAGAAGGAGGCAAATACACAAAACTTTTATTTTATTAAATTAAAGCCCATTTCATGTAGATAATTTAGGAAAAAAAAAGTTCTTGATTATCTCATTCCCTTGTCGTGATATTTCATTTTACGCTAAACTTTGTTTGTAATTTTAAAATTTTATAATATCCAACATATAATTTTTTTAAAAATATTTTGGGGTCCGTTACATTTTTTTTACAATTCCTCATAGTTATAAGAACATGCCTTAAAAATTTCAACAAGATAGGAGGTTAAATAAGTGAATGAGAAATTATTTTCTTCTCCAATACACGTTTTATTTGGACTTATCCGAGGCTCGGAAATTTAAAAACGCCAATCTTTAAACTGCCATTACTCAAAAACTATGTGAGATAAAAAATTAAAATTTGGTGGTGTTTTTCATGTTTATAAATAGAACATATTTACCAATTTTCATAAAAATCTGAGATTTTGGGTGAAAAAATGACTATTTTCTGGTTGAATTGACGTGGAATGACCCTATAACATAATATATATTTCTTAATTTGATTACAAAATATTATTAAAATAAATAAAATAAAATTTTATTTTATTTATAATATTTTGTATTTAAGGAAGCCCTATCTTTTTTTTTTATTCAAATTCCTATTTTAAATTAAGAAAAAACTAACAAAGATGATTTTTCCCGATGCTGAAACCTATACTGATAGATTTTTATCTATAAATACTATCTATTGTGTGAATTTCAAAAAAAATCCTTCGAGCCTTTTAATATTTCAAAAATACAAATATACACGGTTTGGACAATAACCAAAGTGACTGGTGCTGTAACTCTTTTTCACGGCACTACACCTAAGATATCAAAACATAATTAAATAGGTATACCAACCCTCGATAACCAAAAAAAAAAATCAGTTTTCTAGTGTTGATACTTTTTCAGAAATCCAATTTATTTCAGATTCTTTTTCTACCTTGTCACAAAGAAACCATGAATCCTGTTTCAAGCTTGGAAAAACAGCCACAGAAAAATTTGAAATGATTAAAAAACCACAAGGATAGGAAACCATGAGTCGTAAGAACATTTTCAAATGGTTTGCATTTTTTCAGGATGGACGAGAGGGCATTGAGGACGAGTGAAGACCCTTTTGCAGTTTTTTTTATGCTAAAGGCATCATTGATCAAGAATTCACTCCCCAAGGGGAGACGGTCAATGGTATGTGAAGGTTTTGGATCATTTATTGAAGAGAATCGCTCGAATTCACGCTGAGTATCGTGAGCAAGGCTCATGGAGACTATTGCACGACAACGCTCCTGCGCACAAGTGCCTAATAGTGACCGAGTTTTTAGCGAAAAAGGCGTTGTTCTTATCGCACATCTTCCCTATTCCCCTGATCTAGCCCCAGCTGACTTTTGGCTATTCATTAAACTAAAAATAGCCATGAAGGGAGAGCGTTTTTCATCGGTGGAAGAAATCCAGAATTAAGTTACCGCGGCCCTAAAGGAGCTCCAAAAGAATGACTTGTATTTATGCTTCAATTCATTTTACAAAATATTTGAAAGATGTTTCAATGGCGAAGGGATGTATTTTGAATAATCTGAAATAAAATTTATAAATTTGTAACCCGTTTTATTTTTATGGGCTCAGTCATCTTGGTTATTGTCCATACAGTATATATATATCTATATATACAATTTTTGATAGTATAATAAGATAAGATAAGTACCGCCTTCATCCGTTAGGAGCGGTGTTACCTATACATCATTAATCTGAAGGTTAAATGAATTTTAATTAAAAAATAATATTTTTCGATTAAATTCAAATAAATAAATTATAATATAAATAAGCATATAAATATATATTATCTTTATAATAATAACATTAACAATTATTATTATTAATATATTGTAATACAGTATAATTATTATTATAGGAAATTTTGTTAAATTGGTTTAATTTATAAATTGATAATATGATTCATTTTTACTATCTCGCCAGAAAACAATAGTGAATTTATTTTATATATCTTTAAAACAGTTAAGAATCATTAATTTATGGCAGAGGTTCTTAATCTTATGTACTCTGCGGACCCCCACTTGAAAAAATTTTTTTTGACGGACCCCATTCCAACTTTAGGTACTTTACGTCATTTTATTAGTTAATTTCTGGCTTACGATCTCATAAGAACAAGGATATATGATGAATATTTCTAACAGTGATTGGTGAATAACGATTTTTTTGCATATTGTAGAACACATTTTATTAGAAATTATAATATTGAAGAAAGAAAATTCTGCTAAATATGAAGATGGAAACGGTAGCAATAGTTTTCTTGCACATTTCGTTGAATTTGGGTATTTGATCTCTGTTTCCTCACAAAGCCATGCCATCGCTTCTTTTATATTAAATAAAGTTTTAACCGACTCATCATTTTCTCGTGCACCTGTACGATGGCTTTGCGGACCCCCAGTAAAGGCTTCGCGGACCCCCAGGGGTCCGCGGACCACAGTTTAAGAACCTCTGATTTATGCGATTCAAAGCATTTTTACTATCTCGCCAAGGATAGTATTGCGATCACGAAAATTTTCGATGTTGAGATTTTGATGTTTTTATACGTTTTGAAGGTTTCTGAATCATTTTCACTAAGGTTGAGAAAAATGTCTGTATGTGTGTATGTGTGTGTGTATGTATGTAACCAAGATTACGCAAAAACAGTTTGAGCTAGAATCATGAAATTTGGTACATGGGCATTATTCGAAATTCATAGTTTTCTATCAACTTTTGAGAAATGTAGCTCAACCGGAAGAGGGTCATTACCTACAACGTTTTGATTTTTTTTCTTCTAAAGTGACTGTAAAAATAAAAATATATGTTTGATAGTTTTTCACATGATTAAACATTGTATAAAACTGCTATATATAGAATTTCAGCTTCATTGAACCGCTGAAAGTACCAGAATTAATTTTTTAACACTGCAAATCTCACGCACCAACACGTGACGTGGTGCCATCAACAAAGAGCCAATCATGCGCTAATTTAATAAATATTATTTATTAATTTTAATTTTTAATTTAATTAATTTAATTTAATTTAAATGAATATATGTTATTTAATCCAATTCAAATTTGCGAGATAGTTGAGTGGAGACACTCCAGATTTTTAATTTTATTATGTTAGGTAGATGGAAACTTATATATTTGCTAGTGTGTGTTTGTGTCTATGTGTGATAGAGAGTGATAAGAAATAGTAGATGTTTCATGGTGGGTGGTTAAAAGGAAACCCTCGAATGAAAATTGTAAAACGACTATTCTCATAGGACTTGGCCTACAATTTACTCATCTATCAGTACGAATTTAATGAAGTGAGTGAAAAACAAACAAATAAGAGCTCATATAAATTAAACTTGTAAATTATTTCATTACAATAATTGAAAAAAAAATAATTATCAAATAAGTTAATAAATTTAATTATTGTGAATTTAGAAAATATTTAATTACAATTTGATAATTAAACACAAATTCGATTTCTCAGTTTTTATAGAAAAAAAATTAAATTATTATAAATTGTTAAATTTTATTTACATTTAAAGAATATTTTGATTAAATTGGAATTTATTGAGTCGTACACGCGGGTATTGTATCAGATATAAATCATTTGTTGTTAAATCTTCTAAAATAAATTTCCTGATACCATTCTCACTATCACTTCCTGAGAAGTACAAGGTGACTAACTGATCTCTACTAGACCTTGTTCTTTATTCCATAAAATGATTTCTAAAATCTTTGAAGAATAGTGATAAGGGCATCGTTTTACTTGCTTTGCATTCAAATACTTTTATTGAATTATGAATTTTGAAGATGAACAGTTAAAATTCAAACAATCTAATCAAGTTCCTTCAACTCATTATTATCTCAAAATATTCCTCGGATGAAATCAACTTTAAATTTATTCTTTATATATTCTTAATCTTTAAAATGATAGACAGTATCGGGAGTATCCATAAACTACCATTGCATTCCACTTTTGAGTTTCACTTAAGAACCAAGGTCCGAAAATACGTCGGTATTCGATATTGGTAAAAGGTAAAAAAGGGGATTAAATATTCTTCCTTTCAAAGGTACTTCGATAAGCCTTGTTAATACAACAATTTGCTTCGATAGGGATGAAAGAGGCGATAAGTTTTCAAAAGAATTTAATCCTTTGATTTACTAAACCCCGTATGTACTAGATCAAAACTTGTCAAATTTTCTCTAGATTGTGAGGGTTAAAATTAACCTTGAGTTGGTAATTATTGAGTACATTCACTTCAATTATAAGATTTTTTGTGACTTCTTTCTTTCTTTTTTTTTAACTTTTTTTCTTTTTTTGACTTTTTGATTCTTGTTCTGAGGTTCGTATCGGTACTTGTGGGGTATAAAAAACTTGATTCACTAATAGCAAAATTTCTTTACATTTAGTAGTTCCAACATTTCAGTTTTGTGTTTTCCCTTAGAATAAGAAAATTCATTACTCACTATACCATTGATTAAATTGTTGTAGACTTTGTTTTAACTTCTGTTCTTCTGTAGGTTTTTGAGTCATATCTTCCTTGATCGTTATAATTTTTATTCTAAACCCAATTTGTCGATTCTCGTTTCTGAAAAATGCAATAGTACTCAATACGTTTTCTATTTAATCAAAGAAAAAGAAAAAATAGCCTCTGAAAGTCACTGTTTGTTGGTACATACTTGAGTGATCTGACCTTAAAAATATTCAAAGCCTGGTTTCAACATTTCCAAAGTAGATATTTTCTGCATTAAACAGAGTCTAGTAATGAAAAATGGACTTATTTTCAATTTAAACAAAAAAAAAATCCAACAAATTATGATTATTTCCTGGCCATCGACCTCAAGACCAATCATTTTGGTTTGTTTGTGTGTCCTAGTGTACTAAAATCTGTTGAAATCTGGTTAATTACCGAGAACAAATGATAAATTTATATAATTCATTATATCAAAAACGTCCAAAATTAGCCCAAAAGTGATTTTATAGTACGATTATACGTACACACAAAACCAGAAAATGGAAGAGTTTAAAGACTTTAAATGAGATATATTTAACCAAACCTACCTGGTATCGCTTTTCCGAAAAATGCGTTTTGAGAACAACACTTCGCCAATTTTGAAAAGTTTAGAATCAGAACGAAACTATTTTTAATGGTGACTTTATATTGATTTGACATATTGATTATCTATAGTGATTCTCAACCACTGTGCCGCGACACTTTTATGTGCCGCGAGATTATCAAAATGTGCCGCTATTTTGGGACAACTTTTTTTCAATATGGTAAACTTTTACACTTATCTTTTTCTTTGTGTTTTTATTAAGTTTTAATTATATTTAAGATAAAATTTTTAAACCGTTAAAAGTGTGCCGCGGTAAACAAAAGGTTGAGGCTGATCTATGGGTATCACTCTTAGTAATAATTTATTCAGTTTCTAATAATCGATATCTAAAGATTTATAGTAAAATTGAAATTGAATGATCTTGAAAGAAAAACTAAATCTAATATTGTTTGATAAATATTATGAATGGCTTTACTCAATTAAATAAATAAATAAATTTATTTTTCTGTTTTCTTGAAATATGTGTAGATTTCTTACTATCTCGCCAGAGATAGTATTGCAAACACAAAAATTTTCGATTCTGAGATTTTGATGTTTTATACGTTTTGAAGGTGCCTGAGTCATTTTCACTAAGATTGAGAAATATGTCTATATAATAATTTATAATTAATTAAATTTAATTTAAATATAATATATGTTATTTAATCCAATTCAAATTTGCGAGATAGTCGAGTGGAGACATTCCAGATTTTTTTTTTATGAAATTGGTAAATACTTTCCTACAATATTGCAAAAAAAAAAAAATACAAATTACAGTCATAAATTAAATATAAAAAAATAAACATAATTAAATTATTGAGTTTTAATTATATTTAAGATAAAATCTCAAAAATATTAAATAATAACTACAATACCAAAAAGTTGAAAATATTATTTTTGAATAGAATCCTCTTCTAAATAAATTACTATAATAATTATTAATAGAATTAATATTATTTTGATTTATTGAATAAAATAAAATGAATTCGATTTAATGTAATTAAATGAATAGATAGAAAGAGAGAAGGATTAATAGAGAAATAATAAGATTTTTCTGGTAAATTGATGAAAAATAAAATGGAAGAAAATACAAAAAAAATAAAAAAAAATAAAAGAAGAAATATTATCGACTAAGATGGATGGATATCAGATAAATAGAATGTTTGAATCTCTTCCATTAAAAGAAATGAATTTTCATGTCAATTTCAAACCAAATCGAGAGAGAGAGATTCCACTTTTGTTAACATTGATTTTTGAATTATTTTTTTTTTTTTTTTTATAAAAAAGAAATCACATATTATTTAACATTAATAATAATAAATGATTTCAAATTTATTTTATTTATTAAATAAATAATTTAATATAACTCATAATAATAATAAAACTTGGTTGGTATTTTAATTTAAGTATTTATTTTCTCAAATCAAATTTTATTTAGTATTATCATTCATCTATTTATATACAAAAATATAAATAAATTAAAAGTTTTAGATTTATAACTTTAGGTATAGGTAATATTATATATATATATATATATATAAGAGAAACTAAGTGAAAAAAAAATTAAAAAAAGTTTTCATCTCTCTTGAGAATTTACAAAACAAAATAAAATATATAGAAAAAAAACTGTTGTGTAAATTCAATTAATAATTTACGTTGTTTTTGTTGTTGTTTTCATTGACGAATTTGTTTTTTATTTTTTTTTTAAATGTTAAAAGGAAATACGTTTATATACTTATGATTTTATAAATTTATAAATCACCTATTATATATTATACTAAAAGCTTGTTTGTTTTAAATAGATATTAATTATGAATATTTTTATATTCCATTTCATATTATTATTATAAAGTGATTTTTATTAATATATATTTATCGTAACAAATTGATTATTTATTTATTATATTGGATAATAATTTAAAATTTAAACCGATGGATTGAAAATAATTTTATGTTGTTTGCTTCAGGTGCATTTGATATTAAGTTCTTATATTAAGTTGATTGCATTTTTTCAATTTTTTTTAATTAATTAATTAATTAATAATATAATACAATTTTTGGAATGATTATAAATTAGAATATATATATTCAGTAAACTTAGTATATTGTCTAACAATAAGTATGTACAGTGATGCCTCGCACAGCGAACGCTGCACACAACGAACCATAATGAACTAAATTTCAGGATTCATACAACGAACTTCGTTTCAAACAACGAACTCGCCCGAGCTTCCACGATCGCTGCCGTTGTATTGCATCCCCTTGCGCAGGCATTGCAGGCAGTCATTATAGTCACTGCACTTAACTTAAACACGTATCGCGGCAATCGTTCTTCATTACCATATTCAATTATCATTATAATTCAATATTTTTTTTATATCATGGCTTCTAAAAAAAGCAGGAAGGTGATTTCTGTTGAAATAAAACAGGAAATAATTAGGAGTGATCTGGGTTAAAACAGTTTGACCACATCAAAGAGTTTGGACTCAGCAAGACCACTATTTACACCATTTTGACAAATAAGGATGCAATCAAATCAGCCAAAGTAGCCAAAGGAGTATCAAAATTATTTCATGAAAAACATAGGTCTTCAATCCACGAGGAAATGGAGAGGCTATTAGCGATTTGGATTAAGGACAGGCAGGTGAAAGGTGACGTAACAACCCAAGATATTATCTGTCACAAAGCCAAGAGAAGTTATGACGATCTAAAGAAAAACGTCCTTGGAAGTAGCAGCAATCAAGATAATGAAGAAGAATTCAAAGCCAGCAGGGGGTGGTTTTTTAGATTTAATTATGTTTTTTTTTCTAAATATGTATCTAAATAAAAATAGTAACAAAAATTTTATCTTTTATTATGTCATCTTAGCATATTATATGCTACAGAACGAATTATTTTTTTAACATGTATTGTTATGGGAAAACGCGTTTCACATAGCGAACTTTTCGCATAACGAACTTGCTCCTGGAACGAATTAAGTTGGTTGTTTGAGGCACCACTGTATATGTCTTATTTGACGACACTTCTTATCTTATTATACTAGCAAAAATTGTATATAGGGTAAATCATACAGTCGTAGGCCCCCTTAAGCAACTCTTAGTAGTCTTTAATGCATATCTGTGCAAATTGCGGAACAATCTGTGTCAAATTAGGTTTGCAGAACGTAGATACGATGAGCATTTTGATGAATAAAAAAAAAAATAATTTTCTCATGACATTTTCAATAAGTACTGTAATATATAATCCAAAAAAATACATTTTTTATGTATATCATAATGCGAAAGCTAGAACTTTCATTTTTGAACACATGGTGCTAAATTAAAGAAAAGGACGTTTGGTCATGGGACATGTGGTCTGCACATGTACAGAGACCCATCCATGTGTTCAAGGTGGGGGAAGGAACGAAGTTTTCCTGATTAGTGAAAATGAATATTTAGTTAGTCTTGATCAAGGTTAGAGAGAAGTGAGACATTTTTCCTGGCAGGAAGGACATCCGCGGCCAACCCCTTTTGTTGAGAGATGCCGTTGCATACGAGGTGTTCCAGCTAAATCCGCAGGAAGACAATCAAGACTCAAAGTCTCCAATGAACTCTCCATTCCTTTCTTTCATGCTAAGTGTTAACACTTTTATACTTAACAATTAATTAATTAACATTGCAATTGCTTAAATATAAATTAAAGTTCTTTTAATTTATATTTATATTTTTTTTACGGTACCATTCAATTATTCTATTTCATCTTAATTTCTTTTGTTATCAATTGGAACCTAAATTCTTATAGTTTTATTAAATAAATAATTTTAGTTGTAATTTTATATAAGCATTTTTCATATTGAACCTATTCAATTTTATATTTCCCATATCAACCTACGCGGATTCAATAACCCTTTTAATTATACAAAATTCGATCCAGAGTGCTACCAATTAATTAAACTAATTTTATAATCCATATTTTCTTATAGAATACCAACCCCCTTATATTTTATATACGACATGGAGGTCTTCCACCTCGAATTGAATTAAAACTGGAAATGGTTGATTTGGCAAAGTAAGATTGGATTCGTTCAGTTTATATATTAATAGTAATAGTTTAAAATAATTTTTTTTTAATTTTTATTTGATAAATTTAATTAAATACAAATTGTGGATTATTTTGAAATTTTTTTTACTTTCCATTAAAGTGTTGTGTTTGTTTGATTTTGCGAGATTCTATTTCTTAAAAAAAAAAAAAAAAAAAAAAAAAAATAAATAAATAAATAAATAGATAAAATCGAAATTCCTTTTGTTGGCAATATTCAGTTTTTTTTTTCTAATAATTATAATAAGAAAAAAAAAATTGGTATAAATTTCGTGCTTTTTTTTAATTAGTTGGCAACAAAATAATAATAATAATTGTAATAATGGCAACTAGTAATGAAGGAGACATCAATAGCTCAACTGCAGATTGTAATATACGAGACATGTTCCAACAGATTATAAGTTGGCAACAAGATCAAGGCTCGAAAATGCAGCAGATAGAAAATAGAACGGTCGGGGTAGAACAAAAAATGCAGGTTATGGAGGAAAATTTATGCCTAATGAGGGATGTATTACAAGGGCAAAACGAAAGATTAAATAGATCAAATAAAGAACTCGAATCTCTCAATAAAACAACGGAATCATTTGAGGATATGGAGGGTGAAATTTTAAAACTTAAAAATAGAATTAGGGATTTAGAATTAGGAACGAGAAAGGATGAAACGGAAATAGATAAAAAAGATATAATAAAAATTAAAACAATCCCGGAACCTAGTAGTAGCATGTCGGATAATACATTTTCAGGGACAAGACAGTCATTAATAGCTCAAATCAATTTTACAGAGGTACAGGCAATTTGTGAAAATTTGAATAAATTTTATAGAATATTAGATCTAGATGCAATACACCCTGTAGAATTTATTAATTCATTTGAAAGTTTGGCAAATGACTTTCAGTGGCCCAAAAGAATAATGATTGAGGCATTTATTAGTTGTTTGGGAGGTCCAGCAAAAACATGGGCAAGGGAGAATAGAGCAATGTTCCTTAGTCCGGAGGGGATGAGGGGAAGTTTCATTAATAAATTTTGGAATATGGAGGTACAACATCAATTCATAACTCAAGTCATGGGGGACGAATATAAAATAAATAAATCGTTATCAACACAATTGCAAAGTAGATACAATTGGGCCCAATACCTAACGCATCCCCTGGAGGCGACATATTTGATGAAATTATTGACTAGGAAATTACCCGACCCACTTAGAACGAATTTATTATTTGCCCCACAGGATTCAGACACAATAGTAAGATTAATCAAAGAATATGAAAGTTTAATAGAAACAAGGCCTTCTAGAAATTATACTAGGCAAAATCCATCTTTTAGAAATAGGCAATTTAATGAGCAAAGTAGGAATAATTTCCAGAACAATGCGAAACAAACAACTTTCTATCAAAGAGGTGACCCTCAAAAAGGCCGACAGGTATCAGGTAGAGAACCTTTTTTTTCCAAAAAAAAAAGAAATTTTAACAGAACAAATACAAATGAGGGAAGGTTGGGCAAACAAAGGAGGGAGACAAAACCGACAAATTATCAAGGGTACCGAAATGAGGCGAATGATGCGAAAATGGCATGCGCCGTGGAGATAGATAATCCAGTAACGGAGTTGTTTGAAAAAATTATCGAACCAGAGAATGATTCAGGAGAAGAAAGTATTTTAAACGAATAAGCCCTGCGGCGGATAGGCAGACAGCAGCAGGGCTAGAGGCGGTGGAAATGCCTGAAAGTAATAAAAAAGCGAATAATATCGAATCAACAGCCCCTAAATCAAAATTTAATAATAAAAATAATGGCTGTATTTGGGTCAATTGCAAGTTTGAGAGAGAAATAATCCCCATATTAATCGATACGGGAAGTGAAGTAAGCCTGATGAGCGAAAAATTATATGTAAGCTTATGTCGACAGAAAATTAAACATGAAATAATTAAAATTCAAGGAACTTTCATTCATGGAGTATCAGGTGCTCGTAGTAAGAAAGTCACAAAAGCAGCTTTATTTAATTTCGAAATTGAGTCAATTAAAACACATATGACATTCCTAATTGTTCCTAACTTAAAGCTGAATTGTCTATTAGGCGTGAATTGGTGTCAAGAAAATAATATAATTATTAGGTTTAATAAAAAAAAAAGCATTATTACGATTAACAATACAAATATTATTATTCAAAATTACGACAGAATGCTCCAAAACTCATTCGCGGCTACCGCTTTTCCGACATTTGAATTTGAGAAATGGGAGATTAATTCAAAAGAAGCTAGGCAAAAGACGCTGAACCAGCAGCTAGAATCATTGCTAAAAGAGTTTGAAGACATATTCTCAGATAAACCGGGTTGTATTAAGGGATATATGCATACGATCGAATTACATGATAACAGGCCGGTGAAACAAAAACAATATCCCATCCCACACGCACACCGCGAACCTTTGAGGCAATTACTAAAAAAATACCTAGACTGGGGGGTAATAGAGCGGTCAACATCTGAATACTCCAACCCCATCAGAACAATTTTAAAGAAAGATGGTTCGATTAGACTTTGCCTAGATGCCCGACAGCTAAATAAGAGAATGAAAACATTAACGGAAATCCCACCCCCACCGGAGGAACTTCTGTTAATGGATAAAAAACCAAAGAGCCTCTCCTTAATCGATTTAACACAATCATATTGGCAAATTAACTTGAATCCCACCTCGCGGCCCTGCACAGCATTTCTTTTTGAAGGGAGGTGCTACCAATTCACTCGACTTCCATTTGGTTTAAGCACGAGTGTGGCATCATTCAACAGGGCATTTGAACATGTGCTCGATCAATCGACCAAGGCATTCAGTACTAATTATATCGATGATATTTTAGTATACTCGGATGATGCAGCACTACACCTAAAGCATCTAAAAATTTTATTTCAAAAATTCAGGAAGTACAACGTGAAAGTGAATATAAACAAATCGGAATTCTTTAAAAAAGAGGTGAAATTTCTAGGCCATGTAATGTCAGTGAACGGGGTGCGGCCTGACGAAGAGAAAATTCAAGCCATTAAAAATTGGCCAACTCCAACCAACACAAAACAATTAAAGTCGTGGTTAGGATTAATTTCTTATTATAGGCGATATTTTCCCAACTGCTCTTCAGAAGTGTACCACCTCAGGGAAGCAGCAAATAATAAGAAATGGGCGTGGTCAAAAATTCTAGACGATGAATTTGAGAAATGTAGAGAGATTTTTATTAAAAAAGTTATTTTAAAATATCCGGATTATAGAAAGCCATTTATTATTTATGTAGACGCGAGCTATAAAGGGTTGGGGGGTGTTTTAGTTCAAAAAGACGAGAATAATGAGGAAAGACCGATATCTTTTGCAAGCAGATGTCTTTTAAATTATGAAAGAAACAATACCGTAACCGAATTGGAACTCCTAGGGGTAGTATGGGCACTAAAAAGGTTTCGATCGGTGATTTTAGGCTACTCAGTTATATTAAAGACGGACCACAAAGCACTAGAAATGCTTAATCACACCACGCTCGTGCATAATTGCAAACTTTCGCGTTGGGCTAATTATATATCGGAATTTAATCTTACAGTAGAATACATCAGAGCACAGGATAATATTATTGCAGACACTCTAAGTCGTAACTCAGCATTTAATTCGAATCAAAATGCTACAAAGAATATCCTAGCAGCTACTACATTTAGCAATCCCCCATTGTCACAGAATTTGAATACACTAATAACAAAAATCATTAGGCATCAGTCAAATGATTCAAAATTAAAATTTTTAATTAGAGAATGTGGATCTAGTGGACAATTCAAACAATTTTTTACTCAAAATGGCGTATTATTTAAAAATCCTCAGACAGAGGGAGAGAATATTAAATTAGTGATTCCCCGTTCCATGCAAGTTGAATTAACAAAAAGCTACCATGAGTTTTATGGGCATTATGGAGTCACGAAAACGCTCTGGTTTCTAAGACGAGAATATTATTGGCGTAGAATGTCCCGCACAGTAAGCAAAGTAGTAAAAAATTGTGAAATGTGCCAAAAAACAAAATATCCGCAAGCATACCTCTCGGAAGGTTCGTTTCATGTGTCGGCGTCGGAACCCTTTGAAATGATTGCCGCCGATATTTATGGGCCATTGCCGAAGTCGAAATTTAATAATGCCTATATTTATGTATTTATTGATATCTTTTCCAAATATGTGTGGCTTAAACCTTCTAATAAAATTACAGCGAAACAAACCGTTAAAATTGCAAAAAAATTATTCGAGGAGGAAAAAACTCCAAAAATTTTTCTAGCCGACAGGGGTAAACAATTCACGGCGAAAATTTTTGTTGAATTTTTAGAATCGATTAACGTCGCTCCAAAATTTACCGCAATTAGAAATCCACAGGCAAATCCAACGGAACGTGTCATGAAAGAACTTAATAGATTGTTTAGATCATATACACACGATAATCATGCAGGTTGGATGGAGCATATTACTAAATTAGAGCAAATTTTAAATAAGATTCCAAACGAAACCACAAAATTACCACCAGAATTCCTTTTAAAAATGAAACAACCCCTCACGCCGGTGCAAGAATTTTTTGAATTCGATCCTAATCCTTTCACCGTACCGGATAAGGAACATGAACTTGCCCGGATTAGGGTGAAACAAGAGCAGTCAAAGATAGACAATAAACGGATGATGAATGAAAATTATTCCAACCCATACTCAATAGGCGATAAGGTGTTAGTTAAATCGAATAAGCCATCCTCTTTCAAAGACAAATTATATCACAAATTTTTCTTTTTATATGAAGGACCATATCTGATTTCAACAATAGCAGGTAAGGGGTCATATGGGTTACAAACACTAGACAAAAGACGTCAGGTGGGAATATTTAACACAAGACTTCTAAAACCATTCTTTGAACCCATTTAAAATAATAAAAAAAAAAAAAAGGGGGGTGCCTCCTAATTACTCTGCCATTGGGATTAATTCCTTTTTAGATATTCTGCAACCACAAACCTAATTTAAATTAGTAATAGTAATAAATATAAAAAAAAAAAAAAAAACAATAACATTAATAATTCGATTGAATTTGTAAGAAATAGAGTTTCGAAAAATTAAGTAAGAAAATTAAACCGTGGAATGTAATCTAAATAAAAAAAAAATAAAATAAAATAAAATACAGTTATGTTTTTGTTATAAAAAAAAAAAAAAAAAAAAAAAAAAATGTGTTTGTGCAGTGCAGTGTCAGTGCAGTGATAATTAAATAATAATTTTTGAGCAAGATACTTAAGTGAAAAACATTGTATTTAATAATTATATATAAAAAAAAAAAAAATTTATGCATTTCATTTAAAATTTTTTTTTTTTCCATAAACTAAAGGATGTAATATATAATCCAAAAAAATACATTTTTTATGTATATCATAATGCGAAAGCTAGAACTTTCATTTTTGAACACATGGTGCTAAATTAAAGAAAAGGACGTTTGGTCATGGGACATGTGGTCTGCACATGTACAGAGACCCATCCATGTGTTCAAGGTGGGGGAAGGAACGAAGTTTTCCTGATTAGTGAAAATGAATATTTAGTTAGTCTTGATCAAGGTTAGAGAGAAGTGAGACATTTTTCCTGGCAGGAAGGACATCCGCGGCCAACCCCTTTTGTTGAGAGATGCCGTTGCATACGAGGTGTTCCAGCTAAATCCGCAGGAAGACAATCAAGACTCAAAGTCTCCAATGAACTCTCCATTCCTTTCTTTCATGCTAAGTGTTAACACTTTTATACTTAACAATTAATTAATTAACATTGCAATTGCTTAAATATAAATTAAAGTTCTTTTAATTTATATTTATATTTTTTTTACGGTACCATTCAATTATTCTATTTCATCTTAATTTCTTTTGTTATCAATTGGAACCTAAATTCTTATAGTTTTATTAAATAAATAATTTTAGTTGTAATTTTATATAAGCATTTTTCATATTGAACCTATTCAATTTTATATTTCCCATATCAACCTACGCGGATTCAATAACCCTTTTAATTATACAAAATTCGATCCAGAGTGCTACCAATTAATTAAACTAATTTTATAATCCATATTTTCTTATAGAATACCAACCCCCTTATATTTTATATACGACAGTACCTTTTTAAAAAAAAATCCTCAAAAATACAGTTAATGGCCCCATGTTATTGTTATTGGCCTAGGTATTCTATAGTGCAGGGGTGGCCAACACGTCGAACGCAAAGGCTTTAAAAGTAGCCCGCGAAGCCAAAGTTGGAAAAGTTAAATGGTAAAGGACATGATTTTTCCATGTAAGAGGGAAGGCAGAAAAAATCATGAGCTCATGTGAGGGCAGGAACGCCAATCCCTGAAATAGAATTTTTTTCTACTGGGATTATATATAAAAAAGAATCTACCCGTTACACAGGATATTATTTTTAAATTTATTAAAAATTAATTTTACATTTCATGAAACTTATTCAATTTTTTCTTATTGCTTCATATATAAAAACAATAAAATTATTACCTTCCTTTTCAAGTAATTTTTATGTTATTTTAAGTTTTTTACTTTCCCGCATACTTCGTATAAGGGAAGTATTGGAATCGTCAAAAATTTCGACTTCGAGATTTTGATAGATCTTGACGTTTTAGACCTCCCTGAGTCGTAAAATACCATTTTTGGAATTATGTCTGTGTGTGTGTATGTATGTATGTATGTATGTATGTATGTATGTATGTATGTATGTATGTAATGTCTGTAAGCAAATTTACTCAAAAACTAATCAAGCTAGGACTTCGAAATTTGGTACACCGATATTATTCACAGTTTGTAGATTTCTATCAAAATTTCGTCAAAATCGGTTAACCGGAAGTGGTACTTTACCTACAATGGTTGCGTTTACCTTTCAAGTAAAGTACCAGTTTGCTTCGTGATATTTGCTTCATATTTTGTATATAGATTTAAAAATATGAAAAAAATTGAGATACCAAATTTCATCATGATCTGACTACCGGAAGTGACATTTTACCTATACAAGTAGCGTTTCCTTTTTACCGACCGACGATAGTAAGGGAGGTATTGTTTTCACACCAAATTTCACCTATGGATATTTTTAGGTACATATCTCCACGAATCATGCATTTTCTTAACAGAAAAAAGTATTTTTAGCATGATGTCTGTCCGTCCGTCCGATGTGTGTCCGTAGAGATGTGTACAGCTTGAACGGCTCAACGGATTTTGATGAAATTTGGTATATTTACTTAATGCATCAGTATGATGAATGGATCAACTTTTGGTGCAAATCCGGAAACCGGAAGTGCTAGTATTGCCGATCGAAGAGAGGAAGTGAAGGGTTATTTTCATATCAAATTTCACGTGAAGGCATATCTCCACGTGTTATGCACTTTGTATTGATTTTATCCTCGAGAAAAATCATCTTCATTAGTTTTTTCTTAATTTAAAATTATATGACGTCACCCAGCACTTCATGACGTCACAGCCAGCCCTTATATTTTATAAATAAAATAAAATTAAAAATATTTATATTATATCCATATTTTTTTTTACATTTAAAATATCAGTTAACCGGAAGTAGCAATTTATTACATTCTAAATATTCATTCGCAACTCTTTATACCTATTTATATGCGGGAAAGTCTAGGGGAGGACACTCCCGCTTATTATTTTTGAATATAAAATTTGAAATAGCAGGAAAAATGTTTCAATGTTAAAATACAAAAAAAGAAGGAATGATTGGGATGGAAAAGTTGGTTAAATCGATGTATTAAAATAATTCGTATTAATTTATTTGTCGTATAAAACGTAATATAATTAATTTTTATATAATTTCATTTAACGAAGGGGAAATAATATAATTTATTTTGAAAATAAAGTCAAAGGCAGTTGAATCTCATCCATTGGGGGTAAGCAAGACATTTCTATGCTGTCCCCTTCAAGGTCACCGAGAAGCAAAGCATTGGAGGTGGGGGCGAAATTTATTAAATATTTATAAATAATGTAATATATCAGTAAAAAGTTAAAAATCTATATTTTATAAAATTAAATTTGAATCTTTTCTAAAATTTATTAAACTTCATTTAAATTAATAGGAATAAATAAATTTACAATTAATTCTTGATTGAGGGATTATTTCGGTGGTGACGCCGGTCAACGTCTTCGACTGGAAAGAGAATGGGAACTGAATCACTGATTGCGCTCGAAGCACACCTCGACAGGCAGGCAGGCCAGGAGGGAGGAAGGGTGGGCGGGTGGGAGGTGAGGTGAGGTGGCGGAGGGGTTCAACATGGCGGCAAATCTTTTCAATCTGTCAAAATTCAATAATTAATATTTAATCAACGAAGCACCGTAAAATTATATAATAGTAGTGAAAATGAATCTACGTTTCATGATGAATCTTTTCGTATAGGTTTTATCTGTTGTTATGAGGCAAGATTTTTGTTGAACTGTAAAAATAAACCAATATTAAAATTAATTAAAAATTTCCATTTAATGATACAAAAAATCAATTTTATTTAGAATCTGGCTAAAATTATGGTCAATGGATTTGTCTTGGTCACAATTTACAAGAATTAGTCAAAAATTTTAATAAAATGAAAAACCTTGATTTGATTGTTTTTTCTAATTTTTCAAAGCGTAGTATAAATATGAGTTCCAAGTTTTTACTAATATGAAGCGTAGGAGAGGTGGGTCCTCTCAGAGGCACATAAGACATGTCTCACTTTTGAATATATGGGGTTTTGCTACTCGGAGAATTGGCGTAATCTGGATATATTTGAATTAACCCCCCGAAGGGGGGTTAATTCAAATATATATAGGAGACTCTTAAGAGTCTCCTATAAGAGACAAGATTTCAATTTTTTTTTCTTTTTAATGAAGCTATGCTAGGTATTCTCCTTCATCCAAATAAATTTGATTTTTTGAATGATCAGGGGAGGGGGGGAGTGAAAGTAAGGGAATTGATTGAAAGGAGTCAACGGGTAAAGGACATGATTCCTCCAGGTAGAAGAGGTATTTAGAAGAAATCATGAGTTCACGTGAGGGCAGGGACGCCAATCCCTGAAATAGAATTCTTTTCTACTGAGTTTATAGAAAAGAATCTACTCGCTACCCGGGATATTATTTTTAAATTCATTAAAAAATAATTTTAGATCATAATCATCCTATATGTTATTACATCTTTTATATACCATATATTTATATATTTTTCTTATCCCGATAATTTATATACTTTTTATCCAAGGGCTTCCCTTTCTTTGAAAAAGTGTCTAAGTAAAATAAATAAATATTAAAAAAAGTAAAATGGTCATATTTTCTATACTATAAAAAAAATATAGATAATTATATATGAAACAATTTATTAAAAATTTTATTCTACAAATTGCATCTCTCTTATATAAAAAAATTTTGACAAACAAGATAAATTTATACTAATAAAGTAAAATAGCCATATTTCTGACCTATACCCTAAGTCGTACCTAAAGATTAAATTAAGCAACAAAATTAATAAAAATTTATTTTTTATTAATCTGTTTACATGATACATGATCAATCAGATAATTCAGGTATTGCAAACATCACTTATATATTTTTTTGTCCTTTTATCAACTCCACCGCTTAAATCGTGAGCTTATAATTTGCATTTCAAACAACTAATCATGCTTTCCTCTCGATCTTCTTCGCAAATAAAACAAAACCAATTACTTTTTTTCTTTTTAGTTATTAATGCTAATTCCTTTTTATTAATTTTTGGATTTCTTTTATTTGTTGCATTTCTTACATTTGTTTATTCTGTGTTGAAGTTCTTTCGATTGGTGAGGTACAGCATCGACTGTTTAATTTTATATATTGGGATAGGAGCTAAATTATTTAAATGAATTTTTATTTGATTTATAGACGCTTCCGTTTCTTTTTCAAGAACTTCTTTATTTTCCTGTGTAGCCACTGCAGAAAGTTCTTCTTGATTATTGAAGTCAAAACGGGGGAGTTCGTAAAGAGTTTTCAATCCCAGGTGTAGAAGCACAAAAATCATCATCAAATACATGCTTGTTACATGGCCAAATACCAGTAATAGTTTAAAACCATTCAAAGCAATATCCATCCCCACTGATTTTGAGTAGGCAATTCCCAAAAGTTCTGGCAAAGTAGTTTGTTTAATTGTGTTTCTGGAATATGTTCTTAACCAAGAAGATGAAGTTTCGTTAAAATTGATTTTCAGAGATTTAAAAAACGATCTGTCCAAAGGTTGGAAACGGTGGGTTGTATGAGCAGGAAAGGATAACATTATAATACCATAGTTAGGCATATCCATATCTTCTTTTTTCCATTTATTATAAATATTTTTTGACTGTTGCGACATAATTATGGCTAAAAAATAAAAAATTAAAGCAAATTCAGACATGTTAAAAAATAATTAATTTCTTAATTCATACCAGTAAGATTTAGGAATCTCTTATGGGTACGACTTAAGACACAGTACAAGTTAGCATTAAAAATAAGCATAACCAAACATTGAATAAAATCAATACAATCTCGTTTCGGCTAAACCATTATATATGTTCTTCTGAATTTATATTTAAGAAGTAAAATAATTTTAGGAATAATTAACTTGCAATATTAACTCCCAAAAATATACAGAAAATTGTAAGAAAAATGAAATAAACTTACTTAATGAGAAAATTTATAACAAACCACTTTTAATAAAATAAAATAATACTTAAAACATGTGGTTGACTCATATACATATATTCAATTTTGTTGTATGAGCGGTTGTCTGCACAGTTCGTTCAAAATTCAAGTGGTACGAATTAAGCACTGGTACGACTTGAGCAACCTTACCCTACATGTGAATTAATGTTAATAATAATTCGATTCTTTTATATTATGAAATATTTAATCGTTCTAATATTAACTCGAAGATCTTCTTTTATAGATTTAATCAATTTTTCCATAATATCTATTATTGTATTTATTTAGTTTCTTATTATACATCCTCTATTCCAAAAGAAACTGAACTTTTTAAAAAAACAAAAAAAAAACAATGTACATTTTGGAACAAATCATTTTTATTAATCAATGTATTCCCCTTCTGCATCGATGCACAAATTTGCACGCTCCAACAAGTCAAACGACTTCTCCATGTCCTTTATTGGAATGGTCTTTAGGACGTCGGTCGACGCCTTCTCAATGGTTTCAATCGATGCGTGTCACTTTTCTTTCATCGCCAAATGCAGTTTAGGGAACAGATAGAAGTCGCACGGAGCCAGATCTGGTGAATAGGGCGAATGATGCAAAGGAATAACGTGATTTTTGACCAAAAATTAATTAAGTTACACGATGATGGTGCATTATAGTGCAAACGAGTCTAACTGCCAATTTCTCGATATTCTGGATGAATACGACGAATTCTTGCCAGCAAACGCTTCATGACGCCTAAGTAAAACTCTCCAGTGATTGTCTGGCCGGGTGGAACAAATGCTTTGTGGATATCTCTCTACCCGATTTGAATCGCCAGAACCACTCGTAAACTTGCGTACGGGATAGACAATCATCACCATATGCATTTTGTAGCATTTGGGGCGTTTCAGTAAATGTTTTACCAAGTTTAAATCAATTGCAGCTCTTTGTTTGAAACTCATTTTCCGACCGATGTACAAAACACACTCACATTTGAACTTTTGTTGTATGCATCCAAATGTCATGAAATTTTTACCAGTTGTCAATGAGCGACAAGCCATCTACGGGTAAATATTACAACAGATGGCATTAGTAGTGCTATTTTTTTTTAAAAATTTCGGTTTCTTTTGGAAGGAGGGTGTATATAATTATATTATTAATTTTATTCTCTTAGATTTAGTTTTACCTTTTTTAAACAATATTTTTACAAAAATAATATATATACTTTCTATTAATAATTGGATATTAATGATTAAAAACTGAATAAATTATTTTATTAATATAGGTATAAATTATTAGTGTGAAGTTAAAGTACTAATCTTAGTAGCCATAGATAATAAAGTTGTCAAACCAAAACAAATGTCAACATTAGAGAGAGCTTCCTAATGATTTATGGGCGACACCTAGGCAACTCAATTTTAAATTATTAATTTGAAAAAAATATTTTTTTGTTTTATTTGAACAAAGTGGTCTTAGGAAAAAAACGAGACAGTGTGATGTCAAAAATGTGACAGTGTTATAAATGTACTGATCAGAATTAAAAGAAAGGTAAAAAAAATGATACAAAATAACCTCTGACTTTTGTACCTCCTACGCAAGGACAATGCCTATCAAGTGGGTTATATTAATAAGGTATCATACGATCAGTAGAACGGGTCCTATCAACCTTTACCTTGATTTTCCTGATCGAAGGTGCTACTTTTTATGAAGTATCAAGTTGATTCTTGAGACTGGGTTGACTCCGTCCCAAAGACCCCAGCTAGAGAAATTTTATTGCCAGGTCAGGGTCTACGAGAATATGACCCAGCTACGCTACCTCCCACCCTGTGTTTTTTTAATGCATAATATAATTAAGTGTAATCTTACAGGAATGCATGGAAAAGCTATGATATTATATTAATCGCTTAGTCAAAAACAAAAATTTAGACCAATTTGTCCGATTAATACACTGGCATTGAGTCACAGGATCATAGGTTGTAAAAAATAAATAAAGATTATGATCAAGCTGCGCTAGCTTCCACTCTGTGATGTATATATTAAAAGTAAGGTAAGATGATAGCATACAAAATTAGCTGGAGTGTCTCCACTCGACTATCTCGCAATTTGAATTGGATTAAATAACATAATATATTATATTTAAATTAAATTTAATTAATTATAAATTATAAATAATAAATAATATTTATTAAACCAGCGCATGTTTGGCTTTTTGTTGATGGCACCACGTCACGTGTTGGCGCGTGAGATTTGCAGTGTTAAAAAATTAATTCTGGTAATTTCAATGATTCAATCAAGCTGAAATTCTATATATAGCAGTTTTATACAATTATTAATCATGTGAAAAATTATCAAACATATATCTTTATTTTTACGGTCACTTTAGAGGAAAAAAAATCAAAACGTTGTAGGTAATGACCCTCTTCCGGTTGAGCTACATTTTTCAAAAGTTGATAGAAAACTATTATACTATTATATATAAAGATACTAATTCTACAAATGATTATTCTTTAATGACAGAACTGATATAAAAATGTGTTTTGATGAAGAGAACTTTTCTCCGATGAGGTAATCTTATTCAGCAATTTTCAATCTTTCAACATCTTATCATATAACTTCTCCATCACACAATTTTAGTTTTTACTATAGTTTGTTTTATATAAAAAAAGAGATAAAATTGACATTTTTATTAAAATGACGTTACGATCATAAAATATAAAAAGACAGTACTATCCCGTTCCAAATGGTAAGTATTATTAGGTGACCGATTGAAGGTGATAGATTATGCACAGAGAATTCTAAAATGTGATTAAATATTATATTCACTAAAAATAAATTTAAAAAAAAAAAGATTTTTATATATGTCGAAAAAATAAAGTCTTTCTTCTTAAACTTTATACATACCAATCAATATATATATATATATATATATATATATATATATGTAGAGAGAGAAAGAGAGAGACTGAAAAGTAAATATTCTTAAAAAAATATTTATTTTTGAATTTAAATTTTCCTTTCAACTGACATTGTAAATATTATATAAAGAGAGAGGGAAGAGAGAGAGAGAGAGAGAGTTCTTCAATAACTTTTCACTTAACGCTATCTAAATATTAAATATACACATATATGAAAGAAATTATTGTATAAAGAATTTTATTATAATATATATATTTGGCTTAAGCTCAATAACTATTCTAACTTCAGTATATACATATACACAAAGAAAGTAAGAGAGGGAAAGATTGATTAAATTAAAAAAAACATTTATAAAACTTTTTCCTCAAGTGATTTATTTTATTTTATATTATTTATGAAAACTTAATAGTAAAAGAATAAAGCCACACTATATTTATATACTATCATCCCTTAAGTCATTTAAAATAAATTATTTTATAATTAATTTTTTTAATGACTCTACCGTTAATATCAAAATATCTCATGAAAAAATATTCAGATAATCTAGTAGATATATCTTATCTTCTTATGCTAGCTAAAATTCTTTGTATATATAGCCATCGGTTCTCAAAAACCGCTCTAACGATATTTTTGAAATTCACACTAGATATAGTATTTATAAAGAAAAATTAAGTTTTATTGATCACATCTCTGGAAAAATACATCTTCATTAGTTTTTTCTTAATTTAAATTTATGTATGGATGACGTCACAAATGACATCCATTTTTTTTAACTGAAATTGTATTAATATTTTTTTTTATTTAAAATATTTTAAAATTTATTATTTAATTTCGAAATAAAATTAAAAATATTTATTTTTAATAAAATATATATATTTATTAATCTCTCAAAAAAAAAAACAAAAAAAATACGGCTTGGTAATTGGCTTAGAAAGATGGTAAAAAAATGTTATTTTTATTATCTAAATATATTAGTCGCATGGTGAGAACGATTGTTTTGACGACTCGAGTTTGAATGATCGAAGCTCGCCGAGTGCATCGATATTTAAAAATAAAAACAAAAATAATAAATTTGTTATTATTTTTTTTTATCTATTTTCGTGTTTATTTTTTAATAAATTGCTATTTTATATTTATTTATTCATTGTTCTTTTATTAAATTTAATATTTATTAATATTATTTATTATTATTGAGTACCCCAAGTTCCATTCATTTTAATCAGATTGATGCAATGATGCAACATTTAATCATTGTAATAAATAATTCAAGAATTGTATATCAATATTTTATAAAGGGTCGAGCAATAGCTCGGTGTCCCAGGTATTAATATTACCAGACAAACTCAATAATAATGAATCATTTTTTTTAACTTAAGTACCGAGCCGAGGCTCGGGGTCCCGGTACTTATAATAATAATAGAGGTTTTTCTTAAAGAAATCTCAAATATAATCTTAAATTTAAGTTTTTATATCAATCATAAAAACTCAATTGAAAGATAAATTTTAAATTTCAAATGAATTTATAAAATCTAAATAATAAAATATAATCAATTTTCGAAATAACATAATAATTCGTTTTATACGAGGGTGGGATGAAAAGTTTCCGACCTGACCAAGAAAAACGATGTTTTTAATTTTTTTTGCTATATTTTTCAACATAATCTCCATTAACACTGATACATTTCTCATAACGGTGTTCTAATTAATCTAATTAATTAATAAATTATTTAATTAATTAATTGAATTTGATTTAATTTAATTTAAGTCTCATCAACAGTTATGAATCGACGCAAAAATTGGTTTGGATTACGCCTACAGCGCCAAATTGTCGTTAGAAATGGTTTTTCGAAGCGATTTTTGGTCTAACGTTGGGAAATGCGGCACCCACATTGCACAAAGCTTTCCATATTCAAATGGTTTTGCAAAATATTTCGCACACGTTCAGCTGACATCGTACAGGTCTCTCTAACATCGTTTTTCTTGGTCAGGTCGGAAACTTTTCAGACCACCCTCGTATATGAAAACACAGGGTGATTATAAAAGGACTTCACAACTTTAAAAGCACATAGATATTTATCGAAATTACTTACAGAATTGAGAAAGGTGTCATTTTATTACAAAACACTTCAAGTTTAACATTTTGGTTCGATGTGACTGCAACAAACTAGTGACTTAGATAAGGTAACTCGAAGTGAATTCTGTGTCGAAATGTTTGAACGAATAGATGCAGACAAGACATTCCTTAAGAAAATAATATTTGCGATGAGTCAACTTTTCATGTTAATGGCAAGGTGAACACTCACAATTGTAGAATTTCGGGTAGCCAGAATCTAAATCCAAATTTTGAACACGTTCGTGACAGTCCAAAAGTAAACTTTTTTTGTGCCGTTTATATTGAAAACTTTTTAATCCCTCAGATCAATCGGATCAACGCTAGAGTTGCATAAGTTATAACTGATATGCTGAAACGAGTGTGGAAAGAAATCGATTTCGGTGATATGGACGTCACATTACCAAGTGCAGTTACATCGAACTAAAATGACACTCATATGTTAAACTTGAAGGGTTTTGTAATAAAATGACACCTTTCTCAATTCTGTAAGTAATTTCAATAAATATCTATGTGCTTTTAAAGTTGTAAAGTTCATTTATAATCACCATGTATGTATACGAGGTGACATTCGATTATCCAAATTTTTTTTTAGTTATGTTGGTACACATATGTTTCTCATATGTTGACATTATCAGCCATTTTTGATTAGTATTTTGTTTTCGACAACTGAAAAAATTAGTCAGGTTTTTGTGTGTTCTTCGATTTTTTACTTTAAAAAAAATGGATCATAGAATCTGTATTAAATTTTGAACAAACCTCGTATTCTAGTTAATTTAATAGTTTTATATACCTTTTTTATGAATAAATCTAATTAATCCATAACATAAGTAATACCTTTCGGATGATTATTATTTCCCGTGTACAGCTGAAGTTTATTGAGTCCTTACTATACTTATTTTTAAGACAATTTGTTGAATCGCTGAAAGTACCAGAACTAATTTTTTAACACTGCTAATCTCACGCTTCAATCCATTGTCGATTAGTGAGGTGAATCATTTTCACTAAGGTTGAGAAAAATTTCTGTGTGTGTGTGCATGTGTGTGTGTATGTAACCAAGATTATGCAAAAACGGTTTGAGCTAGAATGATGAAATTTGGTACATGGGCATTATTCAAAATTCATAGTTTTCTATCAACTTTTGAGAAATGTAGCTCTTTCTGAAGAAGGTCATTACCTACAACGTTTTGATTTTTTTTCTTCTAAAGTGACCGTAAAAATAAAGAAATATGTTTGATAATTTTTCATATGATTAATAATTGTATAAAACTGCTATATATAGAATTTCAGCTTGATTGAATCACTGAAAGTACCAGAATTAATTTTTTAACACTGCAAATCTCACGAGCCAACACGTGAAGTTCAACAAAGAGCCAAACATGCGCTGGTTTAATAAATATTATTTATTAATTTTAATTTATAATTTATAATTAATTAATATTGATTTAAATATATATTATGTTATTTAATCGAATTCAAATTGCGAGATAGTCGAGTGGAAACACTCCAGCTTATTTTATTTTGTAGAGTATGAGGAGCAATCTGTCTTATGTAAATACAGTGATGGAAAAAAGAGAATATCATTAATATATGAATCAAAATTTAAAATTAAATTAATATTAAAAATTAATTTCTTTAATTTTAATTCGTATATTAATGATGTTGAGAAAGACACTGCGCTAAATTGGTGTTCTCTTTTTTCTGTCACTGTACATGTACCATATAAATAAATAAATAAGAATAAGAAAAAAATACGTAAAAAATACGTACATATTTTTTTAATATTTTTTAAGTTTTTTTTTTTATTAATTTTAATTAACTTTGTTTTTTTAGTTTGGAAAGATTTTGTCAATAAATTTTATTTAATTATAAATAATGTTTTTATATTATTAGAATATGAAATATATATTTATTTTTCTTAAAAAAAAACATTCTTTTCTTTCTTTATTTTTATTATTTTTTTCTGTTTCTTACTTTCTGATATTTTCTTATATCATATCATATAATATGAAAAAATAAAAACATGGAAAGGGAAACATAAGCAAAAAGAGAAAAAAAACTCCAATATTTGTAATATTACAACAACACGCTATAAAAAGATATTGGAAAAAAGGAAATTGCAAATTTAAAATGAGACGAATATTATTATTAGATGTATGTATGTACGCATATGACAATAGATAAGAAATGATGATCATATAGTATAACAAAAACTCAACAACATTCATTTTCGTCTAAAAACAAACTGATTTTTTTCTAATGAAATATTTGTTTTATTAATTTAATAGATAAAATTTATTAGTTTAAAAATGATTAATTAATTATATTTATTAATTACTTATATATAATACAGGGTGTCTCAAAAAATGTCTCATCTTGAAGTGTCTGCGCTGGCAATGCTACATTCCAACACTACTCCATGCTCTCAATGAAGATGATTCTGCAGGAGAGTTAAATTCTGTGAATGGTACGTGGCAAAATGTGCAGAAGATGCAGGGTTTCCATACAAAGTTGTTTGGAGCGACTTACTGGGGTGCTGTAAATCCTCATGCTACAGTTGAACACCATTTAAACTTCCCAGGAGCAACATTGTGGTGTAGGATATCAGCATTGAACATGATTCTTTTATTGTTTAATTAGATCTTTCTTCTGTAATTCAAACCTTTAAACTGGCCTTTATGTTCATAAATAATGTTTTTATAGTCACTCAAAGTGTTAGTTCATTTTTTTGAGACATCCTGTAGATGTACGTACAACTTTGCTTCCGCCGTAGATGGCTGTAACGGTAAGTGATACTAGAAATAAATAGATACAAAAAGTTTAGGCATTTGTAAACATAAAGCCATTGTTAAGTTTTTCCTGATGAAAAATGTCCGCTTATGAGCCAAATTTTCGTCCTTAGCGAAAGGTTTTAATTTTTGCTTTAATATGAAGAAATCTGGGGTTGCGGCTGAAATACCGGTGGAAAAGTGAAGGTTTTCGAGTATGCAGTATTGAAGACATTACTTAATCAAGACTAGAGACAAACGTAACAAGAATTCACAGGATTATTGAGAGTGACTCAACAAGGCATTTCGAAACACCTGAAAGTGATGGGAATGATTCAGATACAAGGAAATTATATGCACTTCAATAGCAAATGATGCGTTTAAGCCGAGCACTTAAAGACAAACGTCCGTAATACAACGATTGACACGATAAAGTAATTTTCATCATGACATTACCTGACCCCATATCACAAAACCCGTGTAAATATACTTAGAAACGAAATAGGAAGTCCTACTCCTTCCCCCGTATTCACCAGACATTATTCCCTTTGACTATCACTAGTTTCAATCAAAGACACACAGCCTTTGTAACCAGTACTTCCGTTCTTATGAAGAACTGAAAAATTGGATCGATTTGTAAATTGAATTGGACAAAGTATTAGAAATTTTATAAAAAAAAAAAAATGAATGAAATCGGTAAAGTCGTTGTCAAGTGATGGTCAAGATGATCAAGGGAAATAGGAATTCATTTATATAAATATAGTATAGAATAGATGTCTTTATATTTATATTTATAAATAATAGCTGAAAAAAAAAATAAATCGTGTGATAATCTCTTTTATTTGCAATCGTGGGAGTAATAATTCATTCTTTGGATTCTAAGCATTTGTTCAGTCTAAATCAACTCCATAAATAGCAAGCAAGATAGGGTAATTAGACTAACTGATTTAAGTGTCCCAATCCCATCAAGTATGTTCTAGACAAAGCTTGGAAACACAATACTCTAGGAACTTGGTTACTTGGCAACCCGAGAGTCTCTCTCTCTCTCTCTCTGATAAATTATTTCTCGCCTTTTTCTTTAATGAATTAAATTATTGTTATTTATTTTAAAAAGATAATTAAAGAATATCTTATATCTACAATAATCAAAAAATATAATCTAATCAAACTGGATTTAAGGCGATTGGAATGATTGAGCCCACCCAATCTTGCCCTGCACTTAAAAGGACCCCGCGTAGAGGGTTAACCCCTCAATTTTTATTTCCCGTTTCCTAGGAAAAAACGAAACATTTCCTGGGAAAACAAAACAAATTATTTTTCATGCTGATTATGATGCTGATACCGAAATCTTTATTTATTAACTGAAATAATCGTAATAAATATAAAATACAAGTGTACATAAGTACATACATTTGTCTTTTGTTTTATAATTTTTTTTTTCCTTTTCTTTTTTTCTCTCCCTTTAATTTTTCTTTATAATTTCTCTATTTTTTGAGTTTTTTTTACAGTGAACTCTGGCAGACGGCAGTTGCTATTGCCAAATTATTTTGTATTTAACTTTCTTTTTGTATATATAGATATATACTTAAAATTATATACTTAAAATTCGATTTCACAAGCTTGGGTCTGTTTTAATTGCCATACCTGACACCTTGGTAAGGGTTCTATATAAAATAGTTCTTGAATAGGTAACAATAATAAAATACACTAATGCACTTGACCATTTGGAAAGAGGTTAATTTTCCTTACACCCTCTCCATCACCTGCCCCTTAACTTAAATTAATATAAATAAGCTGTCGCTGAGAGCGAGTAAGGTAAAGACATAATTATATTTTTTGATAAATAAATAAATATTATTATTTATTTATTCAAGAAATATATATACAATCATTCTGTATGTTATTTCAGTCCACCTTTGTGGGTGGTGACAATAAAATAGCAAAAACATCCAAAAAGCATACAAAAGCAAAAAAAGCAAAACATATTTACATATTTATCTAATAACTAACACTCTGTAATCAACGATCATAAATGTATTTAATTGAGGGCACACATAATCACAGACTCAGAGTTTCAGTTTTCCATCTTTTTAGATATATACAGTAAAGAAAAACCAAAATAAGAAAAACAAAATACAAAAATAATGCCAAAAATAAAATAAAATAAGTCGAAAATAATGCAAAACAAAAAACACAAAGAAACAAAAAAATAAATAAAAAGGAATAACTAATCGTTACTCCTCTAATATGAAGGATCTCAGTTTTAGGCGACATTTCCCTTGATTGCCTCTCGTTTCTAAAATGTTATTTTCTAAACAAGTAAAACAAAATAATTATGTTTATGTTATATTTTGATGATTATATAATATATCTTTCTTAATTTTTTTTTTATTTTTTAATTAAATTTATTTTATTTTTTGGCAAAAACAACATTTAAGTATTTAACTTTTTCGTAAAACTTTTACAATTTCCACCTCAAATTTAGTATTTTTTATAATTTCCAGGGAATCCCGGGAAATGCATTTTTAATTTTCCCGATTCCCGGGAACGAAAATACTCCGGGAAAAGTAACCCTCTAGCCCTGCGTCATCACTAAAATTAACAAAAAGTTATTTTTCGAAATTTAATACAAATTTTGCTTTTGTCGACAAAGAATAAATTATTAATTATTCAAATTATTAAAAATTTATTTATTTTAAATTCGTATTGATGAATGAAATTTATTATTATGTAAATTTATATTCAATAAAATGTGATTGTTTTTGTATTTTGTGCATTTATTTATTTTTTAATGTATGAAATGTACAAGTTTACCTATCATGTGATCCGTGACATTTAATTTATATATATATGTATATATAACGAATTTGCATTTTATATAAATATTTATTAAATAAAGGGCCCGCAAAAAAACAACAACAATCGGGGCCCGCACTTATTGGAGCCGAGTCGGATCTAATAATATCAAATTAATTAAATTGAAAACTTTTAGAATTAATTATATAATATATATAATATTTATTTATTAGAAATAAAAATAAAAAAATATATACTTCTTGTGTATATTTTAATAATTGCTAGAATAAATATTAGTAATATTTTTATATTCACTGTGGAACATGGATAAACTGGTCCCAGAACTGAAGTTAGTCATCAGATATTCAGGATGGGGTTTTAGATAAATTCTTGCAAGAATTTATTCTAAAAAAAATTATTTCTGGGTTTTTGAAAAAAGAATTTGAGTGAAAATAAATTAGTCGTTTATTTTGAAAGTGACCTAACTCCATTTATCTTCAAATCGAGATATTTAAGGGTTTGGTTTCAATGAATTTAAAAATATACGTATAGGCTACTCATGAGTCATACTACTTAAGTATATCTAAGGGCGTTAAATTAATAGTTCCTATTAAAATAGTGGCAATTATTAAGTGAATAATGTGCGTTTTCTTATGGAGAATGAAGTTAGGCTACTTTCAATATTAACAATCATAAAATTTGAAGAGGCCCAAGTCCATTCAACATAATTTAAGATGCCCCAAATTAAAAAAAAACAATAGTGAATTTATTTTATATATCTTTATAAAAAACTTAAGAAACATAATTTATGCGATTCAAAACATTTTTACTACCTCGCCAGAGATTGTATTGCGATCACGAAAATTTTCGATGTTGAGATTTTGATGTTTTTATACGTTTTGAAGGTTCCTGAATCATTTTCACTAAGATTGAGAAAAATGTCTGTGTGCGTGTGTGTGAATGTGTGTGTATGTAACCAAGATTACGCAAAAACGGTTTGAGCTAGGATGATGAAATTTGGTACTTGGGCATTATTCAAAATTCATAGTTTTCTATCAACTTTTGAGAAATGTAGCTCAACTGGAAGAGGGTCATTACATTCTAAAGTGCCCGTAAAAATAAAGATATATGTTTGATAATTTTTCACATGATTAATAATTGTATAAAACTGCTATATATAGAATTTCAGCTTGATTGAATCGCTGAAAGTACCAGAATTAATTTTTTAACACTGCAAATCTCACGCGCCAACACGTGAAGTGGTGCCATCAACAAAGAGCCAATCATGCGCTAATTTAATAAATATTATTTATTAATTTTAATTTATAATTTATAATTAATTTAATTTAATTTAAATTAATATATGTTATTTAATCCAATTCAAATTTGCGAGATAGTCGAGTGGAGACACTTCAAATTTTTTAATTACAGAACATACAAAATTACAAACTTAAATTTATTACAAACAATTTATTATTCATTTACATTTTGCATGTGTGAAAGAGTATTGAAAAAATTATGATGTTCCGGTCGTATATAAAATTGAATTTTGCTCTTTTAATTGGTCTGAGATTTTTATAGAGTGGTGTTAATACACAATTTTCGAATTTTCTTGGCCTATCCCAACGTGTTAATTAATTCAGGACTTTAAAATTTGCATTCTCATTCATTGATGTCTTATATGGTTCATTTCTGACAAAACGCATCCAACATATTTTTAACCAGATTTTCACTGATTCTCCATTCCGGAATTCTTTGCCTGTTTAAAAATTGCGTCTTCTAATAATTTTGCGAAACAAAATCTTCTTGTCTCATTTCATTTACAATCAAATTATTACCTTTCCAACAATTTTTGATAATCTTGTAATATTCTTGGGGAATGAACAGTAAATTATTTTTTATAATGACATTTCAAACCTGACACTCCAAAATCTTGATGTATGTATAAATAAATGAAGTTAGGCTACTTTCAAACTACACGGTTTAGTTATTGAATTAATTCTGAAAACTTATGTGTCAAAAATTATTGTATTTGATTGGAATATAAACAACATGAAATACTTCATTGATAAATAACATGAAGTTGTACATGTAGCCATGATAATTGGCAAAAAATGAAAAACGAAGTTAGACTTCTTCCAAAATAAACGACTCATATATGCTATGTAAAGTGACGGAAAAATGTTATCGCCATAGGAGCGCTGTTGTTGGGCATTGAACTGATTAAGAAAATCCATTACCATTTCTCGCCGATAGCGTCCCCCCCCCCCCAAGTATACAGGGTGTCTCAAAAAATGGACTACCACTTTGAATGACTATAAAATCATTATTTATGATCATAAAGACAAGTTTAAAGGCTTGAATTACAGAAGAAAGATCTAATTAAAGAATAAAAGAATCATGTTCGCAAAGGTTCAAATTGATGACCGATATTGTCCAGACAACGCTGACAACGTGAACCAATAGATTGATTCACAAACAGTACGAAACAGTTCATTTGGAATTTGGAAAATGGTGTTCAACTGTAGCATGAGGATTTACAACACCCCAGTAGGTGCAATTATAACGATTAATTGTGCCATTTAACTTCAAGGTGGCCTCATCGCTCCAAACAATTTTGAATGGAAACCATGCATCTTCTGCACATTTTCACAGAATTGAACTCTCTGGTCAGGATCATCTTCGTTGAGAGGATGGAGTAGTGTTAGCATGTAGCATTTCCAACGTAGACGCTTCAAGATGAGATGTACGCTATCTTTTGAGAAGTGTGTTTTTTTGAGAAACCCTGATTTGCTGGAAAAATTAATTTTATTTTATATATATATATATATATATATAATTTAGATTATTAAAAATTTTTCAATCATTTACCAATATATATATATATATATATAGGTATATGTTGTTTTTATATTTTTGTAGTTTAACTTGACGACACTTGTTGACGCGATAATTCACTTGCCCCCTTTTCTTTCCTTATTTTGCACAACCTGCCTCCCCCAACTCTTCCCCCTTACTTAACCTTATATATATATACCATATATATATATATATATATATAAACTTATTGCCGTCATTTAGACTTAGTCACACCAACAACAACAGTAACAACTGGTACAGACGTCTATTGGTAAAAGAGAGAGAAAAACCTTTTCATCGATTTCCCTCCACTCTTACTCTTTTAACCTTCACTTCCAACTTCTCCCATCTTCCCTACCTCATTCCACCTTACCACTCACTACTCTCTCACTTTCTATCTCTCTTTCTCTCTCTCCCACCTATTCCACAAACACAAATTCATTTTCTCTTGTTTTTCTTTCCATAATGTTAAAAAAAAATGGCAATTTATGACCTGAACAATTGTCGTCACTTTTTATACTATGTAGATAAAACAAAAAACAGAAAAAAAAACAAAAAACAAAAAACTGAGTAAAAAACATCTTCTTTTTCTTCTACTACTCTTTTTACTTTATTTTCTCATTTTAAGCATCAACAAGTTAATATTTATCATATCTATTCTCTTCTCACTAATAGTTTATTATATTTATTAAATTTATATGTTACTTTAATTTAATTTTATATCCTTATAAATTAAATTTAAAATAAACTATATACCATATTATTATTATCATTATTATTATTTTATATAGATTTTCAAACTAGACTTTTTTATTTGTCAGAAAATTTTCTACCATATTTTATTTTATTATTATTTTATTCTATATTATTGGATGAAGAATATAAAAGAAAGACTTCAATATATCAAGTGAGTATCTCTCTTCCTTACTCCCACAAACTCTTTTTACTCTAGAGTCTCAAACGCTACTTGTTTAGCATATTTATTGTAGCAACCGAAAAGAGTGTCATCCCACGAAAAAGAAATTTATAAATAAAAAAAGAAACAAAAAAAGAAAAAAAAGAAAAAAAAATGAAAAATGAATGAATGATTTGATAATTTTAAAACTTATACATATATATTCGATGTCTATTCAAAAGAAAAGGTGAATTTTGAATTTTCACGTGCTGTGTACATTCTATTATCGAAATTGTTTTGGTACACATATTTTTCTCTTATTTTGACATTATCATCCATTTTGGATTAGTAGTTTGTTTTTAACAACTGAAATAGTTAGTCATGTTTTTGTGTGTTTTTCGATTTTTAACTTAAAAAAATGAATCAAAGAATTTGTATTGAATTTTGCGTTAAAACTGGAATAATGTGATCCAACGCACTTAATATGTCGATTCTGGCATTCAGCGAGTCTACTTTGTCTCAAAAAAAATGTTTATAAGTGGTACAAGCGCTTTAAAAAAGAACGCAAAGTTCGATCAAGTATTTGCTCACTGTTTCTTCGATTACAATGGCGTGGTGCATCATGACTTCTTGCCAACAGGTCGTACTGTTAATAAGGAATACTACAAGCAAGTTATGCAACGTTTGAGTGAAGCAATAAGCCTCAAATGATGTGGAAAACAAATCTGTATCACATCTTTGCTTGTTCGTGATTTTTTGGCCAAAAACAACACCGTAATCATACCTCAGTCACCCTATTCACCAGATTTGGCTCCCTGTGACTTTTTCCTGTTCAAAAAACTGAAGAGACCAAAGAAAGGAGAGCGTGTTGCCACAAATGATGAGAGATCAAGTCGGAATCGAAGATCGAGCTGATGGCCATACCGCAATGGAAGAAGAGCTGGCATAAGCATTATATCTGAGGGGAATTACTTTGAAGGGGACAAAATTGATATTGATGAATAAAATATATACATTTCGAAATAATTCAAAATTCAACTTTTCTTTTCAACAAACCTCGTATATTTGATATTTCCTATATAATTAGACAAAACAAATTTATATTATAAATGAAGTTTTTAAATAAAATTATTTTAATATAATTAATAATATAAATATTTAATTAACGATTTATTTTATTCATTATTTTAATATTTATTTTCTGTTAATTGTTTTAATTAATTATATATACTCGTATATATAAAATATATTTTTTATAATTAATTTTAAATATAAATTTCATTTAATATCAAAATTAATTATTCTATATAATTAAATAAATTAAATGATAATTTAAATTAATAATTTATGTATCTAAACATATCGAAATATGAACATTACAAATTTTTATTTTTTTATTCATATTAAAACAACATAGTGAGTGGGAGATATTGGATTATTTGAATTTACCCAGCAAGTGAATAAATATAAACAAAATAGAGAATCTCTCATCCTACATTTTCGTAATTATATATATATATATATATAATGTTGATTTTATAAACTGTCATTCACATAAATATTAAAATAAGACAACGCAACCAAAGAGATAGAATTTAACTTAAAGCAACCAACCAGCTGAACATCTTCATCTAATCATGTTGTTGTTTTTGTTTAAGGGAAAGGGATTTTCATCTCAATTCTCATTAAATATGCCCTACGTATTTACACTACTACTCTTGATTTTATCTTTATTATTATTATTATTATTATTATTTAAATTTAAACAACGACATGGATGATAGGTTCGAATGAATATCATATTACCAACGAATCTCTTATAGCATGAATTTTATAAATATTTTAAAGAAATTCATATATAATATTTTTTATTCATATATATATATATATATATATATATTATAAGAAATTATTTCCGGCTTTTTCACATTTGATTGTGAGATTTGGGTCTCTACGTTTCGGCGCTCATTTTGGAGGCATTTTCAAGAGAGATTATTTTTGAAGGAAGCCCGAAGCCGAATGACCTTCCGTGTGTCCCATTTAACCGAAAATCCCAACTTAGGCTCTTGGTTACAGTGACAAAAACCCAGAATCCTAAAAAAATCTCTATTAAATAAACCCTCTTGAAAATTCTCCAAAATGGGTGACTATGACTGAGATCTCACAATCAAATGTGAAAATAACCTGGAAATGATTTTTCATAATAATGAAAACTTTTACGGAAACCTAAACGAACATATATATATGATTTAAATTAAAATATTAAATATATATATATATAATATAGGGTTTCCGCTTGCTATAAAATACGAAGGCAGGTCATTAAGTCTGTGACCTTTTAATTTCCCGTCTCTTAAATGAAATGCTCTTGGCGGCATACAACTATCTGACTCCTGACGAGATTCGAACCAGATGGGTCTTTTAGTTTTTGTTTGAAATCTATTAATAGCAGACTACCTCGTGATTTGAGAAGAAAATGAAAAAAGTGAATTTCCATTTAAATCCATGAAATGGGATACGAATTGATCCCTCTTCCACTCTATTCTCCAGATTTAGCCCCGAGTGACTTTTTCTTGTTTCCAAATAGCACGGCTGAAAGAGATTTGACTCCAACGATGAAATCATATCACAAACAAATATTTATTTTGATGTCCTCAACAAATCTTATTTTTGTGAAGGGATATACGTTAAATTATTAAATAATATTATAACTCAAATTTTTACTATATCGTTGGATATAATATTGCGATCACGAAAATTTTCGATGTCTTGATTTTGATGGTTTTATACGTTTTGAAGGTTCCTGAATCATTTTCACTAAGATTGAAAAAAATGTCAGTCTGTGCGAATGTGTGTGTGTGTGTAGACAAAATTAGGCAAAAACGGTTTGAGTCAGAATAATGAATTTTGGTATATATATAGAATTTCAGCTTGATTGAATCGCTGAAAGTATTGAAATTAATTTTTTAACCCTGCAAATCTCACGCGCCAACACGTGACGTGGTGCCATCAACAAAAAGCCAAACATGCGCTGGTTTAATAAATATTATTTATTAATTTTAATTTATAATTTAATTAATTTAATTTAATTTAAATTAATATATGTTATTTAATTCAATTAAAATTTGAGAGATAGTCGAGTGGAGACACTCCAGATTACTCGTATTATTCAGTATGATCATTCAGTTTACTTTTGAGAAAATAGCATCCCTCCACTCATCTATTTAAACCACTTTTTTGTTCTATTATTACCCATCATACCACTTGACAATAAAACCAAATCACCCCTCACTATTTTTTTTTCTTTATTCTAGAACTTTTTAACATTTTTTTTTAATAGCTAAACTCGATTGCTTTTTTTACGTTTTTTTCTCTACACTTTTTAAAACGTTTAGATCAGCAATTTGTCGCGATTTTTAAATTTTTTTTTTTATTTGTTGATTTAAATAAAAAGAGGTCACAATTTGCATTTAAAATAAAATTATACATTCTTTTATTTATACCTATATATATATATATATATATACCATTATATGTATAATATGTATTATAATATTTTTTTTTAAAGGTGATTTAATTTAATAATAAAAATTAATTAAATATAACATAATACGTAAAGCAAATATTTTAATATAAACCTAATTGTAAGTTAAATTAAATAATTAATTAAATTATTATATCTGTTTATTTTATGGTATTATATTTCGGTGGTTTAATATTTTTAATTTTTTTGCACTTTTTATAGTTATGTATTTATTTTTTTTTTTTACAAATTAAATATATTATTAATATTTGTGTGAAAATGTTTATTATATATAACAAATAAAACGAATATAAAATGATCTACGAATTTGGGGAAAGACATATTTTTATTTTATTTGAGAGGAAGAATAAAAGAAAATAAAATAAAAATATATTTAAAATATATATAACAAGAAAAAAAAAATATAAATATAATGGCGAGAAAGAAAGAAGTATGAATTACTTTTTAGGTAGATTTTCTTTTAAATATTTGACACATATAATATATATACATTCATACATGCTTATATTTAAAAATAATGTTTAGTTGAATACAGAAGACTTTTATGCGTGGTTTGGTAAGATGGAGAGGGATAGTATATATATATAGGTATAGGATGCAATATATAGATATTTAAAAAGTTTTTTTTTTTTTAAACAGGTAAAATTTATTATTTAAAGAATCCCTACAAGACAGAAAAGATAAGTTTACAACCACAGAATAATAAATAATACTTAATATCATTTATATTCTTTTTATTATATTACGAGAAAAATATAAATAAATAAAAATAAAAAGTTTGAATGATGGACATCCTATGAAAAGACAGGGCCTATCAAGTTGGTTCTTAGTTAGGTGGGGTAGAGGTGTTGTATGATCAATAGAAAGATTCGGATAAGATTGCAATTTGTTAGTTTAGTATTTGGTTTTTGTGTTTAATTTAATATTATAGTTTTAAATTTAAAGATTTTATATAAAATTATTTATTATAATTATTATTAAAATATAAAATACATTTATTATCAAAATTTGTTTTAATCTTAATTTCATTAATCTCATATTAACGTAAAATTACTTGAAGATATTGCCTGTTTTTTATCTTACCCATTTAATGACATCGACGTTGAAAGTCTTGCTCAGAAACTTCACAATTTTCTTAATACAACAAATATAGCAGAATTAGAAGAAGAAATACTAAATATTAAATGCGATATAAATCTAAAATCAATGGTTTCAGATAGCAATTTTTGGAAACTAATAAACAAAGATAAATATCCAAATATTTGGACAATGGTTGCTCGTTTCAATAAGCAAGAGATTGCTATGCTGTGCACTTCAAGGTCACCGAGAAGCAAATCATTGGAGGTGGGGGCGAAATTTATTAAATAGATATAATTAATATATCAGTAAAAAGTTAAAAATCGATATTTTAAAAAATTAAATTTTTATTTGAATCTTTTCTAAAATTTATTAAACTTCATTTAAATTAATAGGAATAAATAAATTTACAATTAATTCTTGAATGAGGGATGATTTAAGTATTTATTTTAATTGAAGTTATAAATTTAAATGAAAAATAACAGCCCTTCCATTTACAATTTTTTTAATAAATGATTGACTAGATATTATAATAAGAAAGGTAATATTTTCAAAATTAGTGATAGAATCGATTTGAAATCTAAAAAGGGATGATTTGAAAAAATAAGATAAAAAAAATAAATAAATATTAATGTATATGTATATATATATATATATATTAATTTTCTTTTGTATTTTTATTATCTAAGGAATTAATTAATTAACATAATACTAATAAAATTAATTAATATTCATAATAATTAATTTAAATAATATTATATTAACATTTATAATTATATTATTAAAAATCTTTAAAAATCTAAAAAATAAAATTATAAAAAATAAACAAATTGAAAGATTTGAACTCAGACAAAAGAATTACTAGTCCTAGCCCAATCCGTTGCGACTGTTTCATCAACTAGTAAAAACATAGGTAAGAAATTCACTTGAAGGCTACGAAAATTCAGCCCATAAGCAATACATGGCAAAGACTTTATTCATTAAATATTGATTAAACAAAGAAAAATGATCATGGAAATAGTTATAATACAAGAAATACAAGAATCAAAGATAATCTTGTATTGAGAGAAGAGATATGCAAAGAATAATCATTTAATATAATTAATCAAAAGATTCGACGTCATTCAACATGGCAGCCGAAATCACATTGCATCTGTCAAAATTCAATAATTATTTTTTAATTAAGGAAGCATCATAAAATTATATAATGCTAGTGAAAATGAATCTACATTGAATAACGAGTATTTTGATATGCGTTTTATATATTGTTATCAGAAAATGTTTATTTCAAGTGTAAACATGATACCAAATAAAAATTAATTATTATTTTCATTTATATTTCACCAAAAATCCATTTTATTGAAAATCTGGCGAAAATTCTGTTCTATCTTTTTACTTTTATTCATTTTTTATGAAATTTTGTTATTAATTTGAATAAACTGAATCCAATTGAATAGAAGTGTTTCTGCTAATTCTCCAAAGCGTTCTATAAATATGAGTTCCAAGTTTTATACTAATGTGAAGCGTTGGAGGGGTGGGCCCTCTCAGAGGCATGTAAGACATGTCTCACTCTTGAATATACCGGGTTTTGCTAGTCGAAGGGTTGACGTAATCTGGATATATAGGAGACTCTAAAGAGTCTCCTATAAAAGTGAAGATTTCAAATTTTTTTTCTTTTTAATGATCTATGCTAGGTATTCTCCTTCATCCAAATAAACTTGATTTTTTGAATGATCAGGGGAGGGGGGGGGGGAAGAGTAAGAGTAAGGAATGGATGGAAAGGCGTCAACGGGTTAAGGACATGATTCCTCCAGGTAGAAGAGAGATTTAGAAGAAATCATGAGCTCACGTGAGGGCAGGGACGCCAATCCCTGAAATAGTATTCTTTTCTACTGGAATTATAGAAAAGAATCTACTCGCTACCCGGGATATTATTTTTAAATTTATTAAAAAATAATTTTAGATCATAATCATCCTATATGTTATTACATCTTTTATATACCATATATTTATATTTTTCTTATCCCGATAATTTATATATTATCCAAGGGCTTCCCTTTCTCAAAATACCGTTTAGTCCTAGACTACTCTATTCTACCCAAATTTCGGCTCTACCTCCCCCTCCTCTCATATCCATTCCAAAATGAAGTATTTATTTTAATTGAAGTTATAAATTTAAATGAAAAATAACAGCCCTTCCATTTACAATTTTTTTTTATTAATATTATTATAATAATTAAAACTAACATATCTTTCATATATCTAAATCGGCGATATAATGACTTCTTTAATTATCTTCTAAAATTTTAAAATTATTTGCCCATATCCATAGTCGACCGCAGACTATATTTTATTCAAAAAGTAGTCCCTAAAAGCTAAAAGTTTGGCCACACCTGATGTATAACATTGGAATGTTAAAAATTATATAATATTTAAAGAAGTTGCGCCTTTTTATAGGTTACAAAATGATTATTCAGAAAAAAAATCTGATGAAGAATAGTGAAATGGAGAAAGAAGGGGTAATATAGTGTGGTAATTCAAAATGTTTAAAAGTACAATACATTACATATTACTATTTAATAACTTATAAAATTTAAAAAAAAACAATAAAAATTATAATCAAGTAATAAATAATATAAGTATTATATATATGAAATTAGAAAAAATAATTAATTATTTAATTAAGATATATATATTGTAATATATAAGTATAAAGATGCCTTTTTTTTATGCATGTATATTGGATGTATTGAGATACAGAATTTTAGAAAGTTATTTGTGTGAACACATGGCAGAATGTATAGAGGATAGCTTTCTAAAGTTTATTGTTTTGAAGAAACACCAAAAAAAAAAAACCCAGAGATCCTTTTCGTTCCCCAGAGGGAGTAAAGGGTGGACAATTTTGCCAAGTGGCATAGGAGGGGAGAATGACCATTTTTACATGTAGAGACATTTTTTGGTCATTCTTGGATGGAGTGGAAGGGAAGCGACTTCATCGGACGAAGTAAGAACAAAATACAAGGATCATCCACAGTGTGCGAGGAAGCTGCCTGCCCTGATAGGACGACATGATACCTTAAGGAAAATATCCAAGAATCATCTTACTTGAAGTCCCAGTGTTCCCCGAACTCATTATTAATTTGAATACCAGCTAAGTAGTCGACTATTATATATAAATAATTGCAATTATTCTATGAACTCAATTCCATTAAATTTATACTCCTATTAATATTTACGGTACCATCAAATTTATTCAATATCTAATTAATTTCTTATTATCAATTGTATCAAATAATTTAGTCTATTCTTAGTAAATAAATAATTTTTAGTTGTAATTTTATAAAAAACATTTTTCATATTGAACCTATTCAATTTTAATATTTCCCATATCAACCTACGCGGATTCAATAACCCCTTGTTTGATTCATAATTCAATCCAGAGTGCTACCAATTAATTAAACTTATTTTTTAACACATTTTTCTCATAATTACCTTACCCTTATTTCTCTTATATACGACAATATATATAGGGTGACCATATTTCGAAAACACCAAACCGGGACAAACGGTTTACCTGTTTTTTTTTAGAACCAAATTGAAAAAATTTTCTAAAAAATACGAAATGTCCTAAATATTTAAAAAGGGGACAATATGGTGTCCCGAAGATTTCTTTCGGGACGCCGGGACAGAGTACCTAAAAACGGGACGTTTGGTCACCCTCTATATATATATACATATATTATAAAATTAATTAAATATTTAAAACATTCTATTGTAAATAAGAAGGAAAATAAAAATAAAAAATTTGATGAATTTAAATAATTTATTTTATTGACCAGGATTCGGCCGGGATGGCAACATAATTCAAAGGCTTATACTTATAAAAAAAAACTAAAATAAAGAATGAACAAATTAGTAGTAAATTAGTAGTAAATTATGAATAATAATATATGTTTACAATTGGTTATTTTTTTTATTTCTTTCACTCACCGTGACAAAAGATATTTTTTTTTTTTAATTTGATCAGTGATTCACATATATATTTCAGAGATGATAAGATACTTTAAATGTTCAAATTCATAAGAGAGAAGACGATACGGCAACGCAGAAAAAAAAGTGAGCTGGACAACAATCGACAATCACTCGTCACCAGAGGGAAGCTCGAGCGCGAAATTTTAAACGTTACACTATATTAGATTAATAAATATATTTTAATTAGTTAATATATTAAAATAAATTAAGTTAAAGTATTAATTAATTCATTAAAACAATTTTTACTTTTCAATTGAAAAACTGTCTAAGTAAAATAAATAAATATTAAAAAAAGTAAAATGGTCATATTTTCTATACTATAAAAAAAAATATAGAAAATTTTATATGAAACAATTTATTAAGAATTTTATTCTACAAATTGCATCTCTCTCTCTCTTATATAAAAAAATTTTCTCAAACAAGATAAATTTATACTAAAAAAGTAAAATAGTCATATTTCTTAAAATAAAAAAAAAATAATAATAAATATTAAAAACATTTTTTTAAATTATTTTAAATTTTTTGTTAATTTTTTTCGAATACAATTATTTCTATTTATCTAATATTTGTCCCCCCTTTACTAGTATTTTTTTTTATTCTTCTCCAAAACCATTATATTTATTTTTTTTTTTGCAAAGTAGCTTCATTTATTTTAAACTAATGTCTACATATATATATATATAACGTAGAAAACAGTGAGAGAGGGAGAAAGTGAAAGATCACTCATTCTTTTGTTAGCAATTAAGTAACAAAAAAAATGAGACGTTTAATTATCTAGAAAATAAATTGAAAATACTGGACATTAACTATTTTTAACAAAAAAAAAAAAAACATATTATTGTTGCTTTGCTTGTTTTGAAAAATATTCCTCTTTAAAATGTGTTGTTTTTTTTTAGAAATTCATTTGACATTGCAAAAGAAGATCAATCATTTGTATTTTTTCCTTTTTTCGATCGCATATTTATATATTCATAAGATAATTTAAATGTTAATTATGAAATATTTTAACAATAATAATTAAAATAAAAATAAAAAATTGAGATTTGTAATTCCATTACTGCTTTTGATTCCATTCTAATCTTTTTTATAATTTATAATACTTCATTTTTTTTATCATATGGAGAGGAAATCCTTCATGGACACATGTCACTATTTTTTTTGTTTTACTGCGAAGTAGTGCCGGACTCTTACCTGCTAAAATCCTAACTAGGGTTATATATAGCATTATAATCTCTCTGCAAACGTTTTCTATCAGTAACCATTTACACAAGTTGTCCAGCATTAATTTAATACGAGTGTTCACCGCCTAAGTCTGATCCTGCTCCATTTCTAATTTTAATCTATTTTTTACATTATTTTTTTACAACCTATGTTCTTGCAACTGACTGCCAGTGTATTAATCAGACAACTTGGTCTAAATTTTTGTTTTTGATTAAGCGATTAATATAATATCCTAACCTTTCCATGCATTCCTGTATGATATTAGTTATAATTATTTTTGTTCATAAAAGCGCTACAGGATGGGAGATAGCGTAGCTGACTCACTTCTCCTAGTCCCGGACTTGGCAAGGGAATTTCTCTAGCTCGGGTCTATGGGACGGAGTCAATCCAGTCTCCGGGATCGAAATTGGGAACCTACTTGATATAAAGTAACACCTCCGATCAAGAAAATCAAGGTGAAGGTTGATAGGGCCCGTTCTAATTGATCATAGAACTCCTATTTGATATAACCGACTTGATATGCGTTGTCCTTGCGTAGGGCGTACAAAATTCAGAGTATTTTGTTTGTTTTTATATTATGCCTGTTTTTTAATTGCCTGGGAGAATGCCATTTGGAAGTTTCTTGTTCTCAAGCTTTAATAACGTTTTCAACGTTTAATCTTTAATTATAAGGGGGATTTCTTCAATTATATTTGCAATATTCCATATAGTAGCTAGAAGCATACTGGTTTTGTGGAATTAATTTTTCAATTATTTTCAATTTTTGTACAATTTATATACTGTTTTAATCATTTTCTACAAAATTATTTTATAACCCTAACAACACTAATTATTTTGCAAAATACTTCTAAAGATTTTACATCTTATCTCTTGTTATTAATAATTTCTTTAGTGCTTTCAACTTCTCTTATTATATTATTAGCTGGATTTTTTTGTTCTATTTTACAAATATATCAATATTTTCCATGGTTTATAAACAGGAACCATTTCCTTTATCACTTTGAAATCCAAAATCTATTATAATGGGTTACTTTTTATAACAATTTCATAGTTGAGTCTCTTAAGTTGAGTACTTAAGTTTATTTCTTTAGTTTTCTCATTTTTTTTTTGTGTTTTTAAGATTTCCGTTTTCAATTTATACTCGTGCTTTTTGATATATCGATTGCCTCTATAACATTAAATGCAATCGGATATTTTTTTTTATATGGTGGCATTTTAATGTTATCGTTTATTTCGCTTATTTTCTTATTTTTTTGTTTCCTGTAACACCTGTAGAATTATATTTCTGAAAATTAAGTTGACTACAAGCCAAATGATTGGTCGTTCCTCCCTTTGTTTTTTTATTTCCAATTTTTTTTTTATCTAGGTATAGATCTAGACTTCCTGGACTGGTCTCTCACCAGTGATGGCTTGCACTCGTTGGATGACGGTCTGGTAGGGCCTGCTTATACCACTTCCAACCGGTATCCCTCTCTAATCTTATGCGTTGCTATTCATGGTTATTAGTTTTTTTTTGTATTCAAGCGCTAAGGTCCTAACCGTATACCTGTACCTTACCTGTACTAGGAATGAGGAAGGATGATAAATTTAGGAGTAGATGGGATATTTGGAATAGGAAATATATTCGGAATAGGACATATATTCCCTTAACCAGAAAGGGGAAAAATATATGGGCTCATGTAGGGCAGTGATCGCCATTCACTGAAGCAGATCTGCCTCCTGCCGGTATCGTGAGAGTGTATCTGCCCGATACCCAATTATAATACTTCCAAAGTACATATTCAACATTTATGGTATTAAGTCATCAAATTAACCTTAACGTGATGGTCTTTTTTTAGTTTACTTCATTATCTACCATACTATCTTATTATACTAGCAAAAATTGTATATTTATCTGACTTTCTGTTCTTGAAAATAGTCTGCATATTAAATACTTATAATTTTTAAAAAACAATCTCTTTGAATGATATTCATTTAAACTCTGAATACTTTATTTCAATTAAAATATACGATAATAAGATTAAAATGAGAATTTATTCAATAAATTGAATAATATTAGATATTTGATTATTAGAAATAAAAATAAAATTTAATATATTTTGATAATTTGATGTGGGAATTTCTAAAATTAAAATTTTTGTATTCATTGTCGAACAAGTATAGATAAGTTCCCTGAACTGGAGTTAGGCATCAAATAAACAGGGCAGCTTTTAATATTTTAGTACCGGGACCCCGAGCCTCAAGTAGAAAAGGCAATTGAAATGTTATTAAATTATCTAAAAAAAACAATTATTAATATAAAAATATAAATAAAATGATCAAAAAATAAATAAAATAAAATTAAATAAATAAAACGTTTTAATTAGAAATTCAAATTAATTGATATTATGAAAAAAAAATTTAAACAAATGTATTTAATTAATAATTAATAATTTTAAAAAATATTAAATGATATTTAGCTTAATTACAAAAATTAAAATTAACAACTATAACAATAATATTAAAAAATATATAAAATTCCCTGAAAATAATTAGTTTTTAAAATAATTAAATTATTTTATAGATTATAAAATAAAAAATTTTGTATTAACATTAAAAATATTGAAATAAAAAATAGTTTGATTTAATAAATTAAAATATTATAAACAGTTTTAGTGGGAATTTCAGAGACCTCAGATAGGCGACAACTTTTATTCCAAATGTTCTCTCCCTACATGTGACGTCATGGAGGACTGGGTGACGTTTAAATTAAGGAAAAACTAATGAAGATAATTTTTCCCAAAGATGTGATCAATAAAACTCGATTTTTCTTTATAAATACTAGCTATGGTGTGAATTTCAAAAAAATCAATTGGGCGGTTTCTGAGAACCCATTTACAAATATATATATATACATATATACATACATATATATTTTTAGGTAGCATAATAAGATTAGATACATACAAATAGATACTTTTTGGTTTTAGAAAGAAGAAATTGATTGATATTTCCTACGTACAAATAAAAATGATATTTAGATAAGAATTGTAAAAAGGGGGATAATCATAAATCATAAGGTAGGAAGAGCTCTTATATATTAATCTTCACAGATATACAAGAAATATTCTTAAAACAATATTCACAGTTCTTAAAGAATATTTTTTTAATGTAACAAGTGGAGGCTTGTCGAACCAGTTACTTTTTATTAAGAAATATAAATTTCAAAAGCATTACATAATTTATACTTGTTTTGAATTTACTTTTTGAGGTACTTGATACTCTTTATCAAATTTAACAAAATCTAAACTTAATTAAACTAATTTAACTCTTTCTCTGTAATATTTCTGAAGAGCACAAATTCAACAATAAATTATACCAATTTGTAAAAGAATCTCAAATATCAATTCATGCAATTTGAATTTTAGTGACTGAATTTCTTTAAAATTGTTTTTTTTTATATGGGTTTTTAAATAAAAAAAAAATACCTATACACAATATATTTTTCATTTAATTTTTTATTTTTATAATAATATAATTTATTATTATTTAAAATTATTATCTAGGAATATGGCAACGTTCCGTTTCGCCAAGTAGAAAAGGCGACGCAGCTGGCAAGTGGATGACATATTACGGGACGTGACAAGTATCCGTTTTCACGCTATTATAGGGCAAAAACGATAATACCTATAAAGTTAACTTGAGTATTAAAGGGACCTTCAAAAGAGAAAAACATAAAAAAAAAATACCGCATCGATTTTGATTAAATTTAACCAGAGGAAATTACATTACAAAATGACAATTTTTTCTACATTTTTTTTTTCTTCTCATTAATCAACGAATTTTGCCGGTACTTGTCTTTTTTGGTATTTTATACTGTTGCATAAAACTACAAATATGCAATAAATGACACATTTTTGTAAAATTAACTTTTAAAAGTATTTAAATAAGTCATTTCATTTGTAGTACTTTTACGTGTCGAGAATCAGCATTGATAAGAATCCCCTGGGGGACCTTACTTTGAGCATCTTTGTAGTAGCCACTGAGTCCGATCGTCTTAACGTTCGATGAAGCTTTCCACTAGAATTTTTACCGACCGACGATAGTAAGGGAGGTATTGTTTTCACACCAAATTTCACATGTGGAGATTTTTACATATCTCCACGAATCATGCATTTTCTAAACAGAAAAAAGTATTTTTAGCATGATGTCTGTCCGTCCGTCTGTCCGTCCGTCCGTATAGATGTGTACAGCCTGAACGGCTCAACCGATTTTGATGAAATTTGGTATATTTACTTAATGCATCAGTGGGATGAATTGATCAACTTTTGGTGCAATTCCGGAAACCGGAAGTGGTAGTATTAGCGATCGACGAAAGGAAGGAAAGGGTTATTTTCACACCAAAGGAGATTTTTTTTATATATCACCACGAATTATGCACTTTGTATTGGTTTTATCCTCGAGAAAAATCATATTTATTAGTTTTTTCTTGATTTAAAATTATATGACGTCATCCAGCCATTCATGACGTCACAGCCTGGTCTTGCATATATATTATAAATAAAATAAAATTAAAAATGTTTATATTTATTATTTATGTATCCATATCTGTTTTTTATTACATTAATAGATATATTAAAATTATTTGAAATTGTTTCTGTAGCTGGAAATTAATTTATTTCAAACCGTCGGTCGGTTCGGACCTGGCCACAGGTCAACTTATTACTTTTGATATTCTTTAAAAATTTTAAAAATGGTTTGGAAAAACGAGTTTTAAAATATAATACACTTATACCTAAAATATAAAACTCTTCATAGAAATTAAATATAAGTTAAAATTGTTTATTTAGTAAATGGAAAATATTTTACCTATTGAGAAGGGGAGATATACATTTTTAAGGCAAAAGTTCTTTTGAAATTGTTAATATTTATTTTTATATTTAGGGGGGGAGGGGAGGCACTTAAATGGGATGAGTTGAAAACGAGTTTTGTTTACTTCTAAGACCCTGAAGAGGTGCTGCTAGCTCCAATTCAATTTTTTTTTTGCAGCAACAGTTTGCTGGCTAATGAATTCGTTGGTCTCAGTAACAGACCATTACGAAGAAGAATATCCCAGAATATACATCAAGCTAATATGTTTTGTTGAAAATTAAGTGGAATGTTAAATGAAAAATACAATACAATGTGTAACAAAACAATATGTAAAAAAATATATTTACTAGAGAGATGAGCTTTATTGAGAGGGATAAAAAAAGAAATAAGGGAAACAAACCTATATGAATAGGGGGATGCAATGTATAATTGATTTAATGTAATATAAAATAAAATTACTTTTTGGCTACAGTAGTTGTTAGATTGTAATAATAAATAAAAATAAGTTGACCTGTGGCCAGGTCCGAACCGACCAACGGTTTGAAATAAATTAATTTCCAGCTATAGAAACAATTCCAAATAATATTAATATATCTATTAATGTAATAAAAAACAGATATAGATAGAACATAAATATTTTTAATTTTATTTTATTTATAATATATAGCTGAAGTAGCCGGCGTTGCCCGTGATCATAATACGGAAGCTGTGATGTCATATAATTTTAAATTAAGAAAAACATAATGAAGATGATTTTTCCCGAGGATAAAACCAATACATTCGTGGTGATATGTAAAAAAATCTCCTCATGTGAAATTTGGTGTGAAAATAACCCTTCCTTTCCTATCGTCGATCGCTTATACTACCACTTCCGGTTTCCGGATTTGCACCAAAAGTTGATCAATTCATCCCACTGATGCATTAAGTAAATATACCAAATATCATCAAAATCGGTTGAGCCGTTCAGGCTGTACACATCTATACGTCGGACGGACGGACGGACAGACATCATGCTAAAAATACTTTTTTCTGTTAAGAAAATGCATGATTCGTGGAGATATGTAAAAATCTCCACATGTGAAATTTGGTGTGAAAACAATACCTCCCTTACTATCGTCAGTCGGTAAAAAAACTAGTGAGATCATCGCAAATTTTGTAAATAATATTTTGTAATTTTAATTAATTAATTAATTTATTATTAATTATTTTATTTATTGATTTTAATTTATTTTTAAATTGATATGAATTATATATTGAATTGCTCGTTTCATTTAGATGTGTAAATTCAATAATTGCAATTTATAAATATACCTTCTAAATAAAAATAAATTTTAGTTTTTCGAAGGCCCTGCAGAGGCGCTAAAAACAATGTTTCAAAAATTAACATTGAATGTCCGAGTCTTATATTAAAATTTTCAATGAATAATCAACTTGAAGATAGATATACCTCCAACCAGTACCTTTTCAATAGTCGAGTATTAGACTAAATTAGTCCTTATTTAATTCAAGAGTTGATATCTTCTAAATCAGAAGTTATACTGGTACCTGAACTTTTTGATGGAAATTTCTATCCAAAAAGTTTGACAACCGTTTTTTTAAATTCATCTTCCCTTTTATTTGTATAAAACACTTATACAAATTCTCTATTAGGGCTTTTCACCAATACCGGTTTGGGATTTATTTGATAAAAAATTATATTAATCAAACTTGTCACCTCACAAACTGTTTATTGTAATTTCAAAGCGTAGAAGTACAAACAATCTGTCACCATTGCAAAATGTATTATTATAATTATTATTAGAAATTGTATACAATTCCCTAATGGCATATTGGTATAGTTATCATTAACATTTTAGTCACCCTGTATAAATATATATTAAATATAAATATTAATAAAAATTATTATTATTATTTTTATTCATTTCTATCTTTCTCTTCTTTTATCCTTTATTGTCTTTTTTGAAAAAAAAGGGAAAGATAGAAAGGATTCTCTACCATATTATATTTTCTTTGTCCCTTTAAAACTTTTTGGAATATTAAAATTTTAATTATAAAACTAGTTGCGGAGGAGGTTGGGACTTACGAAGGGAATGAGTTGTATGACATAGGCTAGGAGGAAAATGGTATAGTATTATAAAATGATAGGTGATAGTGGAAGGGGTAAAGAGAGAGAGAGAGAGAGAGAGAGAGAGCTAAATTTATCCGCCCTTACACTCTTGAATTCTCTCCCTTCTCTCTTCCATTCCCATTCTCGGTTCCTTTAGCCATTTAATTAAATGAAAGCTTTTATTTTAATGGAGATTAAATTTTAGATCTCATATCATATTATTATTTCTATTATAGAAATTTTTTTTAATATATGTTTAGTTTACATATGTAAGAAAAGTGAAGTTGTCTAATATATATATATACCTGGGACACCGAGCTCTCGCTCGATCCTTTAAAAAATATTGATATACAATTCTTTAATTATTTATTACAATTATTAAATGTTACATCATTGCATCAATCTGTTTAAAATGAGTGGAACTTGGGGTCCTCAATAATAATACATGGCTCACCAAGCCACCACTCGGTCAATAAAAAAAATGATTCTTTATTACCGGGTTTGGCTGATAATATTAATACCTTGATTCACCGAATCACCGATCCAATAATTTAAAAGAATTTAAATGACTAATAAAACATATACTCCTTAAACGTATGTATTAATGCACTGAAAGACAGAAAAGTAGACGTATTGATATAATATATGTAACAAAGTCACTGCTATATAGTACCCTTTAGTCACCGCCATCTGTTAGTGATATTGTTTGTATTATTTATAAGAATCAACTAACTAATTTTAGAATGGATTAAAGACGAATATAAATTGTAATAGGATAATTTTTAATTAGAATTATTAGTTAATAATTTATATTTGGCATTTGTAAGAATTATCTGGAAGAATCAACTTTAGAATCGATTTCTTTACAGGTAATTTATATTTCTAATATTGTAAATAATCAATGTAAAAAAAAAATTAATATTGAATAAAAATCTTTACAGAGAACGAAATCGATTTAGTTACCAGAATCCCTGAACATACTTATAAATCGATTCTTTTCAAGATTGGAAACATGCCTTCTGATATAAAGATTCACATCGTTAAGGAATTTGAAGAAGGAAAATTGGTGAATAAAATCAAGACCATAAAATTTCTGGGCAGTGATGAAATATATGCATTCCCAACGGAGAGCCAGCATGAAAGTGAACATCAGGACCTCTTTCAGCTAAGTACAGTGAAATTAGGATGTAAGAGTATGTTAAAACAGGGAAATTTCAGAAACATAAATATTGCATTGTCAGAAAAATTAAAAAAAAGATATTTAGATGAAAAAGATAATTTTATATTTGATGGATATATGCTGGAAGAAGTTTTTGTTGAAAATATAGAAAAATCTAATCCATTAGAGATGAAACTGGATTATAATTATGTGAATAAAATAAATTTATTAGAGATTGAAAAAAAATTTAATATTGAGAAATTCATAGGCATTCAACAAAATGCTAAAGAATGGATAAAAACATTTGAAAGTGAATGTCATAGGCATCAAATAATAATAGATTCCATGAAAATACAAACATTGCGATTATTTTTAGAAGGAAATGCCAATGACTGGTACAGGATTAACAGTAAAAAAATTATTGATAGTAATTGGAGTGAATGGAGAGAATCCTTCTTATTAGTTTATGCGAGTAAAGGGTGGTCTGATGTGAGATATGCATATAAATATAGATATATGGGAGAATCGGTCATCGATTACTGTCTGAAAAAAGAAAGATTATTAGTAGAAGCTGAGCCTTCCATTTCAGAAACCTCAAAAGTAAATCATATTATGGTAGGTTTACCCATTCATATTCAGAATATAGTAGATAAAGATGAGGTGACAAATACCAACAAATTAATTAATATGCTAAGAAAATATGATTGGGCTATAATAAAAAAGAAAAATAATGAAATAAAAACAGATATAAATGTCAAGAAGGTTCCTTGTTATATATGTAAAGGATTGGAAAAAGGAGACCGATATCATCCAGTTGAGAAGTGTTTTAATAAAAAAATATATGATAAAAAAATTAGTATAAACTGTTTGGAAGAGATGGTTTCGAATGAAAAAAACGTATAAGCCCCGGCAGAACAATACCGTTAATAAAATTAAATGTAGTAATTAACAAAAATAAAAATATCAAAGCAGTATATGATACGGGTTCAAATGTATCTCTTATTAATTATAAAGTAATTATGAAAGAAATAAAAAAAAAAATAAAAAGGGAAAATATTATATTTAAGACGATTAACGGGATAAGTTTTGTTGAAGGCCGGGCCCACTTACAATTGAAGATAAATGAAATTTCGGATACATTGAATGTTTATATAATTAAAAATAATAATTTTTCATATGACATGTTACTTGGACTTGACGCAATAAAAAAATTTAAATTAATACAAAATGAGGAATTAAAAATATTTCAAAAAATTGGAAATGTTACAAAAGAAATAAAAGATATTGAAATTGATAATAATATAAATAGTCAAAATAATAGAGACAGATATAAAAATAAAAATATTGAATACAAAAGAAAAGATTATAAAGAAATAAACTTGAATGAATACATCGACTTGGATGAATATGAATCCCATTTAAATCATTTAAATAAGGATAATAGAAATGAATTAAAAAAATTATTAATTAATAAAAAAAACATATTTGCTAAAGATAAATATGATACAGGGAAAGTAAAAAATTATGAAGCTGTGGTCAAATTGAGAGAATATAAATATATATCAAAGAAACCATATAGAAGTTCTTTGCCTGATCAGAAGGAAATTGAAAAACAAGTAGAGAGGTTACAGGAGGCAGGTCTTATAGAAGAATCATCTTCCCCTTTTGCTGCTCCTGTAACAATGGCATACAAGAAGGATGAAGCTGGAAGAAAAAGGTTGTGTTGCGATTTCAGGGAATTGAATAAGTTAGTTGTACCAGAGAGTCAACCGTTTTTAAGAATAGAAGATATAATGGTAAAAGCAGGCGATTGTTCATGGTTTTCTGCGTTGGACATAAACTCGGCTTTCTGGTCAATTCCTGTAAGAAATAAGGATAGAGAAAAATTAGGGTTTGTCACACAAAAGGGCCATTGGCAGTGGAATGTTTTACCTTTCGGATTAAGAATCTCAAGTAGTGTGTTTCAAAGGATACTCTCAAACTTATTAAGAAGAAATAAATTAGACAGTTTTTGTGTTAACTACATTGACGATATATTAATCTTTTCAAATACATTTGAGGAACACATGAAACATATTGAGTTAGTATTGGATATGATTAAAAGAGAAGGATTCAAATTAAAATTAATAAAATGCATATTTGCAAAGAATTCTGTTAAGTATTTAGGACATATTATAGAAAAAGGGAGAATAATGCCTTACAAGGACAATCTCATAGCAATACAAAAATTTGAAACACCTAAAAGTAAGAAAAACATAAGACAATTTTTAGGAAAGGTAAATTTTTATTATAAATACATTGAAAATGCTGTGAAACTCCTGGAGCCATTACATAATCTACTAAGAAAAAATGTTAATTTCAAATGGGATTGTAAATGTGAGGAATCTTTTAAATTAATAAAAGAGTATTTATGTTCGAGTCCCATATTAAAAATATATGATGAAAAAAAAGAGGTGTTCATATACACGGATGCAAGTGGAGAAGGTTTAGGCGCCGTCTTTAAACAGCCTGATGATGATGGTTTTCTACATCCAGTTGCATATTTCTCTAAAAAGTTGAGTAATGGCCAAAAGAAAAGAAAAGCTATTTATCTAGAGTGTTTGGCTATTAAGGAAGCAATTGTTTACTGGCAACACTGGTTAATAGGAAGAAAATTTAATATAATCTCAGATCATAAACCTTTGGAGACTTTGCGTGTGAAAGCTAGAACAGATGAACCTCTTGGGGATCTTATGCATTATTTGTCTCAGTATGATTTCAAAATCATGTATGCACCAGGATCCTCAAATGTGGAAGCAGACTCTTTGTCTCGAAATCCAGTGTTAGAAAGTTTTGAGAATGAAGAGGATGTCTTAGAAGTAGTGAATTTAGTGACAATGAATGAGATTATAGATGATCAGAAATTAAATGAGCATGAAATAAAAAAGTCAATTGACATAAATTATAAAGGTAATATTTACTTTAAATGTACGAAGGCAAATCTTAGAATATATATATCAGAGAGATTAGGTTTGGAATTGTGCAAGAAAGTTCACAAAATTTATGGACATATTGGAGTAAAACAAATGATAAAGATAATAAGACCACAATATTATTTTAAAAAAATGGATAAAATGATTAATAATATATGTAAAAATTGTGAAATTTGCATTTTAAATAAGTCAAGAAAGGGCAGAGTTATTGGTTTATTGTCACAACTAGGCCCAGCTAAAGAACCATATGAAATAGTTTCAATGGACACAATAGGAGGATTTGCCGGAAATGGATCTAAAAAAAAATATCTCCACTTATTGATTGATCATTTAACCAGATATATTTATGCAGTACCATCGGAGACACAATCAGCACGGGATTATATAAGATTAATTAAAAAAATAGAAAAGCCTAACAAAATAAAATTATTATTATGCGATCAATATAGTGCAATAAATTCTAGAGAATTTAAAAACTTTGTAAAAATCGAAGACATAAATATAGTTTTTACGGATGTAGATTGCCCGGAATCAAATGGAATGGTTGAACGTGTAAATCAGACGATTGTGAATAGAATAAGATGTAAAATAAATGAAGGAAATAAAAGATCTTGGGTGATTGTATTAAATGAGTGCATTGAGGAATATAACAAAACAATTCATACAGTGACAGGTTTTGCTCCAAAATATCTATTATATGGAATAAAATCAGAAATAACACCAGATAGTTTAGCGAGAGTAAGTAGTGTAAAAGAAGATAGAGAAGAAGCTATTAAAAACTCTTTAGTTAGTTTTCAAAAAAATAAAATTAATATTGACAAGAGGAGAAAGGAATTAAAATTTAAAAAAGGTGATTTAGTGTACATTGAAACAGGAAATAAGATAAACAGAAGAAAGTTGGATCAAATACGAATGGGTCCATTTCATGTGATAGGACAATTTTCAAACTCAATATATGAAATAGACTGTAAGAAAAAAGGAAAGGATTCCACATTAATTCATGTAAATAAGTTAATACCTTATAAATTGTAAAAAAAAAAAAAAAAAAAAAAAAAAAAAAAAAAAAAAATTAATTAATTTTTTTTTTGTGAGGATGGGGGAGATGTAACAAAGTCACTGCTATATAGTACCCTTTAGTCACCGCCATCTGTTAGTGATATTGTTTGTATTATTTATAAGAATCAACTAACTAATTTTAGAATGGATTAAAGACGAATATAAATTGTAATAGGATAATTTTTAATTAGAATTATTAGTTAATAATTTATATTTGGCATTTGTAAGAATTATCTGGAAGAATCAACTTTAGAATCGATTTCTTTACAGGTAATTTATATTTCTAATATTGTAAATAATCAATGTAAAAAAAAAATTAATATTGAATAAAAATCTTTACAGAGAACGAAATCGATTTAGTTACCAGAATCCCTGAACATACTTATATATATATATATTTTCGTAAATTTGATTTATTTATATGTATATATTATATATAGATAAAAAGGTTTATCTCTGCACATATTTTCTGCGTATATTTTATTATATTTTTCTAATATTGGCCTTTTAAACATTCACATTGCGAATATTATTACCTCTTTTAATTATTAAGATTATATGAATAAATAACATAGGGTAAAGCATACCTAGCAGTCATTAATGCATATCTGGGCAAATTGCGGAACAATCTGTGTCAAATTTGGTTTGCAGAACATAGATACTATGAGCATTTGATGAATAAAAAAAAAATTATTTTCTCATGACATTTACAATAAGCACCTTTTAAAAAATAGGAAATACAGTTATTGGCCTAGGTATTCTATAGTGATTATACAACTATACAACCAACGATTACATAACCATAGTTAATAGCGCAATTTTTAAAATAAAAATCTCTTATAATTCGTGTTTTAGTGATAGGGAGCCAATGATTGTCTCGGGGCCAACGACTGTATACTTTACCCTATATATAATTTTAGTAATAAAAAAATGGCGCCGTGCAACGCCATTATTCTAGCTCAAACTTTTTTTGCGTATTCTTGTCTACACACACAGACATTTTTCTCAACCTTAGTTAAAATGACTCAGGGACCTTCAAAACGTATAAAAACATCAAAATCTCGACATCGAAAATTTTTTGTGTGCGCAATACTATCTCTGTCGAGATAGTAAAAATGATAATAAAACGTAAAGAATACCAAAAGTTCATTTTCATTATTAATTTAATCCTTTTAGCAGCGCTCTTAAAAAAATAAATTAAAGTAAAGGTAAATTAAATGAGTTGTGACTGACTTATTTAATATAAAAATTTTAGTTTGATTTATGATAATAAAAACAGAAAAAATAAAAAATAATTAAATGAAAGAGATAAATTGTATGAATATAATATTCAATGAATTGCATTTGAACATTTTAAACCATTAAAAAGAATTTTAAAATAAAAAAAAAAAATAAAATGGAAAAAATAAAAGATTTATTTGGTAAAAATAATAAATTATTAAGAAAGCCTAAAAATGGATTGACCTTGAAGTGGTTGAGAGCCCTTTTAAAAAATGCTACACAGACAATTGGTCCATTAATAAATGCTGGAATATACATATATATATATATATATAAATGTTTGTCAACGAGTAGAATTTTTTTTTTTTTTTTTTTTGGATTTAGTGAAAGATGAAGTGATTTGTGATGTGGTAGAGGAGAGAGGGCGTTGGTAAAAGAGAGAGAATAGAAGGAGGAGGAGGTTTAGTAAAGAATTAAAAGGTTAGAAGAGAACAAATTTAAAAGGGGATAAAAATAAAAAGATAAAAAAAAAAGATTAAAACAAATAAAAAGTTAATGGATTAGAATGAAAAAACAATAATAAATGTTTAAGATATTGAAAAAAAAAAAAAAATTTAATCATTTTTTTCGGCATGTTGATAGCATCGGGTTTTTACTTTTAATTAATAAATAATTTGCATGCAATACATTAACCATTAATTGAATTGAATGGAAAGTTTCTAGCCAATTCATATGTTAAATAAGAAATGTCATCTCGAATGTTGATACAAATGAGAAGGAAGAACGTGAACATAGCAACAAGAAAAAAAAAATGAATCTCAATCAATCTTGTTATAAACCATTATTTTATCGACATTATTAATTAAAATTAATCTTATTTTATAATGAATCAGCAAATGACAAATTGATTCTTATAATAAAAAGAAAAATTAATAAAAAGATTATTATTTGATAGAAAAAAAAAAAAAATAGAAATCTCATTATAAAATATTTAATCAAACTAAATCTATTATTAAATGAGAAAAAAGTAAAATAATTTGATTCAATTTAATTAATTGTCTTTAATAAATAATTACATATCCATTTTTAATTCATTTATTAATTAATTACTTGATTTTTCAAATAATAGTTATATTGATTATTTTATATTAATATTATCTACTAATCATTAATTATTTGAAATTATTAAATGATTTTTAAAAATAAATTGGATTAAAAAAATATTGATTGATATATTAGAATAATATATTACGATTAATTATAATTATTTAATTACAATAATGATCTTACCGTTATTGATAAATTTTTATATGTTAATAAAATTAATCTATTTTTTCGAATACAGTGAATAATCTTATATTACAGTCATTTATTTAGAATACAATCCATTGTGTGTGATATTTACATATATTTGATATATACCAACAATAATGTCATATTTGAGTATTTAATTTTGCTCTAAACAAGCAGCCATCAACACTCCCGCTTAAAAATAAAGATTTGATTTCTCTTATCACTCCTAGCATCAAATATTTTATTTCATTTCAAAAGTTAACTCAAAATAATTTGGAAATCCATTTTCAAAAATAAATTAAAATTCTTGGTTGCAACAAAATAACAGTGTTGAGGGAGTTTAATGATACTGACTTAACAAATCTTTTTAGTATAATAACGGTTGGGAATTTGCTTCTGATTGAAAATTGATCCTTTTACTCGGAAAAGATCCAGACACTGTTTGTTTCAAAGTTATTTGAGACAATTTGAAATAAAGCGATCTTCTCATCCCTAATTGAGAGGGACGTTATTTGGGTTAAAAGCTGGATATAAAACAATAGACCAGGTTTATAATGTGGTTCGAGTGATATCAAACACGTTGAAGAGCAGCTGATATTGTACTGAGTGAGCCACTAGAGTTCCACAAAACAGTATTCCGAAACCTCTCAAATATCTCATATACACCTTGGATCTCTCTTCACAGAACTCAGCACCTTAAAAACCTTATTGGGTCCTGAAGATGAGGAATGGCAGATATTGAGACCAAAACTCTTGGCGTAGTATTTTCCTAAGAGACACAGCCAAATTCTTGGACATTCATTTGGACAGAAGACAAATATCTTCTGCTAAAATATCCAATAGGTCCATGGTTAAGTTCCAAAAGGGCTTCTTAGGACCATAGCCAACGATCTCATATTCCCTTAAACCATCTTAATTATTAAAACCAACTAAATATAGAATAAGTTGATCTACAAATATATTAAAATGTATTAAAATTACAATTTGTATTCAAAATATATCTTATCTTAATATACTAGCAAAAATTGTATATAAATATATATATATGTATTTTTGAAATATTAAACTGATTGAAGGATTTTTTTGAAATTCACTTCATAGGTAATTTCTATAAAGAAAAATCGATCTGTATTGGTTTCAGCCTCAAGAAAAATCATTTTTATTAGTTTTTTCTTAATTTAAAATAGGAAATTTAAATGACGTCGCAACTAGGCCAAACAGCGATTCCTTAAATACAAAATATTACAGACCATACTTTTCTGTCTTTAAGTGCATTAATACGTATGTTTTAAGTATGTTTGATGACTATTTTTTTAAATTTATATTTTTTTAAATTATTTGAACAGCGGCTCGGTGAACCAGGTATTAATATTACCAGCCAAACTCGATATTAAGGAATATTTTTTTTTAATTATTAAAGTTATATCAAACATAGACAGAAAAGTTTAAAAAAAATTGATAAAAGTGAAAACATGATAGAACAAAAAAAAAAGCCTTAAATAAATGATAATATTGATCATGAAATTGTAGAAGAATTAGAAAATAATATTTTATTTAATCACGTTAAAAGAAAAAATATAAATTATAAATAAAATTCAAATAGAATAATTGAAAAGAATTGATTTCGATTACCTTCTAACCAATTGTTTATAACTACAAATAAAAGGAGGGAGAATTCAGAGGAAAAATTTGAAGGCCAGTGCAGATGAGTTAACTAACCACAACTATAAATAAATATAAATTTTAGAAATAAAAAAATTTCATATATTATTGTTGTATTAATGTTGTTAATATTAATGTTTTATTTTTTTTTTTGGTTAATTCTAAATGAAGGATTATAAATTTAAAGAAAAATAAAAAAAAATTGATGTTTTATTTTAAAATAAATTATTTAGAATAAATGAGAATTTAGAATGAAAATGCTTGCCAGCCGTCTTCCACTAGAGTGGTTGATTTATACCCTTAAAGCCCTATCATGCATTATTGATTAATAGCTTGAAGGATTTGAATATTAATAAGGGAAAAAGGGATTCGAAGGAGAGAAGAAGAAGAAGAAGGGGTTGAAAGTAGGAAACACGGCTTTAAAATCTAATTTAGACAACATTTTAGAATTAAAAAAATCTGTGTTAAAAGAAAGAATATAATGATAATAATAATAATATTAAGAAGAAAGAGAAGAAGAAGAAGAAGAAGAAGAAGAAAAAGAAGGAATAGAGAAAGAGAGAGGGAGATTAAAAATCCTTTAATGAATGACGGTAACTTAGTATGGTAAGAGTACTAAAAAGGTAAATGGGGGGAAAGAATGAAAAAAAGAAGAGTAAAAAGGAGTAATTATATTTTTAATCTTCTTTAAATTTGTTTTCATATTATTATTATTATTATTATTAATATTATTATTAATATTTTGTTTAAGATAATTCAGGTATTTTGTTATCTTAGTTGTTTAATTGTATAAAATGTATATTTTTTACCAGCTTAAATTTTTAAATGCAGAGCAGAGATAATATCTAAATCAAAGATTAATTTATTTATATTTAACTTTCTGAGCAACTTTATATACAAGTATACGAGATATAAATATACGAGGTCTGCACAAAAGAAAAGATGAATTTTGAATTTTCGCGGACTGTGTACATTCGATTATCGATTTTTTTTTTTTTTTTGTTATGATGGTACACATATGTTTCTCATATGTTGACATTATCAGCCACTTTGGATTAGTAGTTTGTTTTTGACAACTGAAAAAGTTAGTCACGTTTACGAGGTGTGTTCAAACCTCGAATATAAATATGAAAATTTCAATAATTTCAATATTTATAACATTATTTTGTTGAAATTATAATCGGTCTTAATATTTTTCAAATAATAATATTGTTTATTATTTTTTTTATTATTTTTTAAGTAATTTCTTTAATTCATTTAATGCAGATATTACATTATATAATATTTATTATCTTTATGACTGATAGTTGTTTTAATACCAGTCAATCTATTTTATCTATAATCTTATATTTATTTAATGTTTATTTGACTGATATTTGTTTTTTACCCTTTTTATATTCTAAATTTTATTAATTAATAAATTATATTCAATTTTAAAAATGTATAAAGATAATGTACCAATAACGACCCGATAAGTAAAAATAGAAAACAGAATGGCTAAAACGCGCTTTTAAATATAATATTAAAAAAATAATTTATGTATTTAAATATTATCTGAAAATATTTTATTTATGTACATATAGAATTTACTTGATTACTTTCCTTTGTATAAATATTCTATATTTATATTTAAATTTTATTTTAACAAAGATTTATATAATATAGACAGTATATTATGTAGTATTATATATATATATATATAACAACACACAACACACATATGTTAGTATTAGTATATACAGAATGGACATAAAACACATCTGCGCCTTATATGAATAAAAAAGTTTATTATCTAATATACTTAAATGGCGATCAATACTAATAGTTAAATATATATATATATATATATATATATATATATATATATTTATTTATTTATTTATATGTTAAGGGCATATTAGACACATATATATATATATATATTATAAATTTTGTTAAATATCACACAAATAGATTAATATATAATTTGACTGTAAATAAAAAAATATAGATATTTTATAAAATTATGGATTTGTTTTATAAAAAGTAAAGTAAAGTAAATAATACAATAATAATGATTTTTAACAGTGACACTCACTGCCGGATAAAAGTCCGGGCATGTCCAAAGCGTAAAATTTTGAGGGACGCTGATATAAAAATAAAATATATTTTTTTACATTCATTAATCAAATGATAATTTGTATGAAAGGGCGCCAAATTTTGTTTTTCCTGGGGCGCCAAATTTTGTTTCGTCTGTGGCGCTCAAAAACCTAGAACCGGCTCTTGTGACAGTTTCTCTATTTCATTTGTATATTTATTTATTTATTTTTTTGGCTTACAATTTACTGTGATTATTATTTTGTCTTTAATAAATGATATTTGGGCAAAAGGGTATGATAAATATTTTTCTTAAAAAAACATCTAAAAAACAAAAATACATTAATTGACCTGTAAAATATTGGGTTATGAAAATTGTGTCTTCGTCAGTTCAATTCAATTCAATAAAAAAATAAATCTTGTTTTTTTTTATTTCCTGCTGTCTTTTACTGATTTTTTTTCTTTTATTTTCTTGTTTCACTATAAAAGTTCGGTTGTATGTCCATCTATCTATCTATCTCTTTACGAGTTATCTATTCACCTCTCTCTCTCTCTCTCTTTCTATATATATTTATATATAATCTAGCTTTGAAATCTTTAATACCGACAGAAAAGCAACGAGAGACAAAAAAAAATTCGTAAAAATCGTTATCTCTCACACACAATATTACTTTAGTGAGAGTTCAACTTGAAAATAATAATAATAATATTAATAATAAATTATTTCCAGGTTGGCAATTCTATTTTACACCATTATTATTTAGAAGATAAAAGAAAAGGATAAAAATTAACATTTGTCCATTCAAGCGCGTATCTCAGTATTGAAATATTGAACTTTAGAATTTGAGGGCGAAGGTTCAAATCATATCAATTGTATATTAGACGCTTTTATTTAGTTTCACATCGTGTTATACCGTCAAATCTTGCAAGGTGAATTTGACCCACTTCTAATTGAATGATTTCACTCCAATTTGAAACATATATTGAAAGTCGATGACACTGCAATAATCAAAAAGAAATATTTTGAATTTTTCAAAAATACTTACATATTTTTAAAATTTGTGAATTAAAAAAAAAAAATAATAAAAATAAAAAAATTATATTAAACAAAATTTAATTGAATTCATTTTAATAAAATTAAAACTATTTAAATATTTCAAATGGTTAATAATGAAAAACATTATATAAATAATTAATTTTTCATAATGATAAATATTTATATATAACTTATAAATTAAAAATTATAGATTTTTAATAAAAATAATAAATAATATTAATTATTATCATTAATTATTAATAAATTAATTAATTCTTAACACTATAATCTGAAATCATAAACCGGGCGAAATTTCTGTCAAGACAAAAAATAAGAAAATAAACAAAATATAAAAAAACTTTTTAAAAACACGCTTTTATTTAAATGCACTCCATTTCTCCATACCCATCACGATTTCTTTACAATTAATCATATCAAAAAATGAAAGCGTGGGCGCCAAACATGCAGGGAAAAACGCAAATTATAATTTAAATAGATATAGTTATCAAATATAAGGGAAAAAGAAAAAAAAACAGAAAGGTTTGTGCATATACAATGAAATGTCGTTCGTATTCTTTTCCTTTCCCTGCATGTTTGGCGCCCATACTTTCATTTTTAAAATATGATTAATTGTCAGGAAATCGTGTGTATGTGGAAAAATAATTTTCTCCTTTTTAGTGAATTTAAATAAAAGCGTGTTTTTAAAAAGTTTTTTATTATATTTTTTTTATTCAAATTTATTATTTCATGTATTATATTTGGTGAGATAAATTGTTAAATAAATGTATAGAATTGATAAAATAGACTTTTATCTAGAGGACTATTGATTTTTTATTTAATTAATTAAATATATAATATTACAAGTTGTTTTATCAACTTCGAGAGTAGATAGAGCACATTATAAGGACATCACTTTAATGAACATAATGTTATAAAATGTCTTAGATCGCCGATATTCATGGGAGTGCTTAAGTAGAAACTCAAGTATAAATGTTATAGCAAATCTCTTGAGCAGTTTGGATAGTTAAATGTACTATCATATATATAACAAAAGGAAGAGTGGCTCACCTTGGGAAACTTCTTTACCAACTTTTATCTAATTTTTTTTTTTAATTGATTTATTATTCTCAAAATTTTACTCAGTGTTCGTGCAACTTGTGTTTACATTATTAAGTAATTTTCAATTTCCGATCAATTATTAAAAAATTAAAAAAAAAAAAAAAATGTTTTTGTAGACTTGTATATTGTCTCATGGTGTACTACTCCTACCTAATGGCTTAGTTTTGGACAGTTGAAAATAAATGTGAAAAGTTCAACAAATTAATTACAATTTGCTTGGAATTGTTTCTTCAAGAAAAAAAAAATAATAATTTCCAGTGATAAGTTATTAGAAATTATTATTTTCTAATTTTGTTTACAACAAACTGCTTGATTTTATTAATATACTAATCCTTGTCATTTTTAAGCCTAAAAGAAGAAATATAATAACTATTGACAAGCAAAGGTTACGTAGATTAAATATAAAAATATTTTAAAGCCAATATAGTGTTGTAAAATAAAAGTTAACTTGGCATATTTTGATTCCCAAGGTGAACCCCATATGTGTGTCATACCTAACCATTTATTTTTTTTCTAAAAACGGGACATTTTTTAATTTTCGGTAAAAGTTTGGTGAGGCTATATAGAAAATGTATATTTTTTCATTATTTCTGTTTATTATAATGAAAATAACTCAAAAATATAGTAAATAATATAACAATAACTTCGTATAATAATATAATAATAAATTTAAAATAAGGGACAAGATACCTGAAAACGGGACTATCCCGTTCAAAACGTGTCGTATGGTCACTTTAGTCATATACCCAACTTTAGAATACCATGATAAGTGCGTTAGTTTTAAAGAAAATAACTACTTTAAATTTCATTATACAACCATTTATTTCAAAATATTTTAATTAAAAATTCACTTAACATTATATCAAAATTTATATTAAAGTTACTAGGCATGCTCTTAAAATATAAAATTTTAATAAATACTAACCTCTTTTTTTAATTGAATCAAAACGTATGTGATTATTTAATTATGTTGCACTTTCTCTAAAAGTTGATTTAAAATTTAGGTCAAAAATTAACCTGTCTCGAAGTAACTTTATCAGTTATCAAAAACAAACTACTAATCTAAAATGGCTGATATTGTCAAAATATGAGAAACATATGTACCAAAATAACAAAGAAAAAAAAAATTCGATAATCGAATGTACACAGCCCGCGAAAATTCAAAATTCACATTTTTTTTGACTAGACCTCGTATACTGTATATATATATATATATGAAATTTTATATTTTTAAAATAATTATTAAATATATATATCATTTTAATATTTTAACCATTTTTTTTATAATTGTTTTACCCTTAATAAATTATTATATTATTATTATTTTTTGTATTTATAAGTATAAATATAAATATTTGAATTTTCATAACTTTAACCTTTTTTATATTGTATTCCCTTTTTTTACTATTCCAACCACTATTGGATATGTATTGTTTGTATTGAATAATTTAAAATAAAAACGATTTCCTATTTTTATTTTATTTTTTTTTCTTGTCCCCTTACTCTAACATACATTCACCCCTATAGACTTTAGACGAGAAAGAATGTTTTTTTTTATTGTAAAAAGACAGCAACATTCCGGTCATACTTTACGTCCTTTGAATAAAATGAAAGAGAAAAAAATACATATTAAACAACAACAACACACTATCTTTTTCTTTTAGTTTATTTTAAATTTAATTTTTATTTTAAATCGATGTTCAATTTAAATATAAATAAAACATAATAACACATTCAATCACATATTCATAATATTATATTTAATTATCTAAAATTAAGACCTTATTATTACTCCAATAAATTTTGAATGAAGATTAATATATTTAAATAAAATATTAACGTAAACCATTCATTCAAACATTAAGAGATTCTCAAACTGTGGGGAGAGTCCCTGGGGGGGGGGGGGGGGGGGTGGAGGAAGAGCACACTAGAGGGTGGAAACCAACACACTGAAAGAAAATCACTAATACAAATAGAAAAATTATTGTTTCAACAGTTAGTTAACAATAATTTAAAAAACTAATACAAAATACCTAATATAATTACTTTCTTTTTGTACCATATAAACAAAAGCAGGTCAATAAGTCCGTGACTTTTGGAATGAAATGCAGGTTTTTGGATAAAAAATGATTTTATTTTTTAACGTAGTCTACTTTGGCTCTATACACTTCTGCCAAAATTTCATCAATTTTTTTATCTCTTTCAAAAAATGAGATTTGTCGAGAACATCAAAATAGGTATTTGTTTGTGAGATGATTTCGTCGTTGGATTCAAATCTCTTGCCGCTGAGCCATTTCTTCAGGTTTGGAAACAAGAAATAGTCGCTCGGAGCTATATCCGGAGAATAGGGTGGATGAGGGATCAATTCGTATCCCATTTCATGGATTTTCATTGAAATTCACTTTTTTTCTTTTTCTTCTCAAATCACAAGGTAATCTCCTATTAATAGATTTCAAACAAAAACTAAAACCAACAACAAAACATTGTAATTTCCACAGAAGACGAGGTGAAAAAATCTGTTCAAGACTGATTACTCTCACATGCGGCAGACGTCAACGACATAGGCATACAGAAGCTTGTGGAACGTTATGACAAATGTTTAACACGTTTATTATATTCGGGTTGCAACAGCCACATAAAGAAGCTCAATAAAGGGATTTATTGAGCTTCTTTATTATATAATAATATTATAGATGGCACCGGGTCGGCTAATCTGCAGGTAACTATGGGCCACATCGGCCACACTGAATAGCAATTTATATGGAACGCGTGGCCGACAGCCCAAAAAATAGAGTCAAAGCTAGGTATGTTATGTCAGTCACCGGTGGCCGAAACGGCGTTTAACGTGTTAAACAAATATGGAAACTATATAGAAAAATAGAAGCACATGTAGGGAATTTAACAAATAAAGTTTTTTGAAAATATCTTTCATGTTTTCTGATTTATAGGTAAACGGACCTTAGTTTCCGAATAACCCTAGTATATAGGTATATACAATTTTGCTAGTATATTACTCTCAATATGGTTATTTTCCGTGCTGACATCTATGAATAATATGATTATTTTAGAGTAAACTCTAGATCCAATACAGTTTTGCGAATCAAGACGAAAAAATGTAGAATAGATTAAAAAAGATAGAGCATAGGGGTTGTTACTCATTATAGTTTAGAAAAATGCATCATATTAATTATATAAATCTTATTGAAATATCTTTTTATGGTACATACATAAAATTTCGTGTTTTTATAATTTTATTTATTAATTAAAATCGAATTGACGGAATAATATCACCTATCTTTAGGATGTTATTGAATTCAAATACTAAACGTCTTCAACCACCATCATCCAATTCTTATACTTTTCTAATTCATTCCTATCTGTTTAATTTTTTTTTAATAATTTTTTAATATTCTATTTTCAATTCATTCACTCTAAATGGACTCCACGTTTTTTCGCCACACAAAGGATTTTATGACAATCAAAGAAAAATCAATTTGTCAATGTTTCTGTTTAAGTTTATGGAATATTCAACAAGTTAGAGAATCCAGGGTTGGAATATAATCAAGACTAACCCCTTAAATCAATCCCATTCCTACACTTCCCTTTCTCTGCTATAGATCTACATATGAATAACGATAGATTTATTTGCAACTTGGCAAACGGTTTAGACCGCATATTAACCCTTAAAATAGGAAATCCTAGATGAAGTTAAAATGATGAATACAAGGAAACGATTATGGTGTTTGTTTGCAATAAAATAAATAAAATAAAATGAAAATACTCTATAATAGTCTTAAACAGGGGCCGGAAAACTTTTTACTATATCGGCAGAGATAGTATTGCGATCAAGAAAATTTTCGTTGTCGAGATTTTGATGTTTTTATACGTTTTGAAGGTTCCTGAATAATTTTCACTAAGGTTGAGAAAAATGTCTGTGTGTGTGTGTATGTATGTATGTAGACAAGATTACGCAAAAACGGTTTGAGTTACAATCATGAAAATTCAAAATTTGAGAAATGTAGCTCAACCGAAAGAGGGTCATTACATACAATGTTTTGATTTTTTTCCTCTAATTGACCGTAAAAATAAAGATATATGTTTGATAGTTTTTCACATGATTAAAAATTGTATAAAACTGCTATATATAGAATTTCAGCTTGATTGAATCGCTGTAAGTACCAGAATTAATTTTTTAACACTGCAAATCACGCGCCAACACGTGACGTGGTGCCATCAACAAAAAGCCATACATGCCCTGTTTAATAAATATTATTTTTTAATTTTAATTTATAATTTATAATTAATTAAATTTAATTTAAATATAATATATGTTATTTATGTTAATCCTATTCAAATTTGCGAGATAGTCGAGTAGAGACACTCCAGCTTTTATTTAGGAAAGGGCTAAGTGTAAAAATTTTAAAGATCTGGTTGCCAGACATGTTAGAATATATATCATTTACTGTTCTAACGAAGATTTATTAAAAAATAAATTTTAAATTAATTAATTTATTAAAAAATAAATATTAAATTAATTAATTTATTAAAAAATAAATATTAAATTAATTAATTTATTAAAAAATAAATATTAAATTAATTAATTTATTAAAAAATAAATATTAAATTAATTAATTAATTAAATAATAAATTTTGCATTAATGTAATAAAAGTAATTTTTTTTGTGATATTATTTCATCATAATTGGGTACAAAGTTAGTACTACTTCCTATAATTAAAGTTGTTTGCAAATGGTCATCTGTTAATATTGATCTATCTGTATTGCCATTTTGTATACTTCATGTACGAAAATGTCTTTTCACATTGGTATTTACTTCCAAATACAGAGATAAACCCTCGTGCATATGAATTTAATTGACCGTATTAATCTCGGAGAGATATTCATAGAATTTTGTTAGATTCATGTGTTTGAACTTCGTTTTGAGGGTGTCATCATTTGGAAGATCAATGACTTCCAACTGAAGTTCTGACGGAAGTCATTCGTACATTCAAAAGGATTTTGAAATATGGAAATTACTTTTGCATCAAAAATGACAATAATTATCCGCGGGCCGGATAAAAATAGATGGCGGGCCGTACTTTGCCGACCCCTGGTCTTAAATATAATAATATCTTTAATATAAATTTTTAAAAGTTTTTTTTACAATTAAAAATAAAGAAAACCAGTTGAATATATGTAAAACTTTTCAATGGATATATACATTAGCTTAATAATTATAATTTTATTTTTTTAAATTAAATATAATTAAAAATTTAAATTAAAATATCGAATGATTTTATTTTTTTAATATTTTTTATGTTAATTATTTAAAGTTTGAAAAAAAATTTTCATAAGAGATGAAATTTGTAAAATAAAATTCTCTATAAATTATTTTTCATATAAAATTTTAGTACCTGGTTCACCGAGCCGCGGCTCGACACTTTAAAATAAGTTGACCTGTGGCCAGGTCCGAACCGACCGACGGTTTGAAAAATTAATTTCCAGCTACAGAAACAATTTCAAATAATTTTAATATATCTATTAATGTAATAGAAAACAAATATGAATATAACATAAATATTTTTAATTTTATTTTATTTATAATATATATGTAAGACCAGACTGTGACGTCATGAATGGCTTGATGACGTCATATAATTTTAAATCAAGTAAAAACTAATAAATATGATTTTTCTCGAGGATAAAACCAATACAAAGTGCATGATTCGTGGTGATATATAAAAAAATCTCCTCATGTGAAATTTGGTGTGAAAATAATCCTTTCCTTCCTATCGTCGATCGCTAATACTACCACTTCCGGTTTCCGGATATACACCAAAAGTTGATCAATTCATCCCACTGATGCATTAAGTAAATATACCAAATTTAATCAAAATCGGTTGAGCCGTTCAGGCTGTACACATCTATACGGACGGACAGACGGACAGACGGACGGACAGACGGACGGACAGACGGACGGACAGACGGACGGACAGACGGACAGACGGACAGACGGACGGACAGACATCATGCTAAAAATACTTTTTTCTGTTTAGAAAATGCATGATTCGTGGAGATATGTAAAAATCTCCACATGTGAAATTTGGTGTGAAAACAATACCTCCCTTACTATCGTCGGTCGGTAAAAAATTAGCTGGAGTGTCTCCACTCGACTATCTCGCAAATTTGAATTGGATTAAATAACATAATATATTATATTTAAATTAAATTTAATTATTTATAAATTATAAATAATAAATATTAAACCAGCGCATGTTTGGCTTTTTGTTGATGGCATCACGTCACGTGTTGGCGTGTGAGATTTGCAGTGTTAAAAAATTAATTCTGGTAATTTCAGCGAATCAATCAAGCTGAAATTATATATATATAGCAGTTTTATACAATTATTAATCATGTGAAAAATTATCAAACATATATTTTTATTTTTACGGTCATTTTAGAGGAAAAAAAATCAAAACGTTGTAGGTAATGACCCTCTTCCGGTTGAGCTACATTTCTCAAAAGTTGATAGAAAACTACGAATTTTGAATAATGCTCATATACCAAATTTCATCATTCTAGCTCAAACCGTATTTGCGTAATCTTGGTTACATACATACACACACACACACATACACACACACAGACATTTTTCTCAACCTTAGTGAAAATGATTCAGAAACCTTCAAAACGTATAAAAACATCAAAATCTCAACATCGAAAATTTTCGTGATAGTAATTATTCCTTATCAACTATGAATATTTAAGATTAAGATTATTATTTAAAATAAATATATAAAACAATTTCAAATAATTTAAAAGAAGATAAATTTAAAAAAAATAGTCAGAATATGTAAAATAAATGTAGAGTATATGCAAGCGTGTATTAGTGGAATAAGACCAAAGGCAGTTGAATCTCATCCATTGGGGGTAAGCAAGAGAATTAAAAAACAATGTCTCCTTCAAGGTTAAGGATAAGCAAAGCATTCGAGATGGCGGCCAATCAAAATGGCGGTGAATATTTCTTTTCAATCTGTCAAAATTCAATAATTAATATTTAATTAAGGAAGAATCGTAAAATTATATAATACTAGTGAAAACGAAACTACGTTTCATAATGAATAGATTCGTATAGGTTTTACCTGTTGTTATAACGCAATATTTTTTGGAATTGTAAAAATAAACCGATATTAAAATTAATTAAAAAATTTCCATTTCATAATACTAAAAATCAATTTTATTTAGAATCTGGTTAAAATTAGGTTCAATTGATTTGTCTTGGTCACAATTTACAAGATTTAGTCAAAAATATTAATAAAATGAAAAACATTGAATAGATTTGTTTTTCTAAATCTCCAAAAATACAATAAATATGAGTTCCAAATAGTATACTAATAAGAAGGGTAGGAGAGGTGGGTCCTTTCGGAGGCACTTATAACATATGTCTCACTCGTCAATTGCGAGGTTTTGCTAGTTCGAAAATGAGCGAAATCAGCATATATTTAGGAGACTTTATAGAGAGTCTCCTATAAAAAAGAGTCAATATTTCATTTTTTTTCTTTTTAATTAATCTATGCTAGGTATTCTCCTTCATTCAAATAAACTTTATTTTTTGGAGAATCAAAGGGACAGGGGAAGAATAAGAGTAAGGGAATAGATGGAAAGGAGTCAACGAGTAAAGGACATGATTCCCCTCCTAAGCAAGAAAGGAATCCTGAGCTCACGTGAGGGCAAGGGCGCTACTCCCTGAAGTAGAAATCTTTTCTATTGAGATCATAGAGAAGACACTACCCGTTACCCGACAAAATCTTTCTTATGTCTTACTTTATATTTTTTCTATTTTTTCAATTATTATTGATATTTTCAGAAATATTAATTATTTTCTACTTAAAAATGATTTATAATTATATATTGTCTATTCCATTTTTCAATCCTTTTGTCTATTAATCTACTTATTTAATATGTTTTCAGGTTATACTCTTTACCTTTTCCTTTTGATCTCTCAATTATCTATTACTAATTTATATATTTTATCTATTTTATTTTATTATACATGCAATATATATAGTACCTGGTTTACCGAACCGCTGCTCGATACTTTCAAAAAATTATTCCTTATCAACTATGAATACTTAAGATTAAGATTATTATTCAAAATAAATAAAAGACAACATATATAAAACAATTTCAAATAATTTAAATTAACATAAATTAAAAAATAATAGTCATAAAACATACAGTCCTTAAATCCGATAATTAGGATTCATTTTTTTTAATGACCGAGCAGCGGCTCGGTGAACCAGGTACTAATATTTATTATTAATATTGGTATAATGTTCTAATCTATATATTTATTTTTTTGTTCTAGGTAAAAATACGAGTACAACCAACAAAGTGTCTTTCATGGTAATTAATACATTTACAAGACATAACATAAGAAAGAATACAAATTAAAAAATAATGGTCATAAAACATACAGCCTAAAGGTACGTATTAATGCACCGAAAGACAGAAAAAGTATGGCCTGTGGATATAACATAATATATATTTAGTAATTTGATTACAAAATATTATTAAAATAAATATTTTTAATTTTATTTTATTTATATTTTGTATTTAAGCAAACTCATCAAATATTTATTTATATTTATTGTTTATATTTATTTATTGTTTATATTTTCATCTCTCAATATAATAATATATTTCGTAATTTGATTGCAAAATATTTTTAAAATAAATATTTTTAATTTTATTTTATTGATATTTTTTATTTAAGGAAGTGCTGTCCGTCGTTGCCCTGCGCCATCTTTTTTATTATTAAAATTCCTATTTTAAATTAAGAAAAAACTAATAAAGATGATGAAACCAAGTTCGATTTTTCTTTATAAATATTATCTATGGTGTGAATTCCAAAAAAATCTTTAGAACGGTTTAATATTTCAAAAATATACAAATCTATATACAAAAATATATATGCAATTTTTGCTAGTATGGATCCGTTGAGGTCCAGTTAATACGATGGAAACTCGAAGGGGTTCCAAAGCCAATTGATATCTGGTTCTATTGGCAATCAATCTGCAGTAGACACGCGAGACGGCGAATTCCCTTTCCCAATCCCTGTGGTCAAACAGATAAGTGCACTTATTCTCCCCTTGGAATTATATTAAGTTTTAGATTTAAGTTGTTATATATATTTAGGTGATCCTAAATATAAGTAATTAATCTTTTATTATTATGTTAAATTGATTTTAATTAAAATATTGTAAAATTTGATTACAGTTTTTATTTAGCGATCTTTTGTCCATCCAGAATCTTTAATATCTTAAAAAGACCTTTTTATACAGTCCACCCAATTTTCAAGGAACGATAGAAGTGAAGAGGTATCTATCGTATTTTTATTAATCCCTCTTTTTAGCCCTTCGAGCAAAATTAATAGATATTAAGGATTCATCCCATTCCATTTCATCCCCTTTCGATTTTTCAGGAACAAAGGTTTTCTTTATTTATTTAGGCCTTACAAGCCGTTGTTAGATGTATCAAGCGGATACATAAACTATATTACACAGACTATTTTAGGTAAGTACGTAACTTTTACACTTATCTTTTTCTTTGTGTGCCTCGAGATTTTTAAACCGTTAAAAGTGTGCCGCGGTAAAAAAAAATAAGTTGACCTGTGGCCAGGTCCGAACCGATCGACGGTTTGAAGTAAATTAATTTCCAGCTACAGAAACAATTTCAAATAATTTTAATATATCTATTAATGTTATAAAAAACAGATAGGCATATAACATAAATATTTTTAATTTTATTTTATTTATAATATATATGTAAGACCAGGCTGTGACGTCATGAATGGCTGGATGACGTCATATAATTTTAAATTAAGAAAAAACTAATTAAGGTGATTTTTCTCGAGGATAAAACCAATTCAAAGTGCATGATTCGTGGTGATATGTAAAAAATCTCCTCATGTGAAATTTGGTGTGAAAATAACCCTTCCCTTCCTATCGTTGATCGCTAATACTACCACTTCCGGTTTCCGGATTTGCACCAAAAGTTGATCAATTCATCCTACTGATGCATTAAGTAAATATACCAAATTTCATCAAAGCCGTTCAAGCTGTACACATCTATACGGATGGACGGACGGACGGACGGACAGACATGATGCTAAAAATACTTTTTTCTGTTTAGAAAATGCATGATTCGTGGAGATATGTAAAAATCTCCACATGTGAAATTTGGTGTGAAAACAATACCTCCCTTACTATCGTCGATCGGTAAAAAGGTTGAGAATCACTGCTCTAACTAAATGTATGGATAATATTTGAATATAAATATATATATATATATATATATATATATATATATATATATATATATATATATTTTACTATTTAGATGGTTATTGATCTAAAATTATTTCTTAATAAACTAAATGAAATATGTAGAAAAATGTAATAGTAAAACAATTTGGAAAGGGAGGAAAACCTTCTCTCTTCATTTCATCAAAGGCTCCTATAATTTTCTTCTTTTTTTTACAAAAAAAAAAGTTGACTTTTATATTAAAACTTTCTATACTGTGATAATCATTATTTTTAGTTAAAATTATACGGGATATCTAATGTTGAAAGTTTGAATTGAATTTTTATTTTTTTATTTTTAAAAATTTATATAAAAACTAATTATGAAAAAAATTTAATATTTTAAAATTATATTTAGAATAATATAATTATTTATCAATTTGTGTTATTTTATTTTATTTTATAGTTAATTGTATTGTTTAAAATTATATTTAAGTATATTAAATAAAAATATTTATTTTATTTCATTTCATTAAAATTATATTTATATTCTTTTATGATTTTTACATGTTAATTGTGTTCTTTGGTTTACGTTTACTAAAACGTGAAACCTGTTGATTTTAAGCAAATTTTATTTCACGTTATGCTTTTCTAAAGTTGACATGAAATTAAAACAACTCTCGTTCATTATTAAAATTTCTTTTTGGGTTTACCAATGAGGATTTCCCTCTCACGTTGCCTATCCATTTTCGAACTTCTAATGTTTTTGTTAACATGTCTGTTGTTCATGTTTTTATTAGTTGCTCCTTTCTAATAATTATCTGTCTAATTTGTAGTAGTAACGAAGAAGTTTTGATTACTTTCTACTAGTAAGTCCAATTCTATTCACTATATGAGCAATTTTGAAAAGAATTTTTACCGACCGACGATAGTAAGGGAGATATTGTTTTCACACCAAATTTCACATGTGGAGATTTTTACATATCTCCACGAATCATGCATTTTCTTAACAGAAAAAAGTATTTTTAGCATGATGTCTGTCCGTCCGTCCGTCCGTCTGTCCGTATAGATGTGAACAGCCTGAACGGCTCAACCGATTTTGATGAAATTTGGTATATTTACTTAAGGCATCAGTGGGATGAATTGATCAACTTTTGGAGCAAATCCGGAAACCGGAAGTGGTAGTATTAGCGATCGACGATAGGAAGGGAAGGGTTATTTTCACACCAAATTTCGCATGAGGAGATTTTTTTATATATCACCACGAATCATGCATTTTGTATTGGTTTTATCCTCGAGAAAAATCATATTTATTAGTTGTTTCTTGATTAAAAATTATATGACGTCATCCAGCCATTCATGACGTCACAGCCTGGTCTTGCATATATATTATAAATAAAATAAAATTAAAAATGTTTATATTTATTATTTATGTATCCATATCTGTTTTTTATTGCATTACTAGATACATTTAAATTATTTGAAAATGTTTCTGTAGCTGGAAATTAATTTACTTCAAACCGTCGGTCGGTTCGGACCTGGCCACAGGTCAACTTATTTGATATGGATTTGAATCTTTATCTTTATTCCATCGATCGTTACAAATCTCAGTAGTTCTTTCATGGGTATCTTCAGGTTTGGAAACTGCGAGAAAAGTCGTAGAGTTCTGAAACCTGTGTATAGTACCAGAAACATGTTTGTGATATTGTTTTTGGCCGAGAACTCTTACAAGCCACAATGCTTAAGCCGTGTAATAAAATCCATGAATTGTTTTTCCACAATCTAAGTTGTAGTTCGTTGTATTAGTCGTATTAGTTAGTTTCTAACATTTTTTTAATCTTCATGGAAGTTATAGTAGTACTTCATGCGCACATTTTTTTCACTCAACGAAGACTCACTGTTTTGCACTATTAATATTTCAAGTATTTTTAAGCTCTTAATTCTATATTTAAATTTAACACATAATTTGATGATACAAAGAAAAAATCCAAACACGATAAACATTTCGAATATTTCTTCCTTTCATAAACAAACAAAGAATGCTTTATAGTAGAAACTAAGAACAAATGCAATATCGTTTAAAGATCAAAGAATCAAGTATATATAATAATTAGACCTGCTTGATTTTTGTGCAAATGTATAGAGTATTTTTGTACCCTTCATCCAACGAACTACTTAGAAGCATCTTTCCTAATCAAATTAACAAAAATTAAATGATCAAAATAACTCAATTATATTAACAAAAATGTTCAAAATAATACACAAATATAAAAATAATATTAATTCTTTTAAATAAGTAATGTGTGAGTAAATTTTTTTTTGTGGTTGACTTAGATATTGATTATAAGAGGAGCGTATGAAGAAATTGAAAATATATATATATATATATATATCTGATATTCTGTTTTAGACATTTATCAATTTCCATAATGCAATATTAGGTTTTTATTTTGATCTTGTTTAATATATATTTGTATTATATTATGTCATATTATCTTTTTTTATATACAATTTCACAAATAATTTATCTTATCTTATTATACAAGTAAAAATTATATATATATTTGTATTTTTAAACTGATCGAAAGATTTTTTTGAAATTCACACGATAGATAATTTTTACCGACCGACGATAGTAAGGGAGGTATAGTTTTCACACCAAATTTCACATGTGGAGATTTTTACATATCTCCACGAATCATGCATTTTCTAAACAGAAAAAAGTATTTTTAGCATGATGTCTGTCCGTCCGTCTGTCCGTCTGTCCGTCTGTCCGTCCGTATAGATGTGTACAGCCTGAACGGCTCAACCGATTTTGATGAAATTTGGTATATTTACTTAATGCATCAGTGGGATGAATTGATCAACTTTTGGTGTATATCCGGAAACCGGAAGTGGTAGTATTAGCGATCGACGATAGGAAGGGAAGGGTTATTTTCACACCAAATTTCACATGAGGAGATTTTTTTATATATCACCACGAATCATGCACTTTATATTGGTTTTATCCTCGGGAAAATCATATTTATTAGTTTTTTCTTGATTTAAAATTATATGACGTCATCCAGCCATTCATGACGTCACAGCCCGGTCTTACATATATATTATAAATAAAATAAAATTAAAAATATTTATGTTATATTCATATCTGTTTTTTATTACATTAATAGATATATTAAAATTATTTGAAATTGTTTCTGTAGCTGAAAATTAATTTACTTCAAACCGTCGGTCGGTTCGGATCTGGCCACAGGTCAACTTATTTTAAAGAAAAATCGATCAATCAGTATTGGTTTCAGCCTCGGGAAAAATCATCTTTATTAGTTTTTTCTTAATTTAAAATAGGAAATTTAAATGACATCAGCAACAACGTCAGACATCGCTTTCTTAAATACAAAATATTAAAAATAAAATAAAATTAAAATATATTTTTCTTATATTCATTTCTGTCTTTCAGTGCATTTTTAAATTGTTTGAAATTGTTTCATAACGTTTATTAGTATTTTCTTAATTTAAAATAGGAAATTTAAATGAAATCAGCAACTACGTCATACCTTAAATATAAATATAAATAAAATCAAATTACGAAATATATATTATGTTATATCCACAGGACATACTTTTTTGTCTTTCAGTGCATTAATATGTATGTTTAAGGGGTGTATGTTTTAGGACTATTTTTTTTAAATTTATGTTCTTTTAAATTATTTGAACGGCGACTCGGTGAACCAGGTATTAATATTACCATCCAACCCCGATAATAAGGAATAATTTTTTTTAATGAGCGAACGGTGACTGGTTGAACCAGGTACTTATTTTTATAAATTTTTTAAATAAATTTATATTATTTATTATTACATGTTATTTTTTATTTCTTAATAATTATATTAATAATTAAGAATAAAATCAATTAATGTAACAGATGTCTAATTAGATTATAGAGAAAAGGAAAGGAAATGGAAGGTTAGACAGATATATATGTTATATGTACCTACTATAGTTATATCCATATCCTTCCACATCCATCCAATCTATTCAAATGGTGAGTTGGATCAATTAACTGACATTCAGTTAAGTCCATATATATATACTATATACAAGGATGATAAATAGAACTAGGAGTAAGAAGATGATTCGATATATCTACATACTAATAATTCAATGTAAACGTTATTACTCCTCTTCTTGCCGCAAAGGGAATAACTAATGGAAATGGCATATTTACATTTTATTAAAGGGCATCGTTTATACACTCGATTGGAAAAATTATATATTAATAGAACAAAAGAAAGAATAAAAACGAAATTATAGTTTTGAGAAGAAGATGAAATTATAATATAAATTAATAATGTTCGATAATTTATTAAAATAATAAATTAAATAAACCCATTTACTTATCAATATTGATTTTTCAATACTCGTAACATTATAACAACATGCTAAATATATATATATATATATTTTCAAAATAAATGAATAGTACCTGGTTCACCGATCCATACGATCGGTACTTTAAAAAAATGATTCCTTATGAAATTTGAATATTTAAGATTAAGATTATTATTTCAAATAAATAAGCGACAAAATATATGTAACAATTTCAAATAATTTAAAAGATTATAAATGTAAAAAAAATAGTCATAAAACATCTCTTAGAGGTACGTAATAGTTTCTTGTACCGAAAGACAGAAAAGTATGGCCTGTGAATATTGTCTTCTGTCGTAATTTGATTTTATTTATATTTATAATATTTTGTATTTAAGGTATGACGTAGTTGCTGATGTCATTTAAATTTCCTATTTTAAATTAAGAAAAAACTAATAAAGATGATTTTTCACGAGGCTGAAACCAATACTGATTGATCGATTTTTCTTTAAAAAAATTATCTATGGTGTAAATTTCAAAAAAATCATTCGAACGAGTTAATATTTCAAAAATACAAATATATATATATAATTTTTACTTGTATAATAAGATAAGATACATTCTTTGTGAAATTGTATATAAAAAAGATAATATGAAATATAATATAATACAAATATATAATACTATAATATTAAACAATAAAAATAAAAACCTAATATTGCATTTAAATTGATTACAAAATATTTTTAAAATAAATATTATTAGTTTTATTTTATTTATAATATTTTTTGCATTTAACACAGAAGCGCTGTCCGGGGATTTTTTTAATCAAACTCCTATTTTAAATAAAGAAAAAACTAACAAAGATGATTTTTCACGAGGCTGAAACTAATACAGGTCGATTTTTCTTTATAAATTTTATTTATGGTGTGAATTTCAAAAAAAAATCTCCTTCAAGTGATTTTTCAAAAATACAAATATATATATTGTAGGAAATAATTTAAATTATTTCATTTAAAGTTGAAGTTAACTGAGGGCGCTGTGTGAAGGCTATGGAAGCGACCTCTATGCTACAATACTTGCGACCTGTGTTAGCTTTATGCTCTCGCCACTTTTATGTAGGCAGTTGAATGTAACGGACGATTTATGTTTATGTTTATTTACGATTAAAGATTGTTAATTTTGTTTGTTAAGTATTTATTTTATTAAGTAATACCCTATAATTATCTCAGGTGTGGGGTTAAGAACAACATTTTACGAATTAAGCAGATAAAATATTTCAATTTATTATGGCAACGCTTGAAGCATTTCCTGGAATTAAACAAAGGATTTTTGATGCTTCTAGAGAAGAAGTGCACGTGTTGAATAATATTGTGTTTGGATCCGATGCAAGACTCAACCGCAAGAAAATATTAAAATTTGAAGGATTCAACGATATTGAAGAAGATTCGGAGACCTTTATTACGGCAGTTGGAAAAATGGCTTCTTCTTTTTCTGAAGAAAAATTGAAAGCATGTGCTTATTTATTAACCCTCGAAACAGATGGAACCTCTCTAGAACTGGCAACTCGAATCCAGTCTGCTTTGGTGAATTTTGATAATATAGAAGAACTGAGGGAAAATAAAAATGAAAATTTTAATCAACAAAATCATTATGACTCTGAAATGGAAAGAACACAATATCACGAAACGGCATCGGAGGTTAGTTTTCAGAGTTCTAATAATAACTTTTCTTTCAATTTTAGAGACATAGAGGATACCATATCTCCTTTCAATGGCACCAATGATTACTCAATAGAAAAATTTATTCGAGATTTTGAGGAAAATGCCATTTTATTTAATTGGTCTGATTTGCAAAAGCAAGTTTATGCAAAAAAGAAATTAGAGGGCCTTGCTAAAAGGTTTATTAATTCTGAAAAGCAGATAAATTCTTGGAAGATTATGAAACAAATCTTGCTTCAAGAATTCAAAAAACAAGTAAGTCCTGCTGATATTCATAAGCAATTAAATTTAAGAACTATGAGAAAGGAAGAATCAGTGCGGGAATATTTTATTATTATGAAGGAAATTGCAGAGAAGGGTAATATTGATAATAAATCCCTCATGCAATATATAATTGAGGGTATTCCCGACACCAAGGCAAATAAAATTATTCTTTATGGAGCGAAAGATATCCGAGAATTTAAAGAAAAATTAAATATTTACCAAGAAATATTAGACTCGGAGCGAAAAACTACAAAGAAGAATTATGAGCCCGAGAAAAAGTATCCTCCCAGTGCCATTAAAACAGTTAACATTCAAAGAGCGGAGAAGAGATGTTTTAATTGCAATAAAATTGGACACCTTGTCTCTCAATGCTGGAAGTCTAAAAGGGCCCCTGGTTCATGTTTTACATGCGGAGTTATGGGGCACATAAGCCAAAATTGTCCATCGAAACCAATGTATAGGGGGGAAGAAAACAAATCTTCAACATCTACACCTTCATGTACGTATTTAGTGGATACAAAAACCGAATGCGACGTGGAAACTAAACTTATTTATGAAAATGGCTCAAGGTCGGTAAAAGCAAATGGAATGATTGATACGGGTAGCCCTATTAATATCATCAAATCTTATTTGGTGCCTAGTTCATTAAGAAAACCATATTTAGATTCAAAAAAATTTATTGGAATTAATTCTTCGACATTGAAAATTTTATGTATTTTTGAAACTAAATGTTATATAAATAATCAATTGTTCTCAATTCTGTTTCATGTAGTTCCAGATCACACTATGAGTCATGATTTGCTCTTAGGACGAAACTTTATATTTTCTCCAGGAGTGAAAGTAGAATTTAATGGCCAATTGAAAATATCTAAAAAAATAGAAGAAGGGAACGCTGACGAGTCCACCTCAGTATCTGAATTATTATTAATAGATCAAGATTTATTTGAAGGTAATGATTTAAATTATGTCGTAAATCCTGGTATGTCCGCTCAATATAAAACTAAATTAGATTGTTTATCGAAAAATTTTATTTCCAAAAAATGTATAGAAAATGAAATTATTATGATGAAAAATGTATTATTTCAAAAATATTTATTCATTAATAAAAATACCATTGAAGAATTAGAAGAGTCAATAAATACTTTAAAAAAAGAAAATGAAATTATTTTAGAAAAATTAAAAGAATTACAAGATGGTAAAAACAAAATAATGAAAGAAACTAAATCTTTAAATAAAATTTATGATGAATTGAAAGTAAATAGTGACAAGTTAAATGAACAATATAATAATTTAATTAAACTCGACGAACAATTACAAAATGATATTATTCAAGTGAAAAAGAAAAAGAAAAAATTTAAAGAAGATACAATTAAGGAAACCGTTTTACCAAATGATAGGTACATATTGAGAGACATACAGGGATTTCAGCATTCGCGAGTCCCTTTTAAGGGTACTTATGATGTTTCTAGAATCAGGCCTTGGTTGCCTGGAAATATTAATTCTGAAGTGAACTTGTCAGAGCGTGAACTTCTTCAATGATTTCCATGATTTGTAATTCATCTAATTAAGTAAATAATAGAAAAAAAGTGATATTGTAATGAATTGTGTATGAATTGTGAATCTAAAGTAATAAGTATTATAATGTTTTTATTTGTTAAACTTTTATTTTAAGTGATTAATAAACAATCGAGGTCGATTGATGTCAGGAAGGCCGAAACTGTAGGAAATAATTTAAATTATTTCATTTAAAGTTGAAGTTAACTGAGGGCGCTGTGTGAAGGCTATGGAAGCGACCTCTATGCTACAATACTTGCGACCTGTGTTAGCTTTATGCTCTCGCCACTTTTATGTAGGCAGTTGAATGTAACGGACGATTTATGTTTATGTTTATTTACGATTAAAGATTGTTAATTTTGTTTGTTAAGTATTTATTTTATTAAGTAATACCCTATAATATATATATATATATATATATATAAGGTAAGTTAAGGTTTTCATGGCGCGCACTTACCTGTCAAAGTGTGATAAGTGCGAGTTTGCCTCATTTCCCCAAAAAACTATTCTGTTTTTACCAGTGAGGTAAGTGTGTTGAATCAGCACATTCCGTACTGAATAATATTCTCAAAAATTTTTAAAATAGGTAGACGGATAGGTTTGAAAATAACTTTTTAAAGGACAGTAGATGATCACATATGCTTTAAATTTACAACATAGTTTGATCAAACAAGTAAATTATAAAAGATAGACTTGTTTTTCTTTTATTGTTGTATTCAAACATTAAATGGTAGTATAAATATAAAGATTAAAAGCTTATAAGATTGGCTGTTGCTATTTAAAATTGTGTAAGAAGTCCATTTTTGTCACTGAATACACCTTACGATTAGCTCGATACCTCGATATTTCAGTACATTTGGTCTTACTGGCCAATTCCAAAGGCGACCAAAGCTTTCCAAAGAGCATATTGTGACTTCATTATCATCAATCTCAGTTATTTTTCCTGGGAAAAACAAATCCTTGTTTTTGAATGATGTACTCGCCGACAATTTTTCTGACCGGCTGACACAATTGTATTCTCCTTCCAATTACAAGATAAAATGTTTATATATGATTGAAGACATATAACTAAGTATTTATTATTAAGCTTATATGAAAACTCATAAAAAACTTTAGGAGCAAGTGCGTGGAGAGGGGCGCGCACTTACCCAAGCTTGACCCACGCATTTAACCCACCAGGCCAAAAATCCGGGGTAAGTGCGAGCCCCTCTATTAAATTCAAACGAAAAGTGTTTAAAATAAAAAAAAGGTTTATAATCACTAGTTTTTAAACAATAAAGTGATAATAATTCGAAATTTAAATAATAAAAACAACTGATTGAGAAAATAATTTAGGTTTAAAAGTATCCACCTAACTAGTGTGATGATCGTCAGTGTCACATAAACGTTATTTGCCTTGATTTGTTTTCTTAGGGGTTCCAACAGATTACTTAGCTGTTATAACAAGAAAATCACCAATAAATGCAAAAGATTCGTGCCAAGTTTATATATTAAGACTTCTGGAGGCCTAACTCGCACTTACCCCGCGCGCGCACTTCACAGAACTTACCTTATACAATTTAGTATAATAAGATAAGATATAATATTTCTTAAGGCGTCATTGGGTGTGTGGGTAGTGAACCTGCCTCTCATTCACATGGTCCCGGGTTCAAGTCCCGGGCCTGGCAATGGAATTTCCCTAGCTAGTCAACCCAGCCTCCGGGAACAACATTAGGGAAAAGCTACTTGACAGCGCCTCCGATCAAGAAAATCAAGGTAAAGGTTGAGAGGACCCGTTCTACTGATCATAGAACACCTCATTGATATAACCCGCTTGATAGGCGTTGTCCTTGCGTAGGACGTACAAAGTCAGAGGTTTTTTTTATAATCTTTCTCTCTCTTATATAAAAAGTTTATTTATTAATTAATTTACATTGGATCCGGATTCAAGTATTAAATCTAGTATGGGTATTTCTTTCTATTGTAGTTGGGGTCCATTTGAATGAGGTCCACCCAATTGGGAAGTTACTTGAAATAAAAAGTAATGGCATTCGTTTAAGAAAATCAAGATAAAAAACACATTTACCTCGCTTATAAGAAGCAATTGACTTGATAGGCTCTGACCTTACATAGGATGTACAAAAGTCTGTAATGTTTTTTTACAAAAAAATCTTTGTTTTGCGTGTTCGTGGGTTCGAAAAATTTTAAAATTTCGACTTTGTGTCGCAGATAATTTAATTTGCTTCGTTTTATATTAATTTATGTTCTTATTAAAAAGTTAGCAAACTGAGGCTTGAGAGTAGCTGGATATCAGCTCGCTTATGGTGCATTTTTCATTTTGAGCAAATACTCAAATTTGTTTCGTTTGTAGAAAACAAAATGATATTCATATATCGCATTGCAAAACATGCTAATGAATTTCAATGCAGCTTCTATTTTTGTTGTTCCCAACCGATCATAGTTATTTAAGATCACCAGTAGTTTTAAAATGGGAATGCTGACCTTTGCCTCGTTCTGATCTTTGCCCCACCTTACTTTATATATCGAATTTTTCATGTCACCTTTATTATAAAAATTTTGTAATTTATGCATACGCTAATTTTTGAATGGATATGTAATTTTACATATATATATACTTAATATTAAATAATACAATGTTAATAGTCCCTTTTTAATATTTATTAATAGATAATTTAATTTTTAAATTATTTGTGACTATTAATTAAATTTTTTAATATTCTTTATTACTTTATTTAAAAACGAATTTTAATGTGATAATCATTAATTATCAAAATTAATAAATAGGGTAAAGCATACAGTCGTTGGCCTCCTTAAGCAATTCCTAGCAGTCTTTAATGCATATCTGGGAAAATTGCGGAACAATCTGTGTCAAATTAGGTTTGCAGAACGTAGATACGATGAGCATTTTGATGAACAAAAAAAACAACATTTTCTCACGACATTTTCAATAAGCACTCAAAAATCCTAAATAATACAGTTATTGGTCCCCTGTTATAGTTATTGGCCTAGGTACATACAACCAACGATTACATAACCATATTTAATAGCGCAATTTTGAAAATAAAAATCTCTTATTATTTGTGTTTTAGTGATAGGGGGCCAATGACTACCTCGGGGTCAATGACTGTATACTTTACCCTATTTAAAAAAAAATATATAATATACTAGTTGTACCCGGCATCATATTCAGCCGGTTGCATAAAACTCTTTTTAGAGGGACAGGCGGCTTCTAGCCTCACGAGATTGATTAATAATAATAATTTATAAGAAAAAAATTAATAAATTTATTCAAATCGTCGTAATATATTTTTATTTTTTTTTTTAATATTTAATAATAACAAAACAAAATTTTAAAAAAATGAAGTTAATAACAAATTAATAATTTTATTAGGTTTCTTTTTATGTTTATTATGTTTAATAAATTCTCTTTTATGATAAAAAATAATATTGATATCAAAAATTAAAACATTTCAATTTGAATTTCAAAATTTTTTTTTTTTTATTTTAAAGTATATAAAAATTGTAAATTGTAAAATTCTAAATTTGTAGCTAACTTCATAATGTTACAGCCATTTCATACATACATACAAAAATATAGGAAATTATATTTATTGATATAATTTCTTAATTATTATAAATTTTAAAAGTAATTTTTAATTTAATTTCTTCGAAATAAATTGATATAAATGTTTGAAATATTATGTTGATATTTATAATCAGAGGCGTACCTAGAACTTTTGCCGCCCGGGGCGATCTCCAGTTTGCCGCCCTTTCTATTATAAGTCAATCAAATAGTGGTTTTTATAAATTAATACACATAAATAAATTATTAAGTTATTTAATTAATATACAGATATATTAATTAATATACAGATATATTAATTAATATACAGAATAAATTTTTTACACATATTTGTATGCACTCGTAAACATATTTATATAATTTACTCTTCTAGCTTTCATACTAGAAAAATCGTGTATAATGCTCTCAAATTTTATATTATTTGTAATTTCTTGTTCTATTGACAATATTGCAAGATTTTGTAGTCTTAATTGACTCATTGTAGAACGAAGATAATTTTGCCGAACAAAATCTTAAAGATGCGTTTACGAATTCAACGCATTTTAATGAATACAATAAAATAAAATTATTATCCTATTCTTGGAATTAGAATTCAAAATTTACACTAAAATGCATTTATATACACCGAGGAATAATATTCGAAATCATAATTTATATAAATCAAATAGTAAACTTATAATAATCATAATAATCATTTATTATTCAAGAAAGAAAAAAAATAAATATGAAATGAATAAGTTGCTTTTTACAACTATAACTAAATATAAAAAATGCCGCCCCAAGATAAGTGCCGCCCGGTGCGGACCGTACCCACCGCCCCCCCCCCCCTTAGGTACACCACTGTTTATAATTATTTTTCAACATTATTTTATATATTGTTATAGGTAATATAATTTTTTTTCTTGAATTCAAGAGACAAATTGCATTGGAAAGCTAACTCAAGAAAAAGTTTTTACAATTATATTATTATTATTATTATTATTATTATTTTTGATCGGTGAAAAAACAAACATTATGAAATGTGCCCCCTGAGGCATATTCCAACTTTTTTTTACAAGATATATGAGTTTTATATTTGAAATTTAAATCATTGACCAAAGGCTTAAAAAAAAACAAAAAAAAAAATCAAAAAAAAAAAGAAAAAAGAAAATCTTGGCAACTTGCCGAAGAAAGAGTAAATTGAGCCAAGAAAAATATCAAGTATATTATTATTATTACTATTTTTAAAAAGTTATACTTACATATTATAACAAAATAGTATAATATGCCCATTTACTCAATTTTGCTCTTTTACTCATCCATGTAATCTAAATTAAAATTACTCTAATGATTCATATAATAGATAAATTTTGAAAATCAATTAATAAACATAGTTAGATAATTCAATATTTAATTTATTTGCAATTATTAATTAAATTTTTTAATATTCTTTATTTATTAACGTATTTTATTGTGTTAATCTTTAATTAATCATAATTAATAAATATTAAAAAAAATATATAATATATTTTAAAATTAAATTAAAAGTAACTTAATTTATTTTCTTTCAAAATAAATTGTACTGACCAAGAAAAACGATGTTTTTAAATTTTTTTTTTTTTGCTTAATTTTACAACATTCATGATAGCTGAGACCTGTACGATGTCAGCTGAACGTGTGCGAAATATTTTGCACCACCATTTGAACATGGAAAGCTGTGTGCAACGTGGGTGCCGCGTTTGCTAACCTTAGACTAAAAACTGCTTCGAAAAAACATTTCTACCGACAATTTGGCGCTGTAGGCGTAATCCAAACGAATTTTTGCGTCGATTCATATAACAATTGATGAGACTTAAATTAAATTAATTAGAACACCGTTATGAGAAATGTATCAGTGTTAATGGAGATTATGTTGAAAAATATAGCAAAAAAAAATAAATTTAAAAACATCGTTTTTCTTGGTCAGGCCGGAAACTTTTAACCCCACCCTCGTATATATATATATATATTATATAATATATAATTTTTCTTAAATATTATTAATAAGTTTATTTATTAATTAATTTCTTATAATTAATTATTTTAACGTATGTGATTTAAAATTAAATTAATTTTAATAATATATCTAACATTAATTTTATTTAGGAATATTTTTTTAATAATAAAATATATTTAAATTAATTTAAATAAAATAAAAAAATAATATCGTTTTAAATAGAAGCTTATAATAAAATTTAGGATACAAGATGGAAATTGCAATATTCAATTTTGAGCTCCAATCCGGTGGATCCCTTTAATAGTGTTCGAAAAGCTCCATTAGCCCAGGGCAAGCTATTCATTAATTAGTTGTTGTTTAGCCATTATATACATTACTTGAATATTAATCGGGACAAGGAGCAGCATTAGATAAACTCTTACACTCCACTCCCTGTCTCTTTTATACTATACATAAGCCATTTAGATATAAATCATTATTTTAATAATTAATTTATTAATACAATCCATTATATTTATATATTTAATATCTCAATTAATTTCTTATTCATTAGCAATAATCCAATATATAAAAAAAGAAATCACATTTCATTTACTAATATAATAATAATTGTTTAGAGTAGTGAATTTCAACCTTTTTTTTTACTGCGGCACACTTAACGATTTAAAAATTTGGCGGAAAGAATAAGATAAGTGTAAAAGTTTACCATATTGAAAAAAAGTGGTCCCAAAAACGTTTTACCTTTATTTTTTTTTTTGTTTGTTTTTTTTTTGAACCATATTGAAAAATTTAGAAAAAAAGTTGGAAATGTTTAAGACCCTCTTTACATTTGTAATAATTTGGTGGCAAATTTTAAAATCTCGCGGCACACAAAAGTGCCGCGACACAGTGGTTGAGAATCACTGGTTTAGAGAAATTAACGTGACATTGTAATAACAACAACGGGACGGTTTTATAAAATTAAGAGTTGAGAATTTCAAAAAAATATAATAAATGCTTTATAGATTTCATCTAATTTTCAACTTTTTATAATAAAATGTTGATAAAATAAGTTGACCTGTGGCCAGGTCCGAACCGACCGACGGTTTGAAGTAAATTAATTTCCAGCTACAGAAACAATTTCAAATAATTTTAATATATCTATTCATGTAATAAAAAACAGATATGGATACATAAATAATAAATATAAACATTTTTAATTTTATTTTATTTATAATATATATGCAAGACCAGGCTGTGACGTCATGAATGGCTGGATGACATCATATAATTTTAAATCAAGAAAAAACTAATAAATATGATTTTTCTCGAGGATAAAACCAATACCAAGTGCATGATTGGTGGTGATATATAAAAAAATCTCCTCAAGTGAAATTTGGTGTGAAAATAACCCTTCCCTTCCTATCGTCGATCGCTAATACTACCACTTTCGGTTTCCGGAATTGCAGAATAGGCTGTACACATCTATACGGACAGACGGACAGACATCATTCTAAAAATACTTTTTTCTGTTAAGAAAATGCATGATTCGTGGAGATATGTAAAAATCTCCACATGTGAAATTTGGTGTGAAAACAATACCTCCCTTACTATCATTGGTCGGTAAAAAATGTATTATACAAATATACTAATTATACAAACGATTATTCTATTATACTAGTTTAATGACAAAATCGATACAAAAATTTAGCTTGATTTAAAGAGTAAGTAAAATTTCGATCTTTCAACACCTCATCAGAAAACTTCATAAATTCCATAACATAAATTTTGGGTTTTACTTAAGTGTGTAAAATTAGACAAATTGACATTTTTATCAAATGGACTGTAACTTAAAAAAAATATAAAAATAAATAATATAAAAAAAACGGTATTGTCCCGTTCAAAACGGTATGTATGGAATGATGGTATAGTATAATGGTATTCACTAATGATAATTGACTTTAAATTTGTACATATAATGCTAATAACATATTATACTTGTAAAAGTATCTTCTATACATGTATTAAATAATTAGATATCATATAATAAAATTAAAATTACATAATTCACTTGATCATTTGACCATTGAGAAATGAAAAATCCATTATTTTATTAAGATTTTTTATCAAAAGACAAGATAAGAACCCTTTAATTGAATGACTTTAAGCTATTCATTCTGAGTGACGCCTCTAGCTTCTTTTTATATTTTAGTTAAATATTTTATAAGTGTATAGATTATTTTATATTAAAAATAAATAAAATAATTATTTTGCAGGTTGTATTATATGGGTGTGAGGCATGGACTATGACATTAGGAGACGAGAGTAGATTTAGAGTATTTGAGAATAGGATTCTTCGCAGCATTTATGGGCCAAAAATAGATGAGGTTACCGTGGTATGGCGGAGACTGCCTAACGAGGAATTGCATGACCTCTATGCATCTCCAGGCATAGGCTAATGAAATCGAGTGTTGAGCAGGGCAAGTGGCTAGAATGGGTAAGGAAAGAATTGCGAAAAATATATTGGTGGGGAGACCGAGTGGGAAAAGTCCTCTTGGAAGACCAAGGACGCAGTGGACGGATAATGCAGGAAGGGAGAGATGGGAGAGGGTAAGATGGGTGGATGGGTGTAACTCAGGATGGAGAAATGTGGTTGCTGCGGCCAATAACTTTTGAATTCCGTAGAACCACAGAAATAGATAGATAAATAGATTATTTTATATATTCCTATAGCAGTGATTCTCAACGAGTATGCCAAGAGAAACTTTTACACTTATCTTTTTCTTTGTGTGCCACCAAATTTTTTAAATCGTTAAAAGTGTGCCGCGGAAAAACAAGGTTGAGAACCACTATAGCTACTAATTTTTAGTAGTAGTTTCAAAATAAAATTTTCATTTCTTAAGTGAATCAATACAGAATGAAAAAAATTTTAAATAAAAATATAATATTTCCAAAAAAAAAAAAAAAAAAATTTAAATATTAGGGCTTTTTTTAATTGATGCCTCTAAGCATGTGCTTAGTAAGCCTAGCGTATAATCCACCACTATTCTTTCTTTATATTTTATTTCTATATTATTATTATTAACATCTAAATTTAATAAGCTTAATTAATTTTAATTACTATTTATTAATTACAAGAAAAATTATTTTAGTTAATTTCTATTTCATAAAATGTTTAACATTAAGAAACAACATCAACATTATAATTTATTATATAATATTTAATTAATTGGATTTTTAATTAAACGTGTAAATAACCTAAAATAAGTTTAAACTACCATCACCAATAAAACAAAATTTACAATGATATTGAATTTTATTCAATTTATAGTATATTTGACTAATCATTTATTCATTATTACATGTATTTATTTAATTTTTATATAAAAAGTAATAAAATAATAATTTATTTCATATTTTAATATTAATTAAAAAAATAAATAGAAACTAATATGTAATTCATTTTTTTTTTATACTTTATTATATAATATATAGTTATATATGGGCATTTAAATTTAATTTAATTTTATTCAATTGAAACTTTTTTTAGAATAATTTTTAACTAATGATAAAAAAATACGTTACAGTTGAGAGAGGTAGGGAGAATATCAAAAATAATAATAATAATAATTATGAATTTTTTTCTTTTTTAACCATCCTCACTTCTCATTGGAATCAACGTTTTTAATTGATATTTTTGATAATCTTAATTGGATTGGATTGGTGTGGAGAATAATATTATATATATATATAGAGGAATGTCAAGAGTTAATTTCAAAAGTTTTCCCCTTTTGGTTGGAAGGAAGAGAGAATAGAAGAATGGGGGAGGGAGTGAAATTTATACGTGTGTGTGATGTTTGGAGCTTCCATGACGGTGAATATCTCAATTAATTCAAATTAAAAAGTGAGAAGAAGGAAAGAGTTGAAGCGGCGAAAGAGAGAGAGAGAGAGATGGTTGGAGGGTGGGAGTACTGTTTGAGTTATAAAGGAATATGGGTTATCCCTTATTATTCCTATATTCGAAGCCTTATGTTTAGGGATTAAATTTCATCACACTTTTAATATATAAACTTTTATTATGTATCCAATCAAAGTGAACAAATCAATATACGTATAAAAAAATAAATAAAATCTAATATATATATATATATATATATATATATATATAAGGTTTGTTCCAAAGAAAAGGTGAATTTTGAATTACTATATTTCTATAAGTATTTATTTATTCATCCATATCCATTTTGTCCCCTTCAAAATAATACCTCTCAGATATAATGCACTTATGCCAGCGCTTCTTCCAATCGTCGAAGCACTTCTGAAATGCAATTATCGCTATGACTATCAACCCGTTCTTCGATCACGACTTTATCTCATGTGGCAAAGTGTCTTCAATTTTGGTAATAGGAAAAAGTCGCAGGGATCCAAATCTGGTGAATACGGTGGTTGAGGCATGATTACGGTGTTGTTTTTGACCAAAAATTCACGAACAAACAATGATTCATGATTTGTTTTTTTCACAATTCTGAACGTTTGAGACGTATTGCTTCACGCAAACGTTACATAACTTCCTTGTAATATTTCTTTTTTTTTATGTAAAAAAAGAACACACCAAACATGACTAACTTTTTCAGTAGTCAAAAACAAACTACTAATCTAAAATGGCTGATAATGTCAACATATGAGAAACATGTGTACCAACATAACAAAAAGAATGTACACAGCCCGCGAAAATTCAAAATTTTCTTTTGAACAGACCTCGTATATTATATCTAATCAAAAACATACCTGTTAAAAAGGGGGCCAAGTTCCTATCGGCTATTTGTTTGCCTAAAAAAGGGTTCAAATCCATCCCAATGCCAAGTTTAGATGCACTTCAAAATCTTTCATAATCATTTTTATCAACAGCCTGATCCACTGGTAAACATTTGGCATTCCAAAGAATCGCCACCACACCCAGTCCTCCGCCTCCTGCATCCAGGCACGCCACTTTATTCACGTCAACGGTCCATCTGGCCGAAATTCACTTTACCATACACCCAACTTAAAATATGGTATAGTTGTTAAAATACGTAGGTACATGGTTTAAAATATCTAAAATTATAATACTTAGAAATTTGAACTTGGCAGGTTTTCGTGCTGTACAAAACACTCAGTCCCACACCAAGTCCTCCGCCTCCTGCATCCAGGCACACTACACACCACTTTATTCACGTCAACGGTTCATCTAGCCGAAAAATTCACTTTACCATATACCCAACTTAAAATATGGTATAGTTGTTAAAATACGTAGGTACTTGGTTTAAAATATCTACAATTTTAATACTTAGAATTAGCAGGTTAATTTATATATTTAAATAATAAATATAATTATACAATTAATCTAGTGTTACGAAAACCTGCCAAGTTCAAATTTCTAAGTATTATAATTGTAGATATTTTAAACCATGTACCTACGTATTTTAACAACTATACCATATTTTAAGTTGGGTGTATGGTAAAGTGAATTTCGGCCAGATGGACCGTTGACGTGAATAAAGTGGCGTGCCTGGATGCAGGAGGCGGAGGACTGGGTGTGGTGGCGATTCTTTGGAATGCCAAATGTTTACCAGTGGATCAGGCTGTTGATAAAAATGATTATGAATGATTTTGAAGTGCATCTAAACTTGGCATTGGGATGGATTTGAACCCTTTTTTAGGCAAACAAATAGCCGATAGGAACTTGGCCCCCTTTTTAACAGGTATGTTTTTGATTAGATTTCAATACTTTTTTTTAAGAAAGCTTCCTATTTTTTCCTTTTTGTGCCGCGCCCGCGTCCATTCTTAGCCTTTGAAGTAATTTTGTGTTTAAAAAAATTGCAAATTTTTTTAAATTAAAATTATATTTGTTTATATATTAAATATAATAATTTTATTTGTTCTTTTATTTTATAGTTCTGAATTTCCAACTTGTATTGAATAATAAATAATTAAAACTATTAATATTAATTGAAAATTATATAGAAACTGTTAAGTTATAACAATAAAAATAAACAAACATTAATTTAAATTATAAAGTAAAATGGTTTAACACTATTATATATATTTATAATTTACACCTAACGCTACTTGTATAGGTAAAATGTCACTTCTGGTAGTCAGATCATGATGAAATTTGGTATCTGAATTTTTTTCATATTTTTAAATCTATATACAAAATATGAAGCAAATATCTCGAAGCAAACTGGTACTTTACTTGAAAGGTAAACGCAACCAGTGTAGGTAAAGTACCACTTCCGGTTAACCGATTTTGACCAAATTTTAAAAGAAATCTACAAACTGTGAATAATATCGGTGTACCAAATTTCGAAGTCCTAGCTTGATTAGTTTCTGACAAAACCAATGAATTCGTTTGAATTCGTTAAAATCGCATTGATATTCGATTATAACAACTCAAGCTTGACCGATTTCTTAAATTTCATAATTTTTTGTTAACCTACTTATAACACACGACCTGTATGCCAAATTTCATAGCGCTAGGACAATTGGAAATACCCTAAGAATTTTGTTGACCAATCAGTGAATCAGTTCCAAAATAAGCTATTTTCACAGGGTCATATTTCAGGATCCACTAAAGCTATAACTATGAAATTTGGCATACTGCTTTAGTTCTAGTATATGACTACGTAGATAAAATTTTATCTCTGTACTTGCAATAGGCACTGAGATACAGTGGGGTCAAAAGTGACTCCAAACCATTCGTGTAAATATACTTACGACATGCGCGCGGCTTGCTGGAACTTGGCCGGCGCACTGCCGTGCGCATAGATATATACAATATCGTATATCAATATGTATATCTATATATAATAGTATATTACTTGTAAACTAAACAAATTATTTTATTTAAACTATTTATTTATTATGATTTACTATGGTTTAACTATTTTTTATTTATCTCTCCTTCATTCTATTCCATCTGTTTCGTCCACCCCCATTCAAAGCAGTCCCAATATAAACGGACGTCAGGTAGGTCATATGCCTTTAAACCTTAATATTGAATTCTTCAACAGTGGGGAACTGAGCGTATCTGTTGTATGGGGAAATTTATTAAAAAATATTAATTTCTACTTGGAGTTGGTTTAATTTCATAATTATGGAAAAATGTACTTTCGACATGGCAACTAACTAGAGCAGGGGTTGATAATTTTTTTGAAACGGAAGAGCAAAAAGTAGTTATTTCCAAAATTGTCAAGTTTTTATAGAACCACTAACTTTTTGTTTCATTATTATGATATTTGATTAGGATTATGTATATAGATTTGATTTTTGATTTATAAAAAAATAAACTGCTCGCTGTAGGGTATTTTTATCCTGTATGTATATTTTGTAATATAATATTTTGAATTATCAAATAATTCATATATATAATTATTGATATTTGAAAATGAAACTGAACATTACATCAAAAGATGGGGCACGTGAGACTCAGGTTTCTTATCACTGAACTAGAGTAATCAAATCTCTTCCTAACATTTGTCCCTTGCAGGGTCTGTTGCTTTGGACAACCTCCAAGGTTCTTGTCCATTTGTGGTGCCAACTCAAAGAAAATCTCTAGCCGACTTGTTACAAGGATGAGGGAAATTTGTGAAGGATTTTTCATATTGAATTGATGGCATTTGAGATTTTGATTAGAGACTTGCTAAATTGAAGGGTTGCTTCGTTGAAATGAACATCTTTCTCTAACGGGATCATAGAGTGTCCGTCAATGAGCTACTCCGGAGACTGGAGAACAATTTTTCTTTAAATTAATTAAAATTTTGCTCTTGTTGGTTTCAAACATTACGATCTTGGTTTACTAGGTGGATGCGCTACTAGTTAAGCTACCCTTGTCCCCATACTGGAGTAATCAAATACGAAATAAAATAACATTACATGTTATAGGAAATATTATACTTTTGCTACGAAGTGTTTGGGATTTTGGAAAGCTGGAACGTTGTACTTTTCACGGATGCATTTCTATGACTTTTTTATCTTGGAGAATATCCAAAAGTTGCAGAGTTCTTTGTCTAATGAGTAGAAAGTCTGAAAATGGACAGAAATGTTTTATATGACAATGAGTATTTCAAATGATTTGTCAAGTTTTTGGAAAAATTAGATAAAATATTCGTTAACTCGTTATGACAACTGACGACTACAGACACCACTCTCGGGCGAAAAAACAATTTACACCTATGCATGAAAGTATTGATAACATCTACACCAAACAGAGACTTTCACTTTTTTGGTTTACTAGAGGAAAAATAAGTTAACCCTATTAAATGCTAATAAACAAATAAGCTGGAGTGTCTCCACTCCACTAATTCGCAATTAGAATTGGATTAAATAACATATATTATATTTAAATTAAATTTAATTAATTAAATTATAAATTAAAAATAATAAATAATATTTATAAAACCAGTGCGTGTTTGGCTCTTTGTTGATGGCACCAACACAAGTGCTGGCGCGAGATTTGCAGTGTTAAAAAATTAATTCCGGCACTTTCAGCGATTCAATCAAGCTCAAGTTCTATATATAACAAATTTATACAATTTTTAATCATGTGAAAAACTATCAAACAAATATCTTTATTTTTACGGTCACTTTAGAGGAAAAAAAATCAAAACGTTGTAGGTAATGACCCTCTTCCGGTTGAGCTACATTTCTCAAAGTTGAGAGAAAACTACGAATTTTGCAATTATACCAAATTTCATGATTCTAGCTCAAACCGTTTTTGCGTAATCTAGTCTACATACACACATACACAAATACACACACACACAGACATTTTTCTCAATCTTAGTGAAAATGACTCAGGGATCTTCAAAACGTAAAAAACATCAAAATCTCGACATTCAAAATTTTTGTGATCGCAATACTATCTCTGGCGAGATAAAATATGTTAACTTTTTCCCTGAGATGATGCCAAATAAAAATTCAAAACGTTAGTATAGAAATGAGTCCGATAAAATTATTCATTGAAAAAACCTAAGGACAATAAAACGATGAAGAGAAATATTCACTTCTTATTTTTAGTTAGAAATTGTTTTATTCAGTTCAGCTCTCAAAATCTATCAAATAAACAAATGATTTTGATTTATAAAGTTTAACTTGGCGGTAACAAATGTTAATGCATAAAAATTTAATCTCTCATTGTTTATTGTATGAGTGAATGTAGGTGTAACATAGAAGATACTTTATATAAATTAAAATACTTTCTTATATATATTTTTAATTAATCGTCGTATTCTTTTTCCACTCTACTACTATACCTGTAAGGAAGGAACAAGTGAGCAAAAAAGAGAGTAAGACTTACTTCATTAATCATTCTCATTAAAAATAAAAGTTAAAAAAAAGTTTAATTTCATTTTCATTCTCTTCTCTACTCATTTTTTTTTTTGTTTTGTTTTGTTTTACAAATTCTTCAATGAAAGAGACAACCCGTCTAACAATGTCAACTAGCATCATTTGATACATATTCTTCAAATTTTTTTTTTTTTTTTAATTCACTCATTCTTTTCAATCTGTTTATTAGTAGATTTCATTTTTACTATCTCGCCAGAGATTGTATTGCGATCACGAAAATTTTCGATGTTGAGATTTTGATGTTTTTATACGTTTTGAAGGTTCCTGAATCATTTTCACTAAGGTTGAGAAAAATATCTGTGTGTGTGTGTGTGTGTGTGTATGTGTGTATGTATGTAACCAAGATTACGCAAAAACGGTTTGAGCAAAAATGATGAAATTTGGTACATGAGCATTATTCAAAATTCGTAGTTTTCTATCAACTTTTGAGAAATGTAGCTCAACCGGAAGAGGGTCATTACCTACAACGTTTTGATTTTTTTTCCTCTAAAGTGACCGTAAAAATAAAGATATATATTTGATAATTTTTCACATGATTAATAATTGTATATAACTGCTATATATAGAAAACGGTTTGAGCTAAAATGATGAAATTTGGTACATAATAATAATAATACAATTATGAATTTTTTTCTTTTTTAACCATCCTCACTTCTCATTGGAATAAACGTTTTTAATTGATATTTTTGATAATCTTAATTGGATTGGATTGGTGTGGAGAATAATATTATATATATATATATATATATATATAGAGGAATGTCAAGAGTTAATTTCAAAAGTTTTCCCTTTTGGTTGGAAGAACGGCATTAGTCAAAATTCATAGTTTTCTATCAACTTTTGAGAAAGGTAGCTCAACCGGAAGAGGGTCATTACCTACAACGTTTTGATTTTTTTCTTCTAAAGTGATCGTAAAAATAAAGATATATGTTTGATAATTTTTCACATGATTAATAATTGTATAAAACTGCTATATATAGAATTTCAGTTTGATTGAATCGCTGAAAGTACCAGAATTAATTTTTGAACACTGCAAATCTCACGCGCCAACACGTGACGTGGTGCCATCAACAAAGAGCCAAACATGCGCTGATTTAATAAATATTATTTATTAATTTTAATTTACAATTTAATTAATTTAATTTAATTTATATTAATATATGTTATTTAATCCAATTCAAATTTGCGAAATAGTCGAGTGGAGACACTCCAGATATTTTTATGTTAAATATTAAAATAATTTTTATATTTTTTCTAATCTTTTAAAATATTTATTAGAATTAAAGGAAATCAACTGCTAAATATGATTCTATTAGATATATAATATTTATATAATCAATATTTGACTGATGATAGTTCAGAATAGATTTTAACGTAGATAGTGTTCTGTAAAGTAGTTTGATGTAGTATGTAAATCACCATCAGTTGTGGAGTGCGATGCCAAAAATTCTTTACCACAATGGATCAAGTGAATCTTCTTCATCCACCTATTTAACTCAAAACTTGTTAACTCTTGTTTTCACAGACAGCTAAAATTCCCATACAATAACCTTGCTCTTGAAGTAAGGAGACTATACATCGATAAATTAATCTTACAAACTCACTTTAGATAAATACTTAATTAACCATATCTATATTCTTTACTCGATTGACCTTTAGAGAGAGAGATTTTAAGAATAATCTATATAATATAAAAAGTTTTTTTCTGCAAATTACTCAGAATTTAAAATTTTTTTGAATATCTTCGCGTTACATGACCTCTAGAAACCAAAAGTGACTTTGAAATTTTTCATGTCTGTCTGTCTGTTTGGAAATTGTGACGTTATAGACTCAAAATTGTCTGAACTGATTTCGATGAAATTACATCACAATATTTATAACGGAATTTTGTAAATTAAACCACATATTGATATTTGTTATTGTAAATTTATTCAAAAATACAAACATATACACAACGTTTCGATTGCTACTTCTGCAATCGTTATCAAGCGACTGCACTGTTCGAGTGTCCAGCGACAAGTGACGTTGTGTATATGTTTGTATTTTTTAAATAAATTTACAATAACAAATATCAATATGTGTTTTAATTTATAAAATTCCGTTATAAATAAAAACAACCACCAAAGCTTTAATAATTTACATCATAATATTCTTGCATATCTCGATTTGAACATAGGCTCTATATATTTTATATCAATATCTCTCTATTCAATAACCGCAGAAATAATTTTTTAAAATTTGATATGTACATGTTATCATTCATCTGCGCAAAGAATACAATACAAAGAATGTTTATAATATTTATATTTGTATTCTATTTTTCTAATATTTACAATATTTCATTTGATCATATTTGCCTTTTTTTTACTTATTTCCACATTGAAAATATTCACATTACATTTTTTAATTTATATTTTTTATTATTTTGAACTAATTTCTTTATATTTTATTTTTATTTTTATTGTTTACTCTTTTTATTTTTATAATTTAATAACATTTAAATTCATTTAAATTTTTAATTAAAAAATAGGTGTATTATTTGAGAATATTTAAAATAAATGTATTTAATATATATTGATAAATTTATAAAAAAAAAACTTATATTAATAATATATACACTATCGAATATAATTACAACCTCTCTCTCTTTCTCTATTTTAAATTTTAAAAAAACGAAAACTATTCTAGCCAAAATAAGAAATTTAGATTTGGATGGGTAGATAAATATGAATAATGAAGATAGATATATCATATACAATAATAATATATAATTAAATTACTGAATTAAAATATATTTTAAAAAAGAACCCAAAAGAGATAAATGTATTATGTATTATATTGATTGAAATAAAATGGATGAAAACCCTATACATACAGACTTTGCACCAAAGACTATTGTATCACTTTGGTGGTACAGGGGGGCAGAGAGTCGGTCTGAGCAGCTAGTAATTACTATATGACTCTATAATTTCTAACATAACAAACGAACTCATATGAGACTTCTGTCAGATTTCAAGAACAATCATACCAACTTAAAAACAGATGATTCTATTAATAGGTAAGGATTTTTAAAACAAGTGACCATACGTTTTGGTCATAGAAGTATATTTAACAAATTAATTTATTATAATAAACAAAAAGATAAAGAAAATATGTATCTCGATGTTTATTGTCAAATATACTAAAAAATTTACTCCATCTACACATTTTCACTTTAAATGACTTTAAAAGAGTATAAAAGAAAAAAAAAATGATAAATGAATGATTCAGTTATTACGATGGGACATTTTTAAATAAAACAATATTTGTTTTTTTTTTGTTGTTGTTTTGTTTTGTTTTTGTAAATATTCTCTAAGAGAGAAGAAAATTTAAAGAAAAAAAAGATCGAGAATCTTTTACACTCCTCTAGAGTTAATGGGAATACTGTGGGGAGGTGGGGGGAGGGGGGAAGAGAAAGAAAAAGGGTAGGGGTTAAGCTCTACGCCAAGCAAAAGCCGTGTGCCATAAATCCTATCCATTTTTCGATGGATGAGAGGGTTGAACGGGTTGAGAAGGGTTGGGTGGGTGTGGGAAAATGGGTCACAACACAACCTCCACCCTTTTCTCTCTCTTAGGGCAACATGTCAGATCTTATGAAATATTCACCACATGTTTGAGTAGCAACGGTAGGGTAAAGATACTATTCTCCCATACCACATCTAACCTCCATCCACTCGGTTGGGTGAACTGACTGGAGCAAAGTTGAACCTTACACACATACACACACAAACAGACAGACAAATACTCAAAAAAAGGTCAAAACAGTACTATTCTCTTTACTTTTACTAGTTTTTCTTTTCTACATATTTTTTCTTCATTTAATCCAACAACCACAACCTAAATTATGTATATACATATTAAAAACGATTCTATTTTATTTATTTAAAAGAATTAAATTAAATTTAAAATTTAATAATCTAATAATATTAATTATTTACAATTATCCTAAAGGCAAATTTAAATAAATAAAATATTTATCAATAGAAAATAATTATAAAAAATGGCCAGGCACAGAACCAACCGACGATTTGAAATAAATTAATTTCCAAACAATATTATATATATCTTATCTTCTTATACGAGTAAAAATTGTTTGTTTATATGTTTGTTTGGCCATGGGTTCTCAAAAACAGCTCTAACGATTTTTTTGAAATTCATACTAAAGATAGTATTTATAAAGAAAAATTAAGTTTTATTGATCATATATCTGGAAAAATACATCTTCATTATAAAAAAAATATTTTAAAACTTGAATTAAAATGACTAAATTATACTATCATGGTTATTTTATTTTTAGTTTAATTACTCAATTATTAATTACTACTATATTTTAAGTGAAATATTTTCCGACATTGAATATAAAATTAAACTTTATAAACTACCACTTCCAGTTTCAGGATATGCACAAAAATTTAATGAATTTATGCTACTAATGCATTAAGTAAATATCCCAAATTTTATCAAAATCCCTTGAGCCGTTCAAGCTATACATGTCTAAAAGGACACACAATGGACAGTTGGACAGACATCATGCTAAAAATACTTTTTCAGTTAACAAAATGCATGGTTCCTCTGGAGATAAGTAAAAATCTCCACCTGTGCAATTTAATGTGAAAACAATATCTTCCCTTTCTCTTGTCGGTCGATAAAAACAATTTTTAAATCCAAGCAAATCTCAGTACTAAACTATGAAACTTGGTTGAATAATTATACAAAGATATCAAATTTTAATAATATTATTATATTTAATGTGAAAAAAATCATCAGATAAATATGTAAAATGTTATCCTTTAAAAAATATCCGGAAAAATTAAAATTTTCTAATGTTTCAATCAAACATTTAAAAATATATGTAATTAATTTAAATTTATGGTTGATTGAATTATCGATATTATTAATTTTCCTAATTAATTTATTTCAATATATATTATAAAATTCTTTGATATATTTCCTAGAAATTAATATATTATTCTTAAATTTATTTATAAGATTTTCTTGGCTCGTTTGTTCTAACAGATTTAGTGTTAAACATTTTTATGACACTACTGACCTAGAAAATATCTGGCTTGCAACAACCATATTCCTCTAACATCCGTTCCTAACCAGTGAATTAAATCGATTTTCTTCTAATTTTCATTCATATCTGTTTTATATTTATTATTATCTCAATCCCCATCCTTCAATTATTATACCAATTTTGAACTAATTTTTCCAATTAGTTTTCAGTCTATATTTGAACCAATCTTTATGTTGAGCCAATTTCTCTCTCATTCAATTCTTAATTCTTAAATCTCATATTAATGTTCATATTTTTTTCTCCTCTACTCATTCACCATCATATTCTTAATTTTTCGATATTTACTACCTATTTTATTGTGATAATGTATTAAAATTAATTGAAAAATCTTGCTATTTCTTTTTTACCGACCGACGATAGTAAGGGAGGTATTGTTTTCACACCAAATTTCACATGTGGAGATTTTTACATATCTCCACGAATCATGGTTTTCTTAACAGAAAAAAATATTTTTAGCATGATGTCTGTCCGTCCGTCTGTCCGTCCGTATAGATGTGTACAGCCTGAACGGTTCAACCGATTTTGATGAAATTTGGTATATTTACTTAATGCATCAGTGGGATGAATTGATCAACTTTTGGTGCAATTCCGGAAACCGGAAGTGGTAGTATTAGCGTTCGACGATAGGAAGGGAAGGGTTATTTTCACACCAAATTTCACATGAGGAGACTTTTTTATATATCACCACGAATCATGCACTTTGTATTGGTTTTATTCTCGAGAAAAATCATATTTATTAGTTTTTTCTTGATTTAAAATTATATGACGTCATCCAGTCATTCATGACGTCACAGCCTGGTCTTGCATATATATTATAAATAAAATAAAATTAAAAATGACAACTTATTTTTTTTAATAAAAATTTAAACAATTTTTTTTTTTTTCTATTTTAGACCTGAAGCATTTTCAGCTAAATTTTGAGGGGGATAAAGTAATGACGAGATTTGCTTTCCAATGATTTTTTTTTAAATTTATAATAATAAAGTAAATAGGAATCCCTATACATTGGGTAATTGTCTATTCGTAACTTGCTCCAATCTAAAACGAAACTTAAATTAAATGATTCGAATGAAATACAAAGGGCTGTTTAAATGTACTGTTTAAATGTAGTGAATTACTTGAATAGAAGCTGATCTATAAGGTCTTCTTTGTCGTTTGCAACGTTGTTTTGTAGTTCTTCATAAAACTCCTCCCGTAATTCTTTAGAATAGCAATATTAGGTGCATGTAAACTTATATCAGACCAATTATTCTTTGATAACTTTAATATGATAAGAATAATCTGCCCAATAATATACTCAATGCTATTATATAAATCTAATCATTATTCTTTGTGTTCTGCATGACTGGCTTGTTTTAGGGAGTAAATTAAGATAAATTTTCGATGTAAAAGGTTCCTTTCCCGTTTTTCTTAGATGCAGAAACTGCACAAAAATCGATAATTTTCCAGTTACATAACAACTTCGTGATCTCTATCATTCCATATAGTAAATTTTGTTGTATTTTTTCCCCGTATTCTAGAAAGGTTTATCATTGATTGTATCCGTTCAACTTTTTCTCTTTGGATCTATGAGCATATATTTGATTTTTACGAATCCGGGCTACTATCTCTACATATTAACCATAAGAACCAGGGTATCTCTCTTAGTCTGGCTTTTCCTTACCGGCGCATCCGGCTTGGGAGATCCTACCGGTAACTACGCTACCGCCGACATGGCCCGGTAAGTCATCAAAGCACGCAAGCATCCCTAATCCCACCCCCACCCCCTTCACGACAAGATAGAGATACTGACGTGAGGTTTATTAATCGATTTCTATTAATTAAAATAAATATAAATTAACATATTCAATTATCTTTAGAATATTTTTTTATTATGCTCACACAATGTAGATAATAAATAAAAATCAAATTTTCAAAAATAAAAATGAAAATAATATAAATATAAAATGTTTTTATAAAATAACGTTTTTCCAATGAACTAAAAAGAATAAAATAATTTTTCTATAAGCTTGACAAAGTTTATGGATGAATTGCTTTATATTCAACGATAAACGTTGGGCGCATTTAGTTTAATTTATTTATATGAACAATCAAGTCAAATTTTTGTAATAATAAAAATTTTATTAAACACATAAACTGACAAATGTTTTTATCATGTAATAAAATTGATAGTTTAAGATCGAAGAAATTAATCTTTTATTAATTTTAACTGTAATATACTTATATCAAAGTATGTATCAAAATTTAAAAGAATTTTTATTAAATTTACATATTATCAATCAAATCCAAAATGGTTGATTATATTTGAAGAAATAGTGTAACTTGTTAATTAAGTGTTTTAGTGTGGTATATATCTTACTATATATATATGAATTATAGCTCTATAAAGGAAGTTAATTGCATAGAATTAAATGCGCCCAACGTTTTTCATTGAATATGGACAAAACACATTAAAAGAATTCCTTTTTTATTTCTATTTTATTATTATTATTATTATTTTTATTTTTATTTTTATTTTTATTTTTAAATATTGATGCACTCAGCGAGCTTCGATCCCTAGCCTTTCCATTGCTTTAGCCCCGTGGCTACCTATCAAATATTTTAAGATTATAAAAATAAAAATACTTAAATATAAAAGCCGTATTTGTTTGTTTTTTTTTGAGAGATTAATAAATATATTTTATATATATTAAAATAAATATTTTTAATTTTATTTCTAAATTAAATACTTAATAAATTTTAAAATATTTTAAATATAAAAAAAATATTAATACAATATCAATTAAAAAAAAAAATTGGCAAGAGACAAATTTCAAAATGGATGTCATTTGTGACGTCATCCATATATAAATTTAAATTAAAAAAAACTAATGAAGATGATTTTTCTCCAGGTTGAAACCAATACAGATCGATTTGAATTTATAAATATTATCTTTGGTGGGAATTTCAAAAAAATCCTTCGAGCGGTTAATTAATAAATTAATCGAACATTATACATATATATACAAAGTTTGCTAGTATAATAATATATTAAGATAAGATAAGATATACCATGTGAAAATATTTTTAACTAATTATATAAATATATTAAAAAATAATCTCTTCAATAAATGGTATATAGAAGAAAAAATAAATTTAATTTAATATAGTTATTTATAAAATGTAAAATATATACTAAAAATTAAAGAAAATTATTAGTTAATAATTTAATAAATATTTTTAATTAAAATCATGAAGTGTGTGGGTAAATTTGTATGTCCTTTTTATATGTATTTATAAATTTGTCTTATAGTAGTAACATTATATTTTAAATGAGTTTAGATATCAAAAGAGAATAAAATAAAAAAACAAACTTTCTTTTTTATTTACACCATGAAAGAAAAATTTTGTTCCCTCCTACCATGACATTATCACCTCATTAAGAAACATTCAATTTGAAAAACAAAGTGACAAAGTTTTTTTTTAATATGCTCCAAATTGAAAATCTATTCTGAAATCAATTATTACACTTAAGATGCTGGAGAAAAAAAAATTGGATAGAACAAAAATGGAAGGCGTGACATTTATTCGCCAATTAGATTCAATTAATCCAATTAAACAGCGTAAGAAACTTTAAGGATTTTGAGACTTTAAAAAAAATCTGGAGTGACTTCACTCGACAATCTCGCAAATTTGAATTGGATTAATTAACATATATTATATTTCAATTAAATTTAATTAATTATAAATTATAAATTAAAATTAATAAATAATATTTATTAAACCAGCGCGTGTTTGGCTCTTTATTGATGGCAACACGTCACTTGCTGGCGCGTTATTGCAGACGAATTAAAAAATTAATTCCGGTACTTTCAGTGAATCAATAAAGATGAAATTCTATATATAGCAGTTTTATACAATTATTAATCATGTGAAAAACTATCAAACATATATCTTTATTTTTACAGTCAGTTTAGAGAAGGGGTCCGCGACAACTATTTTTGCGGCCCGCGACAGCTTTTTAAAAAATTCAATTTGTCTCGTAAAAAAAAGGTCAGATGTTTTTCACGATCAGACTATCGATTTTTTTAAAAAAATTTTCAATTTCTCTTTCAGAATTAAACATTGCCGAATATTATTCGAAATCAATCTACGTTTCTATGGATATTGATTTTTTTTTTGCGGCCCTCTTAAAGTTAAACCTTGTTTGCTTGCCTACCAAATTTCATAATTTTAGTTCAAAGCGTTTTTACGTAATCTTGTCTGCACACAAAGACATTTTTCTCAACCTTAGTGAAAATGATTCAGGAACCTTCAAAACCTATAAAAACATTAAAATCTCGACATCGAAAATTTTTGTGATCGCAATACTATCTCTGGAGAGATAGTAAATATGTAACAAAATCGGCCTAGTCGTTCTCAAGTTATAGCATTAGGGGAAAGGATTCATTTTTACTATCTCGCCAGAGGTAGTATTGCGATCACGAAAATTTTCGATATTGAGATTTTGATGTTTTTATACGTTTTGAAGGTTCCTGAATCATTTTCACTAAGGTTGAGAAAAATGTCTCTGTGTGTGTGTGTGTGTATGTAACCAAGATTACGCAAAAAGGTTTGAGCTAGAATGGTGAAATTTGGTACATGGGCATTATTCAAAATTCATCGTTTTCTATCAACTTTTGAAAAATGTAGCTCAACCGGAAGAGGGTCATTACCTACGTTTTGATTTTTTTTCTTCTAAAGTGACCGTAAAAATAAAGATATATGTTTGATAGTTTATCACATGATTAATAATTGTATAAAACTGCTATATATAGAATTTAATTGAATCGTTGAAAGTATCAGAATTAATTTTTGTGCAATGCAAATCTCACGCGCCAACACGTGACGTGGTGCCATCAAGAAAGAGCCAAACATGTGCTGGTTTAATAAATATTATCTATTAATTTTAATTTATAATTTAATTAATTTAATTTAATTTAAATTAATATATATTATTTAATCCAATTCAAATTTGCGAGATAGTCGAGTGGAGACACTCCAGATTTTTATCATATAAATATAGATATAATATAATTAGTATAATATTATAAAAATATCATATATATAAATTTAAAGTTTAAATGGTATGAAAATTTTAAATTAAATCTTTAATTTTTTCCTTAAATGACGAATTAAATAGTATTAAAAATAATAATTAATAATTGGAAATTGATATCTTTTAAGTACAATTAATTATTTATTTATATATTTTAGAAACCGAAATTAATGATTTCATTTCACTTTGTGGATTTATTGGAGTGTTGGAGGCGTATGTGTAGCTTCACTTTAATGCGGGGTGCCCAAATCTCAGTTCATAAATAAGTCATAACTGGTCTACTGGCTGGATGGCTTGCTGCTTGTTGGGTGGGTGTGGTGCTGGCACAATGACGATCCATCCTCTAATAAGGAGAGGAATTGACTAAAACCAACATCATAAATACCAATGATTTACACTCTCTTTTTCTTTTCTTTTTTATCTTCTAAATCAGTTGAATACAAATAAATGAAAAAAATAATAATAGTTTTGATATTAGTATACTACATACATATTTGAAAAAAAAATAATTTTAATTAATTATATTTTATATATAATTTATTTATATAATAATTGATGATTTTTTCAAATTATTTTTATATGCTTTAAATAAATTGAAATTTATGATATAATTAATCGTATAACATAGTTAATTTTAATTAAATTACTATCATTATTAAATAATATCTGTCTATCTGTTCATTGTGTGTTCATATAGACGTGTACAGCTTGAACGGCTCAACGGATTTTGATAAAATTTGTTATATTTACTTAATGCATCAGTACCATGAATTCATCAACTTTTGGTATATACTGAAAGTGCTAGTTTACAAAGTATTAATTTTATATTCATTGTCGGAAATTTTTTATTTCATTAAACTAACTGGTGAAATAATATATATATATATATATATATATATATATATATATATATATATATATATATATATATAATGTTGTTTTTAATTATATTTAAATCGTCGGTCGGTTCTGTGCCTGGGCACAGCTCATTTTTTTATTATCAAAAAATAAACAAGATTGAAATTTTTTTCAAGATTTATATAAAGATAAATGAAAGACAACCAGATATCTAACTGACCTAAAATATTATAGTTTTTTTTTTAAATATAAAACAGGAATATCATTATTTAAATACCGGAACTAATTATGAGTGAAGTTTGAAAATTAACCCAACCACGAAAGGAGGCAGAAGGGACGTTATTGTTTTCGTTTGTAATTATTAATCATTGTTTAACGGAACAATTAAACATTTATGTAGCACCTCCGGAATGCTAATATTATTATTCATATTAGTATCATTCATTAGCCTATTAAAATTTTAATTCATATTTTACACTTATTTATTCTTATTTTATTATTATGATTTAAACATATAATAAAATCAAAATCATATTTATTATAAATATAATAATATATATTAATGTATTCATTTATTCAAGAAACTGTCAATATTTGTTACTAATTTGAATTTTTATATACACTATTATATATATATATATATATATATATATATATGTTGGTTTAGATATCAGTGAATTTTATTACTATTATTAATGTTAGATTTATCCGAGTTTTTATCACGTATTTTTGTGAGGTTGTTTTCTCGACGTTTTGTGCTACCAAGACCCAGAATCCCAAAAATATCCCCCGCCTAAATAATCTCTTGAAAATGGCGCCAAAATGGGCGCCGAAAAGTCGAGAAAACAACCTAATAAAAATACGTGATAAAAATCCGGATAAATCTGACAATAATAATATATTAGTATATTTAGATTAGACGAATTTTTTCTAGGAATAGATTATGATTATTCTATTCCCAAGTCTAAACAAATTTGCTTAAAGAAGTCCGGGAGTAAATTTTGAGTTTATTACTTTTTCGATGAAGATCTTAAAAATGTCAATTAAATTAATAAAATTTTATAAAATATAATTGTATAATTTTACTAATTAAAAATTATTAATTAAAAAAATCACAGAAATAATATTATATGAAAAAAAATTGTTTAAATATACTTTTTCATTGAAATAGTAAAAATTGATTATGAAGTTAATCCACAACTTATGGGGTAAATTTGACTAAATATCGTCTAAAATATGGTAATTGTTCAGTTGAATATATGTATCATGGATTTGGATGCAACTTAACCAGTGGATTCATTATTTGATTCCAAACAACTTTTACTCATAAAATTTTTCTCGGTCTCTTCTAGTTTACGAGATAAATATTATTAAAGTTTGTATATAAATAGCCCATTAAGATTCATTTGATAGTCATATTAATAATTGTTTTATTCATTTGGTCTCAAGAGTACTTTACCTTCCACACTGTGATTGCTTTTTCCAACCATTAGATGGCGCAAACATGAATGGGAGTGATCAATTAAAATGTAAATAAAATAAACTCTATAAAATATATACTTTTAATAAAACACAATTTTTTTTAGTTAGTGGAAAATATTTCAAAAAACCTTTGTTGGGAAACACTTTTTTTTTGGTGTTTGTTTAAAAATATATTTTTAAATAGCATCGATTATCATAATATATAATAATAATACAAATTTTATTGTATATAAATCATTATTTTACCAAATATATCTTTAAGAATCTTGAATCTTTTAAAAAAAAGACCAAATATTGAACGTATTTGGAGGGAGGTAAGAGGAAATATCCCTAGATTTGAGTATAAAAATTATCATTCTTTTTAATGCTATTTCTCAACGGTCTGGTATAATTCTATTTTTGATTGTAAAACGATTCGCATAATACTACAGCATTAATTTCATTAGATTAGTAATAAATTTACTATTTTAATATACTATGTAGAGGGGTGTATATCTAGAATACAAAATTATGTTTGATTCAGCGATTTATGATCAATCTGGGGGTAATATTTATTTATTTTTTTAATTATTGCCTTTATAGGTTCATATACAAAGTTGTATATAAATTCTATATACAATTTTATACTTAAATTTTACATTTAATTTAGAACCAGCCCCCTCAAGGGGTAGTCTTCTCCTCTTTCTTTCCAGGCCAATCGACATTTCGAGACCCTCAGCCAGTTATTTCCCGTTGTTCCTTTAAGATTATCCCTCCATTTTTTGTAAGGTTTTCTTCAATTTCTCTTATTCTTTATCGCGTACCATTCCGTTACTAATTTCGTCAATCTATTATTTTGTAATCTTGGGATATGCCTCGCCCATTCCCCCATTTTATTTTTCAAATATAGATATTAATATTATCTAGTATCAACTTTTCATCCCTGGTAATATAATACTATAAAATTAATTTCTTTCCAAAGATTATCTTCTATTTCTAAAGAAATATTCAGAAGAATTGTCATTCATATTGTATTCTTTAGATCAGTGATTCTCAACCTGGGCGATCGACATCTTACAGGGGGCGATTATTTGACTATACGATTTTGGGGGGCGATAAGTTATTTTTTGGGGGGGGGGGGGCGAAATCACTTTCAACATAAAAAACGCTTTTTAAACATTTCCTTATTATTTCAATTTTTTTCAATATGGTTCAAAAAAAAAAAAAAAAAAAAAGCAGATGATTTTGCAATCAGGTTCTGAAACTCGATTTTTCAATATGGCTCTAAGTATCACCTTATATTAGGGATTATCATGCAATTTTTATCTGTAAAAATTTATAGGGGGGCGGATTAAGAAGCGAGTCTTACAAAGGGGGCGTTTGGTCCAAAAAGGTTGAGAAACACTGCTTTAGATAGTTCTTTAAAATCCCTTCAAGTTAGATGAAACAAGTTCCCAATCTATTTGAAATTTAGATGAAAGTGTCTTTGGTTGCCTAAATGTTAGGGGTTCCTATAAAATCGTTCAAAACAGTCGATTGAGATGTAACTGCGCATGTATTGAGACAGACAACTTTCACAGTAATCCCTGACAGCTTTCTTTTAAAACAACGAAGAATGTAGGAATTAAATATCGATTCAAGTTAATGTGTTGATGTGGACCCTTAAAAGGGCAATTATCTAATATATTCACATATGTTGATATAATCAGATCCTGAAAAGGACTTTGAAAGTAGCTTAGTGACCGGCAACATGCAAAAACAATATACATTAGTATAAATACGATCAGTAGAGTTGTGATTATGCTGAAAGGCAGCCGAAATATTATTATATGATAAAAAAATCGTGACGCCACTGGTAAGCAAGAAACCAGCATGGTTACCAGTAGTGTAGGGCAGTGCTCCGCAACCGGTGTGCCACGGCACACCGGTGTGTTGCAGCTGAAACACAGGTGTGCCGCCGCTTGAAATTACACAACATATTTATTTTAATGCAATGTACTCTAATACAAATTTACAATTTATAAAAACGAATTGTATATACTTACTAAATTGTTTTTATTTTATTTTTTATTAATATTATAACTCGAATTTATTTGGATTACCTTTGTGGTTGGTGGATATCGAAAAGGAATTTTTAACAATTAATACAATTTTGCACTCTTTCTAATCATTAAGGTACCTCCTAAAACTAATAGAGAAAAAAAATAAACTTATATTATAATATGCCGAAATAAAACAAATTTATACAATTTAAATTTAAATTTTGTCCACGCCCGTCTTAAATGATATTTCCATTTCTTTGATATCTTTCTCCTTATCTTATTAATGTGTGGAGAAAGTGACGGGGCTATTTGCCATGATCTAATATAATTTACTAACCCAATATGATATTTAATTTTGCAAACAACTACTAATTGATTTCTATAAAAAAGCTTGGGACGGGTGCCTTGCTTCGAATGTCTCGAAATATGCGACGTCTTGTTTTTATTGTATTTTACTAAAATTGTATTCGATTTAACTCCCGGGTATTTCCTATAGGAGATAAATAAGGAATTATTTTTATTATTTACCCTAATATGAATGGGCCTAAGGGGGGTGTGGGTTTTAACTTTATCAATTGCCTTACTTGTCCTTTTCATTTTTAGTTTCATTTTTATTTCATTGCTTACCGGAACAATAGGCATCTCTTTAACTTTATCAATTGTATTGCAGGCACGTTTCATTTTTAATGTCCTCTGCTTTTCGCTACCTGACACTACACCTAAGAAGACAATAGGCATGTCTATCCATTACCTTACCTCTGTGGGCTCCTTAGAATTTATTTTGACTGGGTCCATCGGTATATTTTTCCTTTTTGTTTCTATTTCTTTATTGTTATTATTATTTGGACTTTTTGCAATTTGAATATTGTTAATAGACATTGCCTCCGGGGCCTGGTCAATTCTTTCTTTTAAATTCACTATTTCTGGTACCTGCTCTATTAATTCACTTTCTCTATTTTCCAATCCATTATTTATTTCTTTAATTTCATCTGTCGGTATATTGTTCCTTTTTAAATTCTCTACTTGAAATTGAATACTTATATATTACAACATATATAATTTATATATTATTTTAAACATACATTTTAAACAAATTTGTAACTTATATTTATATATATATACAACTTTGTTTAAAATATTGCAATACGAACTGTTTTATAAATTGTAATCTCTAACATAAAATATATATTTATCTATATATATAAAAGGCAATGTCTGTGTGTCTGTGTGTCTGTCTGTCTGTCTCTTATAGACTCAAAAACTACCCGTCCGATTACGGTGAAACTTTCAGGAATTGTTGTGGGCATACCAAGGAAGGTTTTAGTGTAGTTAAATCCAAAATTAATTTATCCAAAATTAATTTAATTAGTAATATATTGCTAAAAGTCTGTAGTGTCACAAAACTATCGACAGATGGCGCTACATATAATTTTCAAAATTCAAATATTTAAAATTTTTTTTTAACTTAATATTTCTAACTTTGTATTACAATACAATAATGAGACGGAATTGTTGTGTGTTAAATTAGATTTTATAAATTGAAAACCATTAGTTATACTCTTAAGTTATTTAGTTTTATTGATCACATATCTGGAAAAAATCATCTTCATTAGTTGTTTTTAATTTAAATGTATATATGTGACGTCACAGTTACCTCCTTTTAGATATATATCTATTCTTAAAATAAAATTAAAAATATTTATATTATATTCATATATATGTAAAATAATAATTATATTATTTTAATATTCCTATAAGTTGGTATCACAATTTATTATTATTATGAATTATTTATAAGTAATTACTATTATTAATTGGTATTAATAAATAAATAATATTAATTATATTAACTTAATATTTCTAACTTTGTATTACAATAATGAGACGGAATTGTTGTGTGTTAAAGAATTGTTGACTATAAAAACCAATTTGTTTTTAGGTAAGAATATATTATTCTATTTATTGTAATTATTTAAAATTTTTTTTTAGCAAACAAATCTGTCTATAGTCCATTTGATTAAACCTACCATCTTATATATAGATTGTCGTGTATAAGATATTAGGGATGAGGTATTTTATAAGAAAAATTGGGTTAAAAATAAGTTTAATTAATTGGTAGCACTCTGGATTGAATTTAGAATAATTAAAAGGGTTATTGAAACCGCGTAGGTTGATTAGGAAATGACAAGATTGAATAGGTTCAATTAAAAAATGCTTATATAAAATTATAACTAAAAATGATTTATTTAATAAAACTGTAAGAATTTAAATTAAAATAGATAACTCAAGAAATTAAAATGAAATAGAATAATTGAAAGGTACCGTAAAAATAGAAATATAAATTAAAAGAACTTTAATTTATATTTTAGCAAATGCAATTTATAATTAATTATTAATTACCAATTGTCGACCACAGTTGGTATATTGTGTAGTTAAGGAATTGAGAATTCAAAATATGTCGAAGCCAATCATCCCCTCCTCTGCCACTTGGCAAAATTGTCCACCCCTCTCTCTCTATTGGGGTAACGAAGAGGTATATCTCTGGGTTTTCCCTGCGTTTTTTTTTAAAACAATTATTTTTAGAAAGTCTTTGCCATGTGCTCAGTATCATAATACATCCAATATATAAGCATAAAAAACAAGCATTTTTATATTTATACTAGGAAAATTTGTTGTTGATTAAATTAAAATATATTTTCCAAGAAAACAAATATATGTCTTATCTACTTATACTGATTGAAACAAAATGGATGAAAACCTTTTACATACAGACTTTCAACCAAATACTATGTATCACTCGGGGGTACAGGGGGCGGAGCCCCCGTCTAGGTGTGAAGAGCGCCTTCCAGGCGCTCTGATCAGCTAGTTATATTATATTGTCAGTGTTAGATACGAATTTCTACTGGACACATACACCCCTATAAATTAAATCGCAGAAGTTTATAAATTAACCATTCGTGTTTGTTATTAACGTGATTTATTTTTGTGCCCATTTCAATATGGATAAATTTTTATTTGGAAAACAATCTACTTCTCGGGCAGAAGATGATGAACCTTGCACAAGCAGTATTGCTAAGAAAAGAAAGATTGTGAATAGAAAATACTTCGAAGACTACATTCGTTATGGCTTTTATTGGTGCGGCGATGAAGCGGCTCCGAAACCATTATGTGTAATTTGCAACGAACAATTAACAAACGACTCAATGGTGCCCAGTAAACTAAATCGCCATCTAACTTCAAAACATCCGAATTGTGCTAAAAAGGATATATCATATTTTCAAAAGTTTTTGGCTCAAAATTTAAAACAAAAAAAATTTATGATGTCGACCGTATCTGTTTCCGATAAAGCATTAGAAGCTAGCTATTACATTGCAAGATTAATAGCTCGTGAAAAGAAACCTCATACTATTGGAGAAAAACTTATTAAACCAGCATGTATGGAAATTGTGCGAGTTATGCTTGGACCTAAAGAGGTTCAGGAAGTGAGTAAGGTTTCACTGTCAGCTGAAACTATTAAAAGACGTATTGGCGACATGTCAACAGATATTTTGAACACGCTTATTTTGAAATTGATCGCAGCTAACAATTTTGCTCTTCAAATTGACGAGTCAACGGATATTAAAAATCAAGCACAATTAATTGCAATTGTACGTTTTGTTGGCGAAGATTGCATAAAAGAAAATTTTTTATTTTGTAAAAAACTTTCCGAACGAACTACTGGAGAGGATATTTTTCGAGTAACTGATGATTTCTTCAAAATACATAATCTACAATGGAGTAACTGCATGAGTATTTGTACTGATGGCGCCGCAGCAATGACTGGTAACATAAAGGGTTTTGTTGCCTTTGTAAAACAACAAAATCCGGCAATACAATTTACACATTGCTGCATACATCGGGAAGTATTGATGGTGAAGAATTTACCAGAACAACTTTTAAAAACTATGAATGAATGCATCAAAATTATAAATTTTATTAAATCAAGAGCTTTAAATACAAGAATTTTCGAAATTCTTTGTGAAGAAATGGGTTCAGAACATAAATCTTTATTATTTTATACTGAAGTACGTTGGTTATCCCGAGGAAAAGTGTTGGCTAGATTGTTTGAACTTCGCTGTGAAGTGCATCAGTTTTTACTAAATCAAAATATGCCCGAACTCGGCCAGCACTTCGAAGATAACAGTTGGATCGCCAAACTTGCATATATGGCTGACATTTTCGACCATCTTAATGAACTTAATAGAAAAATGCAAGGTCCGAATGAAAACTTATTAACCTGTTCCGACAAATTGCAAGGGTTCAAAAATAAACTGGAACTTTGGCAGAATGAACTAAGTAACAACTCTTTAGAAATGTTTCAAAGGGTTCATAATACAATAATTGAAAATAGGCAATTAATTATCGATCTGGCCCAATCCCATTTAACAACACTGGAAAATAATTTCGACTACTATTTTCATTCGATTAAAAGTGAAGAATATGATTGGATTCGCAATCCTTTTGCAACTAATGCAAAAAAATCTGTTGATGCATTTTCTCTTAAATTTAAAGAAGAGTTTATTGAACTGAGTAACGACGGGACGTTAAAACTTACTTTTGGAGAAGTTCCATTGGATGTTTTCTGGATTTCGGCTAAGAATGAATATCCTCAAATTTCAAAACAGGCTATTTCAATTTTAATCCCCTTTTCAACGACATATTCATGCGAACAAAGCTTTTCGACACTTCTTTTAATTAAAAATGATAAGCGGTCTTGCTTAAAAAATCTCGATCAAGAACTTCGAGTTGCACTATCAAATATCGAGCCCAATATAAAATACTTGTGTTCCTTGAAACAAGCTCAAGTATCACATTAATTACCCTTTTTGCCTATTTTTTTGTATTAATGTAGTTTTGTAATTAATTATATATGTTATGTACATATAATACCGTAAATATGTAAAATAAAACGAATTAAAATATTAATTAATGTATTATTTTCTGATGTGTATACGTGTTGTTTTATTATATATATACCTATTAAATTTGGTGTGCCGTGAAAACCAGAAAAAGCTTTTGGTGTGCCACGAATAAAAAAACGTTGCGGAGCACTGGTGTAGGGTATGCTTATAAAAACTAATTTGTTTTTGTTTTTTTATTGAATTTTAGGGCAATTCTATTAAATTTTAAAATCAGTCCCAGTTATTGGGAAAATTAATTACTTCACCCATTGCTAACATTCTGGGAGTTGCCTACCAAAATATCGAATGTAAATATGAACAGTAATTTCTAAAATATTATGTGAAAAGTTTATAATATGATACTGTTTAACTAAAAAATAAGAAGGATACCTATATGTTCGTATAATTGGTAAATTTTGTATCATTATTATTTACAATTTATTAATACCTTTGTAAATATGTTAATAAATAAATTTTATTAATTATTATTAATTATATATACAGAGAAACGCGGAATTAACAAAAATATTTTCCATAACAACCACATTTGATGACACAGTCGGGGTGAGTACATGTTTTAATATTTTTCGAATATCATTCTCATTATATTATATACATATAATATGTTGATGAAAAAAAAATAATAAAAATCGCAAAGGAATTTCTTAGGCTTTAATATTTTTAATTAAAATTTATTGATAAACATTATTTTTTTTACTTTAATTTATTTTTAATAAAAAATTAGAAAATGAAATTCTTTTAAAGAAAATAAATTAAATTTAATTTCTTACACTCTCTTCTCTCTTCATACAAATTCCTACCAATGAATTAAAAATTATAATAATATCAATATATAATTTTTTTATAAAATAACGTTTTTCCAATGGACTATAAAAAGTGTAAAATAATTTTTCTATAAGCCTGACAAAGCCCAACGTTTTTAGTTGAATATGAATCAATTCATCCATAAACTTTGTCAGGCTTATAGAAAAATTATTTTATTCTTTTTAACACATTTGAAAAACGTTATTTTATAAAATGTTTTTATGTTTATATTATTTTATTCTTTTTAGTGCAATTTTGATTTGATTAATTTATTTAATATAACAAGAGAAATAGAAAAGATGAAGTTATACGAAAATTTACACAAATTGAATAAAACAAAAAAATATATTAATCTTCCAAAATTGATTTTATGCATTTATGTTAAGTAAATGTTATTATTGAATAATAATTATTATATTTTATGTATAAATAAATAAGTTTTATTAATATGAGATTTTATAAATGTATATATATATATATATATATTGTCTTCATAAAAAAAGGTTATTCTGTTTTGATTCCTTTCTCTCTATCGGGGACATATATAAAAAAACTTTTTCTCTATGCCATCTGAGGGGAAGAAACCCCTCTTCATTGGCGATACAACTGATTAATAAGAATTTATCATTAATTGTAATGGTATAAAAATTTTTTAACTACGTTCAAAATGAAAATCTATCCTGAAATCAATATTTATGTTTTAGAATCCGTTGAAAAAAAATTAATCGGAGCAATACAAAAGGAGTTAGTTACTAAAAGTAATTAATCGCTAATTAATTACAATTAATTAATTATAATTCAATTATCTTTTTTCTATACCTTCTAGGGATCCACTGAAATATCTATAAAAAATTTTCAAAAGTCTATCTCAATAAAAAGTCGATGAAAAATCAATTTCAATTTGTCAAAAGAGCGAACAGACAGAGAGACAGGGAGACAGTCGCCAAGTGAAGTTATGAAAATCGTTATAATTATAAAAAATTATTTTATTCATTTTTGAAAATTAATCACTAATAACATTTATTCTAGAGAGAGAGTGAAGTGTAAATATTTAAATAAATTTCAAATTACACAAATTGAAAACTATATAATAAAATGTATTTCAAAAAGATGGAAATGGTTATTTTAAAATGTTGCTTCTATTGGTAGAAAAACAAATGAAGACATCTGTTAACCATTAAATTTGCATGACATTTTTTTTTCTTCTTTATTAAATTTCAAATCAATGATAATCTTAATAAAAATAATATAAATTTTCTAAATTTAATGAAAATAAATTTGTGTCATTTTCATTTTCTACTTTCCCTCTCTCTCTCTCTTTCTCTTTCTCTTTCTCTTTCTCTATCCCGCATCTATTTTCTCTCAACAGAATTGGGAATTGAATTAAATTTAGTTTTCAAATGTCAACGTTTATAATTGACATTTGTAAGCTTTTAAAGATATTTTCTTCAATTCTCTTTTCTTGTCTTTTTTTATAGATATCCAATTGGAAAATTTGAATCTTTTATTAAAAGCATTCAAAATAGAAAGAACAAACAGGAAAACCACTCTCCCCTCTTTTCTTTTAGACGTCTATCTATTTATTTTTGTTTGCATTACTGATTTCTGAATTTTTAGTCATAGAATTCCTTCTAAATATGATTAAATTGCCCCCCTACCCTTCATTAAATACGTGCACATCCATCATTTCCAAATGATTTCCCCCTAAGAACAAATTTTTTTTTTTCTTCTACTTGTATTTTCAAGTACACCGGTGTACAGCAGTGTCTGGTTGCATTCCAATAGGGCAGTGATTCTCAACCTTTATTTTACCGCGGCATACAAAGAAAAAGATAAGTGTAAAAGTTTACCATATTTAAAAATAAATTTAAGTAAAAAGAAATCTTTTTAAAAAACACACTTTACTTAAAATTGCCCTAAAAAGTAAAAATAAAATCACTGTAAAGTGTGTGCGCCCAATAGTGGTTACGGTGTTATTATAATTTGAGCACACACACTTTACAGTGATTTTATTTTTTACTTTTTAGTGCAATTTTAAGTAAAGTGTGTTTTTTAAAAAGATTTCTTTTTACTTAAATTTATTTTATACTTTTTAGTCGTACGTAAATAAATGTAGTCGTTATGTTAAATATTTCTTATTAATAACATGTGTAACATTTTTTTACAACCACAGAATAGTTTGACATTTAATTTAATTTTAATAGAACTGCTATCGCCATCTATGATTGAAATAGTGAACTATTCCATATTCCGCATATGAAAGTTTAGTTAAATAATTACCACTAACAGATAAATAATTCAGTAGATTTTTCAATTGATTCGTGTATTATTAGCAGGAGCAAGCGCGTATGCAAAATTTCAAGTTGATTGAATGACGGGAAGTTGTTGAAATATCGATTATAAAATGCCGCGGACAACCCGCGTACAAACCGCGTACAAACGAACGGACAACCGGACAGAGTGAGTTAAGTAAAAGTGTATAAAAAGTGGCCCCAAAATCGTTTTTCTTTTTTTTTTAGAACCAAATTGAAAAAATTTAGAAAAAAAAAGTTTAAGACCCTCGTAATCTCGTGGCACACTAGTGACGCGGCACAGTGGTTGAGAATCACTGCAATAGGGACACATTTAATGTTTTCTGCCTCCTCTAGGGGTAGATTTCTAGATCTGGGTCTTAGTCTGTGTTTATTTTGGGATTTTGGGTTGAATTGATGGATGCTTACTTCCTCCTGAAGCAGTGAAGTTTTCACGTCACTATCACTAAAACACATCTGGTTTGTATGAGAGTCCGATGGCAACGTAAAAATAACTCAAAAAATATCGTATCTTTTTCATAAATATATATATATATTGATTAAATAAAAATAAGTAAATAATTTATTAAAAAAAAAAATAAAAATATTTTTGTAAGTAAAAAAATATAAAATGGAGAGACAAATGACAGAGTTCATTAATATCCGTTGAAGTAGAAACAGTTGAGATCATTAATCTCGGTTAAAACAAAGATTCTCTATCTCACCCTTTCTCTCTCTGTCTTTCAACTCGGGTAGCATTTACTGATGAAGGATAGGAAGATGATAGTGAAGTTAAGTAAGCTCGTATCTTTTAGTAAAGGATCCTCTCATTTGTATTAAAATTAGATTTATTATTATAAGAACTTTCTATATATATATATATATATATATATATTATTCTACTCTTCTATTCGTATAAGTCCTTTAGAAATTTTAATTTATTTATACATTAATGAAAGATTGAATAAGATGGTACAAATTATTTTTTCAATAGATATTAATAAATGTCCTTTTAGGTATATTCTATCTACCTAACTATCTCTGTGGCTCCACAGAACTCGAAAGTTCTTCTCTGCATCAATCACACACCTTTAAACGTCCCTAACCTGAGCCACACCATCCAACTTCCACTCTCTTCTAACTCCCTCTCATCCCTTCCTATATTGTCTAACGACCGCATTCTCGGTCTACTAACCGTTTGCTCCCCAACCGGTTCCATAGAATCAAGTTTCTTGCTAGTCTTTTCTCACATTTTAACCACATGTCCGGACCAACGCAACATCCTTGATTTTCTAACACAATATTTTGTGTAAATTATTATATTATTAGTTGTTCTCGGGATCATATGCTGCTAACTCTTCTTAGAGAGACAGACGGCTTCTAGATTCAAATTTTCAAATACTTACAAAACAACATAATGTTTAAATATAAAATTATTAACATCGTCATAATAATTTTTTATTTTTTTTATTTGACGCTTATATATTTAATTTAACAAAACAAAATTTTTAAAAAATGAAGTTAGTTATAAATTAAATTAATTTTGACAATTTGTTTGTAACTAACTTCATAATGTTAAAGACATCACATACATACGACGGAAATTATATATATAGAGATTTTTTCAAACTAATATTTCATTTTTGATAACCTTAAATAGATAACTTTAAAGTAAAGTAAAATAACATTAGAATTAAAATATTTTTGACACAATTATTTGTTTTTGTTAAAATTAATACAAATACTTATTAGAAATTACCTAAATTTTTAATTTCACATAAAAATTAATAACCATAAACTATATTCATGATAGAGGCTGTAGTTATTTACGTTATGTACGTTGATGTTTTATTAAGATATTTATTCTATCTATTATAGAAACAAGCTATTCTCGTACTACAAGATATTAATAATAATAAAATTTTTACACAATAATTACACCAAAGTTAAATATATTTTTATTGCTACCTATGAAATAATTATTCAATAAATGTTTTATTAATTAATTTGTTTATAAAAAAAAAAATTGCACGTGAAATAATTTGTAATTGATATCTCTATCTCTCTCTCACACATACACCCACACACAGGTGCAGTGGCTCAACTAGAAATTTTTAATGGAGGGTACACATTTTCAGGTGTAGATACATTTTTTTATTCATTTTTATTAACATGTACATGAAATTAAACATAAGGAATATTAAATTGAGAAACATTAAAAGAAAAATCGATAAACGTATAGTTATATATTCAAAAAGAGGAAAAACATTATTAAATATAAAAATCTAATTTGCTTCTTTATGTAAATAATTTTCTTATTCATTTTTATTAATATATAAGTACATCAACTAAATATAAGCGAAATTAAATCGACAAACAATTGAAAAAATTAGCTGGAGTGTCTCCACTCGACTATCTCGCAATTTGAATTGGATTAATTAACACATATATCTATCTATCTATATATATATATAAAAGGCAATGTCTGTCTGTTTGTCTCGCCTAAACTCAAAAAATACCCGTCCGATTGCGATGAAACTTTCAGGGATTGTTGTGAGCATACCAGGGAAGGTTTTAGTGTAGTTAAATCCAAAATTAATTTAATTAGTAATATTTTGGTAAAAGTCTATTCATGGTTACCATGGTTACATTGGTTACTTATATAAGTAGGTATATACATAAAATTACAATACAATATTTATATATATATTTAATTCTATTATTATGGTTAGAAGAATGAAGGACAACCGTCAGTATTACGAAGTTATAAAAACCTGTTTTATTAAACAATTAATCAATTAAACATTATATACACAAATATAAATAATAATAATACAATATTAATCTTATCATAGTAGTTACCTGTAATCTGAATTCAGTTAATCCTTACTCTATAATCTATGACTTAAAATGTAAAGAGCAGTCACTGGAAACAATAAGCAGTCTCTAGGTAAGGTTAGTATGGGGATTACACCTTCCCCCTTTACAGAAACTTTTATGAATATAAAAGTGAAATATTCATACAATTATTAATTTAATATAAAAACTACAAACAACTACTATGCAATAATTTAATTAATTTATAGGAACAATATCATTTTTATGAAATATATTATTTTCGGAAATTTTCCGACCTGTATCCAATAAATATGTGTTATTTGACAAAACTTTTCTAATTCTAAATGGTCCTTCTTTTAATCTGTCTAACTTTTTCCTATTTAGTTTATTACACAATTTCACGTAAACTTGGTCCTCTTCCTCGAGCTTGCAATCTCTTCTTTTTTTATTTACATAATCTCTATTTTTTTTTCTATATTCTTCTGTATTTCTTTTAGCTAAAATACGTGCTTCATCGACAGCTATTATATCATAATCAATAGGTGATAATGGTATGTCTTCTCTCCCAAACAACAAATAATTAGGAGTAAATTTTGTGACTGAATGTACAGTATTATTGTATTCTCTTACCACTTCTTTAATCAGTGTGGACCAGGATCTTGACTGGTTATCTGAATTTAATTTACATCTCAATGAATTAATCAATGTTTGATTTACTCTCTCGACTAAACCATTGGACTCAGGGTGGTCAATTGGTGTGTAGAAGTATTTGATATTTCTTTCTTTCAAGAAATTTTTGAAATCTTTCGATGTTAAGCCACCGTATTGATCCATAATTAGAGTTTCTATTTTTCCATCCTTAGTCATTGTATTGATTAATTCTTGAAAGTCTCTAATTGTTTGAGTCGTAGATGTTGTAATCCAAACATACCTGGTCAAATGATCTATACCTATGTGTAAAAATTTCTTCTTTGCACCTCTTGAATGGAGACCTCCAATTGTGTCAATAGAAATAAACTGAAAAGGATTTTCTGGTTCACCAAAATTTGATAAGTATCCTAGTTTACGTTTCTGTCTTGATTTATTCATTTGGCAGTCATTACATTTAGCACATATAACATCAATTAAATTATTAAAATTCTTAAAATAATAATGATCTTTTATCATGAGTTTTATTTTTGAATTACCGGCATGTCCAAATTTTTCATGTACTTTTTTAATGAATTCTTTAGCATCACCCTCCACCAAATAAATTTTTAATTTATCGCCTTTTTTTTTAAATAGTATATTATTTTTCCAAATGAGTCTCATCTTCTTTATTTCCTGATCATCGATTGATTTTTGTTTTTCAATTAAATCTTCAAGTTCAATTAGGTTTACTGTTTCAAAAATCTCATCATCTCTATCAAATTCCAAATTTGTATTTCTCGACAAACAATCTGCTTCCTTATTGTCTTTACCTTTTCTATAAGTTACAGTTATATTATATTGTGATAGTTTATTTACCAATTCGCCATATTCATCACCTATCACACTTGCAAATAAAAAAGGTGAGGGACGATCCAGATTATGCATAGATTTTAGAGAACTAAATAAATATGTAATACCAGAAAGTCACCCTTTTATAAGATGTTCCGATATCCTAGATAATCTTAGAGACTGTAAATATTTTACTGCGTTAGATGTGAACTCAGCCTTCTGGTCAATAAAAATTAGAAAAGAACACCGAAAATACACAGCATTTTCAACGCAAAGAAACAAATTTCAATGGAAGGTACTACCATTTGGTCTAAAAACTAGTCCCGCAATATTTCAACGATCATTAAATTCAATTCTAAGAAACCATAAATTGCAGAATTTTTCAGTAAACTACATTGATGATATTTTAATTTACTCTAAGTCATTTAAAGAACATTTTGAACATGTCAAGTCCGTAATACAGGCATTAAAAGAGAATAAAATAAGATTAAAATTATCTAAATGTAAATTTTTCAAAAAAGAGATTTTGTATTTGGGTCATAAAATCAGTGAGAATCAAAGTGAACCATTAAACGATAACTTAGAATCTATAAATCAATTTCCTACACCTAGGACGAAAAAAAATGTTAGACAACTTTTGGGAAAAATCAACCATTATCATAGGTACATCAAGAATTGCACTAAGAAATTAGCACCTTTATACAAGTTGATGAAGAAAAATATTCCTTTTGGATGGTCATCAGAATGTGAAGCATCTTTTCAAAATATAAAAAAATATTTAACAGAAAGACCTATTTTATGTATATTTAATGAAAATGAAGAATTTCTTGCCTGCATCTTCTTGAGGATTTTGTCTTTGCTTAATTTGCAATTTTTCATTTTGGATTAATTGAAACTGTTTAATAACATCCAATCCAATTATCAATTCATATGTGAAATTTTTACTTTTAACAACAATTAATTCTACTTCTTTTTCAATCTCACCTATTTTTAAATTTACGATTGCCCGGTTGTTGCAAGAATTTAGACCACCTATTGATCTCAAAAAGGATTTATTATTATTTAATTTTAATTTTAGTTGTTTTGCAATATTATCGTTAATCAAGGTTCTTGTAGAACCACTATCATAAATTGCGTTGATTTTATTGTCTTTATTTAAAATAACATTTAATTTAATCAATTTAGATGATTTAAATTCTACCGGGGTATTTAGTTTTTTGATGTTGAATCGTCCTCTGAACTCGTATCTTCTGAATAAGATTTCTCTATGAGATTTGTTTTTATTACATTTCTTTTTATATGTCTATTTCTGCAAACATCTTCTGGGTGATAGCGTTCTAAGTAACCCAAACGTTCGCAGATAGAACGCTCAGTCTTGTTAAGATGAACTTTCATAATCATATTTTGGTTTTTTCTGTCATGATTAAAATCCTTGTATACTCTTAACCTTATTTTTGATAATTCCTCGTATAAGGTGTTTAAATTTTTAACAGTACCCGGCTTTATTTGTTCTTGTACATATATCGGTGTATTAATTATTATTTGGTTGATTACAGTGATTTCGTCTATTTCTTCATTTGTGTCACGAAGCATTTTTTTCTTTTGTTATTGCATATTCAATTAAACTACCTTTCATATATTTATAATTAAATGCATTTGCAATAGAGGACCAATTTTTGATACCAAAAACGGCTATAAAAGATTCTCTCCATGTTGTCCAATCCTCATCTTGAAACTTTTTTATGCTTGAAAGGTACCATTTATGTGCCATTCCAGTTAAGTAATTTCCAAAAATATTAACTTTTTTATCATCATTGAGTTCAAAGGTACTCAACTCCTTCTCGAATTGTATCATGAACAAGTGAGCATCTTCTTTTCCATCGAATTTTTGTAGATTCAACTTTCTTGTGTCACTATGATCTTCTTTATCTAATTTTTTTGTTAATACTTTAATTAATTCAAATAAGTCGTTCTGATGTTTCAATGAATTATTCTTTTCATCATCTTTATCATCTTCTTCTAATATTTCTGATTTAAATTTAAAAATCCCGCTCTCTTTGTCAAAGTACATGTTTGCCAACTCATCAGTAGCTTCAATTAAAACTCTTCTTTTTTGTCCCACTTTCTTAATTCCTTTAATATTACTTTTGATCGTATTTAAATTAAATAATTTTTTATGATTACATCGTGCTTGCATATCTTCATCAAATTTAAACCAGATATCCTCTTCTTCTTTTTTAATTTTTTTAACTATTATTTCCAGCTGATTATCATCTTTTCCCATTCCTTCTAGCCAAAATCTTAAATTCATTTTTGACATATTAAGTTCTTCTTTCTTTTAAGTGTATGTAGGAATTCAGATTATTTAATTCTATTATTATGGTTAGAAGAATGAAGGACAACCGTCAGTATTACGAAGTTATAAAAACCTGTTTTATTAAACAATTAATCAATTAAACATTATATACACAAATATAAATAATAATAATACAATATTAATCTTATCATAGTAGTTACCTGTAATCTGAATTCAGTTAATCCTTACTCTATAATCTATGACTTAAAATGTAAAGAGCAGTCACTGGAAACAATAAGCAGTCTCTAGGTAAGGTTAGTATGGGGATTACATATATATACATATAATATATTATGTGTTTGAATTTTCATTTTAAATTCAATAATTTTACAATTTTAATTCTAATTAATAAATGATTCTACCTAAATAGTAAAATCTTTAAAATGTAAAAATGATTAAATTATTTATTGAATATTTCAAAAAGAAAATAAAAAATTAAAGAAAATAATCACGATATTCAATTATTTTTTTTTTAATTCATAATAAAATAAAAAAAAACAATTGAATATTTAATAGGGCCTCCTCCTATCCCCATAAATTAGCCCTTCCAAGCCTCTCCTTACGGAATTTAGAAAAAGTAATGAAAAAGAAAGTTCGCCTTAAAAAAAAAAAATATTAAAAAAATAAGGCGTTTGGTCTGTACGCCTCTTTGAATCAGCTGAGAATGCCTTTGATTTTTTGGATTTCGAAATGAAACCGCCACATTCGGGGCAACCTGAAATAAAACCTGCCTACCTAAGAAGGTGCATGGTCTCCACTATTAGGAGTGGATCGCCCATGCTAATCGAATTTATCCTACGCTCAAAAGGTATCCAACAATTTGTTCCTATTCAGGCTATTCCCATCTCGGAACTGTGCTGAATTACCTTCCCGAATGCTCGTTCACTCGATCCACCTCAACTACATTCTCAGCAATACAAAAAGGCACAATTCAGACATGGCATGCAATTAATACAACCCTTCTCTTATAATATTGGCATGGCACTTGCTTTATCCACCCACACTTTTCTATTTAATAATTCTAAACTAATCTATAGATTAGTAGGATGAGAACCAGCATCCTTCGATGGAAGTAGGAAGCAACCTCCTGAAAATCTCTAACAACAAAATATAAGTATATTCCAATGATTAGCCCCCCCCCCCCCTCCCCCCAGTATAACGCAATTCTAATTACCTTTCTCTCTTCTGCTTCCTTTATCAATGATACACATTCTTGAGAGATGTAATCTGAAATCCCCTAATCTCACTAAATTCTAGAATATATTTCCCTATAATTTTCTAATTAATATTATCAAAATAAAGAAAATCAATCAATCATAAATCAAATATAATTACTGTTATGTATGTTAAATTTTACTTGAAATATTTTATTTAGAAATTGAAATTAATAAAATTTATTCTTATTTGAATTTGTGCCATGCTAAATAAATAAGTAACGATGATTACTTACATTTGGTGAGCTGTATGAAGGTCATTTCATCATCATCAGAGATGGAGAAGATAATCAAGAATTTGAATCAACATCCAGTAGAAGGAACGAAGATTGAATCATGAAATGGAAGAAAAAAAATAACATATTAGATTATAAAATTTTAAAATAGATAATTATAAATTGAATAAAAATCAAATTAATAATAAATACTGACCTCGAAGTTCATAAAATTGGATATAACTCGCAGATTAAACTCGAAGACTTGTATTGATATTCCATCTCACTCGACTGGATAAAAAAGAAATTCAATAAGATTAGTTATGTCATTTAAGAAAAAGAAAAATATAATAGATATAAAAATAAAATAAATAACATTATAATGATTGAAGAGGTGTAAATTTTAAAAAAATAATATTTTATTTTTTCTCAGTAATATGACATTAAAATACTAAAATTCTAGAATTATCCTAGAGCCACTCCATTTTATGAATGGATGAATAAATTCATAAGTGTTTGAGTGGATTTTAATAGAAATACACTTACAAAACACCACAAAACTAAAAATCTCTTCTTTCTTAAATATTAAAAAGATTATGGGATGCCACAGTGGAAAAAAATTACATTTATCTTATTAATTTCATGAAGATATTCTTCTGTGTAATTGACATATAATAGAAATACCCTTAATTTACTTTCCAAAAGGGTTATATTATAATAATAATAAATTGATAAAATAATATTCATTTTTCATTTGGATATTTCTATTCTAATTTATTAAATTGCTTTTATTTATTTATTTTAAGAAATTTTATGAGAATTGTTTTTTTTATATTGATGTTATATTAAATATGAATAGGTATATAAATGCCCTTTAAAGTAGTATTGTATATTTTTTTTTTGATAATGTTATTCAAATCACCTGTGTCAATCAATGATAAAGGAATATTTATACTATTTCACTTTATTTTTATATGATATTAATTTTATTATTATATTTATTACAAATTGAATATATTTATTATTGAAACATTGAAAGCAATGTTGTTCTTTAATATATTCATAAAATTTAAATTTTGAAAATTGCAATGATATTTCAAATGTTAAAATAAATAAATCGATTTATAAATATCTATTTATAAATATCTATAATAGATTTAAAATGTTTTATTTTCAAATTAAAAAAAAAAATATTTTAATTATTCGAAGCATTTTCATCGAACAAAGTCTGTGATAAAGCCAGTGGAATAAATTGAGATTAAAGAAAACTGATTTGAGAAATTTTTCATTCAATTTATCCAAAATTTGTGTTTTGTTTTGTTTTTTTTTAATAGAAACTCTAATAAAATAATAATACGAGAATCGTAGAACAAAATTATTATTAAAGAGGATGAGATGTTCGTAAGTGAAAATATTAACTTGATTAAAATTGAATGGTAATTTACCAAATGATTGATTGATTGATGTTGCAGTGTTATATTCATGGATTCAACACGAAGAAATTGATTTCCACACGGAAGAGCGATGTATTAATGAGATTAGAAATAATAAATAAATTATTTTAAGTTTATTTTTTATATTAATTTTAAAAATAAATAGCGAACGATTTAATAATTATTACAAATTTTTTTAAAGAAAATTTAAAAATAATTCTAACATTTTAAAGATGATTTTAATTTAAAAAAATATTTAATAAATATATTTAAAGAAAATTATATCTTATAATTTTGATTTTAAATCTTTTCAAAGAATTTGATTAAAAATTTATAATTATATATGTATATATATATATATATACATATATAATTTTTCAATAAAAAATATTGAAATATTGTTTTTTTTTTGGAAAGTTTACTAATAAAATCTTGGTTTTAATTAATAAAATAAATAAATCTTCAATTAATTCTTGATTAGTGAATGATTCAAGGGATGATTTCGGTGAGTAGGACGGCGAGCGTCTTGCACTGCAAGGGGAATGAGTACTGAATGCGTTCGAGGCAGCAGCGCATCGGCCGGCAGGCATGCAGGTGGGGTCAGGCGGAGAAGATAGTTGTGGGGCGGGCGGGGTCGAGCGGAGGTGAACATTTTACAGAAAGCTTTTCTTGCAATTTATTACAAATAAATATTATATTAATTAAAGAAAATCATAAATATTAATTTTTTTGATAATTAATGGTGTTTTTATATAGATTTTAAATCGAACCAATAGAAACAATATTTAAATTTAATTATTTTAAGATTTTAATGAAAAATTTATAAAATTTATAAATAATATATCAGTAAAAAGTTATATAAAATGTATTTTATAAAATGTAATTTTTAATAAAATATTGTTTTTTTTAAGTTTATTAAGGAAATATAATATATTTTTAATAAGTTGACCTGTGGCCAGGTCCGAACCGATCGACGGTTTGAAATAAATTAATTTCCAGCTACAGAAACAATTTCAAATAATTTTAATATATCTATTAATTCAAAAAAAAAAAAAACGGATAGGCATATAACATAAATATTTTTAATTTTATAACATTTATAATATATATGTAAGACCAGGCTGTGACGTCATGAATGGCTGGATGACTTCATATAATTTTAAATTAAGAAAAAACTAATAAAAATGATTTTTCTCGAGAATAAAAGCAATACAAAGTGCATGATTCGTGGTGATATGTAAAAAATCGCCTTATGTGAAATTTGGTGCGAAAATAACCCTTACCTTCCTATCGTCGATCGCTAATACTACCACTTCCGGTTTCCGGATTTGCACCAAAAGTTGATCAATTCATCCCACTGATGCATTAAGTAAATATACCAAATTTCATCAAAATCCGTTGAGCCGTTCAAGCTATACATGTTTAAAAGAACACACAGTGGACAGATGGACAGACATCATGCTAAAGATAGATAGATATATCATATACAATAATAATATATATAATTAATTTTCTGATTAAATTAAAATATATTTTAAATAAGAACACAAAAAGAAATGAATATTTCATGTAATATACTGATTGAAACAAAATGGATGTAAACCTTTTACTACTTTCAACCACCACTCGGGGGTACAGGGGGCGGAGCCCCCTCTAGGTGTGAAGAGCGCAGAAGGCGCTCTGAGCAGCTAGTATTTAAATATAAAAATAATATATAGTTGTCTGAGTATAAATAAAAATTCAATATACTTACAAGTGATAATTGAAAAATTACAAATAAAACACTTAAAATATTACATAAATGTATATTTAGCAATTTAGTATAAAATTTAAGAATTTCGAATTTTCCTATTTCTTATATTCAAATTTAAATTCAGCATAGAAATTCTATTTAACTGAAATATTTTATAAATTAACTGATCAGATGTTTTTTGTGTGTAATTATAAATAAGATAACATAAAAATATATATATTAGTTCAATAGCTCTTGCTTGAAATCAAAATAAGAAAAACAAGTAAATATATTGGGAGTTGTCTCGAGATATATACAATAGAATATAGAATCCGAGTAATATATAATATATATAACGTAACGCCTACGCTGTTTAGCTAATAGAAGCTTCCGAGCTTTAAAATTATTTCCAAATTTATAATTAATTCATTCTAATAAAATATCTGCCTTTATAATCAGTTGTATTTTTTTTAATCCAGATTAAAAATATTTTGAAACTGTTGTTAATCAATGTATCACATATTAATTTTTCGTTATTATAACTTTTAATGAAATAATAATATTTAGATATATTTCAAAGACACATAATAAAATTCTTGTTTAATAAATGAAACTATTAAAAACTGACCTTTTCTATTATCTATAATTAAAAGAGAATGTTAAAATGATTTCTATTTAAATTTCAATTGATTTTTGATTTTGATAATCATGTAGAATTCTCAGAAAATAATTGATATTGAAAGAATAAATATTTATCAGAATTTATCATTTTTTTAGATAAATTAAACAGTAAATTACAAGATAAAAGAAAAAAAAATAAAAAATTATATTTACTTAAATGAATAATAATATCTAAATATATATTAAAAAAAATCAACTCATATTGAATAGAAAATATTAAAAAATAGAATAATAATAATAAATATATATATATATATATAGGGTACGATATATAATATATTCTATTATATTAAATGACATGAGAAAAATGAAATAGAAAAGAGATTAATTAGAAGAAAAGAAGATATATACATTTTCAAATTCTAATAAAACGTGTAAACAATTTTAAATTAAATTTTGAGTAATGTGCAGATATATCACGTTAAATATATATATATATATATATATATATATATATATTAATAAATAAAATATCATTCATAATATGAATATGAAATAAAAAACAAATATGATATTTTTCTATTAAAATAATTATTAAAAAAAATCAGTAAATCATTTGAGACTTTATTACAATGATGGTAGAGGTGATGTTAATTGATCGCTTTATATTTGTCGATTATGATAATTTCAATAGAAAATACACTTACCCTTTTGATATAGTAGAGAGAGAAAGAGCGTCATCGCCGCCCGCCTGGTTTGAGTTGGCATGCGCACTTACACAACGAAATCGACTGACTGACTGAGCGAGCCTTCACTCGACTAGGAGCCCCTGGCATTTAGGCAACCAGCAATACAAGCCACTAAATTTAAACTTGAAATATTTAAATAGTATACTCTATTATTAATTATTAATCGTATTAATTCTGCATCTAATATTTCCATAAAAATTTTTAATAAGCATGCAAAAATTTTAAAATAAATTTATATATTTCAATTTTCTAATATAAGAAACGAATGGTTATCAATTTTAATGGAATTTAGAAAAAAAAATAAACAAATAAAAATTGTAAAAGAAACTATTGGAAAATAAAATATGAATTATAGTATAATATCAAGATACTATGTACCACTCAGGGGTACAGGGGGCAGAACCCCCCGCCTAGGTGTGATTATTATTATTATTATTATTATTATTTTCACGTATTAAACGGTATATTATTATTATTATTATTATGTGTAATAATTCCAATAAAAATAAATAAAAATAAAAACCAAAAAAAAGTGCAATTAAAACTAAAATTTCAATTATATAATACATTATTATTATTATTATTAAGTGTTCAGTTAAAAAAATTAATTCTGGTACTTTCAGCGATTCAAGCAAGCTGAAATTCTATATAAGGTAGTTTTATACAATTTTTAATCATGTGAAAAATTATCAAACATAATCTTTATTTTTACGGTCACTTTAGAGGAAAAAAAATCAAAACTTTGTAAGTAATGACCCTCTTCCTGTTGAGCTACATTTCTCACAAGTTGATAGAAAACTACGAATTTTGAATAATGCCCATGTACCAAATTTCATGATACTAGCTCCAACCGTTTTTGCGTAATCTTGGTTACACACACACACACACACACAGACATTTTTCTCAACCTTAGTGAAATTGATTCAGGAACCTTCAAAACGTATAAAAACATCAAAATCTCAACATCGAATATTTTCGTGATCGCAATACTATCTCTGGAGAGATAGTAAAAAGTAGTATGATTTAATTTTTTCATAAATATATTTGATTTTCACAGTAATTCAGTATTATTTACAATATCTTTTTTTAAAAATTAGGGGGGTGCATATGCCTGGTTGCGCCAATGCACAGGTGTAAGCTTAATATTAGTTTAATTAATTTTGTTTTGTTTTTCGATATTATCGGACTTATGTGGTTAAAGTGGCATTAGAATAACGTTTAACAGTCAATTCTATGTATTTAAAATGACCCACAACTATTTTGTTTACTAGAAATGTACTGAGAAATTCGATTCATTACAAGTCAATAGTGACAATACAAGTTGACATATTCTGGTTCAAAGAGAAAAAAATTCCAAGCCAAAAATTCGAATCGAATTGATGGGTCATCCGATTTACAACCCTGAAATTATAATATTGTTTTTATTCCCGCACATAAAAATAAAAAAAAAACTACATGGTCAAATGATTATAGAAGCAGTTAATGCATTGAAAATTTATTTGGCTTAGAACTTTATTAAATGGAGGGAAAATTGTTTTGGAAATGTAGTATTAATACACGCAAATGAACTAATCTCCTTAATATTTAATATTTAGAATCTTTCGAAAAACAAAAAACCAATTTCAAAATTAGATTTACATGTTTTTCAGGTTTGAGATATAAATAGTAACCCTGTAATATTAGTTATTATAAAAAGCGGGAGGGTCCTCCCTTAGACTTTCCCGCATATAAACAGGTAATTAGGTTATTATTATTATTATGTTTTAACAACAATAAAAATAAACAAACTAATTAATTTAAATTATAAAGTAAAATGGTTTAACACTATTATATATATTTATAATTTACACCTAACGCTACTTGTATAGGTAAAATGTCACTTCCGGTAGTCAGATCATGATCAAATTTGGTATCTGGATTTTTTACATATTTTTAAATCTATATACAAAATATGAAGCAAATATCTCGAAGCAAACTGGTACTTTACTTGAAAGGTAAACGCAACCAGTGTAGGTAAAGTACCACTTCCGATTAACCGATTTTGACGAAATTTTGATAGAAATCTACAAACTGTGAATAATATGGGTGTACCAAATTTCGAAGTCCTAGCTTGATTAGTTTTTGAGTAAATTTGCTCACAGATATTACATACATACATACACACACAGACATAATTCGAAAAATGGTATTTTCCGACTCAGGGAGGTCTAAAACGTCAAGATCTATCGAAATCTCGAAGTCGAAATTTTTGACGATTCCAATACTTCCCTTATACGAAGTATGCGGGAAAGTAAAAAATAAAAAATATTAAATTAAATCACAAAAAATCACATATTTTCTTAAGTATAAGATATTTTAATGATAAGATATTTTGTTATATTTTAAAATAACTAAATATTTTAATTTGAAACAAAATATTATATATTATATAAAAAATTTCTATTTAATTTTAATATTTTAGAGAAATAAGTTGACTCGTGGCCAGGCACAGAACCGACCGACGTTTTGAAATAAATTAATTAGCTACAGAAACAATTTCAAATAATTTAAATGTAACTATTAATGCAATAAAAATCAGATATGGATTTAACATAAATATTTTTAATTTTATTTTATTTATAATATATAAGGAGGTGCTGGCTGTAACGTCATGAAGGGCTGGGTGACGTCATATAATTTTAAATTAAGAAAAAACTAATGAAGATGATTTTTCCCGAGGAATAAACCAATACAAAGTGCATGATTCGTGGAGATATGTAAAAAATCTAATGTGAAATTTGGTGTGAAAATAATCCTTTCCTTCCTATCATCGGTCGGTAAAAATGATAGAATAATCATAATCTTTTATTTTTGCAATGAATTTATATTCATTAATGTTTTTATCTTATTTTGATAATTTAAAAATAAAGATAATATCTTATTCTACTGATTCTATTCTTATATACTAGTTAGTATTTATTATAATCTTATAGGTAAGTTTCATTCAAATATATACTAAAATATATATTAATCACATTGTTTGACATCAAAATAAAGTTGTTTTTTAATGCATTGGATATATATATATATATATATTAATATAGGTACAAGTTATACTATAGATGTATTATATACCTTATTTATATATAGATATATATAGGCATGAAAACAACAGCAAATTCTGAACAGTTTGATTAAAGACCAAATATCGTGTTCTTTTTTATAATATATAAATCTCAATTTAAATTTACTTACTTTAAATACTATTTATTTTCTATTTTATCACATTAAAAGATAATGCTTATAAAATATTTTAAATTTAAATTAAAAAATGAAATTTGGGTGCCGAAACTAGAACCCTCAAACATAATTAATTAGCAAAAAAAGACTATTCACCATATTATATAATTATATAATAAAAGTATACAAAAATAATTAATTTTTTTTTTATTAAAAATACATGTTAGTTATTTAAGTTTATTTAATATATTGTTTTTTTTTTGTACATTTATACAAGGGGGAATGTATTTGAATTTCCCATTTCTTAAATGAAATCGAAACACTCCTCCTGTTGGCAGACAACTATCAGCTGTCTCCGGACGAAATTTGAACCATTTGGGTCTTTTAGTTTTTGTTTGATTTGTTTTATGTAGTTTGTGTGATTTAAGCAGAAAATGGAAAAAAGTGAATTTCCATGAAAAATCATGAGATGGGATACGAATTGATCCCTCATCCGCCCTATTCTCCGGATTTAGCCCCGAGGGACTATTTCTTGTTTCCAAATCTGAAGAAATGATACGGCGGCAAGAGATTTGACTCCAACAATGAAATCATCTCACAAACAAATTTATTTTCATGACCTCGACAAATATTATTTTTTGGAAGGGATAAAATAGTTGGACGAAGTGTATAGAGCTCAAAGGAGACCACGTTGAAAAATAGAATAATTTTTTTATCTTGAAACCTTCGTTTCATTCAAAAAGTACGGACTTATTGCCCTTCACGCATAATCACTTATTTGGCACTTTTCGATTATGAAAATTAAAATAGTATACATTTCAAAATTATTATTATTATTATTATTATTTTAAAGAAATATTAAATTTACATTTCAACTTCTATATATAAAATATCAGATTAGAATAAATTTATATTTTTCCTTGGAATTTATATAAAAACAAAACTTGAAAGGACAAAACATTAATAAATCATTTAAATATATAATTAAAAAAATAAAATAAAAAAAAAATGATATAAAATGCTAATATTATTTAAAAAGTCAATGGTATTTTAAAAGAGAACAAAAATAATACAAAAATATAGAAATATGATTATTATCAAATGGAAATAAAAATAACAAAAATACAGAAAGAATTTAATTTAAATTTATAATTTTTTTTTATTTTTATTTTTTTAATTCAACCGTCTTTATACATTCCCTAGTAATTAATCTCTCTACATTCCATTCAATACTGATTATTTAATATTTAATTCATATAAGAAGAAAGGTTAACAGTTGTACTGAATTAGGCATTAACATCATTTAATGTCTAATTGACTGCTTTCATTCCTATTATAATGTTTCCCACTTCTCTTCAGGGTATTATATTTCGTTAATACTTTTATAAATACGTTTAAATTACAGACAAAGAGAAAATAAAATACTTCTTTTCTTTATATATAAGATTAATTAATGCTAATAATAACATTTGAGTCTATTTGAGAATAATTATATTATTTTTTGTTCATAATATTAATCAGTACATTGAACACCGAGCTCGACCATTTAAGAAATTTATACCATTTATTATTATAAACTTTAAAAATTTTACAATTTTTTAATTATTTATTACAATTGTTAAATGGGTTTTGTAAAAATCAAAAATTTCTTCCCTAAAATGGTACAAATTAGTTAAAATAACTTCATTTCCATTTCAAAATGAAAAATATATTCAAATTTACTTGATAAAATATAGATTTATATATATATATGTTGTTATAATTAGATGGCTTAGTTTTATATTTTTCATAGTAGCAATAGCTTATAGACTGTTTCGACCAAGGATTACTTCTGATAATAATATCAATTCTGAAATTATATTGACACCTGTACTTGTCTATATTTTAATCAAGAAAGGAGGTCATATTTTTTTCTTTTTATTTATAATAATCAATTATCATTTATATATTATTTATAATTTAATCTAAAAAACATTTTAATTAATATAATATAATTTATTCAATATTATTACATCAAATTTATTTGAAATTTATTCCTTTAATATTGTTCATATCACAGACCATCCGTTATTTGATTCATATTTATTATATATTGCTAACTTCATGAATATTTTATTAATAAATATTTTCAATTTTTTTTGGAAATAAAAAATTTTAAAATATTTTAAATATAAAAAATTATTAATACAATTTCACTTAAAAAAGAATGGCGGGAGGTGTATTTCAATATGGATGACGTAATTTTTGACGTCATTTAAAATAACTATTTTAAATTAAGAAAATACTAATAAAGTTGATTTTTCTTGAGGCTGAAACCAATACAGATCTTTTTATAAATATTAACTATGGTGTGAATTTCAAAAAAATCCTTAGAGCGGTTTAATATCTCAAAAATATACAAATATATATACATATACAATTTTCTCTAGTATAATAAGATAAGATATATTATTATTACTATTATTCAATACAACAAGTAATGAAGCAGAATATTACTTTGAAACTTATAGTTTTTATACATAGGAAAAAAAATAATAAATTTCTTATTAAAGATGGCACAAGGTGATGGTATGAGAAGAAGTAGTAGAAGAAGAAGAAGAAGAAGCGTGAAATTAAATTTAAAACCAATCAGGAAAAGTTTAATTAACAGATAAAATAGTCCCATCCTCATTCATTCTTCTTCATCCTCTTTTTCATTCTACATTCCATCAACATTCATCCTTATCCAATCCACCTTTCAACCCAATCCTCTTCTGATGTATATTAAAAAAAAAATAAATAAAATGAAATATTGAAAATTAATTAAATTCTTGTCAATTATTATTATTATTATTATTAATATTTTTATTTTTAATTTTTTGTCATTTCAGTCAATTTTCATTTTATTTTTATTCATTTTATTCGTGGTAGTATAAAATATAAAATCACACAGAGAATTTTTAATTGTCCTTAAATCTAAAATTTTTTAATTTCTAAGAGTAATACGAAAAAAAGGAGATATCTTTTTATAATGTTTCCCAAATAACTTTTCCAATAAGTTTACTTTCATCACTTTAGTAAATGATATTTCAATTACTTATAGAAGTAATTCGAAATTATGGTTTTAATTTGTTTTATTGATTCATAATTAAATAAATATTTTATTTAATATAATGGTTTACCGAGTAGCTGTTCGGCCTTTTAAAATTAATTAGGAATATATAGATATATGTTTATTCCATCTGTAAATTGTGCTTAGTTTTTTATAACATTTTTCTCAACTTCACTTCATGGCTGTCTGTCTGTCCGCTCTTATGACAAATTGAAATCGATTTTTCATCAACTTTAAATTGAAATAGACTTTTTTTTAAATTTATCAATCATTCAAAGTTCAAAAACTTGTAAAGTCAATATAGTATTCCAACAATTTTGTGTTATTGTATTTACTAAATTTCAAATTTTCATTTATTAAAATAGTCTCTTGATAGTATTGCTTATAGTTTTCAAGATAACAATCTTGTCAATATCATTTAAAATGAACATTCCATATATAATATAATTACATATTATCAATGAAATAAATATTGATTTCAATTAATTATATTTTAATTTATAAATTAATTATTCTCGAGATGATAAAATGACAAATTGAACAAAATTGTTGTTTTTTTTTGTAAATTTAGATGATGGTATTAAATAAGGAAACGCCCTAAAAATTCAGAATGCAAACTTAGTTTGAATAAATTTCCGAATTGTCTTGAGTTTTTTTTTGCTTCCTCTCTTTCTTTTCTTTTTTCTCTCTCCATGCATGCTACTGTATGTGTGTGTGTAAACTGTTCAATGCAAAATCGACATTTTTCCACATGGGACTATTTTGAAACTGCATTTGGTTGTTAGTTGTTGGTCGGGGAAGAAGAGTGGATGCTACATATAGAATTGTTTCGATGTTTTCTTTTTGTCCCTTCATCACTTTTTGTCTTTTTTTTTTCTTTTCCTCTTTCCTCAACTCCACTCCACTTTCATTCAAAGTCCTTGTTATTCTTTCTTCGTTAACTATCCTTATCTCTCATCCCTCTATCTCCAAAACCTCCTCCTCTCCAATCACCACCTCTCTTCCAAACAGTAACTCACCCTCCCTTTTGTCAAGTTGGGTGGCTTTGTCAGCTAATTTTGTTTTCTTTTTTTATTTTAAAATAAATTACAATATTATATATATATATATATATGAGTTAACTCAAAAAAAAATGTATAAGGTTTGCTGACTCTTTTTTTAAATTTTAATCCACTATTTTCCTCATAATAAAGGAATATTTACAAATGTATTTAAATTTGTTATTAAATTCGAAAAATTGATAATTTCTAAATATCTAAAAACAATATCTTGAATGTATGTATCGTCACACATCAAATTTTTATTCTTTTCAAATTCCCTTCTTTCTAATTTTTGTAAATTATTAACTGATTAACCCATATTTTCTGTTTTTTTATCTATTGTAGCTTGGGGAGCTTATGCACTGTCTCGAATCATATTTTTAGACTTTTGGTTAAGATTTCCTTCTTCCAAGCATTTGTCCCTTGCGGGGTCTGTTGCTTTGGACAATCTCCAAGGGTCCTCTTCATCTGTGGTGCGAACTCAAAGTAAACCTCCAGCCATCTTGTCGCGAGGGAAGGGGAATATGTGAGGAATTTTTAATATTGAATTGATGGAATTTTGATTAGGGTTTTGGACGCGAGAGGCGAGACGAGGAAAAAGTCGTGGCTTGCGTGAGCATGGTTGTTTCCCTGAAGTGGACCTACCTCTCATCATAGAGAGTATCCACCCGCTACTCCTGAGGTTGAAGAATAATTTTTCTTTAAATTAATTTTATTGACAATTTTTCTCTTGTTGGTCTCGAACACTCACTACCAGTTAAGCTATCCTACTCCCCATTTTGCTTAAGTTTATATACTATTTTGGCGCCATTTCCAAGAGGATATATTTGAAAATGGCGCCAAAATGGGCGCCGAAATGTCGAGATCCTAATCTCACAATCAAACGTGAAAATAATCTGAAAATAATTTATTATAATAATAAACACTTTCACAGAAACGAACATACGTATTATATTGAGTATAATTGATTGAAAGAATTAACACAATATTTTTTTCTTCAAGTGGTGTGAGGATATTCACAACTTTTCAGGTATGCAACTCAAAAAAAATATTCCTTTATCTAATATTTAATAAATTTTATTAAATTTTAATAAAAAATTTTGAAGTATATTGTATATTGTTTTATATATATTTAATTTCTTAAAAGATTAATTTGATATCTCTGATAGTTGATTTTTTTCCATCAGCTCTCCCCTTCTCCTTATATACTATCACATCATAATATAAACTGATTTAAATCCGTAAGCTGATTTCAAGCTCTTAAGCCAAGCAACAGTTCATCTACTAATGGCCGTCATTTTCTTCACACACAGGCATATCACACACACACACACACACAAATACACAGACAGAGAGACCCACAAACACTTTGCAAATTTAATCGAATTATTCAATCTAATCACATTCAATTTACTCATAGAATTAGAATTTAATAGTAATAGTAATAATAATAATAATAATAATAGTAAAATTTAACTATTCATATATTTTATGATATTAAAATTGTATACTGAAAAATATTTTTTTCCAAATTATTGTTGTTTTGATTAAATAAAATGCACAATTATCAAATTATATATTATGTATATATTTACTTATATATAAGTTATCAATATTTTTAAATTTTTTTTTTTACTTAATTTATTATTTTTAAAATTACATGTATCAAGTTAACATTATAATTTTAAAATTATATATTTTGGAGACAATCGAGAGGTGTGAATCCTCATCCTCATATACCTTTGCTCACGACATTACCATTTAAAGTACGATTGGATCAATTTGAAATTTTAATTTTATTATTTATTTATCTACTTTTTTTTCAAAAATTAATTTGATTTACAAATCCATGCGTGAAATTTTCTTTTTTTTTCTTTTTACTCTTCATTCTCACTTTACATTTTTTTTTATTCTGTTCATTTTATTATAACATCATCATGATTCTGACAAAAAAAAAATTACCCTTAAAATATTTTCAATGAAAATTCATCTCCCCCCCCCCCCCGCTCCTCTAGCTAGTACAAGTTAATTACTTTAACTTTTCAGTCAAATCTGAGTGGAGTGGCAAATCAAAAAGGGAAAATTCAATATTAACAAGAGATAAAAAGTAATTATAACCCTTCAACTCGTTCCCTCGTCTATACTTACGCTCCCCCGCCTCTTATACCCTCAAAATTATCCATCTATACACTCACACACCCTTCTACCCCCACTCCAACCTTTCTCTATCCAGTCACTCATCTCAATTACATACTTAGCAACTTTGTGTCTCTCTTAACTTAACTCAAACAAATTACTCTTCTGAAATTCGCAATTCGCCTCTACTAACCATCCGCATCCCCCCTCCACCCCCACACTCCAAAGAGAGAGTCACTCATCCAATAAAATAGCTTTATTGGTGTTGTATTAAAATTATTAACTAACATTTTTTTTTATAATAAAAATTCAAAATATCACTCTTTTTTATTCCAATTCTTTAAAGTCATTTAATTTATTTAATTTTCCTCCTTTTTAATTAAAAAAAAGTTTATTTAATCATTCTCTGCTATTTGTAATAAAATACATTTATATATATATATTATTATCTCTTATCTTATCTTATTATACTAGCAAATATATATATATATATAGTGGATTAATTTATTAATTAACCACTCGAAGGATTTTTTGAAATTCACACCATAGATAATATTTATAAATTCAAATCGATCTGGATAGGTTTTAACCTGGAGAAAATTCATCTTCATTAGATTTTTCTTAATTTAAATTTATATATGGATGACGTCACAAATGACATCCATCTTTTTTGATATTGTATTAATATTTTTTTATATTTGAAATATTTTAATTTTAATTTATAATTTAATTTATAATATATGTTATTTAATCCAATTCAAATTGCGAGATAGTCAAGTGGAGACACTCCAGCGTATTTTTCTTTAGTTCTTCTTGGGGCGCTAACAGTGTTTCAAAAATTAACATTGAATGTCCGAGTCTGTTAAGGATTGTCTGTAATCCATAAATCATAAGTTAATATTTAATAATAGTTATTAGAACGTTTAGAAGATTTTCGCTAACGATCAGGGCATCTTTACTGAAACCGGCGAAGTGCGTTAAGTTCAGCAACATTAGGACATTTAAGGGATGTATAATTCCATAGTTTTTTAAGATATTTTTTCATTTGTGTTCCTTTAAAATAATTGAAATTTTTTAATCTGATTTGTCGTTTAGTTTTTTGTTAATTCTTATAAATTTTTATTAGTTAATTTTATATGTTTTTTTACCTATTTTCGTATTTATTTTTTATTAAATTACTAATTTATATTTATTTATTCATTATTCTTTTATTAATTAATTTTTAGATAGTTTTATAATTTTTAATATTTTTTCATTAAAATATTATTTAATGAGATTTATTATTATCGAGGACCCCAAGTTCCATTAATTTTAATCAGATTGATGCAATGATGTAACATTTAAAAATTGTAATAAATTATTAAAGAATTGGGTCGAGCGATAGCTCGGTGTTCCAGGTACTATATATAATATATGAGAATTTGAATATTTTTTTTATAATTTAATTAATTAAATTTTCTTAATATACTCTTACATATATTAAATTATTCATATATATTATTACAGAGGAATATACATATATATATATATATATATATATATATTATTTTTTGAATTGCTTAAAACAAAATGTCTAAGCAAGCATTTGTAAAGTGAGAAGTCATGTTTTTGTTTCTATTCTACTCTCTCATCTATATCGTTATTTTTGTCTCCTGACAGTTTTTTTTTTACTTAAAGTAGAAAGATAAGATTCCAACCTTTCATCCTCCTACGCACACAATGATGATACTAATCAATTCAATTTTCTTTATCTTTTACTTTACTTTATGATCTATTGTAAATAGATGGTAGCTATATAATAAATTGTTTGGAAATTTTTACAATATTCAATTGATGAACAAAGCCTTATCTTATTCATTAATAAATATATTTGAAAAATTAAATTAATTAATTAAAATTATTAAAAATAATTATTAATACTTATTATACATTAAATTTAATATATATATATATATATATATATATAATACATATGTGTTATGTCCTAACATTGGATTTGTATCAATTATATGTCTACGGAAGAAAGGGGGATGCTAATCAGTCTTTAGAAGCTCAAAATGCTCAATAGATGCAGATGAAGCACTTGGCCATTTACTATTTTTATATCACAATATAATTAGAAAATAATTTATAAGAAACCAAAGAAAAGATAATAGCAAAATTGTAGCTTTATTAAGAAACGCGATCTTGGAAAGTTTTTAAAATGAAGAATATTAAGTTTAAAATTAATGAACATGATAATAATGAAAAAAAAAATATTAAAATTTTTTTTTTTAAAAACATACCTTTATTTAAAAGAACTAAAAAGGAGAAAATAATTTCTCGACACACACCACGATTTCCTTACAATTAATCATATCTAAAAAAAAATGAAAGCGTGGACGCCAAATAGGAAGTGAAAGGAAAAGAATACGAAGGACATTTCATTGTATATGCACAAACCTTTTTGTTTTTTTTCCTTTTCCACTATACTTGATAACTATGTCTATTTGAGGTAGAATTTGCGTTTGTTCCTGCATGTTTGGCGCCCACGCTTTCATTTTGGGTGGGTGTGGAGAAATTATTTTCTCCTTTTTAGAACATTTAAATAAAAGGGTGTTTTTAAAAAGTTTTTTTTTATATAATATATATAATATTGCATTGTCATCGGAGTTACATAGGTATGCAAAATTTCAGTTCATTCGAACATTGGGAATTGGGTGAAATTCACCTTGTAAGATTTGACGACAGGACACGATGTGAAACTAAATAAAAGCGTGTAAAATGAGAGCCAAGTAGAGTTAAAAGATGAAATTATATAGAAATGATATACTTGTGTAAAAAAAGAAGAAATAAACCATAAAATAATAATCACAAGAAAAGAATATGAAAAATTTGGTTTTTAGTCTATAAAATATCTATTTGTATATATTAAAGAAACATGGGTAATAAACAAATAACCGAAAAACGTAACCTTAACTTGGTTATTACTTAAAAAAAATAAGAATAAAATAAAATTTTAAGAGAGTGTGAATAAATTTATTTCGAAAATACTATTGATAAGCTATTAGAGGTTATGAATAATAAGGATTTATGGTAACATGTTTGAATATTCAAAGCAAAGGATTGTAGCCGAATATTGGATTAAACACAAGGATTTAACGAATCTAAATCATAGGACGCTCTATTGAACTCTCCTTTCGATATATTAGACCTGCACTTGGGTATTGCAATGACAAAGGACAATAAACCTCTAATCGTATCGCTTATGATTTTTTTAAGGATACTCTGAACAATCTATTTAATAAACTTGGTGAGATATTCAATGGCTTTTATAATAAAGAAAAAGTTCCAGATAGTTTCAAGGATGCAATGATTTTTCCACTTCATAAAACAGATGTGATTCAAGTGATTGTATTATAAATATAAAACCTGAAAGTGAATTTGAATAAGTTCAAAATAATTTTTTGGAATGGGGGAATGAAGTTTGAGAGCAATTTTTTGTTATGAAGTTCTACAATGCATGAAAGGGTAAAGTTCATCTACCTTTTAAATATTTCTTTAAAAAATCTTTAACCCTCTAAAATTCATTACAGACTTCAATCTTTATCTTAAGGGTGATGTTCAGTCAATTTTTACCGACCGACGATAAGAAGGTATTGTTTTCACACCAAATTTCAAATGTGGGATTTTTACATATCTCCACGAATCATGCCTTTTGTTAACATAAAAAAGTATTTTAAGCATCATGGCTATCCATCTGTCCATTGTGTATCCATATAGACGTGTATAGTTTGAACGGCTCAACAGATTTTGATAAAATTTGGTATATTTACTTAATGCGTCAGTAGCATAAATTCATCAACTTTTGGTGTATAATCATTGTCGGAAATTCTCCACTTAAAATGTAGTAATAATTAATAATTGAGTAATTACATTATAAATAAAAATCAAGTTAATATAATTTAGTCATTTTAATTCTTCTTCTTCTTCTTCTTCTATTATAGGCCTAAGGCCTGTTCTTCTTCACTATCCTCAGGTCTTTTTTTTGGGAAGAGTACGCCCAGCAGTCAGCCCATTTTTTCGGTGGCTTGGTCTCTTGTGTTGCTGGCCTTCCATCCCGGGCTATATTCTCAAGAGCCCTTCCGCGTTGGCTCTTCCTACGTGTTCGTTCCATTTTTACGGCGAATCTTAACCCATTTGCCGTAATAGGTTCGTTGCCGTGTCGTCAATGTGTTAATCATTCCAATTTTCGAGGCTGTGTGTGGTTCTTTGAGCAATCGTGATTTGCGTCTCTTGAGTAGATTGCTAGTCTCATCTCCGAGACGTGGATGTTCTTAGTTAAGTCGAAGCCCCCCAACACGACAAGGTGACATCCATGGTGGGGCTTGCCGGAGGCAGCTGATGTTAATTAAATTGAAAATTTTTGTTCTTAGTTGGAATCGAACTCCGACTTCTTGCGTGGAAAGTTGGTATCCTACGCTCTCGGCTACCCTGCCTCCTCAATTCAAGTTTTAAAAATATTTTTTTTTTTATACTTTATATATCTAGTACCTGGAACACCGAGCTATCCCTCGACCCTTTAACAACAACAACGCATAAGCAAAGCATTTGAGATGGTGACCAATCAACATGGCGGCGAATCTTTTCATTCTGTCAAAATTCAATAATTAATATTTAATTAACAAAGCATCGTAAAATTATATAATACTAGCGAAAATTATCTACGTTTATAATGAACATATTCGTATAGTATACTTTTAAACTTTAAACTTTAAAAATAAACCGATATTAAAATTAATTAAAGAATTACATTTAATGATACTAAAAATCAATTTTATTTACATATAATCTTGCTAAAATTATGTTCAATTGATTTGTTTTGGTCACAATTTACAAGATTTAGCAAAAATTGTAATAAAATGAAAAACATTTAATAGATCTGTTTTTCTGCGTACGAGAGGTGGGTCCTCTCAAAGGCACTTATAAGATGCGTCTCACTTGTCAATTGCGAGGTTTTGTTAGTCCGAAAATTAATTCAAATATGTATAGGAGATTCTTATATAGAGAGTCTCACTATAAGAGTCAAGATTCTCTTTTTTTTTCTTTTTAATGAATCTATGCTAGGAATTCTCTTTCATCCAAATAAACTTGATTTTTTTAAGAATCAAAGGGAGGGGGAAGAGTAATAGTAAGGGAATGGCTTGAAAGGAGTCAACGGGTAAAGGACATGATTTCCCTCCTATCCAGGAAAGGAATCATGAGCTCACGTGACGGCAGGGACGCTACTCCCTGAAGTAGAAATCTTTTCTATTGGGATCATAGAAAAGAGACTACCCGTTACCCAGGCAAAATCTTTCCAATAAGTTTTACTATATATTTTTTATATTTTTTTCTATTATTATTGATATTTTTAAGAAATAATAATTATTTTCTACTACAAATTATGTTATAATTGTTTATTGTCTATTCTATTTATCAATCCTTTTGTCTATTATTTATTATCTTTTCAGGTTATACTTTAGCTTTACCTCTTGATCTCTCAATTATCTATTACTAATTTATATATTTTATCTTTTATGATTCTAGAATAGGTAGAATAAACCAACAAATATATTTTCCTTTTTTTTTTTAATTACATATACAAATAATAAATCTTCTTAAGTTCCCGTCTCCCTTTGGGAGTTTGTCTATCATCATGACTAGGATAGCCTTAGAAGCTGCCCAGCCATTATAATTTTTCTTGGGAATGTTAATGCAGTGGTTTCCCGTTGCCTTCCGCATGTATAGAACCAGGAACTGACAGTTCGAACGCCGACTTCTTGTGTACAAAATTGCTACGCTACACTCTCGACTAGCTGCCTCCTATATCAAATAATAAATACATAATATATATAAAAAAAAATTTATTATATTAATTTACTATTATTTATTAAACTCCCCATTTACACAGGAATAATAAATCTAATCTTAATCTAATAAAAGGAGATTATATCAGTCGTCGACATATAAAAATATATATTTATATATTCATATAAAAAACAATTTTTGAAAACTAATTAAATTGAAAACTAAATAAAAAGAAACTTCATAAAGGACAGAAAATAATTAAATACCTAAGAATAGAATAAGACAGAACAATACGAATTTCGAAATGAAACAAACTAAATAATAATAAACAAAATCATATGGATGTGGCGGCTATTCCACAACATAAAAAATACAATGTGATATTAAATATATTTTAAACATTAAACCAAAGAAAATAAGCACTAAAATATATTTTCTATTGGATATTACTATATCCCAAGTACTACATAACAGACTAATTAATAACTTTATCAATTTATCAAATATATACATATATTAATCAGAATTATATTAATTTAATGAGAAGACACTAAACAAAAAAAGAATGAAACTGAGTTTATTCGTATTGCAATGGTTGCTATTTGATTGGCTTAAATTCTGTTAATTTAAACTCAAGTGAAATTATGATGGTTTGAAATACTAGGGACAGGGTAGGGGAATTGATTTATAATAAAATATTGATTCCACGTCATATGGTATTAAATATATATATATATATATATATATCAAAGATATTAGAGGTAAATAATATTCCTATCAATTGGGGTTGTTAGGTATATAGGTATAATGTAGGACATACACAAAACTCAAATAATAACATTAAATAAATTGAGAGTTAGATTAATAACAAATTTGGTCATTTAACATTAAGATAATAATAATTAAGATAATTAATTTATAATTCATGTCCTAATTTATTAAAAAATTTAACTTAATTTAAAAATTAAATTAATAAAAACTTTAATAAAAACATAATGGATATATTATTCTTAATAATATTAAATACTAGTGAAAAAGAATCCAAACGCCATGAATGTGTTATGCTAGTTAAATATAAAACATTCAATTGCATACATACTACAGTGGTTAATTTAGATGCCACTATTTCATATTTCATTATTCATTTTTTTTTTATTAGTTTGTCAAGGTTATAGGTTAAAGTAATGGTTCCCAACCTTTTTGGACCAAACGCCCACTTCGAAAGGCCGGCTTCATAATTCGCCCCCCTATAAATTTTAACAGATAAAAATAAGTTGACCTGTGGCCAGGTCCGAACCGACCGATGGTTTGAAGTAAATTAATTTCCAGCTACAGAAACAATTTCAAATAATTTTAATATATCTATTAATGTAATAAAAAACAGATATGGATAGAACATAAATATTTTTAATTTTATTTTATTTATAATATATAACTGAAGTAGCCGGCGTTACCCGAGGCTGTGACGTCATGAAGGGCTGGGTGACGTCATATAATTTTAAATTAAGAAAAACATAATGAAGATGATTTTTCCCGAGGATAAAACCAATACATTCGTGGTGATATGTAAAAAAATCTCCTCATGTGAAATTTGGTGTGAAAATAACCCTTCCCTTCCTATCGTCGATCTCTAATACTACCACTTCCGGTTTCCGGATTTGTACCAAAAGTTGATCAATTCATCCCACTGATGCATTAAGTAAATATACCAAATTTCATCAAAATCGGTTGAGCCGTTCAGGCTGTACACATCTATACGGACGGACGGACAGACATCATGCTAAAAATACTTTTTTCTGTTAAGAAAATGCATGATTCGTGGAGATATGTAAAAATCTCCACATGTGAAATTTGGTGTGAAAACAATACCTCCCTTACTATCGTCGGTCGGTAATCAAAATCATCTTACCTTTTTTTAGAACCATATTGAAAAAAGCGGAAATGTTTAAAAGCCTGTTCGCAAAATCATCTTATCTTTTTTTTAGAGTTGAAAATACTAACGCCCCCAAAAAATAACTTATCGCCCCCTTTAGGATGTAGATCGCCCAGGTTGGGAATCACTAGGTTAAAGTAAGCTCGATAAGATAAGCTATATATCAAATGTGAAATAGTGGCATATTAATAATCACTGCTGTCACCTCAAGCATTCAAATGTTTTAAACTCAAGTGTTTGAAGTTTTTCGTGTATATAAATGTGTTTCCTTTTATATTTCATTCTTGATCTACCCAATCGTGATTTCAAGTTATGTTTTCTTGTAAATCTTGCTAGCCTTTCTTCTCTCATTCAAACCATGGATTTCACTTATCATAACCTCCTAACGTTATGATTCTAGTTACGTTAAGAATACATAAAAGTCATGCAATTTTTCCCATTCCCCTATAATTTTAATATTTTTGTTTGTCCTAGAATCTACGAAGCTCGTAATTTGGATAAACTAGAAATTGGATAGAGGTAGCTCTGGATAGTCAGATAATTATGGTCAACACCTCTCCATTTCCTTCGTTCCACAGAGAAATACCAATAAATTGTTTTATCTATTGACTATCAAGATTTAAGATATATTTACTTCAAATTTTATAGATAATATTATAATTTTTTTCTTTTTTTGATACTTGATAGAAATGATAGCACTAGATAGTATCTATATTTTTTAATTTAAATTAATAAATTATTTATCAATGAATTTATAATATAATTCATATTCACACTTTTGAGATTATAATTGTTTTATAAACAAATATGCCTTATAATATTTCAACTCTTTAAATAAAAAAAAAATTATAATAATTTAAATGTCACTTTTTGCCTCATTTTCTCTCCTATTACATGTGCTTTTTTTGTAATAAAAAAATAAAGAGTAACTGACAACATCTACTTTAATAAGGCTTTTTCATCAACAAAGCGTTACATAAAAGGGGACACTAATTGGCCCCTAAAATGGCAAAAGGTGAAATGATTATGCTCGTTAACCTCCTAGGACCTTTGATTCTTTGCCAAACAACCCTACCCACTTTTAAACCTTTTACCATCCTCTTCACACATAGGCACATTCATATACTAACACACACACACACACACATATATACACATAGATCCATCCATTTGACATTCTTAACCAACAAACAAACCAATAAACTCTTAGTAGTATAGTTGAAAGATAAATAATATAGTAGAGAATGAAAATGTCCCTTTTCTAAGTTCTTGTTTTAGTTAAAACCATCCCTACTAATACTACTTACTATAAACTTTCTTTACTAGATCAAGAAAAAAAAATCAAAATTTTAAATTAAAATCAAATTTAAATTTTTAGAGATTTATATAAATAATAAATTAAAATTCTTCTTTAGAAATTAAAAAATATTTCAAATATTTATATGATAATAGATAATGTATATGTTATATATTATCTTAGCTTATTATACTACATAGTAAAAATTGTATTTATCTGACCATCTCTGTGGCTCTACGAAACTTGAAAGTTTTTGGTCGCAGCAACCACATTACTCCAAGTGTCCCTATCCTGAGCCATAACCATCCAAGTACTAACCTCTCCCATCTCTCTCACTTCCCTGGTCTTCTAAGCGGAAGTTAACCAATCGGTATATATATACAGGGTGTTCGGGATAAATTTGACAGTTTCGTAAGGAAAAAGAAAATCTTCTTTCTAACTATTAAATTTAATGAATTGACAAAAAAAATTACAGGCAGAGTAAATTACAATACTATCAACAAGATTCACTCAAATAACCACCATTAGCATCAATCACAGCTTCAATCCTGCTTTGGAACCTCGAACAAGCTGATGTTACAGTCTCTCTGAGAAGGGCCTCAAAAACTGTTTTAATTTTACCATAAACTGGGCTTTTGTATTACTGGAAGTATGATTGGTTTCTTTTTCAAATCTGCCACATACAAAATAATGCATGGGGTTAAGGTCTGGGGAGTTTGGAGGCCAAACATTTAGACTGGTGAAGTCGTAGAAATTTCCAGAAAACTATTTTCTGTGAGTAGCTGAACTTTAAGGCGCTTGTATGAATTGTAGCGAAGGTCTTCATTGAGTGCAAGCTTCATAGTAGAGGTTGCAACATTCATTTCACGTGACAAAGCCCGAATTCCAATGCCAGGGTTCTTTAACACCTGTTTCTGCAGATTTGCGAGGATTTCTGTTGTACAAACGCAATCAGCACCAGTCACCATTGAAAGTCTCTAGTTTATGCCTGATTGTTTTTATTGTGTTCAGGGAGCTTTGGGTATTAGTCATAAAATCCTTATTTTGATGGCCGGCGCGTATCATCATGATGCAAGTTATTCTCTTCCATGATTCAGGTGGCTTCCAGTCATCCAATCTTTCTGCCATCTTTAATATGAATAAAGAAAGGTTCAAACTTTTAAATGAGTAGTAGTTTATGTTAATACCTCTAACCTACAGAAAAATATAATCAATTATAAATATGTCAAATTTATCCCGAACACCCTTTATATGTATATATATATATATTATGTTATATCCATTTCTGTCTTTACCTGCATTAATAAGTACGTTTAAGGGCTGTATGTTTCATGACATTTTTTTTTTAATTTATGTTCTTTTAAATAATCTGAAATTGTTTCATATATTTTGTCGTTAATTTATTTTAAATAATAATCTTAATCTTAAATATTCATAGTTTACAAGGAATAATTCTTTTTAAAATACCGAGCCGTTGTTCGGTGAACCAGGTACTTCTTAAAACAATATTCACAGTCCATAAAGTGTATTTTTTTAAACTACCATTCAGTACTTTCAGTGTACTATATACTTATTACTTATTACGATAATAAATAAATTATTTATATAAATGTTTTAATATAAATTAATAATAATATTAATACAATATAATAAAAAATAATTAAATTTAATAATTTTACTTATTTTAATTTATACATATATATGTATATATATATTATTTAACTTAAATATATATACTCATAAGTATCTAAGTGTATATTTTTTTATAAATGAATCTCAGGTTTAATATTTGAAGTGAAGTGAAGTGAAGTGTTAGTGTAGTTTTTTTAACGTTGAGATTGTCTTTTATCCATTCTTATACGACAAGCACCGTCTGCAAGCTAACCAAACTTTCTCTTGCGTCTTTTATGACTTTACCCTACCTTTTCACTCACACCTCACCATCTCCAACCTCTTTCCTCATTCCTCTCTTTCCTTTTTTCCAAACACCCCTTAAGTTCACTCACCAACTTAACTCGTCCTGTGTTTCTTCTCCTATTCTCTGCATCATTCTTTTAGTCCTTCACTTTTGCCTATTTTTATATGTTTAGCTTTAAAAGATATCACTTTTTTTGTGTCTGTGTGTTTGTTTGTTTGTTTTTTTTTTTTTTTGTTTTTTTTTTATTCAAAGTTCATTTTTCATAATTTCTAAAATAATCATTTACATATTTAACATATTATTTAGGTAGATGTAAATTATATAATTTTATTATTTTTAACATAATATTTTTAACTCCTCTTCCAAGAAAAAATGAGCTTAAAATTACAAAATTTGAAAAAAATTTAATATTTTTATTTTAAAATATAAATTTATTATTAACTAGCTGCTCAGAGCGCCTTCGGCGCTCTTCACACCTAGACGGAGGCTCCGCCCCCTATACCCCCGAGTGGTACATAGTATTTGGTTGAAAGTAATAAAAGGTTTTCATCCATTTTGTTTCAATCAGTATATTAAATAAAACATTCATTTCTTTTTGTGTTCTTATTTAAAATATATTTTAATTTAATCAGTAAATTAATTATATATTAGCGGACCCGTGTGAGTGCTCTCACACACAAAGAAATTGAAACGCAAACGATTGAAATGTATCTATTAATGCAATAAAAAACAGATATGGATATAACATAAATATTTTTAATTTTATTTTATTTATATATATATATATATGTAAGACCAGACTGTGACGTCATGAATGGCTGAATGACGTCATATAATTTTAAATTAAGAAAAAACTAATAAAGATGATTTTTCTCGAGGATAAAGTCAATACAAAGTGCATGATTCGTGGTGATATGTAAAAAAATCTCCTCAAGAGAAATTTAGTGTGAAAATAACCCTTCCCTTCCTATCGTCGATCGCTAATACTACCACTTCCGGTTTCCGGATTTGCACCAAAAGTTGATCAATTCATCATACTGATGCATTTAGTAAATATACCAAATTTCATCAAAATCCGTTGAGCCGTTCAAGCTGTACACATCTATGCGGACGGACGGACAGACATCATGCTAAAAATACTTTTTTCTGTTAAGAAAATGGATGATTCGTGGAGATATATAAAAATCTCCACATGTGAAATTTGGTGTGATAACAATACCTCCCTTACTATCCTCGGTCGGTAAAAAATAATAAAAAGTAAGAAAAAAATTATTTTTTCACTTTTCTCAATAAGTATTTATTGTTTTCCAATGAATTTCACGCTATTAATAGATTAGCCCGAGGGCTATTAAATGGCATTGGAATGGCCCAAATCGCATAAGTCGTTTAGGAGGAGTATTCGATAGAACTGTCTTTTAAATATATAGATACACCTTTACATAATTTAATTTAATTAATCGGTACTAAAAATAATCAATAAACACGGTAACTTAAAAAAATGTATACCCATTTTAAATAATTGTACATTTGATGCTTATTATAATTCCAATAATTTTCATCATATAAAAGAATTTACAAATATCATTCTATTGTTTTGTTTTATCGTCTGATCCCAAACTAATATTCTTTTAGCCCAGAAACTCCCGACAACCCAAACCGATGGAATGGCAAATATCATGAAACAATTCCTTTGGCATTCTCGTACATTCATGTTCAATGGTTTATCTCAAATGAATGACTGTTGCAGGTTTCAGACCGTAGACTTTATCTTTTAGGTATACCCATAAACATTAAAGTCCTGAACAGTTTCATCAACATCAAACTTATCTCTAATTAAAGTGACGAATGATGACTCGTGTTGGTAGCTCTTTTTGGAACTCTCTTAAATTGTCCTTGTACTTCCAGTAGTATTTTCGAATGGATTTCCTTTTAAAGGTTAAAATACTTCAAACATACATTATGTTTTTTAATCGATTCTGAGCTTCAAATTTTCACAGAACTTCCCAATGTTCTTGTAAAAACTAACCACACTGTCATCTGATTGATTATTTATATTTTTAAAATGTCAGATATCTCATTGACTAAAACGATTTTGTGAAGTTTTTTTTTATATTCCGAAAATAATGAAAGTAACTCCACTAAAAAAATACTAAATCTCGCAAACTAGTCGTCTGATCGCTTTCAACACATTGCCACATCAAACTTTGACACATAATTTAAAAGTTATTAAGGGAATTTTTATTAAAAGACCACATTGTTTGTATAAAATTATTTATTAAATTAATTCCAGTTCGCTTGAATCGGAGCAAGCGTACGGTTACTTGAAAACGACTGCAGAATAAGCAGTCGAATCGTTGTACAGTTATTTTAATTTAATAAACAATTTTATACAAACAATGTGGTCTTTTAATAAAAATTCCCTTAATAATTATCAAAATAACCACAAAAGCTTTAATAAATACATTTGTGAGAAATATAACCTAAAAATTTAAAAGTTATCCAAGATTTTTAATAGTCGTTACGTCCATATTAAATGACAAAATATTTTACTTTACTTTAAAACTCTTTTTCAAGGACAAAAATGATGAAATTTTATAATAAATAATATTTAATATAATTGATTATATTTAATTATTTTTTTAAAAAAAATTATAAATTAATTAAATTTATTTTTTTAGTTAATTAAATAAATGGTGTGATGATTTATATTATTATATATAAAAATCTAATCATTTTATTATATTATATATATTATCATGAATCTCAGTTAAATAATTTATATTTAATGCGTTTTTTATTTTATATTCTAAATAAATGATAGTTATATTTTAATGTAAGATAAAAAAAAGCAAGTTGATATATATACATATATGGATTATATAAACTATTCACTCACACAACAAAAATATCAAAAAGGTGAAAGAAAGGGTAGAACTATTAAAAAATATTATTCACTTTTATTATGTCATTCAATTAAAACTTTGTGAAAATGATTTTTATAATCAAAACTCCATTACTCTCTTTCTCTCTCTCTCTCTCTCTCTCAAGTTTAGGTATCTTTAATAGGAATAGTTGAAGGAATTATTATTATTATGATTATTATTATTATATAGGGATGATAATAAATTATGCCATTTTACACGTTAGAGTAGAGAGAGAGAGAGGTATAAATTTCATTTCATAACGTTTTCGTTTGACCTATTCTTCTTCTTATTATATTAGAAGGATTTGCATTGGAGAGCAATTTCTCTCTCCCTCTCCCTATCTCTATCTTTCTTTAATAGGAATTTATCACAAAATAAGAAATTTCTTTATTAATGGATTTAATTTATCTGAACATTAATACTTTTAAGAATTTCATCATTATTATTACTATCTCGCCAGAGATAGTATTGCGATCACGAAAATTTTCGATGTTGAGATTTTGATGTTTTTATACGTTTTGAAGGTTCCTGAATCATTTTCACTAAGGTTGAGAAAAATGTGTGTGTATGTGTGTATGTAGACAAAATTACTCAAAAACGGTTTGAGCTAGAATGATGAAATTTGGTACATGGGCATTATTCAAAATTCATAGTTTTCTATCAACTTTTGAAAATTGTAGCTCAACCGGAAGAGGGTCATTACCTACAACGTTTTGATTTTTTTTCTTCTAAAGTGACCGTAAAAATAAAGATATATTTTTGATAATTTTTCACATGAATAAATATATAAAACTGCTATATATAGAATTTCAGCTTGATTGAATCACTGAAAGTATCAGAATTAATTTTTTAACACTGCAAATCTCACGCGCCAGCACGTGACGTGGTGGCATCAACAAAGAGCCAAACATGCGCTGGTTTAATAAATATTATTTATTAATTTTAATTTATAATTTAATTAATATAATTTAATTTAAGTTAATATATGTTATTTAATCCAATTCAAATTTGCGAGATAGTCGAGTGGAGACACTCCAAATTTTTTTTCACTTACATGGAAGTTTAAATCCTCTCCCCATCACTAAATTCTCAATTATCATTTATATATAATTTGTTATTTTAATATTTATATTTAGAAATGGTTTTGTTAGATTATGAGAACCCACATCGCAATGCCTATCCATGAAAAATGTTCAATTGTGCAGTTTAGTATGGAACTTTCTTCCGACTTTGAGTTATCTTTATAATTTTTCTTTAAGGAAAGTTATAAAGAGTGATTGTTTTGGTATCTTTTAAAGAAAACTGATTCAGAATCCCATAGAATGTTTGTCGAAGCATACGGTGAACATGCTCTTGGCGAAACTCATTGCTTTGAGTGGTTTAAAAAATGTAAAAGTAGTGATTTTAACGTGAAAAACGAGGAGCATGGGAAACCACCGAAATAGTTTGAAGACAAGGACTTTAAAGCCTTATTGGATGAAGACGATATTCAGACTCAGCTTCATACTTCTACACCTGGTATGCTCATTCACTCTTTGCTTACATCTTGCTGACATGAATTCCAACAGGACTAAGGACACATGTTATATATCTCACGATATAATCAGTTATATATAGAAAAAAAACAATTTCACACAGGATTATTTTCTAAGGTGATATGTCATATCATATGTCTATACGTCGATAAACCAGTCATAATTAAACACTTGAAATACAAATTATGAAAAGATATTTCAAAACTAAAAATTACCTAATTTTCTAAAATTCATTCAATTTCAATTCAATTTTATTTTCCAGATTTCAAGAAAATTAAATTAAAACATTATAATTCCAAACCCTTAAAACAACATTCTCTTGAAAATGATTCTCATAAAAGAACTGAAAAAAATAAAAATATACTTGTGTAACGAATGTATATTTGTTATATATAAATATGACAAAGTCACCCCAGGCGCTGTTGCATGACTGAATGGCAACGTCTGGGGGATTCCGACTGCCTTCGGCGCGGTTGGTGACTTGGCATTATATAGTCAGTATGATTACAGCGTTCTTTATGTAAAGACGTGTTATCTTGTCTCCACGTTCTTTGTGTAAAGACGTGTTTTGATGATCCTCCATGTTGGATGGATCTTTTGTGACTCCCATGGTGGAGAAATTATATTATAGTTTGATTCCAGCGTTCTTTGTGTAAAGACGTGTTATCTTGTCTCCACGTTCTTTACATAAAGACGTGTTTTGATGATCCTCCATGTTGGATGGATCTTTTTGTGACTCCCATGGTGGAGAAGTAATATAATATTTCTTATAACTTATAATTATACATTTTCTTTTAAACAACCGTTTTTCAATTTAACTTAAACTACATCCTTATTGACCAGTCTCTCTACATCTGCTTTACCTCTGAGTATAGCATGGCGCCCACGTAACCTTCATCTCCGCTGGACCACTGGAGGAAAGGCAGTTTGTTCTCTGCAGCTGCGGGTAATATTTTCCCCCTTCAAGAAGATATCCACCTGTTTACCTGTGGAGACCTTAAACTCCTTTTTTCCCTCTCCACATAAGATCCATTTTTCCCTCTCCCATTTCCCCTCTTCTCTCTTCTATCACATTTTCCCTCCCTTCTCTCCCCCTTCTTCCCTCCTCCTTGTAAGGGGCCTGTTGGCATCCACTGTGGGCCTCCCCCCTTACACTTGTATATATTCCCTCTATATATATATATATATATGTATTTAAGTGAATTTATAGTTAGATACTTTAATGATTGAAATCCACTGTAATTAATCGATTTCCATTAATGTTTTAATTGATATTTTAGTAAACTTTCCAGACAGCTTTAGACTTTTAATAGATAGGTAAATTCTCTCTCTCTCTCTTTCACTTACAATTACATTTCTTCTTTATATATATCTTAGTGAGTTTCTCGATAGTAATTATAATAATCTAATATTTTGAATATTTTATATAAAGATTATTTAGAAAAATCATGTTATTTTTAATTATTTTGATTTATTATCTAGTTCTTTAATCATATAAAATTCCTCATTCGTTCCTTCTATTGTCCCTATCTAGAGTTTCCTCTATTTTTACTTTCCTACAATTTCACCTGGAACTACACTTCAAATCGTTCAAATTGTTTAAATTCTACTGAAATCTTTAATCTGATCGGTAATATGCTATGCTTTAAAAAATTTGAATAAAAGTACAAAAAAAACTTATTATCTTCTCATATAAAAAATTGTTGTATGAACACGATAAGCACATAGTAAAATTGACCACTTTCAAGATTCATCAAGAATATTAAATAAGCCCATGCTAAACTTTAATACAAAACAGGGTCATCGAAAAGGTGGACGGGATTTCGAAGAGTAATAAAAACCGAAATACAAATTGTAAAATACACAGAAAATCTTAAACTTTTTTATGTACTCTATAAAGTTTCGATGTTTGCTCGACAGACATCTAGCCCATAATCAAACTTCCTCCACGTATTTTGAAGCATTGCATGAGTCACAGTTGCAATTGCTGCATAAATTCTTCTATAATTTGAGGCGTTTGTAAAGAATATGCTGTACAGTTGTATTAGCTATACCTAGTCCCAATTTTCTTGATATCAACATTCCAGTTTCCTTAGACTAATTAATCCAACGAACAATAGCTTTTTCCGTAGGTGGATTTTGTCTTTAAGTACACCTAAAATACCCTGCACTAATACAAGTGATTTAAACTGAGTGAAAAACAAAACATACTATACTTTATGTAATACGGTAGTCATGGCGTCTCTGAAGTGACTGACCCAGTCGAGCCGCACGGTAATGACGGCACAAGGCAAGATGTCGACTGCGCATGCGCCAACTGATTGTAAATGCTACTCAAAATATTTATAATGCTTCTCAATCTCTCGTTAATTTCGTGTTGATGTCGTGTTGATTTATAGTTGTACAACAAAATGCCGTCCACCTTTATCGATGACTCTGTATAATAGAAGAGAACAATTGATCAATCCTCCATCTTCCACGGATTCAATCCTACTTTCTTTCACTCATTTAAATTTATTATATTATATGTCTACTTTCACTTATTATGTTTTGAAATGAATCTTATAAAAGATGTTTTCATATTTTATAAATTAATTTCTTCTACTTAGTTGTTACTTCATAATAATAACAAACTTTTGCTCATTTACCTCTTTATTATTATTATTATTATTATTATTATTTTTTGGTTTATCTTTTAAAGCATTTCAGCTAAAAATCATTCATCATTTTTATCAGTTATGAATTTGTTTCTTAACATAGAAACCCTTTCAGAGAAGATCGAGTACAATTCTTTAAATGTATACAATAAATATATTCATATATATTATTTAATTATACAATTTTGATATTAATGAATCCTATTATATGTTAAGTAATTAATCTTTTATTATTTTTCACTGTAATGTACTTATATCAAATTATGTATCAAAATTTAAAAAAAAAATTATTAAATTTACATATTATCAATCAAATCCAAAATGGTTGATAATATTAGAAGAAATAGTGTTACTTGTTAATTATGTGTTTTAATATGGTATGTATCATAGTATATATATATATATATATATATATATATATATATATGAATTATAGCTCTATAAAGGAAGTTAATTGCATAGAACTAAATTTTTTTTTTAAATAAAAAAAAATTTTTTAAATACGTTCAAAATGAAAATCTATCCTGAAATCAATATTTATGTTTTAGAATCCTTTGAAAAAAAAAATAATCGGAGCAATACAAAAGGAGTTAGTTACTAAAAGTAATTAATCGCTAATTAATTACAATTAATTAATTATAATTCAATTATATTTCTTCTATACCTTCCAATGAAATATCTATAAAAATTTTCAAAAGTCTATCTCAATAAAAAGTCGATGAAAAATCGATTTTAATTTGCCAAAAGAGCGAACAGACAGAGAGACATACGCCAAATGAAGTTAAGAAAAACGTTATAAAAAAAAAATAAACATAAGACAGACAGCCCTTAAACGTACTTATTAATGCACTTAAAGACAGAAACGTATGACCTGTGGGTAAAACATAATATATATTTGGTAATTTTATTTTATTTATATTTATAATATTTTGTATTTAAAGAAGCAATGTAGTTGATTACGTCATTTAAATTTCCTATTTTAAATTAAGTTAAAACTAATAATGATGATTTTTCTGGAGGCTGAAACCAATTCAGATCCATTTTCTTTCTTTATAAAAATTAACTATGGTGTTTATTTAAAAAAAAATCCTTCGAGTGGTTTAATATTTCAAAAATACACTTATATTTATATATATATATATGTATATACATATATATTTACATTTTTTGCTATTATAACAAAATAAAATAAGATATATTTTATTTATATATTTTAACAGTGACGAAAAAATGTAAACGCTAGGGGGCGCTGTTATGGGGTAATACCAATGACCTTTCTTAAAACGGTTGATTAGCTGACAACATCGCAGCATGGCGTTTACTTGTTTCCGTCACTCTACATAAGTTATTCTTTCTTTTATATGCTGACAGATTATATGATTGATAATAATAATAATAATAATAATAATAATTTATTATTTATTATTATTATTTATTATTATTATTTATATATATATGTAATTTATTATGATTTCATTTATAGTTATTTTTTTTATTATTAGAATAATTGAGTTAATTGAAAAAATTAATTGAATTGTTAATTGCGTGTTTGATGAGTATAATTCGGGAATGAATTATCTTTCTTTTATTAATTATCCAATCCGCACCCTTTCCATAAGCCATATCATCTTTCAATGATAAATTCTTATCACAATTTAAATTTATTTAATAATATCCTTTCAACACATTCACTTATCCATACATATATAAATAATAATAAAAAATAAAAATAATAATAATAATAATAATAATAATAAGAGTTTCTATAGAGTTTGGCTATTTAATTGCCTCTGAATGAGATATTGCTCCAAAAGAGAAGGAAATAATCGTTCTCTATTATCTTTAGGGAGAATATATAATATCTCACTCATTCCAACCATCACCCACTCTCTCGTCACCCCTCCCACCCTCCATCCAACTAGAATAATGTCTCTGTCGTTTTCAGGGCGGTAATTGGTCCGATTGAACATTTCCCTTGGTTGATATGAATCTCACGATTGGTGTGGGGGTGAATGGGGTCGGCATGCAATCTTTATCTTGATTTGTAACCCTCACACTTTTTCTTTGTCTTTTTTTTTAAACTTTTCTTTTTAATATATATTTCAATTTAAATAATAAATAAATATATAAATGATTGATTGAACTTATATTTTTATTTTTTATAAATTCAAAATTTATATATTATAATTAAATATCAATTGATCTATAAATAATTATTATTATTATAAAAGAGAATTGATTAAAAGAGAAAAATAAAACATTTTTATTTAGTATAAATAATTGAACTAAATAATTATTTTTCAATTAATATAATATATTTATACCAGTGGTTCCCAAACTTATTTGGCCAAGTTCCTTTCCAGAAAATAATTTACTTAGCGCCCCCTTGGAAATTAACTTTTTTTTAATTTTAATAACAATTAAACAGAAAGATAAATGTAACTATTTGCAAAATATTATAAATAAAGGTGTAAAGTAGAAACATTGAATTTATGTATCTATTTATAGAACTCAGAATAGAAAAATAATATGTGGCGATCACCGTCCCCCTGGATCGCTCCGAGGGGGCGGTAGCGCCCACTTTGTGAATCACTGATTTATACATAATTATAAGTCAAGATAATTAAAAAAAAATTTTTTGGGGAGCATCATGAGAGATCAGAGATAGAGTATCATCCAAATAGCAACAGGAGTCTAGTGTGCAGTTTGAGACAAGCAAAAAACGGAATTTTCATAAATTATTTTAATAGGTAATTGTTTAGTCTAACCGATATATCATGGATTTGGATAAAACTTTACCAGAGGATTCCTTTTTTGATTCCAAACAAACTTTCCTTAAGCAGTATGTAGCGGGTACTTCTAGTTTACGAGGTAAAAATTATTAAACTTTGACAGATAAACTAGTTATGAATGAGCATAGGGATGAGAGCGCGGGGGACGACGTTCCCTTACCTTTTTTCAGAACCGGAACACGTTTCAGTTCTTTTTCATGTCCCGACAACTCCCACTTAAATCTACTGTTAGAATTTCTTTTTTTGTGTTCGTTAATACTTTGTATAGTAAGAATAAGAAAAAAATAAAAACTTATATGGGAAAAAAAGTTTGCTGAAAATAGGACTTTTGTTTTTCCCACTATGTGTTCCTTTACTTCTTATTTTACCAATACATCACTGCCGGCCATTTAATGACTATTGACTAATTCATCATTTAATGTAAATAAATATGAAACATTGTTTCTACAAAATCTTGCGTATGCTCAGGACTATAGTCAACCTAAGCAACAATGAAACGTGAGAACGATGAAAATCGACTGGCGGGAAAATCAAGATGGTCTCCCTTTGAAAGACTAGAATTACCTGAAGAATTGACAACAAAAGACGAGACTTTCACCCCTAAAATAAACAATGGAAGCTTTATGTGATTCTAAAGGGCTCAATATACAAATAGTAATAATAATAATAATAATAATAATAAATACATATTTATTTTTTATATTATTTGAGAAAAATAGAAAATAAAAAAATACAAATCATTGTATTGTATCCAATTAATATTGAAAATGTAAAATCTCATCCAATCCTCATTCACTAATTAAACTAATTTCATTGGTAGGAGGAAATATGTGGGTGGATGAGAGTGAAAAGTGAAATGAGTGGATGGATGGTCAGATTAATAAAATAGCAAGTGCGAATCAAAAACTAAAAGAGAGAGAGAATGTACTAATTACAGAATAATTAATTCAAACAACGTCAATATTTAAACTTTTTTATATTTTGTGTTTTCGTTTATTTAAATATCCAATATGAATAGATCGATAGAATTTATGTTCGAAAGTTAAAAAATATTTTTTTTAAAGATAATAATAAGATGAAATAAATTTTAAGAAAGAAAAGAAAATAGTAGGATATTATATATATATATATAATTATTTTTTAATATTATGCAATATGTAATTAGTAATTGATAAAAATAATACCTCCTAGGTCACCTATGAGCTAGGATGAACCAGAATATTGCATTGTCATCGGAGTTACATATGTATGCGAAATTTCAGCTCATTCGAACATTAAGAAGTGTGTCAAATTCACGTTGCAAGATTTGACGAGAGGACACGCTTTAAAACTAAATAAAAGCGTGTAAAAAAACTAAACCAACGAATCATTAGGCGCAGAATCCAAAACCTTTGAGTAATCTACAATGTATTTCACAAGTAAATTTCGTTTTGTTTTTATTCAGATGTGTTTTAATACTATGGAATCAATCATTAGTTGCTGCTTACATCCGGTTAACGCTTTGGTGCAACCCTTATAATCTTCCTCGATTTGCTTCAAAATGATGATATATTTTTTTACCAACCAACAATAGTAAGGGATGTATTGTTTTCACACCAAATTTCACATATGGAGATTTTTACATATCTCCACGAATCATTTGATTTTGTTAACAAAAAAATTATTTTTAGCATGATGTCTGTCCGTCTGTTGCTTAATCAGTAGCATGAATTCATCAACTTTTGGTGTATTTCCGAAAACCGGAAGTGGTAGTTTTCAAAGTATTAATTTTATATTCATAGTCGGAAATTTTTTACTTAAAATATAGTAGTAATAAATAATTGAGTAATTAAACTAAAAATAAAATAACCAAGATAATATAATTTGGTCATTTTAATTCAAGTTTTAAAAATATTTTTTTTATAGATTATATATATATATATATATATATAATGTTGTTTGGAAATTTATTTATTTAATATCGTATTTAATAATAAGAAGTAAATTTTATAGTTTGTGTATAACAGGTAAGCAGGTTATAGGTCGATAATTCTCAGGTTCTGAAAAATCACCTTTCTTTTGGTTCAGAGTTAATTAACGTTGATGAATATCTGATGACAGGATGTTTGATGTTCAATCCAGAAATTATGAAATTTATTCGGTCCAGAAGTCTTACAATTATGTTTACTATCTCGCCAGAGATAGTATTGCTTTCACGAAAATTTTCGATGTTGAGATTTTGATGTTTTTATACGTCTTGAAGGTTCCTGAATCATTTTCACTAAGGTTGAGAAAAATGTATGTGTGTGTGTGTGTAGACAAATTTACAAGAAACGGTTTCAGCTAGAATAATGAAATTTAGTATACGGGCATTATTCAAAATTCGTAGTTTTCTATCAACTTTTGAAATATGTATCTCAACCGGAAGAGGGTCATTACCTATAACGTTTGACTTTTATTCCTCTAAAGTGACCGTAAAAATAAAAATATATGTTTGATAATTTTTCACATGATTAATAATTGTATAAAACTGCTATATATAGAATTTCAGCTTGATTGGATCGCTGAAAGTACCGGAATTAATATGGTGCCATCAACAAAGAGCCAAACATGCGCTGATTTAATAAATATTATTTATTAATTTTAATTTATAATTAATTAAATTTAATTTAAATAGAAAATATGTTAATTAATCCAATTCAAATTGCGAGATAGTCGAGTGGAGACACTCCAGCTTATTGTTTAATATTGTAGGGTTGGTGGCTTCGATAGTGAAGCAGATGTATTAAAAAATATCGTTTTGTTGAAAAGTATTAGCAAAAAATATATCGTTTTTATTGAAAAGTGTAGCAAAAAATATATCGTTTTGTTGAAAAATATATACACAGATAAAATAAACGTCTTGGAAATCTTCGGTTCTTCGTTCTTCGTTCTTCGGATATGTTCTTCTTAACGTCTTGAATCACAACTGCTACTGCCCCGCTGCTACTGCTCAACTGCTCAACTGCCGATACTGCCCGGCTAGCCTTGTTCACGACATTTTATACCCGGCTGGTGACATCCAAGCAGAGTGGTGGGGACTCTCGACGACCAATCGCGTGCTAGGCGCTCAACGAAGACCCAATGGATGGCCCGTTTATTATTATAAATCGTTATAATCGTAGGCTTCTAAGAGGGGGTAGCGAGGTTTTAAATATATGTCCCAGCGCAACATGAATTTGCTTAGTCGCTCTGAGAACATCTTCATGAGAAAATAATAAAATAAATTTCATTTTTTCAGATCCTATAATATCTTAATGTTAAATGACCAAATTTGTTATTTTAATCTAACTTTCAATGTATTTAATTACAGTATTTTTTTATATACAGAGAACATCATCAATAGTAAATTTCTGAGGCTCCTTAAATATAACTTCGGAACATCACGTAAATATGCCCCAAGAATGTTACATTTATAGAATAATTTTAGGTTGGAACCAAATAGAACTCCAATATTTATGAAAACTTGTATTATTTATATTCGGTTGATGTTTGGGATTCATTTTGTTCTAATTTCCTGAAGAATTTCTATTTGTAAAATACTTACTCAGAGTTTTGTTGTATTCTTTTGTTGAGTTCGTTATACCTTTTCAAACTCGCCCCTTTTCCTCTTTATTATTATTATTAATATAATGGACAATTATATTATATAAATATTATGAATATTAATTAATTAGTTATTTTTATTTATTTTATTTAATCCAATTAAAATATTATATTCTATTTATAAATTAATACTAAAATAATTCAAATTAAAAATATATGAGCAGTCAATCTATGGTAAAAAGCTCTTTAATTAGTTATAAATATCATATCTTTTTTTTTGTTTATTTTGTATTTGTGAATTAAATAAAAAAAAACACAACATGAACCATTTTGGATGATCCCATTAATCGGATATTTGAATTCAATTATAAAAGGAAATCCCTCCAATATCTCTGAATTATTCATTCCAATCAATCGTTAATTAAACTTAATATGATAATTAATTATTATTTATTGAAAATATACCTCTTTCACCCTAAAATGAGAGAGAGAGAGAATAGTAAAAACCAAAATATTTATTTAAATTTAAATACATTTCATATTTTAACTTAAATATTTTTTTTACTTGTACAGGGTCCGGCAGTCAAACCTGACGGTTTTTGAAATGGGATAAATAAAAAAGTTGATGAGATATTTTAATTATTTTTTTTTATTGTAAAGAGGCGAATTGGAAATTTAAGATTCATAATAAAAAAGCACAAAAATAACTTATGAAGCAAAAATTATGTCACTTAAATGATGACCACCATTTTCTCTTCACTGTACGAGTCTCCTGAAGAAGTTAGTCATGACTCTCTTCAATGTTTGGCGCGGGATCTCACGACTTTCTCGCCGAATGTTCTCCTTCAGTTGGTTCAAATTATTTGGTCTGTTAACATAAACTCTTCCCTTGAGGTACCCCTATAGATAAAAGTCACAAGGGGATAAGTCGGGAGAACGTGCAGGCCATTCGATGTCACCTCTGAGCGAGATCAGCTTACAGACGAAAAATCCTCTGAGTTGAGCCATGGACGCCCGAGAAGTATGGGCAGTTGCTCCGTCCTGCTGAAACCAGACCCTCCTGAGAAGGATACGATGGCGACGTAACTCTGGGATGAGAAAGTCACGGATCATGGCAACATAACGCGCTGAGTTCACTGTCACGGTTTGGCCATTCTCCCCAAAAAAATAAGGCCCTAACACTGTTGACCTATACACTGCAGCCCATACAGTTACTCTTTCACAGTGAATAGGCTGCTTGTGAAGTTCCTGTGGGTTTCTTGGAGCCCAATATCGAAAATTGACAGTACAGTGTAGAAAAAATGGTGGTCATCATTTAAGTGACATAATTTTTGCTACATAAGTTATTTTTGTGCTTTTCTATTATGAATGTTAAATTTCCAATTCTCCTCTTTACAATAAAAAAAATAATTAAAATATCTCAACAACTTTTTTATTTATCTCATTTCAAAAACCGTCAGGTTTGACTGCCGTACTTCAATTAATTTATAAATTATAATAATTATAATAATGGCTATAAATTTTGTTGAATTATGCTTAATACAATAAAAATAATATTTTGGATCAAATTAGTTAAGAATTTTGTGTAAAAGAAGATAAGAAAAATTTTATAATAGATTCAGGTGTTAACATAAAATAAAGGGAATACGGCTGAATAGATGATACGTGGGTGGTTGATTCTCCCATTGTGTATTATGATTTGTCTACTCCCACCCACTATCATCCATTCACTCACACTCTTAACTAATTGTAATGCTGTGCATAAATATTCGCCAAGTAATCTGCTTTAAGGGGCGGTGTCTCATTTCGAAACGAGCTCTCTTGTTTTTAACGGTGGTAAGGGGTGGGTATATACATGGATGATGGGCAATGGTAAGGATGTGAGATGACTGGTTAAGGTTGGTATTTCTCCCTCTCTCTCGGTTTCAAAAATAAATGAACAAGCCTATACACGTACACCTTAAAATGGAATTATATCTAATTGTAACGTATAACTAAGCCACAAGATACAAATCTTCATTTATCATTAAAATTATATTTTAAAAATTCATATATACAGAGAAAGAAAGAGAGAGAGAGAGAGAGAAAGATTACAAGGATAGAAATTATAAAACAAAATAATATTAACATTTACTTGATCAAATTAATGTTAATATTTTATAATTATTTTATTTATTAGATTAATTAAAGAGATTTTAAAAAGTAATTAATTTATTTAATTTAAAAAAAAAAATATGGAGTGTCTCCACTCGACTATCTCACTATGCTGTCCACAAATCATGTGTGGTTTCCCATGCTCCTCGTTTTTCACGTTAAAATCACTACTTTTACATTTTTTAAAACACTCAAAGCAATGAGTTTCGCCAAGAGCATGTTCACCGTATGCTTCGACAAACATTCTACGGGATTCTGCATCAGTTTTCTTCAAAAGATAAACTAATGTTGTCCGCAAATCATAGTTCGTAGGCACAAAACTCGACATATTTGAGGTTATAGAAAAATATACCGGTGTATGAAACTTAGGTTGCGTGTGTTATAAACTTCGTCAGTTGTCAGAGGGAGAAGATGGCAACTACAGAAGCGGTCTTTCGGTCTTAAAACTAATAGCGAGCACCATCTATAGAGAAATTCCGGTTTCATACTTCTACACCTGGTATATTCAATTGCTGAGAATGAGTTATTGGATTCGGGTGTTCTTCAATGTTGGTCAGTATCTTACGCTCTTATGGGGTGACTATTTTCATTAAGAATATCGGTTATCAAATCAAACAGTATTACCAACTGAAAAATGTTAACCAAAGTCGGAAGAAAGTTCCATACTAAACTGCATAATTGAACATTTTTTAGATAGGCAACAACAAAACAATAACAAAACAATTTCTAAATATAAATATTAAAATAAAAATTATTACAGAAATGATAATTGAGAATTTAGTGATGGGGAGAGGATTTAAACTACCATGTAAGTGAAAAAAAATCTGGAGTGTCTCCACTCGACTATTTCGCAAATTTGAATTGGATTAAATAACATATTATATTTAAATTAAATTAAATTAAATTAAATTATAATTTAAAATTAATAAATAATATTTATTAAACCAGCGCATGTTTGGCTCTTTGTTGATGGCACCACGTCACGTGTTGGCGCGTGTGATTTGCAGTGTTAAAAAATTAATTCTGGTACTTTCAGGGATTCAATCAAGCTGAAATTCTATATATAGCAGTTTTATACAATTTTTAATCATGTGAAAAATTATCAAAAATATATCTTTATTTTTACGGTCATTTTAGAAGAAAAAAAAACATAACGTTGTAGGTAATGACCCTCTTCCGGTTGAGCTACATTTCTCAAAAGTTGATAGAAAACTATGAATTTTGAATAATGCCCATGCACCAAATTTCATCATTCTAGCTCAAACCGTTTTTGCGTAATCTTGGTTACATACATATACACACACAGAGAGGGACATTTTTCTCAACCTTAGTGAAAATGATTCATGAACCTTCAAAACGTATAAAAACATTAAAATCTTAACATCGAAAATTTTCGTGATCGCACTACTATCTCTGGCGAGATAGTAAAAATGTAATTGAAATTAATAAATATTTACCGACCGACGATAGGAAGGGAAGGTATTGTTTTCACACCAAATTTCACACTGCACTAATCTCAATAAATTCCATCATATAATTTAATTTATTTATTATATCTTAAATAATATTATCAAAATAAAAATAAATCAATTTAAATTCAATTATACTAACTATTATGTGTGTTAAACTTTGCTTGAAATATTACATTACTATTTGGAATTAAAAAAAATTTACACCTATTTTAAAATGTGACATTCTAAATAAATAATGATGATTACTTACATTTGATGATTAGATCATTTCATCATCTTCATCCACCTCATCGATGTAGGGGAAGATAATAAAAACTTCAAAACAACATCCAGCAGTGATTGAAACATGAAATAAAAGTAAAAAATTAAATTAAGAAATTTTAAAATAAATAAATAAATTTGCATTGAATTAAAAATCAAATAAATAATAAATACTAACCTCGAAGTTAATAAAGGGTTGTTATATCTCGCAGATTAGATTCTATGACCAACTTGAAGACTTGAATAGATGTATCGTCTCTCTCACCTGAATAAAGAAGAAATTAACTAAGATTAGATAATAATTATAACAACGAAATGAAAAAAAGATATAAAAATAAGTAAATAATATTATATGAAATGATTGAAAAAGTGTTGATTTTTAAGAATATTATTAGAAATATTTCGAAAAAATACTAATCTTTCAACACCAAATTTTGCATGTGAAGATTTTTACATATCTCCACAAATCATGCATTTTTTTTTAACAGAAAAAGAGTATTTTTAGCATGATATCTGTCCGTCTGTCCATTCTGTGATCGTATAGATGTGTATAGCTTGAACGGCTCAACGGATTTGGATAAAATTTGATATATTTACTTAATGCATCAGTAGTATGAATTCACCAACATTTGGTGTATATCCGGAAATGGGAAGTGGTATTTTCCAAACTATTAATTTTATATTCATTGTCGGAAAATGTTCACTTAAAATATAGTAATGGAGTAATTAACTAAAAATAAAAACCAAGATAATATAATTTAAGTAATTTTAATTCAAGTTTTTAAAATATATATATATATATATATATATATAAATACCTCTACTAAATTAATTATTTTAATATTTTTAGTAATATTTATAAGCATTCATTTTACAGAATATGCATTCGTCGATTGAATCGAATTCCGAGTACTTAATTTTTAATATTAAAGTATCAGTATGATATTGTCTAATATATTAACAAAAATATATTGAATCGGATGGAGTATTAAAGCTCATTAAACCCTGCAAACTTTCCTTCCAATAACTAATAAATTTAAATATAATCATTTTTTTTTTATTTATTATACAAATACTTTTTTCAATATATATATATATATATTATTTATTTATTTTTTTAAGCATTTCTATTTGAAATATATTAATTATTTATTTAATATTAAATGTTTCTGAATCAATATTGAAATAACAATATTAATTTATGTATTATTAAATTCATTGCTTTAGTTATAAAATAAATATATAAATAAGCTTATAAATACATTATATTATTATTATTTAAATGTATATTATTTATCTATTAAATGAATTAAATGTAATTTTATTTGAAAATAAATATTAATTAAAAATTTATTTATTTATTTATTTTGTTTAATTAACATAATTCAGATGGATCCAAAACTCTAATTTGATGACCAATATTTAATAATTTTATGGTAGTCATAAAAATTAACTTTTTAGGTAACTATTGCAGTAGTTGCTTTGATCAGTGAACATTTTACAGTTTGCTCCAAAATGCTCATATCTATATATTTAATACGATAGTGTCCGTCTGTACGCAAAAAACTCCAGAGCCTAAACTACAAGGAGTAAGGAAACCAAATTTTTCTGAGGTGAAGGGTACCTCAAATGATGAAAAATAAAAAAGAAATTAGAATCTTAGGTAACTCCTGAGCTGAGCTGCGGGTGTTCCATTTTCCAGAAATAATATATAAAGCAGTGTTAGTATGTATGTAATTTGTTTACTTTTTTGCTGTCATAGAAACAGATATATATATATAATTGAACCTCTCTCTCTCCCTCTATTTAAAATTTTAAAAAATGGAGTGTTCTAGCCAAATTAAGAAATTTAAATTCCTTATGCAACATTGATAGGTAAATGAATTGGACTGGAAGAGGAGACATGATTAGAGAAATTGGGGAAAAATCAACCGAAAAGACCAAGGTGGGTGGACAATGAAGGAAGGGACATGGGAGAGATGGGACAGGGTAGGATTTGGTTGTAGCTCAGGATAGGGACGCTTAGAGAAATGTGGATGCTGCGGCTAAGATCTTTCGAAAACTGTAGAGACACAGAGTTAGATAAATACAATAATAATATATAATTAATTTACTGATTAAATTAAAATATATTTTACAAGAAAACAAATACATGTCTTATCTACTTATACTGATTGAAACAAAATGGATGAAAACCTTTTACATACAGACTTTCAACCAAATACTATGTATCACTCGGGGGTACAGGGGGCGGAGCCCCCGTCTAGGTGTGAAGAGCGCCGAAGGCGCTCGGAGCAGCTAGTAAGTATATATTCTTTTAAAATGAAACATATAAATTTAATTTATTTATACTTGCACAATGAGGCATTACATGAATATTGAAAACAAATTTAGAAACTAAAAATCTAATTGGACAGTATAAAAAATGAAATGAATGAAGAAAGAAGATATTTGAAAAAATTTGTTCCTTTGTGTACTCAACTCCGGGATCAAAATTGAGAAAGCTACTCCGATTGAGAAAATCAAGATAAATGTTGATAAGACACCTAATTAATAAAAAAATATGTATGGATTTAATTCCATTAATTTAATTAATTTTCACTTTTTAGATGGTAGTGAAGTTATAAATTAGTTATAAAGATTTTTGAAATTTTTTTAGAAAAATAGATAAAATATATTACAATACCTATCAGCTAAAATTAATTAAAGACATAAACTGAATTTTTTATTATTTGTAACCTCTATCGATAGATATCTTTCGCTCTACGGAACTCCAAAGAATTTATATTCTGATCCGCAACTATCATCATCCAACTCTTATTTCTCCCATTTCTCTCAAGTCCTATATTGTCTGTCCACCACGTCTGTCGCTTCCCATTAGGACTTTTGTCTGCCCTCAACCCGAAATTTGTGAAATGATATTGAAAAACTATTACAGAATGAATTTTGAACAGAAATAGTTTATTTTCTAGTGACTTAGCTAATTTGTAATAATTAATTTAATAATGGAATAAAATATTGATATTCAATTTAATTTTATTATACTATTATAATCAATGGATAAATTAAATAATTTAAGAAAATATATAATAATAAAATTAGCAATTATATTACATATTTACATATATAATCGTGATAATCATGAATCTAGAAAACTAACATTTTTTTATTTTACTCCCAAATGTGTCAACAATCAACATTTCAGTGCATTTAGTTTGAACAACGCCATGATAATTATAATTTTAATTCTATACACTACAACTAGATAGTAGCGTATCTTCTTTCTTTTTTTTTATTAAAATTGAATTTTTATGTTGATTTTACATGAACAAAGTTTTTCTTTAATATTATTAATTCTCAAAATAATACTTGGCAGGCGTTGTCCTTGAGTAGGACGTATAAAATTCAGAGGTTTTTTTTAAGACCTTTATATTGATATTATTATCAGATTAGGCATTGAAAAAAAACAAAAATAAATTAAAATTGCAGATAAAAATAAAAAAATCGATTTATCAGCTTGGTCCCGGAAGGAATATGGGACTGAAACATATGTATACATATATTTACATCAATTGATTTGATATATCATAATAATTTTATTATTTTTTTTTATTTATTTAAATGTATACCATAATAATAATTAGTTAAATAAGAAAAAGAAAAAAGAAGCATCTGCTTTCTTTATGATAATTAACAAAAGAGAAAAAAAATTCAAAAGTCTTTTGAAAGTTGTTAAATTATATTCTTCATAAAAAAAATGAAAACTTTTCTAATAAAATAAAGAATGACTGTACTTTTTTAATTTTTATATTTAATATACCTATATATATATATTAATTATAATTAATTGCAAAAAAAAATAATTTTAATGTTACCAAAAACAGAAAAAAAGAGAGGAATGATGATTATGGAGAAGATATATTTTTATAATATAATTGGATCGGACTTTAAGTGATTTATAATATATATATAAATTTATCAACTCACTCAGTTAAATTGTTAGAATCGTTGAAACGAGACAAGTGAAATACTGGATAAGGAGGTTCTGGTAATTTGCCATCCTCAGTTAAGTTCTGCCAGATTGTCAACTCCGCAAGTACATTAAATGTACCCGTCCTGAGAAAGAGTTGAGAATAGGTATAAATGAGATGTATGTACCCCTTAAAACTTTATCTACTTTTAGATCCGTTTTATATATCACATGAATGCGTCAGGACTAGCAGAACTAATAACACCCAGCGGACTCTCTGATGACCAATATGGATCCTGGGAGGGTCGATATGACTAATATGTGACTGATGAGAGTGGCCCACTGTGCGATCAAGGAAGGGCATAAATAAATAATGATAAATATAAATATCTGATTCGAATTAATTGAGGAGGATTATAATTTATAACCTTGAAAAGAAACGAACTTTTAGCAGAAATCGCATTTCAGTTCTCTGCCTTGCTAAAAGAAACAAAAAATGAATTTAAGGGGATTTAAAATACGAAGTTTGTTTAAAAGAAAATGTGAATTACGCCATTGTAATCGAAGCAAACAGTGAGCAAAACATTCACATTTGATCAAATTTGGCGTGATTTTTTCGGTTTTTTTTTGCGACAAAGTAAGTATATTCGCCCAATGCCACAGTCAACATTTTAAGTGCGTTGGAGCACTTTATTCCATTTTTAACACGAAATTTAATACAGATTCATTGATACATAATTTTTAAGTAAAAAACACACAACATGCCTAACTTTTCCAGTTGTCAAACACAAACTACTAATCCAAAATGGCTGATAATGTCATGATATGAGAAACATATGAAGAGGCGGATTATCCGTAAGGTAAACTAGGCACGTGCCTAGGGGCGTGTAGTTACAAGGGGCGCGCGAGCTCAGAATTTTTAAAATTTATAGTATTATGATGGGCATTTATGGCCGATACAGGGGCAGCGATAAAGTGATTGCCTAGGGCGCTCTGGACCTTTAATCCGCCACTGAACATATGTGTGGCAACATAACACAAAAAACATATGTGAGGCAACATAACACAAAAAAACATATGTGTGGCAACATAACACAAAAAATGTCGATAATCGAATGCACACAGCCCGCGAAAATTAAAAATTCACCTTTTCTTTTGAACAGTCATCGAAGAACCAAAGTGAAAACAAACGTTTGGAAATTTACAATTCATGCTTAAAAATTTAATTATTATATTTTTTTAAATGATCAATTAATAATAATATATAAATCTCTATGAATAATTTCATACTTTAATGACAGGTATAAAGTTATAATTTTTTTAAATTTTTTTTTTATATATTAAATAATTTATTTAATTAACAAAATACTATTTTTTAAAGTTTTATTATTTATAATTTTTCTATTTTATTTGGTTAAAATGAGAGTGAAACTAAAATTTGTAACATTTTTTTTAATCAAGAAGAGTGAGAAGAAAAATAGAAAAAATCCCTCTTTTACTTTCTTATTATCGGTTTAGAAATGACAATGCTACTTTATTTATGTATAAAATATTAAAGTCGGATTAGAAATATTCATAATTCACATACTAAAACAAACAAAAAAAAAATTGAAGTAATTTTTAGAATGAAATGTATGTATTAAGTGTGTGCGTATAGATTAGAGGATGAGGGGGCAGGAGTTAGTGGGTAAGGATAAGATTTAATTTATTCATTCTCTTAAGCAAAAAAAAAAAAAGAATAATTGTCTTTTAATACCCAAATAAATGGCTTGTAAGAGAAAAGAACATAACCAATAAATGTCTACTAATTGAATTTCTTCTTTTTTTTTTAATTATTTCCCTCGCTCTTACTCGGATTCATTTTTCTTTTCACTTATCTAATTCCTCGGATAGTTTTAAATAACTTTATATAATATTGTAAAAAAAATGGCTTTAGAATACCCCATGAAATGACAGCTCCTTTTGCGGTAGAGGTAGAATATGATCAATACAACATATTCTTTCAACTTAACCTTGATTTTAAGTTTAGTTAAGAGCCTTTTTATGTCAATTTATTTTTAAGTTTGATGGACATCGTTCCCCCAGTGGTGCTAGAAAGAAAAAAATTTCCTTGCTTATATAAAATATAAATAAATACGCGTTTTTGTCTTATATCTCTAACCTTTAACAATGTTTATTAAAAATTTTATCAATTTTTAATTGAATTTTAATTTCTAATTAATCAATGGACCTTTATACTAAATAATTTGTAATTATCATTTTAATTAATAATTTAAAAATTAATTATAAATGAATAAGTTTTTTTAATTATAATTTTTTTTTTTTTAAATTTAGAGATTGTTATTCTTATCTTATGTATATTAATTAATTAGTATAAGATTTAGTAGAATATTATGTTTTTCAAAGTTATTTTGAATTATGAAATTATTGCATTATTTTGATTTTGATATCATGGAAAATATAGTAACATCATTAATTACTTTAATTAAACATTATCAATTACAATGAGTTTGTTAAAGATGAGACCCAAACAGATTGGCTCTTTATTTGAAAAATTACATATATATATCATAATAATAATATTTTCGAGATAATATATATAAAATTATTGTTTACCCCAAGTAGTTGTATAAAATAGTACTCATATCATATATCTATATATTTTATATATATATAATTCAATCAAACGTATTCTAATTTTTAAATTTTTATAACTATTAAAAATTCATTTTATCCCCTTCAAAGTAATACCCCTCAAAGATAATGCACTTATGTCAACTTTTTTTCTAATCGTTGAAGCACTTTTGAAATGCGCTTTTCAGTAAGACCATCAGCTTGTTCTATGATTCCGACTTTATCTCATCAATTGTGACAAAACGCTTTCCTTTCATTGGTCTCTTCAGTTATGGAAATAGGAAAAAGTTGCATGGAGCCAAATCTGGTGAATACGGTGGATGAAGTATGATTATCGGGTTGTTTTTGGTCAAAAAATTACGAACAAGCAATGATGTGTGAGCTGGTGCATTATCGTGATGCAGAATTCATGATTTGTTTTACTACAATTTCGATCTTTTGAGCTGTATTGCTTCAAGTAAACGTTGCATAACTTCCTTTTTTTATTCCTTAAGTAGTATTTACTTTTTAAGTAAAAAATCGAAGAATACACCTAATGTGACTATCTTTTTCAGTTGTCAAAAACAAACTACTAATAGAAAATGGCTAAAAATGTCAACATATGAGAAACATATGTGTACTAACATAACAAAGAAAAATTCAATAATTGAAAGTACACAGTCCGAGAAAATTCAATATTTACCTTTACTTTTGAACAGGCCTCGTATGTTGAAAATCATCAAAGGCTTCTACGAAAATTCTTTTCATAAAATGAATATTGAATATAAATACATTTTTAATAAAATTACAACAAAAATTTACAATAATCAAACCAGTTTGACTAATTTAATGTTTATAATCTATGATGTAAAATCTTGTATGTTTTTGACTCTACTTAAATAATTTTGACGTTTTAAGTTTCATACTAACAATAAGATTGCTGCTGCTGTCAAAAGTAAGATAGAAAAAGTAAGAAGATGGCTCGAAGAGAGATTATCAAAAAAGTCTCTCAAAAAGTTTATTGACATTCCACTTAACAAGACAGACTTCTACATTAGAAAAGATTGCCTTTTAAAAAAATGAGAATAGAGGTAATATTAATGTATATACAATATTTGCAACTTTTATATACAATAGGGAGAAAATAATATACACTTAATAAAGAGAATCGATCAGACCTGAAATTTAATGTCAGTTCGTTAGTCAGTAAGTATGTTTGCCATTGAAAAGATACGGTAGGTTGTGTTTATCTAGAGCTTTCTTTAAGTGTTTTGAAGTTGTTGATCTAAGTTGTATTTATGTTGAATCAGTGTCCGAGTGACCGATAAAAATCATCAATTGCCAGGATTCAATGTGTTTAGACAGACATAAGATTAATTTGGATTCATGTATTGTTGTAAATATTCTTTAATGTATGGAAGGTTAACATCATTTTTGATTATCTGTCTCAATTTTTAAAAACATTGGCCATTCAGTGATATTTGAGTGTTATTTGATTTTAAAATTTTTTACACATTTAATTTAGCTTCCTTTCTATCCAAAAAGTTTAACGATGGTTTTATGAGTCGTTTATTTTAAAAGTGGCGTAACTCTGTTTTTCATCTTTGTGCTGGTTACAGTGGTTTCTTGTATAACTTCATGTTATTTATCAGTAAAGTATTTCAGGTTGTTTATATTTCAAGCAAATACGATAAATTTTTGACACATTGTAAGTTTTAAGATTTAGTTCAATAACTAAGCCGTGTAGTTTGAAACAATATTTTGGCGTGTTGAAATTGTCATTCAACAATAATAATTTATTGTTCGTTCCCCAAGATTATTACAAAATTATTAAAAAGTGTCGGAAAGGTAATAATTTTATTGTAAATGAGATGAGACAAGAAGATTTTGTATCAACAAAATTATTAGAAGAAGCAAATTTTTAAACAGACAAAGAATCCTGATGGAGAATCAGTAAACTGGTTAAAAATATGTTGAATGCGTTTTGTTAGAAATGAACCGTTTAAAATTTTCTATAAGACATCAATGAATGAGAATACCAATTTTAACAATCCTGAATTTGTTACCACGTCTGGGTTGACCAAGGTAATTCGAAAATTTTGTATTGATACCACTCTATAAAAAAATCAGACCAATACAACAGCAAAATTGACCTATTACCGGAACATCATGATTTCTTCAAATCCCTTTCACACGTGCAAAATGTAAATGAATAGTAAATTGTTTAGTAATAAATTTGTTTGTAATTTTACATGTTCTGTAATTAAAAATGTTATTAATAGCATAAATTATGTTTCCTAAGTTTTTTAAAGATATGTAAAATAAATTCAGTATTGTTTTTTACAATTTCAAAAATCTTGAATTGATTGAATGGACTTGGGCACCTTCACATTTTATAATGAATTTGATATTTAATTTTTAAAGTGGCCTAACTCTATTCTTGATAAGGAAACGCAAATTATTCACATAATAATTGCCACTATTTTAATTGGAACTATAAATTTAACACCCTTAAATACACTTAAGCAGTAAGACTCATGAGGATCCTATAAGTATATTTTTAAATTCATTGAAACCCAAACCCTTAAATATCTCGATTTGAAGATAAATGGACTTAAACCAATTTCAAAATAAACGGCTCATATAATCCAATAACGTTTTAATGTTTACTTTAAAGAAATCTTTATTGATCAAGCCTATGTTAATACCTCAGGTCATTAGTCATTGTTTCGTTAGGAATGTGAATATTAGTAGTAGAATTGTAGTAACTCTTCATCAATGGTATTATTTAGAAAGGCTGAAATGGTTTTGTATATTAAAGTTGGTATATAATATGTAATTTAAGAGTGTTATTTTTTCTCTTTTCTAAACTTAATCTATCTTTTCTTTCTTGATTCAACATTTGGTTATCCTTCAAGTATTTGGTCCCTAAGGCTGTAGAATTGAATTTATTTGTGGATATATTCAAAGTTGTTTTGTTCATGTTGTAAGGGAGAATACAAGTGGCTTTAAATGTTATATTATACATCATAAAAATTAAAATAAATTATAAAATAAATAAGTTGACCTGTGGCCAGGTCTGATCCGACCGACGGTTTGAAATAATTAATTTCCAGCTACAGAAACAATTTCAAATAATTTTAATATATCTATTAATGTAATAAAAAACAGATATGGATAGAACATAAATATTTTCAATTTTATTTTATTTATAATATATATGTAAGACCAGGCTGTGACGTCATGAAAGGCTGGATGACGTCATATAATTTTAATTAAGAAAAAACTAATAAAGATGATTTTTCTCGAGTATAAAACCAATGCAAAGTGAATGATTCGTAATGATATGTAAAAAATCTCCTCATGTGAAATTTGGTGTGAAAATAACCCTGTACATATCTATACGGACGGGCGGACAGACATCATGCTAAAAATAATTTTTCTGTTAAGAAAATGCATGATTCGTGGAGATATGTAAAAACCTCCACATGTGAAATTATTACTATCGCCGGTCGGTAAAAACATTTAAAAAATTACGAAAACAACTTTTTAAAATATTTGGAGTAATTTATATCATTCGAATTGATATTTTCTCATACAATATTATATTCATTTGATTTAAATAAATTATAAAAATTGCTTAATTTTTTTTTAATTTTCCAAATGAAAAATATGCTGTTTTGATTTTACGTTTGTTTTTCAAAAACCACCGATTAATCATCAAATCACGTTTGAAAAAAAAAAAAAACTCTTTTTATTTGACCATTCCGAGTAAACATTTATGATTTACTTGAAGTATTGGAAAATTATTAAAAAAGTTTTGTTTTTATTTCATTTCATAGACAGAATAGTTATTTTATAACGATATTTTTTAAGTGTTTGGCAGAAAAAAGAAAAAATGTTCTTGTTCTTCTAGTATTATTAAAGATTGCAGTGATAGCTTCTAGTGTTAACAAACTTTAGCATTTATTTTTTTTTAATTAATTTACTTATTTATCCTATTTTTTTAAATTATTACAAAATACAATTAAATTAAGTAATTACAATAAATTCAAAATTACATTATTAAAAAATTTCTTATTTGATCAAGCTATTAATTACTATCTCGCCAGATGTCGGGATTTTGATGTTTTTATATGTTTTGAAGGTCCCTGAGTCATTTTCAAGATTACGCAAAAATGGTTTGAGCTAGAATAATGACATTTGGTACACGGGCATTATTCAAAATTTCTAGTTTTCTATCAATTTTTGAGAAATGTAGCACATTCGGAAGACAACGATTTCATTTTTTTTCTTTTAAAGATATATGTTTGATAGTTTTTCACGTGATTAAAAATTGTATAAAACTGATATATATATAGAAATTCAGTTTGATTGAATTGCTAAAAGTACCGGAATTAATTTTTTAAATTTTTTAACAGGTTAGCTGCAAACCACGCGCTAGCACGTGACGTGGAGTCATCAACAAAGAACCAAACACACACTGGATTATAAAATATTAATTAAATTTTAATTTATATAATTAATTAAATTTAGTTAAAATATATTATATGTGATAATTAATCTAATTCAAATTTCTGAGATAGTCGAGTGGAGACCTTCCGGATTTTTTACTTTATTAATTGATATATGAATGAAATAAAGGCAAAATGGGGGAAATTTATATTTAATCATTTAATTTAAGTACTAATTAATGGGCGCTTTTTTTCTTGAATCCTTGACTAATCTTATTAATTGTGTTGTGCACTTTTGGCTTTTCATTTCCATCTCCCACGTCAAACTTTTTAAATCACTCACAAGACCTATTCATATTTAAAACATTCTCCCCATATGCTTCAGGAAGCAATGTGTGTTTTCTCAATTCGAAATTTCTTCCACAGTAAATCAAAATATCTCTTAAATGACACTTAATCATCACAAAACTTGAATTATTAAATTGAAAATAGCGAAAATACACTGGTTTGCATTCCATCATGATTTAATTAATAAATGATTTTTAAAACGAAATTTATTTAATTTTAAGATAAATTAAAATATCTATGTATGAGTGGGGATAGATGTTTGTGTGTCATGTCATTTCTTCCGCATACGTAAACTCGATTTGTATGCCTTTCAACTTTAAACTAAGATCTTAAGATTCCTTGTCTCTCTCTATTTCCTCACCCCAATTTTCCATGTCTTTTACATGTTTAACATTCTGGAAACAATTTCTATGTCTGTAAACATGAAGAAAGGTCATAAGGTTTCTCTACACTTCTATACCATACAAAAGGAATCAACCTTTCTATATTATTACCTCTTCCACCCGTTTCAAATCCAATTTATATGAAAAGAAAATTAATTAATTAAATTAAGAAATTTTAAATTTATTAAATGGTAAGTGAATCATTTATTGAAAAAATATTTGAATTATATATATATAATTGCTGTTCAATGCTCCTCCCATCAAGACAGTGTTATGTTCAATGGTGCATTGGAAAAGGAACGCGGGGGAACGACGTTCCCTTACTTTTTTCAGAATCGGAACGCGTTCCAGTACATTTTCATATCCCGACAACTCCCACTTAAATCTACTGTTAGAATTTCTTTTTTTTTTGTGTTCGTTAATATTTTGTATAGTAAGAATAAGAAAAAATAAAAACTTATATGGAAAAAAATAGTTTGCTGAAAATAGGACTTTTTTTTGCTTCCACTATGCGTTCCCTTATTTCTTATTTTACCAATACATTACCGGTTATGTTGGTTTTAATTGGCATAATCTTATATCATTGTATATCTTGTATCTATCTTGTACACAAGTTTTTTACAATGTAATTTATATAAAAAAATAATATAGTTAAATAAATATAAATTAATATATAGGTTGTTTAGATATATTAAATTTTAATAATAATTGATTTTTTATAAATATGAATATTAATCATAAAAATAAAGATTAATATATAACTCAAAAGATGGTATACAAATCTCTATAAAGATTATTATTATTTTAAATAATCAATAATCTTCCTTTTATATTCTTTTTTAATTGATATTGTATTCATATTTTTTTATATTTAAAATATTTTAAAATTATTTATTTTAATAATATTTTGTAATCAAATTAAGAAATATATTTATTAATCTCTCTCAAAAAATAAAAAAAAAATTATCCATGAAGTTAGCAACATAATAACACACATGAACAATTATAATGGAAGGAATTTATTTGCAATTGTTGAATAAATTTAATCTAATAATATTAAATAAATTATAATATATGAATTCATTTTTTTAGATTAAATTATAAATAATATAAATGATATTTGAATATAGCCTCTTTTCTTAATCCATCTTTCTTAAGTAAAAAAAAGACAAGTACACGTGTCAAAATAATTTCAGAATTTATATTATTATCAGTAGTAATCCTTCGTGGAATGAGTCTATAAGCTATTTCTGCTTTGAAAAATACAAAACTTAAGCCATCTAATTATAACAACATATGTATATATATAATATAGGATCAAATATTTTACCAAGTAAATTTGAATATATTTTTCATCTTGAAATGAAAATCAATTTATTTTAATTAATTTCTCCGATTTTAAGAAACAAATTTTTAATAAGTCATTTTTAGAAAATTCATTTAACATTCGTAATAAATAATTAAAAAATTGTAAAATTTTTAAAGTTTATAATAATAAATTTTATAAATTTGCTAAAGGGTCGAGCGATAGCTCGGTGTTCCAGGTACTTGTAATAATATCAGAAATATAAATAATTCTTTAAAATAGTAGATGTATGGTATTTATATACAAAATACTTTTACTTTTAGTAAAATTATTTTATTTTATCTATATTTATTCTATTTGAGGTCATTTCATCATCAGAAGATTCATATTCAAATATCTATAGAACTTTTGACATTTAATCCAGAACTCATCTTTCTATCTCTCTCACTCTCTTTCTCCCTCTGTGTGTGTTTGTATTCCACTAGTTTCAACTCCTCTTCTTTTACTCCAAAAAGAGCTCTCTCTCTCTCTCTTCTCTCTTTATTAGATAAAAACGCACTCACTGTTCCTTTAGGGGATTTCTTACAAGTTTAGAAAACTTTCTTCCCTCTCTGTCTATTTATATCCATGTGGAGAGTACTATTTAATCCAAAAGTATTTAGAGTGATATATATACAGAGAGAGAGAGTGAGATGAATATGGTTAGTAATTAACTATTCGTTGTTGTCTATAGGGAGATTGAAATCCCGAATGAGGAAGGATTCGTTACAGTTCTAATAGTTAAAACACCCACACCTTTCACTCAAACACACACATCAATTTAACAACCCAGAGGCAGTAAACATATTATTAAATATGTAAATAGACATATTCACAGTTGAAATGTTAGCAAACAAGCCAGTCATTCAAAAAAGTAAAATAATAATAAATTAGTTGTTTTATTTTATATTTTTTTTTGTAGTATAACACAATATATACCATATACGAGGGCAGGTCAATAAGTCCGTGACTTTTTGAATTTCCTGTTTCTTAAATGAAATGGCAACACTGCTCCTATGATCAAGCAACTATCAACTGAAATTGGAACCAGCTGGGTCTTTTAGATTTTGTTTGACATCCAATAATAGCAGACAGGCACGTGATTAGAGAAGAAAATGGAAAAAAGTCAATTTTTTTTCATGAAAATTCATGCATAGGGATACGAATTTCTCCCTCACCCGCCCTATTCTCCGTATTTAGTGACCATTTCTTGTTTCCAAACCTGAAGAAATGGCTCGGTGGAAAGAGATTTGACTCCAACGATGAAATCATCTTACAAACAAATCTATTTTGATGTTCTCGACATTGGAGAAACTTTGGATGAAGTGTATAGAGCTCAAAGGAGGCTACGTCGAAAAATAAAATAATATTTTATGCAAAAACCTGTGTTTCATTCAAAAAGTAACGTACTTATTGACTTGCCCTCATATATATTAGAATACTAAGGCAATTGAAATATAACCTACTCCAAAATTCTGCCAAACCGTTAGTGATAATGCTCTCAAAATTTGTTTGAGGGTAGTTTTTTTATAGAGTTTACAAACGTAAATATAAATTTTTTATACCTATATTGATCATAAAAGTTATACGATTCAATATTGCTTATTACATTAAAGTTGCAAAAATAATTAGTTTTATAGTTTAAAGTAAATAAAATATTATTCAACAAATTCTCAAATGAAACATGAAAACAGGCAGCATTAATAAACGCTAGGAAAATTAACAAAAAGCAGCAATTTCCCAAAAAAATAATTAGGGAACACCTTAAATTAACGAGTATTAACAAAAAAAAATATAATTGAGTTTTTTTGCAAGAGAGATAGAAAATCTACACCTTCAAAAAGCAAGCAGCAACACAACTGTTCTGTTAAGATAACTAAAGATATATCTACAATTTCATCACAATAGAGATACCTACAATTTAGTATATAATTGAGGTTAAGAAGATCGTTTTTTTGATAAAACAGAACCCTAAAAATTGTAATGTTATGATAGTTTTAGGGTATAAATTATAGTTGGAGTATTGGAAAATCTAAAGAGGATTGTACATTGGTGTTGAATTTGTCTCCCCGAATTATTTTTTAATGATTTTTACTACATTAATTATTTATAAGCCTGGATTATATGAATATTAATTAATATTTTTGTTAATTATCATACTTAAACAAATACCTTATAATTTATTTAATGAAGAAATTAATAAAAAAAGTAAAAACACCGATAAAAAAAAAATAAAAAAAAAATAATACTAATTTTAGTTGTATTATATAATTTTAAACAACTGCATAACAACAAGCAATTGTTATAACTCTCTACTGTGCATTCAATTTGCGTTCAACATTTATTCTGTTGTTATTGTTGTTGTTTTCCGTCTTCTGTTTATAAATAAATTGTAAGCAATTTTAACTATCGTCAACTTTTAACTTTAAAATCAGTTTTATAATTGTCCAATCCCCTTTAGAAACAACCAACAATCTCATTTATAAAGAAGAATATATATTATGTATAATATATATATATATATATATATATTATGTATTATTATGTATAATATTATTATTATTAATATTGGAGTGGAATTCAGTAGACGATAGATATATATAAATAATTCATGTTTATCTTTTCAATATCTTATCTTATTATGCTAGCTAAAATTGTATATATCTATCTATCTATATATATTGGTTCTCAAAAACCGCTCTAACGATTTTTTTCAAATTCACACTAGATATAGTATTTATAAAGAAAAATTAAGTTTTATTGATGATATCTCTTGAAACATTCAGCTTCATTATTAATTTCTTAATTGAAAATTATATATGGAAAACGTCAAAATTGGCCTCCATTTTTATTTGTATTAATATTTTTTTTTATTTAAAATATTTTAAAATTTATTATTTAATTTCGAAATAAAATTAAAAATATTTATTTTTTTAATAAAATATATATAGATATTTATTAATCTCTCTCAAAAAAAAAAAAAATAAATAAAAAACATCAAATCTGCCTGCTAAGACAGTAAAAAAATGACAATTTTTTATCTAAATATATATAGTTCAGATGGTAAAGTGATGTTTTAACGAGTGGATTTCGTCGGTTCGAAACTCTCCGGGTGAATCGTTATTTAAAAAAATGAAAATGAAAATAATGAATTTGTTATTTTTTTTCTTTTTATCTATTGTTTACATTTTAATAAATTACTATTTTATATTTATTTATTCATTGTTCTTTTATTAAATTTAATATTTATTAATATTATTTATTATTAATTTATATATTGATGACATCACAAATGACATTTATATTGAAATTTGACTCCCGCCTTTTTTTAAATATATTTTGTCTTAGCAGGCAGATTTTATGTTTTTTATTTTTTTTTTTTTTTGAGAGAGATTAATAAATATCTATATATATTTTATTAAAAATAAAATTAAAAATATATATTTTTTTTATATTTAAAATATTTTAAAATTTTTTATTTAATTTCGAAATAAAATTAAAAATATATATTTTAATAATATTTTATAATTATAAATTACGATATATATTTATCAATAATAATTAATTATTTTTTTTTAACTTAATTACAGAGCCGAGGCTCGGGGTCCCGGTATGATCTTAATATATTGTCAGAATTAGATAAATAATGTAGAGAAGAAAATATTTAAAAATAGATATTTATTTAAATGAAATAAAATTATTTAATTTACAGAATGAAAATGTCTATAATAATGTCTAAACATTTTTCTTTATAATTTTACATTATAATAATACTAATTACAGTAGTTATAATATATGGGGAATTTTCAACTTTGACTGCCGATTTGACCATGTTCCCAAACGAATTTTAAAAAAACCAAGACCACTTTACATTTACACATTTTAAGCTCTAATCGAATCCAAAATCAAAATTTAAAAAATCGAAAAACAAACTCACAGATATATAGATTTTATAAATGAACATTTATACAATTTATTTTAATTAATTTGAAACATTTTAGGAAACAAATTTTTAATGGGTCATTTTTAGAAATCCCATTTAACAATTATAATAAATAATTAAAAAATTGTAAAATTTTTAAAGTATATAAAAATAAATTGTATAAATTGGTTAAAGGGTCGAGTGATAGTTCGGTGTCCCAGGTATATATTTTATATTAACACGCCTACTTTTCTGTATAATAAAGATATAAAGAATCATATTTTAATTTTTATATAACCAAGAAATCATTTTTTCACTTAAAATATAGTTGTAAAGCCCAAATCTCCGATCCATATAACATCATCGACTGGGCCGCTACCAAAAGGAGTCTTCTCTTGCTCTGACTAGGGCCACCGGTATTTGCCATTAGTCTCGAAAAAATAATATTAAATTTTATATAAATTTATAAATTAGAATATTTGAATTTGTTTAAATTTTAACACATGTAATCAATCATATGCATAAAGAATAGAAAATTTTGAAAATCAACTTGGTATTAAATTCAGAAAAAAAAATACTCATATATAGAATATATAGACTATTCGAATATAATTGAAACTCTTTCTCTCCCTCTATTTTAAATTTAAAAAAACGGAGTGTTAAGAAATTAAGATTCCTTATACAACATGGATGGTTAAATGAATTGGGCTCCCTACCTCCCTGAGAAATTCCCATTAAAAATGTTTATAATATTTTAGTTTATTAAATCAAACTATTATTTTTTTATTTCAATATTTTTAATGTTAATACAATAATTTTTATTTTATAATCTATAAAATAATTTAATTATTTTTAAAAACAACGGTCTTCAATAACAATTTTTTACTCTCTACTGACTGTTCATTTCATAACTGAAAATAGTGTCGAATAGAAATAGACGATATTACTTGGATTAATCTTATTATGCTAGCTAAAATTGTTTGTTTGTATTATTGAGGACCCCAGTTCAATTCATTTTAATCAGATTGATGCAATGATGCAACATTTAATAATTGTAATAAATAATTAAAGAATTATATATTAATATTTTTTAAAGGGTCGAGCGACAGATCGGTGTCCCAGGTATTAATATTACCAGCCAAACCCAATAATAATGAATCATTTTTTTTAACTTAAGTACCGAGCCGAGGCTCGGGGTCCCGGTACTCTTATCTTATTATGCTAGCTAAAATTGTATATATGTATTTATCTATATATATTGGTTCTCAAAAACCGCTCTAACGATTTTTTTCAAATTCACACTAGATATAGTATTTATAAAGAAAAATTAAGTTTTATTGATGATATCTCTTGAAACATACAGCTTCATTATTAATTTCTTAATTGAAAATTATATATGGAAAACGTCAAAATTTTTAATACTGCCTGCTAAGACAGTAAAAAAATGACAATTTTTTATCTAAATACATATAGTCCAGCGGTTGGACTGATGTTTTAACGAGTGGATTTCGTCGGTTCGAAACTCGCCGGGTGAATCGTTATTTAAAAATGAAAATAATGATTTTGTTATTTTTTTTTCTTTTTATCTATTGTTTACTTTTTAATAAATTACTATTCTATATTTATTTATTCATTGTTCTTTTATTAATAAAGTTTTAGATAGTTTTATAAGTTTTAATATTTTTTCAATAAAATATTATTCAATATATTTATTAATATTATTTTATTTATTATTATTGAGTACCCGAAGTTCCATTCATTTTAATCAGATTGATGCAATGATGCAACAGTTAATAATTGTAATATTGTAATAAATTTCTATCTTGAAAATTGTTACATATTATTCAGGATATTTTAAAAACTATTTCTTTCTTTAATTAATATTCATTTTTTCTATAAGTCAGATATATTTCCAAATATTAAATAATTTTTGAAGTGAAAACTTCTTTAGCGGCGTTGAGCACTTTTGCGGGATGGGGAAAAAGTATAGAACTCGCGTGATCGTGACCAACACCATGAAACCATCTGCTTTCAAATTTCTTATAACAGAGCGCGAAATTTGAATTGTCATTAGAACTGTTTTATAAATTATCTCTAACATATAAATATATATTTATTATGTAAAGTTCATTTCATATATACATATATAATCAAAATTATACGAAATGAACTTCACATAATAAATATATATTTTATGTTAGAGATAAGAATTATAAAACAGTTCGTATTGCAATATTTTAAACAAAGTTGTGTATTTATATATATATAAATATAAGTTACAAATTTGTTTAAAATATATGTTTAAAATAATATATAAGTTATATATATATACATGCATATGAAATTCATCTTTCTCGTGAAATAGCGCGAATTTCGTCTGTTTTAAAATTTCTTACGCAGAAGTTTTCACTTCTGTCGGCCAGTCCCACGACTGCCAATTTTGCTTTTTTAATTCCGAAAAGCTGCAAAGCACGTTTTTTTGTCTTTAGTTTGTTTTATAACCACTTGGGGCGCTAAACAGTTTTTCAAAAAAACACTATAGAAAAAAAATATATGTACCTATATATTATATATTTATGTATTATTGAGGAGCACAAGTTCATTAATTTTAATCAGATTGATGCAAATGTGTAACATTTAATAATTGTAATAAATAATTAAAGAATTGTGTATCAATATTTTTTAAAGGGTAGAGCGAGAGCTCGGTGTCCCAGGTATTAATATTACCAGCCAAATCCAATAATAATGAATCATTTTTTTTAACTTAAGTACCGAGCCGAGGCTCGGGGTCCCGGTACTTAATATAAACATAATTGAAAATGCATTTCAATTTTAAGTTCCGTAGAGTCACAGAGATAGAAAGATAGAAAATATAATTGTATATTTATAAAAATTGATTGATTTACTTATATTATTAATAAATGTCAATTTTGCCAGAAATATTACAATTAAATGGTTAGGTCAGCGTTTTTTAACCATCCAGTATTCGCGGCCCAGTTTGTATTCATAATTTTAATTATAAAAAAATTTTCGCTTATAAGAAATGTATATTGAGTATGTTATATTCTGTTATCACATTCTTTAATTTAGTTTCGCATCTTGTTCTGTCGTCAACTCTTGAAAGATGAATTTGACCCACTTCCCAATGTTCGAATGAACTGAAATTTTGGATACATATGCAACTCCAATGACAATGTAATATTCAGGTTCATCTCAGGTTATAGGTGACCTCGGAGGTATTATTAATTAATTAATATATAATAGTTTATATTAATACATAATATTGAAATATATTATATATATATATTAATAAGAGATATTTTTTTCAAAAACCTTATAACTATTTCACTAAATGAAGAATAGTTATTAATTCATAATTTTGGAAAACATTTTACAATTACATATCCTTCTTTCCAATCTTTCTGTACCGACGCCCCCTTTTTTTAAAAAACATTCTTGAGCTCCCCTTAATTTTTGTAATAATATAAATTCATAAATACTTACATAATATAGTAATTTATTTAATGGACTACAAAATAACACATACACATTACACACCCACACACACTCAATTAAGTAAAAACATATTTTAGATTATTATATATTTTAGAAAAAAAAATCGTTTCTAATACATTTGCGCCCCACTTACAACAGTCTCGCGCCCCCCCACGGAGGGCGCGCCCCATAGATGGAAAATACTGCCTTAACCATTTCCTTCAATAGTATAGGTATATTCAACAGTTACCATTTCTATTTCTTTTTAATTAATTATTTTTTCTTCTCTATTGGTCAGATAAGATGAACAATCTGAATCCAAACTACGTAGGATTTTCATTTTTATTCTTTGATGTTACTTTAATAAACTATCAATATTCTTTGACTTTAAAATCATTTTTTACCAAAATGCGTATACTTTATGATTTTATTTATTACAAATAAAACAAGTCTCTTTAAATTCATTGTCATGGGCTTAAGTAAAAGCCTTAATAGAAACTGAATTATTATTATCATATTTTCTAAACGGAAAATATTAATAAATAAATTGTTATACCATATTTAATAATAATAGGATTAAAGATGAAATTGTAGTATATATTTTATATACACAATATTACTCGTATAATTTTATACACAAGAATAAAATAACAATAAAAAAAATTTATTATTTATCAAACAAATTGGTAATTAATTTATCTTCAAATAACCACTTATAATATAATAATAAAAATATAAAAAAAAAAACTTTTTAAAAAAACACTTTTATTATTATTTCAGCTTGATGTAATCGCTTAAAGTACCGGAATTATTTTTTTAAATATTTTAACTATTGCCAGGCAATCACACATTGAATATCCCATATATATAAGATGCAAAGAGTACGAGGTGTGGCTATTAAATAACGAGACTGCGCGCGCAGACGGCCTCCAGGAGAAGGTAGGCGGGAACCTAATGCACCGTTGTACAGCTGGAAGGGTCTACTATTCCAGTACGAGAACACATGTCTGGCAGTCTCGTTATTTAATAGCCACACCTCGTACATCAATTGCTATGTCCCCGACGAGTACTTGGTAATGTATTTAATTTTTATCAAAACTACGATAAAAGTTAAATGCAGCCAAAAGCAGTTGAAAACAAATGCTATTTCATAAATTTGCGCAACACACAAAAATATAGTATTAAACCAAAGTCTTCTTATTTCAATAACATGTTATCAGTGATAATTATGTTAAAGACCTTAATTGATAGAATAAAATTTTAATTAATTTTCAAATATAGAAAAAAGCTTCATTATCCAATTCAAATTTGCGAGATAGTCGAGTGGAGACACTTCAGATTTTTTTTATTTGTTGACTCTCCTGAAGAGTGCTCGTTTGCAAAACCCGTGGTACGCATAGTAAAATAATAGTTTTTTTAATAACTCTTGTAAAATTTCTGTCTTTACAAAGATGATCTAATATATTAATATATTAAAACTTTTATCATTATAATAATATTTTCATAATTAATTGTTTTAAAAAACTGAAGATTCTTAAGAATGATCTGAATCCAAATATATTAACAATGTTGCTTTGTAATTCCATTTTTTTTCCTGTAAAATTCAAATTTTTAATTAATCCTTAGAAGAAAACAAAACTCACAACAGTAATTATATTATTTGAAAAAAAAACAAGTTAATTTTTTCACTTTTGTTTATTCATAATGTCTATTTTACTTTAAAATCCAATATTTCACTTGGTACATTACATACAAAAAAAATTTAATTAAAAATTTTAAAAAATCATTAAAAATAATGGTATTAGTAAAAACAAAGGTTTTGTTTTATAAAGTTATTTAATGAGATCAAAATAATACAATATTTAGAATATATATTAAGTAAAAAATAAAAAATTTAAAATTTACATTTTTTTAAAATAAATTAATATTTGAAATTTACTTAATTAAATCGCCTTGAAAATTTATTAAACCATAAACTGTGTGTACCATTTGCGTGATTAAATGGATATCTATTATTGAGTGTGGTTTTAGAATATCAAAATCTTTTTTTTTTATACTGTTAATAACTCTTTCAATATGTACGTACACTAAGCCTTGCTTGTTTTTTGATATTAAAACTTCTTTTGTACTCTTTTTACCACACTCTAATGAAGAGGAGGCCTTACTAAAAGGTACTAGTAAATGTTCAATAATTTTGAACCTTCTGTCAGTATTTTAAATAGTTTTCCATATCATTTGGCAACTAAAAAAAATTATTAAAATTAAGTGACAAAAAATTAAAATATATTATTAAAATATAATATAATACGCTTATGTAGATTTAATGGAACTTTACAAAAGTGTTTTGGTGATTTTTTTTATTTATTTGTACATGAAGGTACAATGCACCAATAATTAGACATTTTGAAACAGGGAATTTGAGTTTTGGAAGCGAAAAACAGCTAAAAATGTGTGGCTGGAGATAGTAATTCAAATTCTTCTGCCAGGAAAGCTCTGAAGACTATAGTCAAGGAGGTAAGAGTTGGTGCACGGATCGACCCCTACCCTCGGCCAAGCAGTTCCCGCGCTTGCCCCTACACAAAACCTAACCTAACCTAACATCAATAAATATTGTAAGCGGTGGGTCAATCTCAACTAATGAGATGTCTAATTCCAAAAAAAAAAATAAAAAATAAAAAACTTTCATTTCTCAAAATTACTTTTTTATCACCCGGAACGTTTGAGAGAGTAGAAGACTGTGGTGGAGAGGAAATAACTCTAGGAAGAAGGAGTAACCTAGCCTCTCCTGGCCCCCACAGCTCATGCACCAACTCTTACCTCCTCGACTATAATTATTGTCGACACAGAGCAATTATGGGCATTTTAAACGAATCTCAAGTCTTAGCACTGTTTTCTCATTGAAAAATTGATTAAAAAAATACTTATATTTTTTATTTGACTTTTAGAATTATTTAATCAATAAAAAACATAGTTCCTATTTAATTTTTGTAAATTTTTGTTTTATAATCTTCCTTAATATGATATGACATATTTATTACAATTTTCAAAATTCTAAGATGAAAATTTGTAAAAAGATGGATGTATATATGAGTATAAATAATATTTATATATAGATACACTTGTGGTGCCCCACACCACAAATAGATGGCGCCACGCCAACGTGCGCCAACTCAGGAAATAGTAACAACTGTTAAATATTGTATATAGTGAATCAATAAATTAAGGTTTAACTCCAACTCTTTGGCAATGATATCTAGCCTTCCTCAGCGTCCAACTTCCTATCATCCTCCCTATATACATACTCTCATACACCTTATTTAATTATTTAATATAATTTAATAATTTAATGGTAGTTGAATTCCACGTCTAAGACGATTATGAATTTGTTAATAATTTTTATTTTGATCATTAAATAAGTTTTGAATGTAATTTAAATTGAAACCCTTTGAGAGTGTAAATGAATGTTTGTTAGTTGTACACTTTCGTTTGATCATAAAAAGAAAGTGGCTATAAAGACCGGACAATCAGAGAGAGAATGATACTAAAAGAGATTTTTTTCTTATTTTGTTTTATAGTCTTCTTTTTAATTTCATTTTATTACATTTAATTTTACAATTATTAATATAGTTTAAGATGAAAATGATTATTATGTACTCCAGCTGAAATATCAGATAAAATGGGGTTCAAATTATATATAAGTGCCTAAGAAAAGATATTTACTCTCTCTATAATAACTATCTATACAAAATCTTCAAATATTAATAATAAGATAATTAAAAATAAAGTTATTAAAATATTATAAATTTCTAATTTTAATATACACTTACAATTAGGTATGTATCCATTGAGTAAGGAAATCATTATTAATAATTTAAGATATGATTTAAATTTGTTGGAAATTTAACAAATTATATTATTTTAGATATACTACTCCATACGAAGTCTGTGCAAAAGAAAAGTTGAATTTTCTCGAGCTGTGTACATTCGATTATCGATTTTTTTTTATTAGGTTGGTACACATATGTTTCTAATATGTTAACATTATCAGCCATTTTGAATTAGTAATTTGTTTTTGACAACTGGAAAAGTTAGTCAGGTTTTGTGTGTTCTTCTTAAAAAAAAAGGAATAGTACAAGAAAGTTATGCATCGGTGGCGTGTAGCAATACGGCACCAACTCACACATTGCTTGTTCGTGATTTTTTGGCTAAAAACAAAATCGTAATCATGTCTCAACCACCGTATACACCAGATTTGGCTCCCTGCGAATTTTTCTTATTCCCAAAAATGAAGAGACCAATGAAAGGAAAGCGTTTTGCTACAATTGATGAGATAAAGTCGGAACCGAAGAACGACCTGATGGCCATATCGTAATGCGCATTTCAGAAGTGCTTCGACGATTAGAGGACGATCTGAGGAGAATTACTTTGAAGGGGATAAATTGGATATTCATGAATAAAAGATACTTTTCGAAATAATTCAAAATTCACCTTTTTTTGAACAGACATCGTGCATAAATAAATGAATGTATAGAATAGCCATTGTGCCAATTATCTATTATCTATGTATATCTATGTATATCTATTCTAGATATTATATACAATCCTTTATATTCTGAAATAATTTTATAAAAATGAATATATAATTTTAGCTTTTCTGAAAGTGTTCAACCAGAATTTCGTTTACAGAGTCTAAATTTTTTGACAATGAATTGAAAACATGAATACTTTCCATTTCATGTTTAAACTAGAAGCATCATCCTCAAATTAATTAGAAATGTATTTAATCACTTCCTCTATTGTGCCCAATTTGAGATCTCTATGTAATAGCCGAACTGGTAGATACCGAGGTGCCTTAGTTATTATACTCAAGATATTGTTTTGGGTCCGCTGTAATTTAATTATATTGGATGCTCTTTAAAATATATGGAAATCTTTTTTTTGACAAAAGTAAATATGGTTTTTAGATAATTGTATGTTAACTTAACTCACATTCGATTCGTCCATTTTAATATATTAATATTATATAGGAGTTAGAAGTTTTCTTATATTAAGAAAGAACACATCTATACGGACAGACATCATGCTAAAAATACTTTTTTCTGTTTAGAAAATGCATGATTCCTGGAGATATGTAAAAATCTCCACATGTGAAATTTGGTGTGAAAACAATACCTCCTTTACTATCGTCGGTCGGTAAAAATATGTAATGTGTCGACAGCAGCGCCATCTTAGAATGTCCAGAGTAAAAACACATAATGTATCCGGAAGTTTCATTTGCGTGTCACCCCCCTGGTTATTATGAAAATTTTTAAGATTTTTTAGAATGATTTTAAGTATTTATTGATTAAAGGTATACTTCATGTGTACTTATTATTACATTTCATAATTATTTTATAATTGAAATATTAAACTCTAAAATGCAAAACGCAAATTCCAAATGAGAATAAGAAATTAAATTTATGAAGTTTATGAAATAGTATAAGAGTCTTGTCTCTCTACTCTGTCTTCACCCAGAGTTTAATAGTAAATATGTGTGTGAAACCCTAATTTAAAAATTGTAAATAATGAAAATTTTATGCTTTATAAAAAAGGACAGGAGATGTTGTTATATTTTTATTTCTAATCTCTTGAAAGTAAATTATTTGTCATTAAAAAAAAAGAATAATAAGAAAATCTGTTTGTAAAAAAATTTAAAATAAAGAGTTTTATAAAGAATATTTATGTAATCAAAACCACGCCAGCCCTCAAATTAGAAATAAATGTATAATGTACTAAATCTTATCTTATTATACTAGCAAAAATTGCATATATATAGATATATATAGATATAATTATATGTATATATATTTGTATTTTTGAAATATTAAACAGCTCGAAGGATTTTTTTGAAATTCACATCATAGATAATTTTTATAAAGAAAGAAAAATTGATCTGTATTGGTTTCAGCCTCCAGAAAAATCATCTTTATTAGATTTTTCATAATTTCAAATAGGAAATTTAAATTACGACAGCAACTACGCCAGACAGCGCTTCCTTAAATACAAAATATTATAAATATAAATAAAATAAAATTACGTAATATATATTATGTTTTATCCACAGGCCATACTTTTCAGTCTTTCAGTGCATTAATACGTACTGTTTTATGACTTTTTTTAATTTATGTTCTTTTTAATTATTTTAACGTTGGCTAGGTGAACCAGGTATATATATTAAAAGAAAATTTAATTCACTTTTTGTTTAGATCGTATGGTTTCAGTTTGTTAGGTCACACATATTATAAGTAATAACGGTGATAATAATATGTATGCATATAAAATAAATATTGAGTACCACATCATCTTTGACAATTTGTTTGAAAATAAACATTAATAATATTTCATGTCGGATTTTACATTGTATTAAACATGTATCAATTAAAAATAAATTGTTATCAGATTCATTTGAAGAAGTACTCCTACTTGTACTCGAAACGTCACTGACTAAATATTAATTTCTACCTGGATGCATTTACAGGTAGGCCTTCCATCCTTGTTTTTTATAAGTATTGAATCATTTTAATATCCTAAATAAAAAAAAAATTAATTTCTTATTCTTTAAACCAATCGAAAATTGTTTATTATGTTTCCATATGAATTGAAATAAATAAAAAAAAATGGAACTTTGAGAATGAAAAATCAAATAAATAAGAACAATGCAATATTTATTTATGGATGATTTATTCGATGAATTCAACTAAATTCATTAGTATATTAGCATTAGGCCAAGTTAGAATAAATGAATTTCATTTGAAATAAATATTTATTAGGAAAAAAATATATGAAAAGATATTATTTATTAAACAAAAGGAATGAGATTGAAAACATTCAATGGAAAATTGGAAAAAATTAAAATTATTAAAAATTCGAAGAAAAAAAGTGTTTACATCGCAATAAGAAATTTATGAAAAATATTATACAATAAATAACTAACTTACCATTAAATGAATTGTTTAATAGAAATGTTATTGTTATGTAGATATAACAAGTATGATACATTCCAGTCATAGAAATCTGAAAAAAAGAAAGAAATATATAATATAGTGTAATTAATAAAATTATTTAGCATCGAAATGTACCAATTCTTAAAAATACATTTCTCACTCTTCTGTCTCCTTTATCAATGTTCCTTCTTAACAGATATGTTCTGAAATTCGCTAATCCAGCGATTCTCAACCTGTATATAAATTTTTAAAAATTAATTTCTGAGTTTTTTTTTAATTAAATATTAATTAAATTTATATTCTATAATCAAAAAGGGACATAAAAGAATCATGCAATTTCTTAGTAATCAATTTTGTTTTTATAGTGTCACTATTTCCTGGTCAGATAAAAATACATTAAATTATTTTTGGATTCCTCAGTAATGAAATTTGAAAATATGCAAAAATTTATAATATATATTCTAAGCATTGTGCATACACAAACCCCTTTTATTATATTTATATTGATAATGACGATTGATTATACTTGATAATAATATATATTAAGTAAAAATAATGATAATGACGTCAATTTTTGAATAAATGCTAAAATATGCAATATGTAGGAATTGCAATTCAATGATAGAACAGCCGTTGTTTTGGGATCAATTTGATTGGATGGAATGGGACGTGTCAGGAATTAACAGTATGATAATGATTCTACTCCCAGGCCATACGAAGGATACCGATTGCAGGTTTATAATCCCTAAGGATAACTATCCTTAACACATTTTTACTATCTCGCCAGAGATAGTATTGCGATCACGAAAATTTTCGATGTTGAGATTTTGATGTTTTTATACGTTTTGAAGGTTCCTGAATCATTTACACTAAGGTTGAGAAAAATGTCTGTGTGTATATATGTATGTAATTAAGCTTACGCAAAAACGGTTTGAGTTAGAATGATGAAATTTGGTACATGGGCATTATTCAAAATTCATAGTGTTCTATCAACTTTTGAGGAATGTAGCTCAACCGGAAGATGGTCATTACCTACAACGTTTTCATTTTTTTTGTCTCTAAGCTGACTGTAAAAATAAAGATAAAGGTTTGATAGTTTTTCACATGATTAAAAATTGTAGAATACTGTTATATATAGAATTTCAGTTTGATTGAAAACACACGAATTAATTTTTAAATTTCTACTTAAAAATATGAAGGTAAAGGTTTTAAATATAAATTTAATATATATGATTTAATTAATTTAATTAAATAACAATACTATACTATAAATTTAAATTTTAAAATTAATTAATTAATTAATCCAATTTAATTATACTTAATTTATAATTTATAATTAATTAAATTTAATTTAAATATAATATATGTGTTAATTAATTCAAATTTGCGAGATAGTCTAGTGGAGACACTCCAGATTTATTTTCCATTCATATGAAAATAGACAAACAAACAAAACATTAAAATAAATATTGAAAGTCGATGATACTTCAATAATCAAAAAGAAAAAAATACGGATTTTTAAAATTTTTGAATTTAATTGAAAAATCATTTGGTTTTTTATTTCTCTCTTTTTCTCTTTCTTTTCTTTATTTTGGGTTAGTTAAGATACAAAAAGAAGCGTATAATAAATAAATAAATAATAAATAAAGAAAAAAATGTAGACATAAAAATAAAAATTTGTAATCGGATTTTAACCCACTTCTAGTTGAACGAATTCAATTAAATTTGAATATTGAAAATCCATGACACGTATATAATCAAAAAGAAATATTTTAAATTTTTCAAAAATACGAATTTTTTAAATTTGTGAATTTAAATGGTTTATGTTAATACAATATTATATTTATATTTACAATTTTTTTATATTTTATATTTTCTATACATTTTTTATACAATGTGCTTGTGTTGTGAACTCAGTGGCACTTGGTATACGGCAGTATGATGATGGATTAATAAGTCACTTGCATAATTAATGTCATCTGGAAAAGCCCTAGAAACTTCATGAAGAATCTAATATATGTTCGAGAATAACAGATTTAAATAGTAGCCAATAGTGCAATATTTTACATCCGGCAAGCAACAATAAAATATTAAAAAAATAAGTTGACCTGTGGCCAGGTCCGAACCGACCGACGGTTTGAAAAATTAATTTCCAGCTACAGAAACAATTTCAAATAATTTTAATATATCTATTAATGTAATAAAAAACAGATATGAATATAACATAAATATTTTTAATTTTATTTTATTTATAATATATATGTAAGACCAGGCTGTGACGTCATGAATGGCTGGATGACGTCATATAATTTTAAATCAAGTAAAAACTAATAAATATGATTTTTCTCGAGGATAAAACCAATACAAAGTGCATGATTCGTGGTGATATATAAAAAAATCTCCTCATGTGAAATTTGGTTTGAAAATAACCCTTTCCTTCCTATCGTCGATCGCTAATACTACCACTTCCGGTTTCCGGATATACACCAAAAGTTGATCAATTCATCCCACTGATGCATTAAGTAAATATACCAAATTTCATCAAAATCGGTTGAGCCGTTCAGGCTGTACACATCTATACGGACGGACAGACGGACAGACGGACGGACAGACATCATGCTAAAAATACTTTTTTCTGTTTAGAAAATGCATGATTCGTGGAGATATGTAAAAATCTCCACATGTGAAATTTGGTGTGAAAACAATACCTCCCTTACTATCGTCGGTCGGTAAAAAAATAAAAACTTGAAAATAAATTAATATAAAAAACTTTTTAATATACACGCTTTTTAATAAAAAAATAACCTAAAAAATAGAAAATAAAATATTAATTAAACCTTGAATATTATCCTTTACATATGCCCAACAAAAAAGCTTGGACGCATATTATAATATAAAATTCTTTACCTACTTTTCTTTACCCACGCTTTTTTGTTGGGAAATGTGATACTGCTTGTTTATAAGATTTATAAGATGTTCAATTCAATATAATATAAAGAGAGATCTTTGGGAGGTTAAATTATTCACTTGAAAAACACTTCAATATATTATAAACAATTTCCCTAAACGAATGTATAACACATAATTCAACAGAAACCCTACAGGTGTTCAAAATAAGGGGTTAAATAACAAAATTACTGCTAAAAGAAATTAACAACAAAAAATTTCTTCACTAAAAACTTTAAAAAATTACAGCAATTAATGAAGAAAAAAGCTTCCAGGATAAAAGATGGATCTTTTTTCTCGATCTCCTCTCTTTCTTCCCCAAATCTGACTGAAATATTAATAAATTGTTATTATAGCATCATTATGATCATTTTTTTTTTGTTAATATATTTTATATACATATATTATAATATAATCATAAATTAAAACCATCATCAGTGTTAATTCCTCTGACAATAAATGAATAAATTATTCTGTTTAAATTAATCGCATATCACATTCAAATGGATTATATTTCATTAAATCATCAATGAACATTATAAAATAAAATAAATTAAAAAAAAAAAAAAAACATTTAACAATAACACTTGTTTTATATAAATAAATTCTATTTAATGTGCTAAAAAGCGACACCGGCAGAACAAATAAATGGATAAATAAATTCTTCACCTTTAAAATTTTTATTTAGCAATTAAATTCAAATATTAATTTTTCTAATATTATTATATTTTAAATCTTATTTATATAAATTATTTAAATTCAAGTTTTTTACCGACCGACGATAGTAAGGGAGGTATTGTTTTCACACCAAATTTCACATGTGGAGATTTTTACATATCTCCACGAATCATGCATTTTCTAAACAGATATTTTATTCCAAATAAATTGTTTAATAAATCTGATCTATTAATATTAATTTTTTTTAATTAAACTTTTACAATTTAAATGATATTTAATTATTATAAATAAAAAGAAAAAAATTTATATCTATATGAATAATTTTGTTTGTCAATTGGTAGAATTAATATTAATAATTTTATATTCATTGTGTTGAACATGTATGTATATATGGATATGTTTTCTGAACCGAGAAAATAGTCTCAAATGAATAGCACACAACTTTTAATAAATTCTAAATGGCGGCTATATATATTATATATTTAATTATCTTATATTTGTTTAGCGACCATCCAAAAGAAGAAGAAGAAAGATACTGACTACGCCCTTGTTTCCTATTGATTATTAGGCAAGCTAATTTGCACGAATTAAATAATCAGCATTACATCCATACATTTCACTCTCACTCCCATCTTCTTTCCTCCCCCTTTCACTCTCCCAAATAAAGAATATGTAAAATTTAAAGAAATAATTTATAATAATTGAATTTCTATATAATTGAAATTTAATTATTCTCTAAATGGATTTTTAATGAATAATTGAAATCTAATACTTATATAGTAAATATATATTCATATAAAGAAGAGAAAAGAAATTATTAATAAAAAAATGAGTAAAATTAAATTAAATAATAAATAATAAATAAATATATATGATAAATTTATTTAAATGCCTTTGAATAAAAAATAAAATAAATTCAAAGGATTCATGGAATAAGTAAAAAGGGAGAAAAGTTGAAGAGTGGTTCTATCTATTCAAGCAAGAGCTTTATTGAATTACTATTTATATATATATATATATATATATATATATATATATATATATATATATATATTTATGATTTAAATAATAATAATAATAATAATAAAAAAAGTTTATTTCTCATTTTTACTTTTATTGAAAAACATATAAATACTGTATTAATTACTTATTTAATTTTAATTTCTCTTATAGTATATATATATATATATATATATATATATCTTAAAAGAAGATCCAATCAAGGAGTAACTTAAGTGTATCATTATTGTCTTTTCTTCGTTTCAAAGTATAATAAAAAAAAAATAAGAAATTAATTCTCTTTTACTCCCTCTGATATCTCTTATATCTAAGTATATACGTATAATATGGTGGACAACTTTCGTGTTTCATTCAATTCTATTGAATTAAAGTTAAAAAGTTTATTAAACTCCACCCACTCACTAGTCTCTTTCTTCTCTTATTTCTTCATTCATTTAACAACTTGAGATGTTTATCAAACTGAAAGCCAATCCCTTTTAATACAATTAAATAATCAAGCAACCAGCCCTTTAAATTTTCTACACCTTTAGATAAAGATAAAGAGAAAGATAAAGAAAAAAGAGTAAAGTAAACTCATCATCCACCAACAACATTGAAATAAATAAATACTATCTCTTTTTCTTATTTAACTTTCGAAATATATTGTATATAATTTGGAAATTATAGGAATAATTGTAAATTATATTTATATGAAATCAATCTATTTCTATCGCTGTGGCTCTACATAACCTGAAAATTTTGGCCTCAATAACCACATTTCTCCAAGTGTCTCTATTCTATGCTACATCCATCCAACTCCTATTTTCTCCAATCTCTCTATCCGTCCACTCCATCCTTGATCTTCTAATTGAACGTTTCCCAATGGCTTTTCGATTTTATGACTTATGACCCTAAATATGTCTGAAGATGCATAGATATCATGCAATTCCTCGTTGTGCTGTCTCCGGTGACCTCATCTTTCTTTGTGTCATAAATGTTGCGAAAAATCCTATTTTCAAATACTCTAAATTTACTCTCATCCCCCGGGGTCATTGACCATGCCTCACACCTCACACTCATATAATAAAATCAATAAAATAATTGTTTTTTAATTGATTAGAAAACTATAATAAATTTACATGATCATTAAATAAATTCAATAAATATATTTTGTATATTTTTATAAAAGATAATGAGAGAGAGTATTATATTGATAGAGATTACACTCTAAATATTAATAAATAAATAATTAATTAAATTAACATGTTAGGTGTTACCCAGTTTATTTAAATTTAAATTACTTCTTCTTATTGTTTTTTATCATTTTTATTATCTCGCCAGAGATAGTATCACGATCTCTAAAATTTTCGATATCGAGATTTTGATGGTTTTTTACGTTTTAAAGGTCCCTGGGGCATTTTCACGAAGGTTGAGAAAAATGTCTGTGTGTATGTAGACAGGATTACGAAAAAACGGTTTGAGCTAGAATAATGAAATTTGGTACATGGGCATTATTCAAAATTCGTAGTTTTCTATCCACTTTTGAGAAATGAAGCTCATTCGGAAGAGGAGCATTACCCACCACGTTTTCATTTTTTTTTCTTTTAAACTGAACGTAAAAATAAAAATATATCTTTGATAGTTTTTCACATGAATAAAAATTGTTTAAAACTGCTATATATAGAAGTTTAGCTTGATTGAATCGCTGAAAGTACTGGAATTATAATTTGTTAACACGTTTAAATTTGGACTTAACAATGAAGGTAAAGGTTTTAAATTTAAATTTAATATATTTTAATTAATTAATTTATATGAAAAACAATACTATACTGTAAATTTAAATTTTTAATTAATTAATGCAATTTAATTATATTTAATTTATAATTTATTTATAATTAATTTAATTTAAATATAATATATGTTAATTAATCCAATTCAAATTTGCGAAATAGCCGAGTGGAGACACTCCAGATTATTTTTTTATCATTTTTTAATATAAATAGAGGATATTTTTAGTAGAGGGTAAAGAATGAAAGATCAAAAAAAAAATAATTCTTTTATTTGTGAACAACAAATACTATACCATTTATATTTATTTTGTATTAAATAATATATTTGAGAAATTTCGTCTAACATCTCTAAATCCCCCACCCCACTGCCGCCATAACCCCACTCCACTACAATTCACAAATTACACTCAAATACCGGAGGTCTCTCTGCTGGATCCTCTATTTAAGTTTATAAATAGATTTATTGCAAAATTTTAACAAGACTGGGTTAAGAAAAAATAAATTCAAAAAATTAAATATGTTTTATTTAAATCAATTTTTATTGTGTAAAATAGAAAAGTATGTATTTTTACCGACCGACGATAGTAAGGGAGGTATTGTTGCCACACCAAATTTCAGATGTGGATATTTTTACATATCTCCACGAATCATGCATTTTGCTAACAGAAAAAAAACTATTTTTAGCATCATGTCTGTCCGTCTGTCCGCCCGCCCGTCCGAATAGATGTGTACAGCTTGAAGGGCTCAAAGAATTTTGATGAAATTTTGTATATTTACTTAATGCATCAGTATGATGAATTGATCAACTTTTGGTGTATATCCAGAAACCGGAAGTGGTAGTATTAGCGATCGACGATAGGAAGGGAAGGGTTATTTTCACACCAAAACTCACATGAGGAGATTTTTTTACATATCTCCTTGAATCATACACTTTGTGTTGGTTGTATCCTCGGGAAAAAACATCTTCATTAGTTTTTTCTTAATTTAAAATTATATGACTTCACCCAGCCTTTCATAACGTCACAGCCAGCTCCTACTTATATATTATAAATAAAATAAAATTAAAAATATTTATGTTATATCCATATCTATTTTTTATTGCATTCATAGATACATTTAAATTATTTGAAATTGTTTCTGTAGCTGGAAATTAATTTATTTCAAACCGTCGGTCGGTTCTGCGCCTGGCCTCAGGTCAACTTATTTTAAACGGTTTGAGAATAGACGAGAAGATAGAATAGATAGAGAGATAAAGAGAGATGTAGAGAAGGGGGAAAAATGGTGTGAAAATGGGAAATTCTTTATTTCATTTTAAATCCGTATAATCGTTTTACAAGCCTACATTTATTTTGAAAGCTAAATTTATATAGAGATAAAAAATATGTGCAAAAATATCACAATCCGATTAAAAAAAAATGTGAATAAAATTCAATGAACCTTAAAAATAAGATAATTTAATATAGTATAGGAATAATAATTATATAATATTATTATAAAAGAAGAATATACATTAATATCTAGATTTATATATATTTAAAGATATATTTATATAAATCTAGATATGGAATTAATTAATATAATTATAAAATTCAGGAATTTAGTTAAATATAGGTATATATAATACAATACTAGTAAATGTGTGTGTGTAATATATAGTGTTGAATATAATATATCATATAAATTGAAGAAACATAAAAAATATTTTTTTTTAATATTTTAATAATAAGTTTGTAGAAAATCAGAGACAGCCAAAAGTAAAATATTCCCCAATGCGATAATTGAATTGAAAGAAATAATTATGAGCATATGGCATTTTTTCTATATAATATATTTAAAAAAGTTTTACTTAGAATTTATTTGCATAACTTTACGTTTCATGACCTGGAAAATTCAAATATGACTTTTACATGACTGACTGTCTGTTCGGATAATTGTAACACACAAAACTCCAAATTGGTTGGGCCAATAATTTTAATAAAATTTTAATATCTTAAAAAAAAAACATAAATTAATTTTTACCGACCGACGATAGTAAGGGAGGTATTGTTTTCACACCAAATTTCACATGTGGAGATTTTTACATATCTCCACGAATCATGCATTTTCTAAACAGAAAAAAGTATTTTTAGCATGATGTCTGTCCGTCTGTCCGTCCGTCCGTCCGTCTGTCCGTCCGTCTGTCCGTCCGTATAGATGTGTACAGCCTGAACGGCTCAACCGATTTTGATGAAATTTGGTATATTTACTTAATGCATCAGTGGGATGAATTGATCAACTTTTGGTGCAATTCCGGAAACCGGAAGTGGTAGTATTAGCGATCGACGATAGGAAGGAAAGGGTTATTTTCACACCAAAGGAGATTTTTTTATATATCATCACGAATCATGCATTTTGTATTGGTTTTATCCTCGAAAAAAATCATATTTATTAGTTTTTTCTTGATTTAAAATTATATGACGTCATCCAGCCATGCATGACGTCACAGCCTGGTCTTGCATATATATTATAAATAAAATAAAATTAAAAATGTTTATATTTATTATTTATGTATCCATATCTGTTTTTTATTACATTAATAGATATATGAAAATTATTTGAAATTGTTTCTGTAGCTGGAAATTAATTTATTTCAAACCGTCGGTCGGTTCGGACCTGGCCACAGGTCAACTTATTATATATTTTCATAAAGTACCGCTGTTTATTCAGAGACTCCGTCAGTTCAGATGACCTGTCGATGCATGTTCGACATTGAATATAAAAATGATCTGTGGTCAGGCACAGAACCGACCAATGATTTGGAATAAATTAATTTAATTAATTTATATGTATATATATAAAGTATTTAAAAAAAATATTTTTAAAATTTGAATTAAAATGACTAAATTATATTATCTTGGTTTTTATTTTTAGTTTAATTACTCAATAATTAATTACTACTATATTTTAAGTGAAATATTTTCCGACAATGAATATAAAATTAATACTTTTTAAACTACCACTTCCGGTTGGAAAGTTGATGAATTCGTGATACTGATGCATTAAGTAAATATACCAAATTTTATTAAAATCCGTTGAACCGTTCAAGCTGTACACGTCTATACGAAAATACAATGGACAGTCGGGCGGACAGACGGACAGACATCTGACAAAATGCATGATTCGTGGAGATATGTTATATTGTCTAGGTGTGAAATTTGGTCCTATCGTCGGTCGGTAAAAATTTATATAAATTCTAACAATCCTTATTTGGAATTATTAAAATACTAGATATAATATTTTATGATTAAATTAGAAAAATAAATAACAAAATAAAAAGATAATGAAGGTTCGAATATACTGAATGAAATAAAATATATACAAATTTATTACATACAGATAAAATACTATGCATCGCTTCGGGGGTTCAGGGGACAGACAAATTGTCATGTTTAGGTGCCGAGCGAACAAAATGGAATGTGAGCAGCTGGTATCTGATATATCTATAAGAAATAAAAAATAATAATATGAATAATATGTATTGTACATTGGAATGATAAATTGAATATATGTATATATATAAAAGTTATATTTTGTTGTAAAATAAGAAGAAAATTATAAATACTTGTATGTTCTATGAAAATTTTCTTTACTCACTATTTAATTACAATATTATTACTATAGAGATAGTATTGCGATCACGAAAATTTTCGATCTCGAGATTTTGATGTTTTGATACGTTTTGAAGGTTCCTGAATCATTTTCACTAAGGTTGAGAAAAATGTCTGTGTGTATGTGTTTGTATGTAGACAAGATTACGCAAAAACGGTTTAAGGTAGAATCATCAAATTTGGTACATGGGCATTATTTAAAATTTGTAATTTTCTGTCCACTTTTGAGAAATGTAGCTCAACTGAAAGTGGGTCATTACCTACCACGTTTTGATTTTCTTTCCTCTAAACTGACCGTAAAAATAAAGATATATGTTTGATAGTTTTTCACATGACTAAAAATTGTATAAAACTGCTATAGATAGAATTTTAACTTGATTGAATTGCTGAAAGTACCACACACTGCAAATCACGCGCCAGCACGCGGTGTGGTGCCATCAACAAAGAGCCAAACACTCGCTGGTTTAATAAATATTATTTATTAATTTTAATTTATAATTTATAATTAATTAAATTTAATTTAAAATAATATATGTTATTTAATCCAATTTAAATTTGCGAGATAGTCGAGTGAAGACACTCCAGCTCATTTATTTATAATATGCTTTTTTTATTAATTCATTTATTCTATTAATTAATTGTAAAATTAAAATACTTATTCAAAAAATTAATATTTATAATAATAGAGAATATTTATTATATTATGTAGATTTATTATATGGAGAGGTGGTTTAATCAAAATGGCCCAATCTAACCTTTCTATATATAATATAGTAAATGTTTCTTAAAAAATTTATAAAAGCTGTCAGTTGGCATATAGATAGCAAAAGGAGGGGAATTTTTTTTTTTATTGTGTTATTGAAGAGGGTGGGTGACGGGAAAAGAGTAGAGGTTGAGAAGGAAGTTGGTATGCTCATATAGTGACAAAAAAGGTGGAGAATACGAAGCTGGCCGTCACGAATGACAGATGGCAGTACTGATACCCTCCCTCTCACTTTCTCTCACTTTTTCTTTCGTATATATATATATCGTATTTTAACCATCTTTCTACTTCCACCTTCTCCCTTTATCCTATAACCAACACTTAACAAATTTCATTTCTTATGACCTCTTTCAAGGAAATGATACCAATTTACACAATATATATATAGAAAATGATAACACGAAAATAAAATGAATAATTCATTATGAATATCATTAAGAATACTAGTTGACATCATTATTCTTTAAATTCTGTGTTTAGGGAATTAATAATATTAATATTGTAATTATTATTATTAACATCTCAACAAATTTTTTCGTCTCTTGTCATCATATGCTTCAAGAATGAATCCATTTCTTATCGTTTCAGCAAGCTAGCCCATATTTACACTAAACGCATCATTTTGAAACTATTGATTACATTATTTTACTGGTTTCAAATAATTATTAATTAGTTTGAAGGTTAAATAAAACATTTTAATGCGCACACAATTAATTATGTGGCCATGACATAGAAATAAAAAATGGAATGTACTAACCTGTAAAAGTTTCAGACAAGGGCGGAACCAAACAAACAAAGTATCATATTATCCAATAAGCAGGCCGCTTTTAGAATGAACTAAAATCTTTAGAGAACTGGGGATATCACCTCAAATGATTACCACGAGAGTAGAGAATCATGCAAGCATAAAAATCTGATTTGATATGATCTGACCATATTTACATCTTTTTCTCTAAATGTTTCTATTTTACCGTGATGCTGGTGAAAACTTAATGACCCCAACTACTGAATCTTTTGATTTGCCAAATATCTAGCTACTCTTGTTCAGAAAAGTAATTTATAATAAGTTGACCTGTGGCCAGGTCCGAACCGACCGACGGTTTGAAGTAAATTAATTAGCAGCTACAGAAACAATTTCAAATAATTTTGATATATCTATTAATGTAATAAAAAACAGATATGGATACATAAATAATAAATATAAACATTTTTAATTTTATTTTATTTATAATATATATGCAAGACCAGGCTGTGACGTCATGAATGGCTGGATGACGTCATATAATTTTAAATCAAGAAAAAACTAACTAACTAATTTTAAATCAAGAAAAAACTAATAAATATGATTTTCCCGAGGATAAAACCAATACAAAGTGCATTCGTGGTGATATATAAAAAAATCTCCTCATGTGAAATTTGGTTTGAAAATAACCCTTCCTATCGTCGATCGCTAATACTACCACTTCCGGTTTCCGGATTTGCACCAAAAGTTGATCAATTCATCTCACTGATGCATTAAGTAAATATACCAAATTTCATCAAAATCCGTTGAGCCGTTCAGGCTGTACACATCTATACGGACGGACGGACGGACATACATCATGCTAAAAATACTTTTTTCTGTTAAGAAAATGCACGATTCGTGGTGATATGTAAAAATCTCCACCTGTGAAATTTGGTGTGAAAACAATACCTTCCCTTCTTAAAAAATTAATTATTCTATGTGTCAATCATAAATCTAAATCTAAAACGAAAGTTTTTCCTCTTTAATCAAGAAAAACTATTTCTTGTTATTTTGTGATTATATAATAGAGATCAATTTAGGAGTTTTATGTTTTAACAAAAGAGATAGATGATGAAATTTGCCAACTACTGGTAGATTTGTCTTAGATTATGTTAATTTATTATAATACCTAATTATCCATATTTTGAATTCTTTTTTTGGAATATTATTTTTGGTTTTAAGGGTTTATATATATACCCCTATATATTTATATATTGAATAGAATAAAAAAAGGATTCTGTTTGAATCATTTTCGGTTGGTTGTCTTTTGCTGCCTCACTGATTTCTTCCTTTTTTATCCCTTGCTCTCTCACTCTCTCTCTCTCTTCTTTCTATCTTATTTCTATTGTAAGATAAGACATAAGAGGTCTTGTGTAATAGCAAAAAAAAAAAAAATGTCACGGTGGAGAAAACAATTCCATCCCTTTCCCCCGCTCTACATCTACATTTTTGAATTCAATTTAAGTATTGCTTTTTATAGTTTATATTCAAATACACACTAACTTATCTTCTTCAAATGGTTAAACCATATTCACGTGTCAAAAAATAAGGGCTTTTTTCCCTAGAAAGGGTGGTGAATGTTAAAAGAGCGGAACAAATTCAATCAGAACAACTCATATGAAAATATCTTCATACAAATATATACATATATACCTATATATTTAAATAATAAATATCCTCTATAATAAATATTTATTTATTGTCTGGAATTTAACTACTTATTTCTGTGACGTTACCTTGAAAGTTGATCACATCCATCACATTGATTAAATTCAACCAAACTACAAACCATCACTTATATTTTCTAATTTCCTTACATGTGTGATTTATATTGAATGGTCTATCCAATAATATTTTTTTTTTCAATTGGTTTCCTTTCACAAATAAAGTAGTATATACTATATACTCCTACAAAATATCATTTATTTTACTTTATTTTTTGGAACGCAATTGTTTATTCATAGGTTAAAGATATAAAAAAAATAAAGAAATAAATAACAGGACAAATTAAATAGAAGATTTTAATTATTAATTATAATTATAATTTCTTTTTTTTGATTTTAAAATGAATTTAAAGAAAATTTCTCTAGAAACTTGATTATTTATTGTGTCCAAATGAGTGTAATTAAATAAATTGTAGAAATATATTTTTTAGTGTCATTTACACATTGGTATACATGTTTCTCATATGTTGACATTATCAGCCATTTTGTATTAGTAGTTTGTTTTTGACAACTGTAAAAAGTTACGTTTTTGTGTGTTCTTCGATTTTTAACTATAAAAAAATGGATCAAAGAATATGTAATAAATTTTGCGTTAAAATTGAAATAAACTCACTTCAAATGTTGACTGTGGCATTCGGCGAGTCTACTTTGTCTCAAAAAAATGTTCATAAGTAAAAAATCACGCCAAGTTCAATCAAATGTGAACTCACTGTTTTCTTCGATTATAATGGCGTGGTGCATCATGAGTTCTTATCAACAGGTCTTACTGTTAATAAGGGGAATACTAGGAAGTTATGCAACGTTTGTGTGAAACAGTACGGCTCAAACGATCGGAATTGTGGAAAAACAAATCATGAATTCTGCATCACGTTAGTGCACCAGCTCACCCATCATTGCTTGTTCGTCATTTTTTAGCCAAAAACAACACACCATAATCATGCCTCAACCATCGTATTCACCTGATTTGGCTCCCAACGATTTTTCCCTATTGCCAAAACTGAAGAGATCAATGAAAGGAAAGCGTTTTATCTCAATTGATGAGATAAACTCGGATTCGAAGAACGAACTGCGTATTTCAGAAGTGTTTTGAGGATTAGAAGAAGTGCTGGCATAAGTGCATTATATCTGAGGGGAATTACTTTGAAGGGTACAAAATGAATATTGGTGAATAAATAAATACTTTTAGAAATAATTCAAAGTAATCATTACGCAATCATAAATAAAAATTTTTATTTAAACATATTTAATAGAAAAATAAAATACTTAATTTCATTTTGAATAGCAATTCTAGAAATGAATTCATACATTAAAATTACTTTTTTTTAAATTTTATACAAAATTAAATTATAAAATAATATACCTTTATTAAATTTATTTCTTATATGTATATATATTAATAATAATAATTATATAATTTCAAAAAAATGAAAACAGAGTGAAACTAATATAATTAATGTATATGTTTATTTAAATTAGATGTCCAGAGTTTAAAATATTTCCATCCCTTTAAATACGTATATTATTAACATTTATATTATTTATAGATAGCATACCTAATGGGAAAATAAATAAATAAATGTTTTGTAGAAACGTGACCAATTTTTATATCTACATTTAAGGTATTTCTTGAGTTTCTTCTTCCCCCCCCCCCCCCACTTAACATGTTCCAATATATAGTTTGTGCTTGGTTGCTTGTATGTTTGTTTGTTTTAATTTTATGGTAGCTTTCACCTGTTTTTTATGTTCATTTTATAGCTTTTGGTTTTTATTTCCTAAAGCTTTTTGTTTTTTAAGTTGAAAAAAGAACAAAAACAAAAAAATTGCTTGTAAATATAGAAATAAAAGGCAAAAAAAACCTGGATTGCTCCATAAGTATATATAAATCTAAGACAATTAAATAATAAAATGAACAAAAATTATTTTTATTTTAATAAAATTTATTAAGTAGTATAAATATAATTTCAAAGTTTTGTATACTAAATATAAGTTTTTTTTTTTAAAAAATAATTCTTATTTATTTAAATTTCTTTTATTCTCAATTTTTCATCTATTGAATTTGTTAAAAATTGGTATTAGTTTTTTCTTCTTTTTATTAAAATTATATTTAAATTTATGTTAATTGATTATTAAATCTAATTATAGATATTATCAATTCTTATGGGATATGAGAAAGTTAATTTATCAGTTTTTAGGGGTAGTAAATGAAATAAATTATAGATAAATAAATTAAGAATTTATTAATGAAAATAATGCAATGTTATAATCATAATAATATACATATATTAAGTTAGAAGCAAAGTTCTGCAGGTTTCGATTTCACAGTGTACATATCGGCACATTTTATAAAATAATAAATAATAATAATAATAATAATAATAATTTATAAAAAATTATTTTTCTAAAAATGCTCTAAAAATGATTTGATTGATCGACAAGAATCCTCAGTTTTGGAGGTTTGTTCTTTACTGCTCTTGTCCAACAAAATCGACTCTTGTTTTTTTGGCTCGAATCATTAATTGTGATGAAAAGTGGATTCTCTACGATAATCTGGACAGTGATTAGACAAGTATAATCCCCCCTCCCGGATTAGATTTGTCTAAAGGAGGGGGTTCTCCTTCCAGGGAATTCTCAAAGGTCTAAACCCATAAAAATTCATGGTTATAATAACCAACTGTGAAGAAATCGACCAAATGTTCTGCCGGCATTGATCAAGAGAAGGCCCCGATCCTCTTACATGACAACGCCGGACCTCACGTTGGAAAACTCACCATCAAAAAATTAAATGAATTGGAGGTCGAACAGAGGAAAGACTAGTGAAAAGTTTGTGGAAACGACTGATTGGGAAACGACCGATGGGAAGATCAAGGAAGCAATGAGTAAACAATGTAGGATAGGACGTAAGAGAATTATGTGAAAGTAGGTGTTGGATAGGACTGGATCAGTATAGGAACATTTGGAGATATGTGGCTGCTACTTTCAATAACTTTCGAGCTCCGTAGAGTCCCTGACGCAGATAGATAGATACGGAGGTCGAATTTCTTCTAACCACCATATTCTCCCAATCTTGCTCCCACGGATTATTATTTTTTTCAAGTACCGGGACACTTTTTCACCAAAAGGACCTTAACTCAGAAAGAGGCATTTTGTCGATTTTATCGAATCCCGAAATCCTGATTTTTTTACTTTAAAGTAATCGGCTTGTCATATATTATCAAAATGGAGCATATTTCAACTAATTTGAATTATTATTAAAAAGCTATTCTGCCAAACTTTCATTGTGACCTAATATATTTAATAAATGATTACGGTTTATAATCGATTGAAAGAAAGGGAAATGCGTTTTAATGTGCATTGATATATTTCAGAGACAGAAACGAGCTGAAACCTCGCACACTTCTACAATTTAACTACCAGATTTGTAGATGATAGTTGGCAAACCAAAAAATGGAAAGGAAATCGGACAGCCCATTAAACTTTATTATCGACCAATTTCGAAACTTTTAATGTGCGCACATGCATATGCCCTGGTGTTAAAAAATGACCAATCAAGTCTCTAGTGTGCAATGAACCGTAATCAAAACTATCTAAGTTTTGATAATGTTTATGAATATAGTATATATAAACTGTAAGTGTAATGAACAAATGTAATAAAATGTTAAATAAATTTATCGGTATCGTGTGATTTAGGTAAGTATTCCGTTTGTGTGAATGTGAAAAAAGAGCAACTGTGGAATTAGTGTAATTATTTTCTTAAAATTTATCATTATTATTTCTAAGATTAAAATTTTTTTTTCTTTATTATAATAAGTTTATGTTATTTTTTATTTTTTTTTTAAATTGAATATTAATTTCAATTAGTTTAATTAAAATATGCAAGCATAATAAACGAGTGATTAAATTAATTAATTTAGATTGAGATAAAATTTGTGATTAATGATAATATCCATGTGTTAAATCTCTTTAATTCCTACATGGACCGAGAGAGAGAGAAATATCAATAAGCTCAACTTTCCCTCTCCCATTACTCCATTACTAACGAAAAAGGATGAGAGACAATAATTTATTACTTTGAATAAACGCATACTTAACAAATAACAAATTGAAAACAAATAACAAAGTAAAATTGATATTACCAAAATAAAAATTTAAATTAACATTAAAAGCAAACAAAAAAAAAAATTAAACGAAAAGAAAATAAATGTTTTCGTTAACAAATCATTCAAATTTGATTTAATCAAAAAATTCTATACTTATTTATTATTAATTAATTAATAATTAAACAATTATACCAGCGGTCGGAGAACCGGGGTAAATTACCCCAAATGGGGTACAAATGAAACTTTTGTGAGTAAAAAGTATACATGTTTAATTTGCTATTTTATAAATCTGTTAGTATTTTTACAAATTAAATTTTTAGTTATTGTTTTCTTTTCAAAATTATCATGCGGGGCTATAATAGGAAAGATGCTAAAAAGAGGAGATTTCGTTTTTGATTTCTCTTCACCATGGGGTAATATCAACTTATACAAAAATATTTTGGGGTAAAGATTAAAAAAATTCCCAGGCCTCTGAATTATTCCTAATTAGCTGGAGTGTCTCCACTCGACCATCTCGCAATTTGAATTGGATAAAATAACATTATATGTTATATTTAAATTAAATTAAATTAATTATAAATTATAAATTAAAATTAATAAATAATATTTGTTAAACCAGCGCACGTTTGGCTCTTTGTTGATGGCACTACGTCACGTGTTGGCGCCTGAGATTTGCAGTGTTAAATAATTAATTCTGGTACTTTCAGCGATTCAATCAAGCTGAAATTCTATATATAGCAGTTTTATACAATTTTTAATCATGTGAAAAACTATCAAACATATATCTTTATTTTTACGGTCACTTTAGAAGAAAAAAATATTAAAACGTTGTAGGTAATGACTCTCTTCCGGTTGAGCTACATTTCTCAAAAGTTGATAGAAAACTACGAATTTTGAATAATACCCATGTACCAAATTACATCATTCTAGCTTAAACCGTTTTTGCGTAATCTTGTCTACATACATACACATACCCACACTACACAGCCATTTTTCTCAGCCTTAGTGAAAATGACTCAGGGACCTTCAAAACGTATAAAAACATCAAAATCTCAACATCGAAAATTTTCGTGATCGCAATACTATCTCTGACGAGATAGTAATAAAATTGTATAGTAATTAATATTATCTATTTATGTGTCACTTTTGAATTCGAAAGTTCTTGGCGACAAGAACCTCATTTCTCCAACTGTCCTTTTCTTGTAATACGTTCTTCCCATTCACTCCCTATTCCTTCACATTCCCCTTTATATTGTCCACCCTTGACCTACCAACCTGTCGCTTCCCAATTGGTCGCCTCATAAACAAGCTTGAAACCAATCTTGCCTCGCACATTCCATCTTTTCCACTATTTTCGTCCATTTCAATCTCTTCAAATTTTATAACCCTATTTAATATCTCTTACTTCATAACTCCAATTCCAATTTCTTTTTGCTCTTTTAACTAAAGTTTACATAAACGAAGCCCAAAACGTTGCAAAAAATTTAAAATTTTTGCCAAATTTTTATAAACTCAATTTATTATACATATAAAAAACAACATTCTTCTAAATTTAACGGCATACATGATGTTTATTGGCACTTAGAAAAGTACCTATAAATTAAATAAATAAATTTATTTTTGTACATTTATATTAGAGTGGAACACCAAGCTATCGCTCGACCCTTTAACAAATTTATACAATAAATTTATTATTATAAATTTGATTTTCATTTCAAGATTAAAAAATATTCAAATTAACTTGATAAAATATTTGATTCTATATTCTATATATATATATATATATATATATATATATATATATATATATATATGTTATTATAATTGAAATGGCTTCAGTTTTATTTTTTTCAAAGAAGCAATAGCTTATAGACTGTTTCGAACAAGGGTTACTACTGATAATAATATAAATTCTGAAATTATATTGACACTTGTACTTGTCTATATTTTAATTAAAAAGGAAGATTAAAAAAGAGATTACATTTTTTTCTTTTTATTTATAATAATCAAATATCTTTTATATTATTTGTAATTTTTAATCTAAAAAAAATTTTAATTAATATAATATAATTTATTTAATATTATTAGATCAAATTTATTCACGATTTTATTTGAAATTCCTTCTTTTATAATTATATATATATGTATACCAATTTATATATATACAATTTTTGCTAGTATAATAAGATAAAATAACAATCTCTCTGTATAAAATAATTTTTTTATTTCTTCTTGAAATCATTTTTCAATTAAATGAAATTAGAAGTAGAATTATGTACATATAAAAAAAAATTATAATATAAATAAAAGTTTGTATTAAAATATTCAAAAATCTAGAGTTTAAAACCATTCAAGTAAATCTTTGAATTATTAATAAATTTAAAAAGTGGAAAGATAGATTACCATCTCCAAGTTCTCTAATTGATTTATTTTAAATATTGAAAGGTCTTACCTTATATATACTCCACTATATGGGAATGTTAAATTTATTATTAATGTATTTCTAGGAGTAGTTAATTATTTATTGATAATAGATGATATGTGTGAAGATTTTTTAATACCTGAAACAAACAAAAATGAACAAATATTTAATTCGATTATGTATAAATGTATGTAAAATTTAAAATTAAAGTATACTAATTGTAAGATAATGAGATTTTATTATTGTTTTGTTTTCAGCAGTCAAAAATATAAGTTCTTTATAAGTTGGTGAGCAATTGAGTTAACAGTATATCAACATTTTTTTATTCAAATGATACAAAATTGGTTACTATGAAATTAAATCACATGATTCTTTTAAACCCTCATTTGATTATAAAGGCTGGGTGGAATCTGATTCATCCACTGCAATTAGAGAAATTCCCTTGCTAGACCCAGATCGATTTTTCTTTATAAATATTATCTATGGTGTGAATTACAAAAAAATCCTTAGAGTGGTTTAATATCTCAAAAATATACAAATCTATCTATATATATATATATATATATATATACAATTTTTGCTACTACACTTGCGTGCAGCTAAATCGACTCAACCCAAAAGCGCGAATAGAAAGTCTTATTTTTTTGAAATGGCTAAGCCGATATTTATAAAATGTATATATTTTTCAAGCTTGTTTATTTAGCTTTACATTGATATCAATATCAAGTAAATTGGTTGATTACTTTTTAAATTATTTGATCTGAATGACTGAACTGGAAAAAATGTTGTTCCTAGCTGCCGCTAATGCTTATTTTCAATTGTCTTATAAAATTCCATACAACCAATTATTCTTATTAATCGCATTTCATATGTTTTTTGGATTAAATTTACACAAATTGACAACCATTTTTATCAGAAAATCATGAATACAAATCCAGAGGTTGCCTCTCAAGTTGTTGTTTTGATAAAACAGGGTCATTGCCAAAGAGAAGTCGCTCGTCTGTTGAACTGTCAGTCTGCTGTTTCAAGGATCCACAGGAGGTTTCAGCAAACTGGTGGCTTTACTCGGAGACCAAATACCCGCTGCCGTCGGTCAACGTCTGCGAGAGATGACTGTTTTATCGTTACGACGTCTCTCCGAAATCGCCATCTCACTGCCGTAAGTCTTCAGCAGCAGCTGAGAGAAGTTCGAGGTATGACTGACAGTCAGTGGACAGTGAGAAGACGCTTGAAGGAAGCCAACCTCACTTGCAAAAGACCTGCCACTGGCCCGAAATTAACCACAACCCACCGTGTAACTCGACTTCAATTTGCTCGAGAGCATCTCAATTGGAGTATCGACCAATGGAGGGCAGTTCTATTCACTGATGAGTGTAGAGTGTGCCTTTATGGTAGTGATAGGAGAAGTCGAGTGTACAGGCGTCCGGGTGAGCGATTTTCCCAATGCTGTTTCTCTGAAACAGTCACTTATGGTGGTGGTTCTTGCATGATTTGGGGTGGCATTTCCTTGGACGGAAAAACAGACATTGTTTTTGTGCCTGGCGGAGGCCGTGGAGGGGGTCTAACATCTGACCGATATATTGCGGACATTCTCGTGCATCATGTTGTTCTCTACGCCGGATTCATTGGCGAAAATTTTTTATGGATGCATGATAATGCCAGGAGCCACACTGCGGTGGCCACTCGGCAATACTTGACTGAAGTTGGTATCGAGACCAAGGAGTGGCCAGCGCTCAGCCCGGACATGAATCCAATAGAGCATATGTGGGACCACCTCAAACAAAGGGTACGATCAAGAAATCCCGCACCTTCGACCATTGTTGAGCTCCAAAGAGCTTTGTTAGAAGAATGGGAGAACATCCCCCAAGATTTTATAAAAAATCTTATAAGGTCGATGCGGGATCGCATGAGGGCTGTCATTAAAGCTAAAGGGGGGAACACCAATTATTAAGAAAATAAATTTTCTTTATTATGATTAAAATTATTGTTTTATTTAAATTTTTAACATTCCTACTTTTCCTTTCCTTAACATCGTTTTTCACTTTCATTGTCATTCAGATCAAATAATTTAAAAAGTAATCAACAAATTTGCTTGATGTTGATATCAACGTAAAGCTAAATAAATAAGCTTTAAAAATATATACATTTTATAAATATTGGCTTAGCCATTTCAAAAAAATAAGATTTTGTTTGCGCGCTTTTGGGTTGAGTCGATTTAGCTGCACGTCATGTCAAAATGTCATTATTTATCTTTTACCGACCGACGATAGTAAGGGAGGTATTGTTTTCACACCAAATTTCACATGTGGAGATTTTTACATATCTCCACGAATCATGCATTTTCTTAACCGAAAAAACTATTTTTAGCATGATATCTGTCCGTCCGTCCGTCTGTCCGCCTGTCTGTACGTATAGATGTGTACAGCTTGAACGGCTCAACGTATTTTGATGAAATTTGGTATATTTACTTAATGCATCAGTATGATGAATTGATCAACCGGAAGTGGTAGTATTAGCGATCGACGATAGGAAGGGAAGGGTTATTTTCACACCAAATTTCACATGAGATTTTTTTACATATCTCCACAAATCATTCACTTTGTATTGGTTTTATCCTCGGGAATATCATCTTCATTAGTTTTTTCTTAATTTAAAATTATATGACGCACCTAGCCCTTCATGACGTCACAGCCAGCTCTTGCTTATATCTTATCTTATCTTCTTATACGTGTAAAAATTGTTTGTTTGTTTGTTTCTTTGTTCTCAAAAACCGCTCTAACGATTTTTTTGAAATTCACACCCGAGATAGTATTTATAAAGAAAAATTGAGTTTTATTGATCATATCTCACGAAACTACATTTTTATTAGTTTTTTTCTTCTAAATTTAAATGTATATATGTGACGTCACAACCATCGCCTGTGAGATATATATATCTATTCTTAAAATAAAATTAAAAATATTTATATTATATTCATATATTTGATTTTTTTTTTATTTCATTAATAGTTTTACATTTAAATTATTTGAAATTGTTTCACACAACGTTTTGAAGATTTATCTTTATATTCGATTCGATATTTGTTTATGTTAGGAAAACATATCAAAAAAGAGAATTTACATTTTGTATGAAGGGACACAAATAATAATAATAATATATAATTAATTTACTGATTAAATTAAAAAATTGTAAAATTTTTAAAGTATATAAAAATAAATTGTATAAATTGGTTAAAGGGTCGAGTGATAGTTCGGTGTCACAGGTATATATTTTATATCAACACGCCTACTTTTCTGTTTGTATGTTATTATTTGAATGGCGATTCGGTGAATGGTTAATGGTTAATTAACGATCCATATAACATCATCGACTGGGCCGCTACCATAAGGAGTGAAAATAGTGTCGAATAGAAATAGACGATATTACTTGGATTAATCTTATTATACTAGCTAAAATTGTTTGTTTTATAACCACTTGGGGCGCTAAACAGTTTTTCAAAAAAACACTATAGAAAAAAAAATATATGTATATATTATATATTTATGTATTATTGAGGAGCACAAGTTCATTCATTTTAATCAGATTGATGCAAATGTGTAACATTTATAATTGTAATAAATAATTAAAGAATTGTATATCAATATTTTTCAAAGGGTAGAGCGAATGCTCGGTGTCCCAGGTATTAATATTACCAGCCAAATCCAATAATAATGAATCATTTTTTTAACTTAAGTACCAGTACTTTTAACCAAATACGATGTACCACTCGGGGGTACAGGGGGCGGAACACCCGTCCAGCTGTGAAGAGCGCCGAAGGCGCTCTGACCAGCTGGTATTATAAATAAAATAAAATTAAAAATATTTATGTTCAATGCCTATCTGTTTTTATTACATTAATAGATATATTAAAATTATTTGAAATTGTTTCTGTAGCTGGAAATTAATTTATTTCAAACCGTCGGTCGGTTCTGACCCTGTCAACTTATTTTTCTATCTATCTATCTCTATGGCTCTACGGAACTCGAACAACCATATTTATCCATATTTATCCTGATCCATAACCATCCAACTCTTACTCTCTCCCATCTCTCTCACGTCCTTTCCTACATTATCCACCCAGCGCGTCCTTCGTCTTCAAATCGGACTTTTCCAAATCGGTCTCCCCATCAATATATTTTAGCCACCTGTCCTGTTCATATAATGATTTTATTATTTTCTTAAATTGTTAATTGTAATGATAACAGAGAACTTCTTTCTATATTGTAATTTTACAGTATTTGATTAAAGTTAAAGATTGTGATTAAAAATAAATAGCTCCACTTGTCTTTTTACTATCTCGCCAGAGATAGTATTGCGATCATGAAAATTTTCGATGTTGAGATTTTGATGTTTTTATACGTTTTGAAGGTTCCTGAATCATTTTCACTAAGGTTGAGAAAAATGTCTGTGTGTGTGTATGTGTGTGTGTATGTGTGTGTGTATGTGTGTATGTGTGTGTGTATGTATGTAGGCAAGATTACGCAAAAACGGTTTGAGCTAGAATGATGAAATTTGGTACATGGACATTATTCAAAATTCATAGTTTTCTATCAACTTTTGAGAAATGTAGCTCAACCGGAAGAGGGTCATTACCTACAACGTTTTGATTTTTTTTCCTCTAAAGTGACCGTAAAAATAAAGATATATGTTTGATAATTTTTCACATGATTAATAATTATATAAAACTGCTATATATAGAATTTCAGCTTGATTGATTCGCTGAAATTACCAGAATTAATTTTTTAACACTGAAAATCTCACGCGTCAACACGTGACGTGGTGCCATCAACAAAAAGCCAAACATGCGCTGGTTTAATATTTATTATTTATTATTTATAATTTATAATTAATTAAATTTAATTTAAATATAATATATTATGTTATTTAATCCAATTCAAATTGCGAGATAGTCGAGTGGAGACACTCCAGCTAATTTATGAATATAAATAATTTCCAAATATATATATTAGGTATGAATAAGAGATGCGGGAATGATGGTGGGTGGATATGTTAAAATAGTAAAACAATACCCTTTACAACTACTCGTAATCTCATTCTTAATCGCTATTGGCTAATAGATACGTTTATACCTTGTGAAAGATAACTTGAAAGAGATATCAACCCTCTGGCCTAAATCTCATGACCAATAAGCCCCTATGGGCAAACCAACTGTCTGTGTTAACTCATGTATATACTTCACTCACTCATTCTTCCTCTCTTTCTTTCTTCAATTAACATGCATACTAATAAAATCATTTTAAAACTAATTAGAAAATATAGAATATATATATATATATATATATATATATATTTGTAAAATATGTATTATATCCTATATACATAAATAAAAATAAAAATATTCTGAATTAATTTAAAATTATATGAAAAGAATCTTTATTGATAAAAATGATGACAAAAAATAATGTTAATTTTTTTTAAATTTTATTTATAAAAACATAATAATTTAAATAAGTGAGGAATTTGAAGAAATTTTAAATTATCTATGAAAAACAAACATTTATATTTATTTATTTTTTTTTTTTGAATCAATGCTAATGAAATTAATATTTCAATTTGTATTCATTTCTATTTCTTTAATAAATGATTAATATTCTTTGACTTGTTTATCTGATATAAATTACACTTATATTTTTATTAAAAAATTATAATTGTTTGTTTATAATTATTTTTTGAATACTTAATGATTATTTTTTATATTATTATTGTTATTAATATTATTTATTTTTTATATTATTATTGTTATTAATATTATTACTATTATTATTATGCCAACATTCATGTTTTTTTAGGTAGGCGCCACAAGGTGAGAGGTTAGCGTAACTTCCTCATATTCTCGTGGTCCCGGGTTTAAGTCCCGGGCTTGGCAAGGGTATATCTCTAACTGTGGTCTATGGGATGGAGTCAACCCAGCGTCCGGGATCAACATTGGGAAACTAATTGATAAAGAGTAGCGCCTCCGATTAAGCAAATCAAGATAAAGGTTGATAGGACCCGTACTACTGATCACAGGACACCTAATTGATATAACCGACTTGATAAGCGTTGTCCTTGCGTAGGACGTACAAAAGTCAGAGGTTTTTTTTCATGATGTCTTTAACAATAAAACAAGTTACTTTAAATTGATTCTCATTTACTTTAAAAGCACACATTAATAGAAACTAATTTATTATTATGACTCTAATATATTCATATATATGCTTAACATTTGTATATGATAAAATAGTCATACTCCATATTGAATAATTAATTAATGTTAAAATTTCCAAGAAACTAAGTTATCTTCTTTAATTAATTAAATTTTAATTTTACTCTCTTCTTGATCATTTCTAATAAAATTATATTTGGTGAATTCTATTCTTCTCTTTATAGGATTTTTAATTCAATCCTTGATCCTAATTATCTAACAGGATTAACTCAAATAGATCTTTTAACAATATTAGTGATTCAAAGCAGTGGCGTATTACTCAATAGGCACACCCGCTAAGGAACGGGCTCCACAAAATTTAAAAATATTAAAAATATTTTTTTGTTAATATAACGTTTTTATTTAAAAATTATAGTTTGATTTTGTATTTATTAAAACTACCTTCATAATTCCTTAGGAATTAAAATTATAATATTTTTCATATCATTATAATTATACTTTGTATTTATATATAATTTTACAAAATATTCTGCAATAACTTATGGATGATATGTATAAATCGTATTTTGTTTTTTGTGTTCCAATTACAATTAATTTTCATTTTTAAAAATTTTAAATGGGTAGTGATAGAGGTAGAAGAGAGAAAAAAATAATTGCATATACACATATTGGACCAAACATAAAATGTCTAGAGGCCCCAGACGATCTTAATCCGCCACTGAATCCAAGTTTTTCTAATAATCTTTTAATCCAGGGTTCTTTATAGAGTTTTTCTCTGTTATCCCATTTTTCTTTAATAATATTGTTAATACTACTCGGGACAGAGATTTAAATAATTTATTATTATTATTTGTATATATGTAGAATTTAAAAAGGAGTCATATTGATATTTTTACCGACCGACGATAGTAAGGGAGGTATTGTTAGATATATACCCGTCAATATTTCAAGATTTCGTTTATTTTAATAAATTTTACATGTATATCACTATTAGTAGTATAACGTATGAGTTGAACTGAACATTTTTTATTTATATGAAAATTTTATTTTAATTTATTATCCATATCCAAAAAATAAATCGAAAAATAATGTTGAACAACTTTGCATGAATAAGAATGCATTGTAATGATGAATCTTGACACAAACTTTAACATTAGTTTTTGTTTTGTTAAATTGGTTATTAAATTTGATGATAAGAATGAAATTCATACTCTCTTTTTGATTATTGATATTTATTTTAAAATTTTGTTTTTTAATTATCAATGATTATGAAAATTGATTAAAAAAATAAATAAAAGTTAAAAAAAATTGTTATATGTATATATCGAAAAATATAATTAAAAGATTCATATAAATGTATTTTCTAAAAGCATTTTGAATCTTTCTCATGTTTTGATTTGAAGGAATTTTTTAATAACATATATATATTTTATTCTAATTAAGAATAAAATATGATTCAAAATTGCCTGTCAGAAACTTTCGAAAGTCGAAATGGGTTAAAACAAAGAGACACATTATCACCAATTTTATTCAATTTAGTAGTGGAATATGTAATTAGATAAATTGGGGAAAAATCAAATGTAATCCAATTAAACAAAAAAATTAAAATATTAGGTTACACAGACGACTTAAATTTTTTAATAGGAGTTTCTGCAATTACAATTAAAGATAACGTAAATAAGTTGACCTGTGGCCAGGTCCGAACCGACCGACGCGACGGTTTGAAATAAATTAATTTCCAGCTACAGAAACAATTTCAAATAATTTTAATATATCTATTAATGTAATAAAAAACAGATATGGATAGAACATAAATATTTTTAATTTTATTTTATTTATAATATATAGCTGAAGTAGCCGGCGTTGCCGGCGTTACTCGAGGCTGTGACGTCATGAAGGGCTGGGTGACGTCATATAATTTTAAATTAAGAAAAACATAATGAAGATGATTTTTCCCGAGGATAAAACCAATACATTCGTGGTGATATGTAAAAAAATCTCCTTATGTGAAATTTGGTGCGAAAATAACCCTTCCCTTCTTATCGTCGATCGCTAATACTACCACTTCCGGTTTCCGGATTTGCACCAAAAGTTGATCAATTCATCCCACTGATGCATTAAGTAAATATACCAAATTTCATCAAAATCCGTTAAGCCGTTCAGGCTGTACACATCTATACGGACGGACAGACGGACGGACAGACATCATGCTAAAAATACTTTTTTCTGTGAAGAAAATGCATGATATGAAAAAATCTCCACATGTGAAATTTGGTGTGAAAACAATACCTCCCTTACTATCGTCGGTCGGTAAAAATTCATCGAAGCAGGAAAAGAGGTGGAGCTGGAAATTAATAGTGCTAATACAAAATATTTAATGACTGAGTGGAATGGTATTAACACACATAGAAAATATAGAATTTGAAAATGTAGAAAAATTGAAATACTTAGGTTCCGTAATAACGAAGGATAATAATATTCCAGAAGAAATTAAAGCCAGGTTGCAATCGGAAAACGCCTGTAATCATGCAGTAAAGGGGCTTATCCCGTCAAAATTATTATCAATGGGGATAAAAATTAAAATATATAAAACAATTATTTTACCAAGTACTTTCGAGTTCCGTAGAGCCACAGAGATAGATAGAAAAAATTCAAATAAATTTTCTCCTAATTCAGTTATATAAATTTATTGTTCACCTCAAAAATTTAAATTTATACACATTTTTACCGACCGACGATAGTAAGGGAGGTATTGTTTTTATTATAATAATAAATTTATTAAGACATATATTTTATTATTAAAGGGATTTTAAAATTATAAAAACTACAAAAGTTTTAATAAATATATTCATATATTAATATTAATTAATATTATTAATGATACCTAATATAATAATACTATTAAAATCGAATTTTTTAAATATAAAAGTGTAAAAAAAAAATTAATTTCAATTATTAAATTATATAAATTATATATTACCATTTTTAATATTTTCAAAATTGGTTTGTGCAATTTATGTTAATCTTTATTTAATTTTAATTTTAGATATTTAAAATGATCTTTTTTCCATTCATCTTACTAAATGAGGAAAAGACATTAAATTATTAATTAATTTTAGAAGATATAAAAATTTTTCTAAATTTAAAATAATTTCACTGCAATTATACGTTATTATTTCCTTCATTTTTCTTTAATTATACGATTATTTTCTGCAATGTCAATTTAATGACTTCAGAATTTTCTGTAATTTTAATTTCTTCTCTATTGATTATGAGATTAACAATTTAAATTTAATAACTCAAATAATCTACCTACATTAATAAAGATTAAACAGAATTAATCTTTCATTTTTACTAATCAGTTAATTTGTTCCAAAATCATCTAAGTATTATATACATTTACTAGCTGCCCCGAGCGCCTTCGGCGCTCTCCGCACCTAGACGGGGGCTCCGCCCCCTGTACCCCCCCGAGTAAAAGGTTTTCATCCATTTTGTTTCAATCAGTATATTACATAAAACATTCATTTTTGTGTTCTTATTTAAAATACATTTTAATTTAATCACTAAATTAATTATATATATTATTATTGTATATGTTATATCTATCTATCTATGTGACTCTAAGGAACTCGAAAGTTCTAGGCCGCAGCAACCACATTTCTCCAAGTGTCCCTATCCTGAGCCCTTGTCCCATCTCTCTTACGTCCCTTCCTACACGTCCTTGGTCTTCCAAGCGGACGTTTTCCAATCCAAAATCTTTTTCCTCTCCAATTCTAGCCGCGTCCCGTGCCTAACCCTAACTATTTCTGAAGATGCATAGAGGTCATGCGATTCCTCGATGTGCAGTCTCCGCCATTCCCCTGTGACCTCATCTTTCTTTGGCCAATAAATGCTGGAAAGAATACTCTGGATCTACTCTCATCTCCCAGGGTCATAGACCTTGCGTCCCACCCATATAATACAACAGGCAAAATAATTGGTTTATATATTTTAATTTTGATTCCTTTTGATAATAATTTTGATGAGATAAGCCTCTTTACTGCATGATAACAGGCGTTTCCCGATTACAACTTCGATTTAAATATATATATTCTTCTCAAATATTATTATCCTTCGTGATTACATTCAATTTTTCTACATATTCAAATTCTACATTTTGTATATAGATTTTGTTACTAAATATTTTTTCTTATCACCATTAATTTCAATCTGAATTAGAAGAAAATTATAAATTACCTCCTCTTCCAGCCCATTTACCTATCCAGGCATCTTAATTTCTTAACACTCCGTTTTTTTAAATTTAAAATAAAAGGAGATAAATAGTTTTAAATTATATTCGAATGGTCTATTATATTCTATATATCAGTATTTTTTTCTGAATTTAATACCAACTTGATTTTGAAAATGTTCCATTCGTTATCCATATGATTGATTACATGTGTTAAAATTTAAAAAAATTCAAATATTCTAATTTTTAAATTTAAATACAATTGAATATTATTTTTTATTAATATCATATAAAAAAAGAGAATTTATTAAAAATTAAAAATAAAAAAAGAAGCCTATTAATAAAAAAATATAATAGAATACAATAATTTTGATATAAAACAAATTTTAATTTTAAAAAAAAATACTCAATATAAAAAAGACATAAATTTAAAACATCTCGTTTATATCATTTGTCTAAAAAACATATTTTAATTAACCAAGAAATCATTTTTGCACTTAAAATATATTTGTAATTAATAATTGAAACAAAAACAAAAATAATAAAATTTTGTCATTTTAATTGAAGTTTTGAAAATATTTTTGTATTGATAAAAGTTTAAAAATAATATATTCAGTTTTTTTAAGCTTTCACTTTCAAATAGAAAAGAAGAAATATTCAATTATATAGAAAGAATAAATAAAAATTAAGTTAAATATGATCTAAATATTTTATTAAATAAATTTAAATGAGAACTTTTAGAATAAATTATTTAATTTAATTGATATTTAAATATTAGAATTTAAAATAAAAAGTGAAATATTATAATAATTTTTAAATTCTGAGCAATATGCAGACAAAAACCTTTTTTTTATATATAGATAGTCGAGCTGGGGATGGCAATATGGGTTTTTCCAAAAAGAGAAAGTTACCTTCCCCCCCCCCCCCCCGAGGCCCTAGTAGGGATTAATTTAATTATTTATTATATTTCAAAGGAATATTTTAATATCATTTTAAATGAATGAATGAAAATTCAAATTTTATATAGTTTTTTATATATGTTTATTTATGCAGAAAAAATTAATTGACATAATTATTAATTTAATAAAATAAAATTTAATATTATAATTTAATAAAATAAAATTATTTTAATAATAAAATTTAATTTAATAAAATATTAAAATAATAAAAATTAATAAATTTTAAAAAAAAATATATAATACTTAAAGAAAATAATGTGCCTTTGCAAGTTTCGAACTCAGGGTGCAAAGTCATAAGAAGACGCGCTAGCTCGCTCGGCCAGGAACCGCTTTTGTTTAGAAGCTTCTTATAAGGGTATATATAAGATTTCAAATTTTTGCCACCAGCGCCTCTATGAGCTAGTATGGTAACTAAACTATTTTTAATTAATTAGCATTTCCTGGACACACCTTACCAATTAGCGGTTTTCTAAAGGAAGTCTGACATGCCCTGAGACCTACTGAATATACATAAAAAATTTCATAAGAATCGGTCAAGCCGTTTCGGAGGAGTATGATTTCAAAGTTTTGTGACACGAGAATTTTATATATAAGATATAAGGATTTTAGAAAGTTTAATTTTATTAAATTTTTATAATATTTTATGTACTCGAAAAGATAATAATTTTTAATAAGATAAATCAGATCCCAATTCTTTTTTATCATAATCTAATATCATGATGTCACACTCGACTGACATTTAAAATCAACAGTAAATTAATGATTTTAATATTGATTTCTTTCAATGATAACTTTGATAAAATGAGCCATTTTAATTTTATAATAACAGGCAGGATTGCAATTTTAATTTAGAATTCTTATATTATAGAATATACTATAATTATTCTTGATAATTATACAATAATTCTTAAAAATTTAAAATTTTCTATATCTGCAAATCCCACTTTTTGTATTTTAAGATTTTCCATCCTTACTTTCTGCTCTCGCACAAAATATTATTTTTTTTTAACTATTATTCAGATTTTTCTTATTTTATAGCATCTATCAATTTATTATGTTTTTCTATTATTATTGAATTTTTCGAGTTTGTATTTAAATCGTCCTTGTAGCCTAATAATTTGAATTTTTTTTTTAATTGAATGTTATTCAATTTTTTTCTAAGTTTGTCAAAAAGAAACATTTTAATTTTTTAGAATTTTACAACTTTTTAAAATTTGAAAAAGATTTTTTCAGATATATTTAATATATGTTATATGTTATCTTATTATAACAAAAAACTTGAAAACACATTAAATGTTGAAGGTGTAATTTTTAAAAATTAACTAAGAACGTGATTATTTTATTTTCTTTTATTTAAATTTGTTTGGATTACATATTAATAGCTGAATTTCTGTATTCAATAAAAATTGAACAATATTATGTGTAATTATTTATTGGGTTATTATTTAGTCTATATTTTTTTATAAGTTCGGTTTGGATATAAGAAAATTATAAAATTAATTAATTAAATAATTTTCCTATTTTCAAACCAAACTTATAAAAACCGAAAATTAGTGATTAAGTGAATAATTAGTGAATAAGTCAATAAAATATTATTAAATGGCTGCTCATTCATAACTAGTTTATATGCAAACTTTAATAATTTTTATCTCGTTAATTAGAATCGACCGCCAAATAAATCTTAAGAAAAATTTGTTTTGAATCAAAAAAGGTATCTACTGGTAAAGTTTTATCCAAATCCATCATACATCGGTTAGACTAAATAATTACCATTTATTGCAATTTGTTTATATAATACCTTCTCCTTAAATATTTACTATTCTTCCTGAAACATCCTGTATATTATTTTAATATTAATAATTTTATTTTTAACCATGTTATACATATATATTTAAATATATTATTATATATTATTATAGTTATAGAGGAAGGGGGAGGGAATGAAAAGGGAGTGAGTTTAAAGTTAATATCAATCCCTTCTACAAATAATCACAACTTGTCTAGTAAAACCATTCGTCATCTTTGCAAATAAGGCATAAGGAAAGTGTGTAAGAGAGAGAAAGAGAAGAGAGAGAAGATTGTTACGAACACACTTAGCAACCATTTCTACAACAACAACATTCCACAAGAACAAACCGCCACATTTGAACTTGAACAACAACAACAAACAAAACAACAAGTACTATAATATCATTGAAACAAAGGTCACTTCCACAACTCCTTGCCCTTCTGTCACTTCCCGCTCTAAACCCTTCCCCCCTCCCACCCCCAACCTCAACATTGCATACAACGTGGCAGTCAAATTGAAACTTGGTCAAATAAAAGATGAGAGAGAGTAAGAGACTCTTGACAATTTCCAACCTCCCCTCCTCCTTCACCAACCACTCAGTACCTCCCATCATCTCCCATAAAGCAAACAAACCTCTTCAATCTTTCGGACATATCGATTCAATAAAGTAGTGGGTGGATGCTTTGAAAGCCAAGTGGAAAGAGTGCACTCCGCCTCTTCCTTTCTCTTCTGTCCTCTCTCACCTCATCTTCTCGTTCTTCACACTTGCACAAACTTGAAACTTTATATTAGATCAATAAATGTATAAATAATAATAACCTAATAATAAAAACAATATAACAAAATATTATTATCTTAACTTATTATACTAGCAAAAATTGTATATATATTTGTATTTTTGAAATATTAAACCCCTCTAAGGATTTTTTGAAATTCACACCATAGATAATATTCGATCTGTATAGGTTTCAGCCTCAGGAAAAATCATCTTTATTAGTTTTTTCTTAATTTAAAATAGTAAATTTAAATGCCGTCAACAACTACGTCGGTCAGCGCTTTCTTTAATACAAAATATTATAAATAATAATAAATTTAAAATATTTATTCATATCTGTCTTTCAGTGCATTAATACGTACTTTTAAATTATTTGAAATTATTGCAGAACGTTTATTAGTTGTGCCACTCAGAAGCCAAAGCGATTAACTCCACATATAAACAAACTGAGAAAATGAAGCCCAAAGTTCACAGTTTGGATTAAATTCATTATTGATTACAGAAAATGTATATTGCATTGCAATATTAAGATTATCAAGTTCAATATTCACTTCATATGTTGCAGATTACATTACATTACATTACATTTTTAGCAAAATTTAAAAAATTTGAGTTAATCGGTTTGGCTTCTCAGTGGCTCAATTTTTATTTAATTAAAAATAGGAAATTTAAATGACGTCAGCAACTACGCCAGACCTCGCTTTCGGTGAACCAGGTACATATTATTCTTAAAAAAAAATAAGTTTGGAGTTTGATTTGCACTAAAAGACATTTGAAAATTAAAAAAATACACAATACTAAATTTCTTATATTCCTTTTATAATGTTTGAGCCCTGTGGGGTTGTTTTTCATCTTCTAGGAGCTATTTATTTATCCTTTATTTACAATTTATAAAAAAAACTACCTTTATATACCCTTATATATATAAAGAAGAAATATCAATTTTTATTTTTTACTTAATTTCTAAAAAAGGAAATGTTAAAAACTAAAGAAAAGATTTAGGAATTTATATGATGTTAAAAAATATATTTATTCTCTTAAGATGAGAGATGATTATTATCCAATTGATAACTTAATCTACATTTATATTTACAATAATTATTTTTAAATATTTTAACTTAAGTACTAAGCTTAAAACTAATAAAAAATTCTACGGATCTCGAAAGTTCTTTGCTGCGGCAACTACATTTCTCCAAGTGTCCCTATCCTGAGCCACAACCATCCAATCCTTACCTTCTCCGGTCTCTCTCACGTCCCTTCCTAAATTGTCCACCCACCTTGGTCCTTGGTCTTCCAAGCGGACGTTTCCCAATTGGTCTCCCCAACATTATATTTTCCCCCAATCTTTCTACTCCCATTCTAGCCACCTGCCCATGGCAGCCTTTTAATATTATTACTATTATTATTATGCCAACATTCATGTTTTTTTATGAAGGCGCCACAAGGTGAGAGGTTAGCGTACCTTCCTCATATTCTCGTGGTCCCGGGTTTAAGTCCCGGGCCTGGCAGATATGGATACATAAATAATAAATATAAACATTTTTAATTTTATTTTATTTATAATATATATGCAAGACCAGGCTGTGACGTCATGAATGGCTGGATGACGTCATATAATTTTAAATCAAGAAAAAACTAATAAATATGATTTTTCTCGAGGATAAAACCAATACAAAGTGCATGATTCGTGGGGATATATAAAAAAATCTCCTTTGGTGTGAAAATAACCCTTTCCTTCCTATCGTCGATCGCTAATACTACCACGTCCGGTTTCCGGAATTGCACCAAAAGTTGATCAATTCATCCCACTGATGCATTAAGTAAATATACCAAATTTCATCAAAATCGGTTGAGCCGTTCAGGCTGTACACATCTATACGGACGGACGGACAGACATCATGCTAAAAATACTTTTTTCTTTAATTATCATTTTAAATGAATATTAATTAAAGAAAGAAATTGTTTTTAAAATATAAATAACATGTTAATAATTTTCAAGATAGAAAGGCAGAAAGATAATATATACTTACAATGTTTGCAACACTAATAAGATAAATTTTAGAATAATATATAAATTTTAAACAACCATGCCGTATAATTTGAAAGAACATAAACAAAAAAATGGTCATAAAATATACAGCCCTTAAAGGTATGAAATGAATTAATGCACTGAAAGATAGAAAAGTATGGACTGTGGAAATAACATAATATATATTTCGTAATGAAACTTTCCGCCATTTTTTATTTTGTTTATATTTTTTTGTATTTAAGGAAGCCCTGCACGGCGCCATTTTTTTATTATTAAAATTCCTATTTTAAATTAAGCAAAAACTAACAAAGATGATTTTTCCCGAGGCTGAAACTAATACAGATCGATTTTTATTTATAAATGTTATCTATTTTGTGAATTTCAAAAAAAAATCCTTAGAGCCGTATAATAATTCAAATATTTATATATTATATATTTATACAATATATTTAAAATTTAATTTTTACAAGATAAGATATATATACCATATATAGAAAGAAGATAATTATAATAAAAATAATAAAACAATTTCTCTCTTATTTATTTATTTTTTATTATTTTTATCGTTTATTAGTATACTCTTCATATATTATTTATTATAGTACAATTTTACAATAAATATTTTGACAATACAAAAGAATTAATTTTTAGTTATGCGGATATAAGTTTATAAGAATTTATTAAAATTAAATTTTTGATAACTATCAAATAAATATTATTTAAATTTTTATAAGAATTTAATCGGTTAGTCAAGTTTTTTTATGTGTATGTGTGTTGTATGTGTGTGTGTATTTGTGATAAATAATGTTATTGGTAGAAACAGTTTGAGTGTTTTGTGTGTTAGTGTGTGTTGTAGAAATGTAGGGGGATGAAATGAAAGTGGTTTTAACTTTAAAGAGTTATACAAACAAACGGACAAACAAATGCTATTCACGCGGATAATGTAAAGCCAATCGATCTTTTGCTCGGCTGCAATGATAACATAAGGGTGGTTGGGGGTGGATTGCTTTCTTTGTATTTACAATGTGGGTTATTGTGGGTGTGATGTTTTTTCTAAGTACCGACTAATAATAACAAATAATATGAAGAAAAAGAAGAAAAAATTTGTTTATTTTTTTTCTTTTACTAAATTTAAATGAAAAAAATCTAAGACGATGACACATTATACTAAAATGACGTGGGAAGGGGATTTACTGATTAAGAAAAGATCTTATTATAGTAGCAAAAATTGTATATATATATATATATATATATGTATTTTTGAAATATTAAACCGCTCGAGGGATTTTTTTGAAATTCAAACCATAGATAATTTTTATAAAGAAAGAAAAATCGATCTGTATTGGTTTCAGCCTCGGGAAAAATGATCTTTATTAGTTTTTTCTTAATTTAAAATAGGAAACTTAAATGACGTCAGCAACTACGTCAGACAGCCCTTTCTTTAATATAAAATATCATAAATATAAATCAAATCAAATAACGAAATATATATATTATGTTATATCCACAGGCCATACTTTTCTGTCTTTCAGTAGATTAATATGTACGTTTAAGGGGTGGATGTTTTATGACTATTTTTTTTTTAATTTATGTTCTTTTAAATTATTTGAACCTGGTACTTTTTCTTAAAGTAGTCCAAGTTAGGAAAGATCTTAGAAATGTGATTATAAATCAAAAAAATGAAAAATACTTAAAATATTAATATAATACTAATAATTATTATCATGTTTAGTTATATCGTAGTTGTTATTCGTGTTTTGTTGATGATTAATCATTTCAACTTATTGCTATTAATCTTTGTATTAAAATAATTAATTGAACTAATAAATAATCGTGTTTATGGTGTTTTTCATATTCTAGATTATATTTACAATGTATATATTATTCTCTCACTATCATTCAACCTATCATATCTTACTATTTATGAATATGACTTCTAACATAAACATAAAAACATTAAAAACCCAGACTTTCCAGTCCCTTTCTAGTCATTATAATATTATTTTGTTTTCTTTTAATTTGTAATTATCATTCAGATATTTTTGTATGAGCAAAATTAGCATTTATATATAATTTACATAATATGTATTATTATTATTAAAACATCTTAAAGAATAATATTTCTATGGAAAAATTGTTGAATTTAGGTTGATTTTGAAAAATAAGAAAATAAAAAAAAAAGACTTATCATTTTAACAGTTAATATTTACAAATAAGTTGGTTTCTGAATCACAAGATTTTATTCGTTGATATGATATATTTAAGTATAATTCTAGATTATTTTGAAATAGAAATTAATGGAATAATAGATTAATCCTTTAATGAAAATGCATTAAATATTTTGATAAATTATTGAAGTCATTTACAGCAAATATTAGTGAATATCAATCATCAATTCATTGATTCAGATAAAAAAAAATATTATTTCTATACATAAATATAAAATATTAAACAAAAAAATATGAAACTATATAAATTATAGTCTAATAACTTTTTACTATCTCGCCAGGTTGGGAAAAATGTCTGTTTGATTGTTTGATAGTTTTTCACATTATATATATAATTTCAGCATGATTGAATCACTGAAAGTACCGGAATTAATTTTTTATCACGTGCTGGTTTAATAAATATTATTAATTAATTTTAATTTATAATTTAATTAATTAAACTTAATTTTTAAATATATAATATATTTTATTTAATCCAATTCAAATTTTTTTTAAAGAAAAATATGCAATGAAATTTAGCCAGCCATAATTCAGACGAGTAATGTAGTTTTATTTTGAAAATTACAAAGGATATCAAAAATAATTCTGATCAAATGTCTTTTTTTATTATCTCGCCAGAGATAGTATTGCGATCACGAAAATTTTCGGTGTCGAGATTTTGATGTTTTTATACGTTTTGAAGGTTCCTGAAACATTTTCACTAAGGTTGAGAAAAATGTCTATATATATATATATATATATATATATGTGTGTGTGTGTGTGTGTGTGTGTGTGAGTGTGTGTAGACAAGATTACGCAAAAACGGTTTGAGCTAGAAATTTGGTATACGGGCAATATTCAAAATTCGTAGTTTTCTATCAACTTTTGAGAAATGTAGCTCAACCGGAAGAGGGTCATTACCTACAACGTTTTGATTTTTTATTCCTCTAAACTGACCGTAAAACTAAAGATATATGTTTGATAGTTTTGCACATGATTAAAAATTGTATAAAACTGCTATATACAGTGGCGTGCAAAAGTACCAGAAATGATGTGAAATACCAATTTCCAACTGTCAAGTAAGGTGGCGGAAATGTCATGGTTTGGGGTATTTTCTCAGCACAGGGAGTTGGTCCATTAGTGCCCATTAATGGTATCATGGACCGCTTCGTATATCGAAATATTTTGTAAAATAATTTGATATCGTACGCTGAGAATGATTTGTCTCAAAACTGGATTTTCCAGCAAAACAATGATCCAAAGCACACGTCACGATTATTGAAAGATTGGTTCGCTTCTCATAACATAAATATTTTGAAATGTCCAAGTCAGTCACCAGACCTTAATCCAGTAGAGAATTTATGGGCCAACACAAACAGTCAAATAAAAAGGAATTAATTGAAGTTTTGCAGCGTGAATAGAAGAACATTTCAGCAGATTAGATTTCTAAACTTATAGACTGTATGCCACGTCGATGTGCTACTGTTCTTGTTGCAAAAGGCATGGCTACCAAATATTAATGTAGTCTTTTTAATTTGTTAATAATTCAATCTATAAAAGATTTAATACATATTTATAAATTTTTGAAAATTGTACTGGCCGGATATTTTTGAGCACCTACGTACTGAATTTTCATGTATAGCTATAGATAAAAATAAATAAAAACTTTTTTATTTGTTCTTATTTCTACCCTCGTTTACTTCATATGAAATTCAATTAAATTGTAATATTTTTACTATCTCGCCAGAGATAGTATTGCGATCATGAAAATTTTCGATGTTGAGATTTTGATGTTTTTATACGTTTTGAAGGTTCCTGAATCATTTTCACTAAAGTTGAGAAAAATGTCTCTCTCTGTGTGTGTGTGTGTATGTGTGTGTGTATGTATGTAGACAAGATTACGCAAAAACGGTTTGAGCTAGAATGATGAAATTTGGTACATGGACATTATTCAAAATTCATAGTTTTCTATCAACTTTTGAGAAATGTAGCTCAACCGGAAGAGGGTCATTACCTACAACGTTTTGATTTTTTTTCCTCTAAAGTGACCGTAAAAATAAAAATATATGTTTGATAATTTTTCACATGATTAATAATTGTATAAAACTGCTATATATAGAATTTCAGCTTGATTGAATTGCTGAAAGTACCAGAATTAATTTTTTAACACTGCAAATCTCACGCGCCAACACGTGCCATGGTGCCATCAATAAAAAGCCAAACATGCGCTGGTTTAATATTTATTATTTATAATTTATAATTAATTTAATTTAATTTAAATATAATATATTATGTTATTTAATTCAATTCAAATTGCGAGATAGTCGAGTGGAGACACTCCAGCTAATTTAATGAACTGGCTCAAAAAAATATACAGGCCGGAGACTTTTGCACACCACAGCTTGATTGAATCGCTGAAAGTACCGGAATTAATTTTTTAAACTTTGACTTAAAATAATCCAATTCAAATTTGCGAGATAGTCGAGTTTTTTTTTGGTTTTTGTAAAATAGAGAGTCCATTTAGTTGTATCAAATATTAATTTCAAGGAATTTAAGAGAAATTGAGAGGGCGGATTAGTTGAAAATACGTTAAGTTTATTTATTATTTTATTATTTTAATTTTATTATGATGGTTAATTAAAGTGAACTTATTGGGCTGTAATATTAGGGGATCGTTATAATAGGGTACTTATCTAATGCTGCAATATGATATTCATAATGTGTGATAATAAGTGTGATAGGATTAAAACGCCTCTTCATCTTATAATAAGCACAAACAACTTGTGAGAGGAGAGAGAGAGAGAGAGAAAACACCATATAAATTCCTTCTCTCACCCTGTATATACATATATAATTAACTAAACATGATCCAATCCTGATATAAATTAGATTCAATGAGAGAATAAAATAAGTATGTATCTTAAATAGACTTTTTTCTCAGAAGAAATTTTTTTTATAAAATTATAGTTGTTCTGAAATTTTATCTTGACTTTTTGTAGGTTATACAAAAACATAGGGAAGATCGGGGATACTCTGGACAAGGGAAGACAATGAATATACATTACGATTTTCCCGACAGCAACTTTTTAAGGATAGAATGTAGGCGATAATGAAAAATCTGGAGTGTCTCCACTCGACTATCTCGCAAAGTTTGAATTGGATTAAATGACATATATTAATTTAAATTAAATTAAATTAATTAAATTATAAATTAAAATTAATAAATAATATTTATTAAACCAGCACATGTTTGGCTCTTTGTTGATGGGACCACGTCACGTGTTGGAGCGTGAGATTTGCAAAAAATTAATTCTGGTACTTTCAGCAAATAAATCAAGCTGAAATTCTATATATAGCAGTTTTATACAATTATTAATCATGTGAAAAATTATCAAACATATATCTTTATTTTTACGGTCACTTTAGAAGAAAAAAAATGAAAACGTTGAACCTCTTCCGGTTGATAAAAAACAATGAATTTTGAATAATGCCCATGTACCAAATTTCATCATCCTAGCTCAAACCGTTTTTGGGTAATCTTGGTTACACACACACACACATATTCACACACAGAGAGACATTTTTCTCAACCTTAGTGAAAATGATTCAGGAACCTTCAAAAAGTATAAAAACATCAAAATCTCAACATCGAAAATTTTCGTGATCGCAATACTCTCTTACGAGATAGTAAAAAAGTGTTATTTATTTATTTTTTACATCTAGTTACGGTACAAAATTGGTGTTTAAGCTAGTATTTTAGTAACAGTATTTCATCAGATGTTTTGCTTACACTTTTATCGTGAGACGCTTGTCCTACACGAGGAGACTTTGGACATCGGCGACAAATGGATTTTCCTAGAGCCTTTTAAAAAAATCTCGGTTGAACCTTAAACTTCACGCTACCTTATGACAACTTGAGAAATGTTCTAGTGCATATGGCGACTTAGAAAAACAATTGAGAAACAAAAAGTGTCCTAAGTCTCCCCTATACGGAAGCAAAATGACGGAAATTAAATGACATGAAAAGGAGAAAACATTAAACATATTAAGATGTGAAGTATTTTTTAAGGTTCATAAATCAGCTCTAAATGACATATCAAATATGTAAATAGGAAATTAATTATAATAGGGAGTTTTCTAAAAAACAGAAAAATGTAATAAATAGACAGTTTATTTGCATTTTTCATTTCGATTTATAATATTTACGAATATTAATTAAGTGGTTGAAACTGGTGGAGGAAGGGAAAAATATTGGTATATATATATATATATATATATATATGGATGGATTTGAAGATGAGTAGTATTGAATTTATGATGAGATGTTTGTTGTTAGTGAAATTGTATATAGTTAGTTAGGGAGTTGCCTGATTGTTCAGTTAAACCTTTTGCCTATAGTAAAGGTAGATGATTACATGCAAATGGATTGCATGTCTAAAGGGGATTCACTTTACACTTCATACATTCACACACACTATTTTATTATATTCATTAACTGTTGTGAAGTTTTTTTTTTTATTAACCACTCTCTTTTACTCTTTAACACATTGAAATAATAATATATACGTATACACATCCACTTTGCGAAGGTGTTGATGATCATCATTGATCGTGTTTGCTCTCTCTTTTTTTTATTTAATTAATCAATCAATTACTTGTTAAAGTTAAACGAGAGATTTTCAATTAAAAATTTTTTAATTGTTTTTTAATTATTTAATTAATTAATTTATATAAAAAATAAATGATCTAAAATAAATAATTAATATACAGAGATGCATTCTAAAAAAAAATATTTTCTAAAATTATAAATCATATTAATTAATATATATTAATCAATTTATAGAAATTTCAAATCAGCCCCTGGAAGTTATACTTTTAGAGTTACGGGTGAGTGTTGAGAGTTGCATTGTTTACAAAATGGATTTTATTTTTTAATATTTTTAAAATAAAATCAATCATTATTTATTGCATTTATAAAATATCACTCATCATTTCCCTCTTCTCATCCCAAAAACACACACACATATATACACCTCTATTCTCTATAATACATATAAAATATTATAATAGAAAAGCATTAGAATAAAATATGAATGAACGTGGATGAAGGCATAAGAGAGATTGAGAAAATTTATTACCCATTTAACGCCCATTCAGTTATAGTCAATATAGAAATGCTTTTTCCGTGATAGTAGTTTTGATTTCTGGCAATGGCAAAGTTTTATGATGTAAAAACAACCACCCAATTCACTCAACCACACACAACATGTTATAAAAATATAATAATATTTACAAACTAGTGAACACCCGAGAATGTTTTTTTATTTATTTATTTATATTTTTACAAGTATATATAAAATAATCATTTATTGTTATTTATATTTATATTATTTTTATATTATTATATTAATATCCTACTCCTTCGTTTTTATTTTTCTCATAAGTATATCTTTATTTAAAAAAAAATTTATTAAACTCTTCTTGAATATATAGTGAAACAATTAATATATTATATTATAAATTATTAATTAAAATCGATATTAGAAAAGATTTAGAAAAAAAGTTAAAAAATAGCTTCAAGATGATATGAAAATTGTAATAGAAAATAAAAATATTAAAAAGTTAATAATAATAGAAAATACATATTCAATGTTTAAGAACTAAGAAAGTATAGTGTGTGCTCTAAATTGGAAATAATAAATAATTTAAAAAAAAGAAAAAAAGATTTCGAGATTAACTTAATTAATTGCATCACTTAGGAATTAATACATATAAAAATAATAGTAAAAATAATAAAGTTAATTAATAATTCAATTCAATAAAATTAATTTATTTTATTTTATTAAAATAAATTTGAATATCAATTTAAAAAAAAACGTTTCTCCTTAAGGATGAGCGATTCCTGCGGTTTTCTCTATTAGGTATCATTGATTATTTATACATAAACATTTAAAAATTCGTTTTTTTTTTTTTTAAATAATTTAATTTTTTAAAAGATTAAAAAAAAATTCAAAATAGTTTATTAATTTTTAATTATATATAAGTACTTACACTATAAAATATAATTACCACAAGGTGTCACATACATTTTCTTTTTCTGTATCAGATTCGTTTATATAATTAAAAGTTTATATCAATAATACTTTCTTAATTATATATTATTTTTTAAATTATTATTTAATATCAATTTCAATATTAAAAATATTATCTTATCTTATTATACTAGCAAAAATTGTATATATATATATATATTTGTATTTTTGAAATATTAAACCACTCGAAGGATTTTTTTGAAATTCACACCATAGATAATTTCATAAATAAAAATCGATCTGTATTGGTTTCAGCCTTGGAAAAAATCATATTTATTAGTTCTTTCTTAACTTAAAATGAGAAATTTAAATGACGTCAGCAACTACGCCAGACAGCGCTTCCTTAAATACAAAATATTTTAAATATAAATAAAATCAAATTACGAAATATACATTATGTTATATCCACAGACCATACTTTTCTGTCTTTCAGAGGATAAATACATACGTTTAAGGGGTGTATGTTTTATGACTAATTTTTTTTTAATTTATGTTTTTTTAAAATATTTGAACGGCGGCCCAGTGAACCATATAAAAATGTATAAAATAATATTTATTTATGTAGATTTTATTTATAGAATATAAACACATGATTTATTTATTTCTATTAATTTATATCTTATATCTTTATTTGTATCTTTAAATATTGTACCTAGTATGTTAATGTTTTAATTTTTTTTTTTTTTTTTGTTTAATTTGATTAAATCACTGTTTTTGTTTTTTTTATTTTTTTATTTTATTTTGAATAAATCTCTTTTGAATAAATAAATTGTTCTTGTTCTTCCATGTTTATATACTTTTATTTATTTATATTAAAATAGAATAAAGTCAACAATTATTCGCTTAGAATATTAACAATAGCAATAAAGAGGGTGAAAACGAGAGACAGAAACTCAATTAGGCAATTATATTTGTACGTATATATATATATATATATATATATATCACACTCAATTTTAATTTATAATTTTCTTAAATAAAAAAAAAACATAGCGGTAAATCCCTCATATTTATGCGTCGCTTGAGCTTATTTATATACTTCTGCATTCATAAAAAAAAAAATAAATAAACAAATAAATATTACAAACAACATCCAGAAGATATCATGGGAGTGATTATTATTTAAATATATTATAAAAATATGCAAAGAAAAATACTCTATAATATTAACAACTTTTATTCTTTATTGTTCCATCTCTTTCTTTATTTTTAACAATGACAAAAATGACCGTTTTAGGTTAGAAGAACTTAACCAAATTATTTCATAAATTTATAGTTTTGTGATTGAAGTAATCTTTTTTATATAAAAAAAAGTTGAGTAAAAAGTACTCAAAACTTTATTACTCCATCTACTTTTTGAAAAAGAAAAAATTAAGATTTCTACTCGGCTATATATATAAAATCTGATGATCACAAAATCAATGTAGTACATATACATAACCTCATTTACAAGTACTGAAACAATATATATTTAATTCTCACTAGGAGATGTCAAGAATTGTAAAATTGCTTTTTAAATGAATCATACTTCATTTGATAGAGTAGGTTGAGGAAGGAAAGGGTGTGAAAGTGTAAAGGGGTTGGAGTGAATGGGTCCTAGTATTTTCGAAAAACGCAGGTAAAGTATCACTTTTCGCGGACGTTAGTTAACTATCCTTGTATTAAGTATAGTTTACACGGGCTTAGTACTAGCCATTAGTTCAGGGGTGGGCAAATACTTTTAAGCGCGGGCCAAAATGAAATTTTCAAAATATCTTCCGGGCCGGATGACCATATTTCAAAAATACTAATAAAAAAAAATTATCTTATTTTGGACATATTGAACGAAAAATCAAAATAAGAGCCAACTTTTTCAACGGGCTGGCGGGCGTTCAAAAAGCCCGCGCTTAAAAGTATTTGCCCACCCCTGAACTATTGACAAGTACTAACCCCGTGTAAACTAGGCTTTAGAAATAAAGTCTGTAGGGTAAACGAGTTTGCAAAGGCAAAAAGATGGGCACACGCCTAAAATTTCATCATAGAGTATTAAAGACACAAGCTTATCAAAATGCAAAAAAATTACATTAAAAAGAGGCTTGATAAAATTTAGGTCTGAATTGCATTAACACAAAAGAAAAAAAAAATGTAATTATATAAGATAAAGTTGAAAATAGGCCATTAAATAGAAATTTGATAGAAGAAATAACACCAGAACCTTTATAAAGAACCTTATATATATATAAATTTACACTGGAGCCATTATTCAAAATCTCAGTGCTCTTATGAAAGATTCTCTACACCTCAACTTTCGACTTTTTTTAAAAAAAATTTCAATTTGTCTCTAAAAAAAAAAGTTAAACCTTGTTTGTTTGGCCCAAGTGTACCTATGAGTTTGACACCTCTGATCTACACAATGAAGCAGAAAAATTCTTGTGTTTAATTTTAAAGAAAATTAAAAAAAAAACTCAAAAATGAAAATAAAATCTATACATAATACACACTAGAATGCCTAGCAATAAAAGAGACATTGAAATATTGGCTGCAATGGCTGATAGAAAAAAAAAATATTTTCTGTTTTCTCTGATCATAAACCATTTTGAAAAAAAAAATGAATATAAAATCGAGAACACACAATTGAAGAACTTGGAGATATTACAAATTATTTGTCACAATTTAATTTCGAAATACATAATATATTCAAGAGCAAATGAAAACTTTGAAGCGGACAATTTTATAGTTAAATGAAAATCAATAGGAAAGTTTAAAAATAGTAAACTTGAAGATATTTAAATCGATCAGAGAGAAAAAAATATAAATCAGGATAAAAAGAAATTAATTTGGAATGATATTGATACATTATTTACTATAAAAAAAAGTCAGACAAAAATGGAAGTATTTTAGAAAAACGAAAAAATATTATTATCTTTATTGAATTCAATAAATAACAGAAATAATTAAACATTTAACACCTAATATCAAAGAAATTTGTGACAACTATGTTATATGAATAAAAAACAAATATACAGAAATAAATAAATAAATAAATAAAGTTTGCACTGATGTTATCCTTTTGAAATATATTAGTATTTATAAATACCATTGGTGGATCGTGTTCTACTTAAATGTATTTGCATATTTTAGTATAATAGATCACTTTACGAGATAGCTTAAATTTTATCACTTATATTTTAACTTCAATAACACAAAATTGGAGTGATTTTGTAATGGAAGTTGAAAAGTTGACCCATGGGAACGAAATTGAGATGATTTTATCGAATGCATATTTCAGGTATATATACGAGAAATTTAAAAAAAATATAAAAAAAAACTTATTATTTTTATTGCTAATGAAAATTAACGATTTACGAATGGTTTAAATTAAAAAGAGAAATCCGACCCTCGTCAGATGGAAGGTAAATAAAAAGAGAAGGGTTAGAAATAAAGAAGCGGACGGAGCATCCTACTGAAACAGATTCCCTATCAAAATATCTATTGTAAGAAAAAAATATTCTTAGAAAAAATACATTGAAACAAGAAAATATCTCTCTAAGGACAGAAAAATCTCTCTTGAAAACACACTCATAATTTATTATTTTTTGAAACAGGAAAAAATATACAATAAAAAGAAAAAATTTAGTTTATGTTGAAAATGAAAATCTATTAAATAGAAAGAATTATTTATTAATTAATTCTCAGGAAATTTTAGAAAAGTCAAAGGACAAAAGCACTAGTGTTCGATTTTTATCTTATCTCATCAAGTCTCGCAAAATGCTTACCTATCAATGGTTTCTTCAGTTTTGGGAATAGGAAAAAGTCGCAGTGAGCCAAATCTGGTGAATACGGTGGTTGAGGCATGATTACGGTGTTATTTTTGGCCAAAAAATCACGAAAAAGCATTGATGTGTGAGCTGGTGCATTACGTATCGTGATATCCAAAATTGGTTTTTCCACAATTCTGATCTTTTGAGCCGTAAACGTTACATAATTGTAGTATTCCTTATTTTTATTTTTTTAAGTAAAAAATCGAAGAACCTACAAAACGTGACTAACTTTTTCAGTTGTCAAAAACAAACTACTAATCCAAAATGCCTGATAATGTCATCATATGAGAAACATGTGTACCAACATAACAAAAAAATTTGATAATCAAAAGTACACATCCTGCGAAAATTCAAAATTCACCTTTTCTTTTGAACATACCTAACAATTGATTAAAAATCCCTCTAATATAAGTCTCTAATAGCTTTTTGGTATGTTGGCAAAATTAAGCAAAAGAGATCTATCTACCAACTGTAATGTCCGACCATCAAGATTATTGAAGACATTTAAGAATAAGAAAATAAAAACTGATTGCTGGTAAATTTATAAGCAGTTATTATCAATATTCATGTGCATTAGATTTTTATCAGTTTACAATGTTTGACATTTTATTTCTTAAAATATAACTTTTATGGAATTTTAGAAATTGTAGGTAATGTAACAACACATTGCTCGGAGAGCAGGTAACATCCAATTCTCTTAGTTGACCCTTGGGGAGTAGGGTGGGAGGGGGGAGAAGAAAAAGTATTATAACCAAATGATTGAGGTTGAGATTTATTTCTATACGTGTTTTTATAAAATGAAAAATTCGTATCAAGAAAAATAATATATGTCTGTCCACTCAAAAACGGTCATTCTTGTAACAAATTGGCCAGAATTAGAAGAAATGCCAGATGATTTTGGAAATGGTCTAAAATCTTTGTGGATCGTTTCTTGGTGTGACATTGTTTCACATATTTCCTCTCTTTGCTAGACAAGTAAAAGACAGGAACTTTTCAGTGTTAAAATGTAAAATTTTCGATTCTGGACAGTTTTTGATCATTAACGATGCATTGTCAAAGACTGGAACTTTTAATGTCAATCACTGAAAAAACTTTCAATAACTGGGTATTGACTCATTTTTTTATCTTTTGTTAATAATTTTTTTTTTTGTTTGGTCTAATAAAAATCCTTAGATACTTATTCCTCTTATTCCTTGTACCTAAAACTATGTTTTCAGGAGAACATAAAGAAGAGAAATGAGCTGTCAGTAAGAAGTTGAAGTTCAAAGTAACAAAAAGTTATTACTACACTGGTGCTTTCAGAGTAAATACTGAAAATAAAAAAAAAATGAGCCAAATTTGTCCAACTAACGAACCTTATACCACTACTTCAAGATACATGAAGGGATGTTTAAAAATTTAATTAATTAGATTTAGATAGTAAAAGTAGATGTAAAAATGTTAATCGCTTTCAGAACAACAAATTTTTGGTTAATTTTTTACAACCTATAAAAAAATATAATATTATACATATACAGTAATATTCAAAAAATATTATAAATTAATTCTTAGTATAAAATACTAAAAAATAAGAATTTAAATAAGTAAAGCAAGTCACTAGTATAGTAGATAATATTTTTTACAATTGCTCGGTAAATTGGACTAGCTAATTACATTTTATTCAAATAGATATATAATATACCCGAAATTATGTTTAAAGTTTTTTTTTAACCAATTTATTCTATTTCTGTCTTCAGTTTGGTCTGAAGTTTCCGTGTTCCCAATCTTTCATAATTAATAAAAACAAACATGCTTAAACTTCACCTATCATTGATTATAATATTAAACATTATTAAATGAATTTCATTTGTCCTATTTGGACTGTGAATTGGACAGTTAAAACAAAAAACAAAAAAATTAAAAAAAAAAAAATTAATACCAAAATTAATTAAAGATAATCATTGAAATTTGTAATTTATAATTAATTGAAATATCTAATAAACAATGATGATAATGATATTTGATTTATTGTTCAATTATCTAAAATAGATCGTTAAGTTGAAAGGTCTTATAAAGTAAAGCTGATTGATTTAAAATTAAATTGAATAGAAATAAAATATTTTGTATATATGGAGTAGATATATAGTTGTTATATGGGCATTATTTAACAATTGTGGCAAGAGATAATAACTATACGGGTTGAATAAAACACAAAGACGGAGGATTTGACTGTTACTGTGCATGATCTAAGCATCTAAGCCCTTAAGAGGATCAGAAGACTTTCTCTTTCTCTCTCTCTCTCTCTCTGAAAACGAATATCGTCTTATCAACATACCTAAAAAAAGTATATCGTCTCTATTTATAAATACTATATTATATCTTTTATTGTTTTTATTATGCATATATAATTAAGAATAGAAATTAATTATTTGTGAAATTGAAATAATAATAAATAATATTTAATTGATTTATATTAATCCTATTTTTTTCAATTTCAATTTATATATGAAACTGAAAGATTAAAAAATTAAATCTATAGGTCAAAGATAAGTTATTAAAAATAATAACTTACTAGGTTTTAAGTTTCAATATAAATTTTATTAAATTTTATGATCATTACCAAACTTACGTCATCTTCAGAAATTTCTGTTTTACTTTTAGTTATACTTATAATTTCGAAATTTCTAGTTACATTACTAAGTTATCTAGAAATGGCTTTGTTTTAATTAACTAAATTTTTAATATTTTATATAGAGGATATATAGAAACAAATTCTTTATCTTAACCTAGGGTGACCATATTGACAAGTGACAAAAACGGGACGGTTATAAAAAATGATGAGTACTACATATGTTTAGAATTTAAAAAAATTGTAATTTAACTCAATTTTTTCCCAACTATATTTTATTTCTTTCCATTTATCAAATAATAAGAAAAATATTTGAAAATAATCTTATAATTTTATTGAGCATAGAATTATTTGTTAACAATATAAGAGGGCTGTTGAAAAAAAGACAGAACTTTTTAAAATACTACGAAACGCGTTATAGTTTGAAGTCGCGCGCACGTGCTAGCCTAGCTGCATTCTTTAGAAACAAAACGAACCAATTTAGTGAACTCGTACAGCCAGCGCTCTGCGAAAAAGTGAAAATGAAGGACTTTGAAGAGCAACGTTGTAACATTAAATTTTGTTTTAAAATCGGTAAATCTTTTTCTGAAACGGAAAATGCCTGAACTATGGACAAACAAGAACTGAATTTTGCAGCACGAAAACGCGCCAAGTCACGCGTCTCTGTTAGTTCGCGAATTTTTGGCTAAAAACGAAACAGCTGTTCTTCCACATCCTCCATACTCCCCAGATCTGGCCCCAGCGGATTTTTTTCCTATTTCCGAAACTAAAATCCACCTTAAAAGGTTGCCGTTTTCAAGGTTTACCAGAAATTCAAGAGAAATCGCTGGCACAGCTAAATAACATGGCACAAAACGAGTTCCAAGGAGCATTTGAACAGTGGAAAAAAACGCTGGGAACGGTGCATATATATATTTATAATATAAGATAATAAAGATTGCATTATAGCAACATTAAATATATAAAAATCAAAATACATTCTACATAAACTAAATAATAATAAAATAAATAATGTTTGTATAAATTATTTGATTCTCTAATCAAGGAAATACAAATAAATAATCAACTAATTAAATTTGAAATTATATTGGATTATTAAAAATAAATATAAAATTCTATACGAGTGTGTTGCATTATTTTTCTTGATGGGAATCGTTACTTGAATTAATATTTTCATGTTCATTGAGCTAATAACGGCTTCGAATGATCAACTGAGGCTTTATATAAATTTTTAAAAAAATTTATTTCTGAGTTATTTTTTAATTAAATATTTATGAAATGTATATTCTATAATCGAATGAGGGTATAAAAGAATCATGTGATTTACGTAATTTCATAGTAACCAATTTTGTATTTATAGCGTGACTATACTTGTTTCATTTGAATAAAAAAAAATGTTGGTATACTGTTCACCTAATCGCCCACCCACTTATTTTTGACTACTGAAAACAAAACAATAGTAGATTCTCTTTTTATCTTATCTTACAATTAGTATACTTTAATTTTAAATTTTACATACATTTATACATAATCAAGTTAAATATTTGTTCATTTTTGTTTGTTTCAGGTATTAAAAAATCTTCACACATATCATCTATTATCAATAAATAATTAACTACTCCTAGAAATACATTAATAATAAATTTAACATTCCCATATAGTGGAGTATATAAGGTAAGACCTTTCAATATTTAAAATAAATCAATTAGAGAACTTGGAGATGGTAATCTATCTTCCACTTTTTAAATTTATTAATAATTCAAAGATTTACTTGAATGGTTTTAAACTCTAGATTTTTGAATATTTTAATACAAACTTTTATTTATATTATAATTTTTTTTATATGTCCATAAATTTTTTTGAAATTCACACCATAGATAATATCTATCGATCTGTATTGGTTTCATCCTCGAGAAAAATCAATTTTATTATTATTTTTTGAAGTGAAAACTTCTTTAGCGGCGTTGAGCACTTTTGCGGGATGGGGAAAAAATATAGATTTCGCGTGAGATTCCAAAACGACACCGACCCGACCGACCGACCGATATACGCATGCGCAATACGCCAGAATGTTAGACACTAAACTTCTGATACATTCTTTACGAAATTTTACATATTTGCCATATTAAATATTATTATTTATATTTACATTAATAATCAGTATTACTAAATTATGTATATATAAAATAAAATATTTTAATATATTATTATGTGTTAAATTATATTAAATTAATTTCTAATATATTTATATAATTTAAAATTAATTTCAGAATATATATATATATATATATTAAATTATATACTATATATAATATATTATATAATATATATTTTAATAAATTAATTTTTAAATATGTGTGTGTGTGTGTGTGTGACCGTAAAAATAAAGATATATGTTTGATAATTTTTCACATGATTAATAATTGTATAAAACTGCTATATATAGAATTTCAGCCTGATAGAATCGCTGAAAGTACCAGAATTAATTTTTTTACACTGGAAATCTCACGCGCCAACACGTGACGTGGTGCCATCAACAAAGAGCCAAACACTCCACTATCCACTCGACTATCTCGCAAATTTGAATTTGATTAAATAATATTTATTAATTTAAATTAAATTAAATTAATTAAATTATAATTTAATAAATATTATTTATAACATCAAAAACATCAAAATTTCAACATCGAAAATTGAATTGCTGAAAGTACCAGAATTAATTTTTTAACACTGGAAATCTCACGCGCCAACACGTGACGTGGTGCCATCAAAAGAGAGCCAAACTTTCGCTGGTTTAATAAATATTATTTATTAATTTTAATTTATAATTGAATTAATTTAATTTAATTTAAATTAATATATGTTATTTAATCCAATTCAAATTTGCGAGATATGCTGAATATGCTTTTAAATAAAAAAAATTTTCAAGAAAGTAATTGGAATTATTAATATTAAGAATCAATAAATAAATTTATTAAATATACATTTAAACATGTAAATTAATCTATATATAAATTTAATAAATATTCAAACAATAATTGAAACAATATAAATAAAACGATTCAATATTTTACTTACATTGTGATTTATATTTTTATTTTTATTACAACTATTATTATGGGTATGTTATTTTTGGCAGTTTAAAAAAAATTAAAAATATTAATAAAATTTATCAAAATAATAATTTGAAAAGATTTCCAATTATTTTTATTTATTTATTGTAAATTTTTCAATGTAACCATGGTAACCATAAATAGACTTACCAAAATATTACTATTTAAATTAATTTTGGATTTAACTACATTAAAACCTTCCCTGGGACGCCCACAACAATCCCTGAAAGTTTCATCGCAATCGGACGGGTAGTTTTTGAGTATTTGACAGACACACACACACAGACAGACAGACAGACATATATATATATATTCATACACATCGTATTTTTAATATTTTTGTAATAATAATCAGTTTGCTGAAAAAAATAATTATGAATTTTATATATATATATATATACGTATATAAATTTCATTTTTCTCGTGAAGCTGGTGCGCATTCCGTCTGCTTTCAAATTTCTTACGCACAAGTTTTCACTTCTGTCGGCCAGTCCCACGACTGCCAATTCGACTTTTTTAATTAGAAATAGTAAATTTAAATGTCGTCACAAATTACATCATCTATTTTGAAATTTGCTTCCCGCCATTCTTTTCTAATTGATATTATATTAATATTTTTTTAAATTTAAAATATTTATTTTAATAATATTTTAGAATAAAATTACGAAATATATTTATCATTCCCCAACCAAAAAAAAAAATATATTCATTAAGTTAGCAACATATAATACATATAAACAATTATAAAGGAACCATTTTCAAATAAATTTTGAAGAAATTTGATCAAATAATATTAAATAAATTATATTAAATTAATTAAAATGTTTTTTATATTAAATTATAAATAATATATAAATTATATTTGATTATTATAAATAAAAAGAAAAATATAACCTCCTTTCTTAATTCAAATATAAGATATACAAGTACAGGTGTCAGAATAATTTCATAATTTATATTATTATGAATAGAAATCTTTGTGGTCGAAACAGTCTATAAACTATTGCTACTTTGAAAAATATAAAACTGAAGCCATCTATATATAATATAACAATATATATATATATATATATATATATATATATATATAGGATACAATATAGGATCAAATATTTTATCAAGTAAATTTGAATATATACGAGTAATCGATTTAAATTGGATTTTTGTCTAGTGTCTAATGTTTAGAATTAACTATCAATGATTTTTCAACTCTTAGACCTGGTTTTCATCTGGAGATATCGATGGAGCACCAGAACAGCAAAAATATAAAAAATAATTAACTCTGAGTACTGTATCTGATTATTTAGAAATTTTTTTAATTCATAGGATAATTGTACTTTATAAAAGGGATCGGTTTCAAGTGAGGCATAGATGAGCTTGAAAGGAAACAATAAGTGATTCTGGAGTACTGGAACCCAAAGTCCATTAAAAGTAATTAAGAAATGTAGAAAATGTTGAAAGAAACCATCCGCTTTATTCATCAGATATTGTTCCTAAGTTTAATATTAATTCAATTGTTGAAACATGTTCCTACTTAAAGTGAAAAATTGAATTCAGCGAATTTTTTAAAAAAACAACCCAAGTAAAATTATATATATGTTAATTGAAAGTCAAGTTGGCATAGATGGTTATTTTTTATTACTTTATTATTACAATTCATTTTTTCTTTTTCTTTTTTTTTGTTCTTTTTTTCTTTTGAGTCAATTACTTCTCGGTAGAAGATGATAGCATATAAAATATATATATAAAAAGATTAATGTAAGTAGCGCCCCTATCTACCGTTAGTACTTCACTCATATAGTCCTCCTCTTACGTTATCTCGGATACGTCAAAGGCAATGAATTTTGATTAAAGAATAAAAAGAGAACAAAAAAAAAAAAGAGAAAAAAGATGAAAAACGCTTCTTTTGTTTCTTCCTTTGCTTGCTCAGTCTTTTTCTTTCCATCATCTTTAATATATATATAATTTAAGTTTCAAATTAATATAATAGTTTTTGAATAATAATATACTAACAATAAGATTAAAGTTTATAAAAATAATTGTTTTCTTTTACTATTTTGCCAAAATTTTCGATGTTTTTATACGTTTTGAAGGTTTCTGAGTCATTTTCACTTAGGTTGAGAAAAATGTCTGTGTGTTTGTCTGTCTGTAGTCAAGATTACGCAAAAACGGTTTGAGTTAAAATAATGAAATTTGGTACATTGGCATTATTCAAAATTCGTAATTATCTATCAACTTTTAAGAAATGTAGCTCATTCGGAAGAGGACCATCACCTACCACGTTTTCATTTTTTCCTCTAAACCAGTGATTCTCAACCTGGGCGATCGACATCTTAAAGGGGCCGATTATATGACTATACGATTTCGGGGGGCGATAAGTTATTTTTGGGGGGCGAAATCATTTTCAACTCTAAAAAAAGGTAAGATGATTTTGAGAACAGGCTTTTTAAACATTTCCTCTTTTTTTCAATTTTTTACAATATAGTTCTAAATAAGCGGGAGTGTCCTCCCCTAGACTTTCCCGCATATAAATAGGTATAAAGAGTTGTGAATGAATATTTAGAATGTAATAAAGTGCTACTTCCGGTTAACTGATATTTTAAATGTAAAAAAAACAGATATGGATATAATATAAATATTTTTAATTTTATTTTATTTATAATATATAAGGGCTGGCTGTGACGTCATGAAGTGCTGGGTGACGTCATATAATTTTAAATTAAGAAAAAACTAATGAAGATGATTTTTCTCGAGGATAAAACCAATACAAAGTGCATAACACGTGGAGATATGTCCTCACGTGAAATTTGATATGAAAATAACCTTCACTTCCTCTCTTCGATCGGCAATACTAGCACTTCCGGTTTCCGGATTTGCACCAAAAGTTGATCAATTCATCCTACTGATGTATTAAGTAAATATACCAAATTTCATCAAAATCCGTTGAGCCGTTCAGGGTGTACACATCTATACGGACGGACGGACAGACGGACGGACGGACGGACAGACATCATGCTAAAAATACTTTTTTCTGTTAAGAAAATGCATGATTCGTGGAGATATGTACCTAAAAATATCCATAGGTGAAATTTGGTGTGAAAACAATACCTCCCTTACTATCGTCGGTCGGTAAAAAAGAAACGCTACTTGTATAGGTAAAATGTCACTTCCGGTAGTCAGATCATGATGAAATTTGGTATCTCAATTTTTTTCATATTTTTAAATCTATATACAAAATATGAAGCAAATATCTCGAAGCAAACTGGTACTTTACTTGAAAGGTAAACGCAACCAGTGTAGGTAAAGTACCACTTCCGGTTAACCAATATTGACGAAATTTTGATAGAAATCTAGAAACTGTCAATAATATCGGTGTACCAAATTTCGAAGTCCTAGCTTGATTAGTTTTTGAGTAAATTTGCTTACAGACATTACATACATACATACATACATACATACATACATACATACATACATACATACATACATACATACACACACACAGACATAATTCGAAAAATGGTATTTTCCGACTCAGGGAGGTCTAAAACGTCAAGATCTATCGAAATCTCGAAGTCGAAATTTTTGACGATTCCAATACTTCCCTTATACGAAGTATGCGGGAAAGTAAAAAAAGGTCAGATGATTTTGCAATCAGGTTCTGAAAATCAATTTTTCGATATGGCTCTAAGTATCACCTAGTGTACCTACCTTATATTATGGATTATCATGCAATTTTTATCTGTAAAAATTTATAGGGGGGCGAATTAAGAACCGCTTCTTACAAAGGGGGCGTTTGGTCCAAAAAGGTTGAGAAACACTGCTCTAAACTGACCGTAAAATACTGAGTTTTTCACATGATTCAAAATTATATAAAACTGCTAAATATAGAATTTCATCTTGATTGATTGGCTGAAAGTACCGAAATTATTTTTTTAATTTTTTTAACACGAGGCTGCTAATCACGCGCCAGCACGTGACGTGGTGTCTTTAACAAAGAGCCAAACAAATAAATTTTTAAATTTTGACTTAAAAATGAACGTAAAGGTTTTAAATTTAAATTTAATATATGTTAATTAATTCATTTAATTGAATAACAATAAAATATTGTAAATTTAATTTTTTTTTAATTAATTAATTAACCCAATTTAATTATACTTAATTGGTAATTTAATTTTAATTAAATTTAATTTAAATATAATATATGTTAATTAATCCAATTCAAATTGCGAGATAGTTGAGTGGAGACACTCCAGCTTATTTTAATAAGTCTCCCATATCTTATTCCTTTATAGAAATTTCTATAATATACCAACCATCATTAATAATTGAAATTCAGTGGAGTGGAGATACTCCAGATTTTTAATTTAAATAAAAATTTCATATAAAATATTAATTATTATATGATATTTGCTATAATAGAAAATTATCTAGATATATCTATGCTACCTATTCTAAATTTATTGTTATAAACTATAATATACTATATATATATATATAAAATAAAAAAATAGTATATAAATATCTATACAATACTCACAATGGATTGATTGATGGTAGGTAATTGTGTTGACAAACTCTTCAACATGATGGTCTTCACTCCCTGGAAAACAAAGACTAATATGAAATAATGTTTTTCTGAGATAATTCATATTGGAAATCTACTCACCTTTTTGATGGATTCTTTAAAGTGAAAGATTGCCATCAACATCGATCGGTGTTACATGAAAAAGAAGAACAAAAGACATATTTATCAAGATTGATAATAGATTAGAATAATTTTAAAATATTTAAAAAAAAAAAATACTTACGCGGGGTTTCCACCCCTTGACTTTGCCCGATGGATGATGATGATCTGGAAGTCATTCGTTCTTCAATCTCTTTCTTGATTCTGGAATGATGCACATCAAATAAGACTAAAATAAGTTGACCTGTGCCCAGGTCCGAACCGACCGACAGTTTGAAATAAATTAATTTCCAGCTACAGAAACAATTTCAAATAATTTTAATATATCTATTAATGTAATAACAAACAGATATGGATAGAACATAATTATTTTTAATTTTATTTTATTTATAATATATAGCTGAATTAGCCGGCGTTGCCCGTGATCATAATAAGGAGGCTGTGACGTCATGAAAGGCTGGGTGACGTCATATAATTTTAAATTAAGAAAAACATAATGAAGATGATTTTTACCGAGGACAAAACCAATACATTCGTGGTGATATGTAAAAAAATCTCCTCATGTGAAATTTGGTGTGAAAATAACCCTTCCCTTCCTATTGCCGATCGCTAATACTACCACTTCCGTTTCCGGATTTGCACCAAAAGTTGATCAATTCATCCCACTAATGCATTAAGTAAATATACCAAATTTCATCAAAATCCGTTGAACCGTTCAGGCTGTACACATCTATACGGACGGACAGACGGACGAACGGACATCATGCTAAAAATACTTTTTTCTGATTCGTGGAGATATGTAAAAATCTCCACATGTGAAATTTGGTGTGAAAACAATACCTCCCTTACTATCGTCGGTCGGTAAAAATTAAGAAAACATTTCACTTAGTAATTTAATATACACATGTAGTATCATTATAAATTTATCAATGTAAAAATATCTAGAAATATGTATAGAACAAATTAAACATGGAGTAAATCTGGATTTTTTTGAAAATTTTAGAAATTATATTGTATTCTTTATTATACTCACCGTTTGTGATGTGCCTATTCTTAGCTTCCATTAGAAAAGCATCATTCATCATTTCTTAGTGATCAGAGTAGAGTCAAGATTGTATCATCCACGGGCATGAGCATTTCTGATGGTGATAGAGAAACATTTGTTATATTAAAAATTAATTAAAACTTTTTTAAACTTAAAAAATAATGTTTGAAGAATTTTTAATATCTCGCTGGATATTGCGATCATGAAAATTTTCGATGTCGAGATTTGGATATTCATATACGTTTTGAAGGTCCCTGAGTCATTTCAACTAAGGTTGAGAAAAATGTCTGTGTGTGTGTATGTAGACAAGATTACACAAAAACGGTTTGAGCTAGAATCATGAAATGTGGTATACGGGCATTATTCAAAATTCGTAGTTTTTTTATCAACTTTTGAGAAATGTTGTTCAACCGGAAGAGGGTCATTAAATACCACGTTTTTATTTTTCCTCTAAAGTGACCGTAAAAATAAAGATATATGTTTGATAGTTTTTCACATGATTAAAAATTGTATAAAACTGCTATATATAGAATTTCAGCTTGCTTGAATCGCTGAAAGTACCGGAATTAATTTTTTAACACTGTAAATCACGCGCCAACACGTGACATGGTGCCATCAACAAAGAGCCAAACATGCGCTGGTTTAATAAATATTATTTATTAATTTTAATTTATAATTAATTAATTAAATTTAATTTAAATTAATATATGTTATTTAATCCAATTCAAATTGCGAAATAGTCGAGTGGAGACACTCCAGCTTATTTTAATAAGTCTCCCATATCTTATTCATTAGAAATTTCTATAATATACCAACCCCATCATTAATAATTGAAATTCAATTCAATGAATATATTTATATTATTTAATAGAAATTAGAGGATATCTCTCATAGGAATAGGATTATAAAAATTTAATGAAATTTTGGAAAGTAAATATTTATAATTATCGAAAAATTTAAAATAATATTTCTATTTGAATTAAATAGTAAAGAAAATAAATAAAAAAACGTTTACCCTCTAAATGCATAGTATTTTTTTCTTTTTAATAATCTTCATATCTTATGCTTTCTCCATTTCATTCATTGTAGATCTGAAAAACAAGAAAGAGTTTCATAATTAGTCTTGTGATTTCTAAATATTTACTTGTACCTATTTTGATAATTTATTATAATATCCAGTGTACATATGAAAAATTAAAAAATAATTAGTAAAAAATCAAAGATATTTTTTTGGATTTATTTTAAAACTATTATGAAGCCATTTGAAGAAGATTTTCAGTCAAAAAAAATTCAGTTCTAACAATAAACACCATCTAAAAATTATTTAATTTTAATTATTTTAAAACAAATTGAAATTATTTCATGAAATTTTATAGGAAAATAAAATTCAACCCACCGATGAGATGATGCCTAGCCGTCGTTGTGAAGACATGCGATGAACATACCAACCAACCAAGTTCTTTAAATAATGCTCTTCAGACAATGAAAATAAAAAGAAATAGAAAAAAAGATCATTAGTTAGAGTTGACTAATAGAAGAGAATAACGTCTCAACAAAGGATATAAATTGAATTTCAATTGAAATATGTAACCTACCGTGAAGACTACTTCATTGCGCTCTGATGTCTTCCCTGTCCAGTCTATCCTATCCCAGACCCAATTCTATGGCACGGATGGCCATCTAAAGATATTTTCTATCTTCATGCGAAACGATCTTCTTGCTAGAAAAGAATTGCAATCGCGAAAACGATTAAAAAAAAACACTCCCGAACGCGCTTATTAGACACAGTATGGTCTAATTTGTGTTTTATATTCCGAAGGAATGCGAAATTTAGAAGAAGAAGAATACAAAAAAAAAAGAAAAAATAAATTAAGTGGGAAGCAGTTTGTGAGTATCTGTGGATCAGCTGAGAGTGACTTTGAGTTTTTGGATTACGATTGAACACCACATTCGAGGCAACCTGTAAAAAATACATGCCTACCTAAGGGGGAATTCATGGCGTCCACCAGAGTGGGAGGAACACTCATGAAAAAAAGACTAACCCTAGCTACAAGGCAGCCAATACATCCTGCGGGCTAATCCCATTAAGGAACATTGTTGTACTACCTTCACGAATGCCTGTCCAATACCATAGAGCCACGTCAGAGCCAGCCTCAGAGATACACAGATCTGTACACAAACAAAAGGAAATCGTCATTAAAAGATAGACGAGTTGGGAAACACAAAACACATGCAGTTAAGTAATCCCTTAACATTTTTCTGGCACATATCCCACCCCACCCACTAAATACTAACTACTAAAAAGGTGTTTCATTTAACAGAAGAATGAAAAAAACTAACACCTTTTTTCTATTCTATTCTAAATTATTAATAATTTGTCTTGTTTATTTTTGATTTGCTACCACAAGCTTTTTGCTTCGATGATAAGGAGGTATTTTCTTGAAGTATTTCTTTATCTGTAAATCCCTAACAACAAACGATTAAGACAAAAAAATTAATATTCACCCCCATACGCAACCTATCGATCTAACAATTCTAAATACCTTTAAATTGATAATTCAGTTGATTGTAGCTTTGTCATCCATATCCTTCTATCTTCTGATTTACTCTCTTATCTTCTAGGGTAGCATTGTGAAAATTTTTAATCTAACTAACTAATTAACTAACAATAAATAATAAATTTATAAAATTAAGAGAAAATTTGTTTGTTATTTTTTAATGTAATATATAAATCTGATCTTTATTTAATTAAAATAAATACTATACTACTAGTGCCAGAATAATAAAAATATGAATACTTATTTTTGGTGAGCTATATATATATATATATATATATATATATAAATTGAAGAAACCAATATTATTCGAAGAGCAGCAAATTTGCCATGAGCAAAACGATGATGATACATGGAAAAGACAAAACAAAACAAAAGACGTATATAAGATTGAGTATTTAAAATATAATACATTTTTATTTTAAAATAAATTAAACAAAAAGTACTAACCTCGGAGTTATAAATAGGTTGCCCACTCGCAGCAAGTCACTCGACGATCTCGAGGAATTCGTACTTCATTCTCACCCTCTCCATCTAGTGAAACAAATTTTTTTTTGTAAATTCAGATTATCTAATTAAAATTGAAAATAATTAAATTATTAAATACTCTCTCTTTTTATTATATATATTATTATATTCAAATGAAAAAAAAAACAAAAAAACATTAAATTAAATTTTAACTTAACATTCTAAATTATGTTGGACGATTTAAATAAACAATAATAATTGTCTAGATCATAGTTCTTTTGTTATTTCCTGATTAATTATATAAATAAATATCTTTAATAAAAAAAGACATTTTTAATTTAAAGATTTCTTTCATATAAAATATATTAATATATTGTATGATAGATGTCATAATAGAAAATTATCTAGATTTATTTATACGACTAGATGTTAAATTTATTGTTATTAACTATAATAAATAATATAAATATAAAAATTTTATAAAATCACGTTTTTCTCATGGACTAAAAAAAAATAAAATAATTTTTCTATAAGCCTGACAAAGTTTATGGATGAATTGCTTCATATACAACGACAACGTTGGGCGCATTTAGTTTTATTTATTTATATGAAATCAAGTCAAATTTTTGTAATAATAAAAATTTTATTAAACACATAAACTGACAAATTTTTATATTATGCAATAAAATTGATAGATTAAGAGCTAAAAAATTAATTTTTTATTATTTTTCACTATAATATACTTATATCAACGTATGTAACAAATTTTAAAAGAATTATTATATTTTCTTAAATTTACATCTTATCAATCATAACCAAAATAGTTGATTATATTAGAAGAAATAGTGCTACTTGTTTATGAAGTGTTTTAGTGTTTTTTCTAAGTATATATATAAATTATAGCTCTATAAAGGAATTTAATTGCATAGAAATAAAATAGAAAGCAAATCGATACACTTTTTAATGAATTTCTATTCAAATTAATTGAATATGGAAATATAATTTTCAATTATAGTTTGTATATATATATCAACTTTACCACTGATGAGTTGTGATTCCTTTTAGAATACGTTTTAGAAAGATCCCTGTGATTCTCAGCCAACAACTACCATTAAGGCAAAAAAAAAGCAAAAATTACACTATAATATTAACTTCAATATACTAAATTAAAAAAAATAAATCAATGCAATAAATGAAGATTAAATCATTCTTTTTTCCGAATAAATATCAACTATAATTATATTATCTTACTTTAGTTCACTTTTTTAATAATAAGCACAATATCTAGTCTCACTATGACTATTAATTCTTATTTAATTTAGATACTCTCTTTTTTATTATAAAATTTATTTCTTTTAAATAATAATATGAGAGATTGAATTTTAAGTATTTTTTTATTTTTATTTTTATTTTATTTGATATTAAATAAATATTTTAGTAAACATGTCGATTTCTTAGAAAATAACGGATAGATATCAATATTAAATAAATAAGTAAACTTATATTGAAAAAATAATAATTTATCAGGAATTTATAATTATTTTAGATAAATTAAATCGTAATGAAAAAAAACATACAGTTTGGGCTTTCTAGAATAAATCACTATAAATTGAAAATATATATTTATATAATTATATATATTATTGAATATACGAGGGTGGGGTGAAAAGTTTCCGGCCTGACCAAGAAAATGTTTTTAATTTTTTTTTTTTTTTTGCTTTATTTTTCAACATAATCTCCATCAGCACATTTTTGTATCGATTCATAACGGTTTTCTAATTTAATTAATTAATTTAATTAATTTAAGTCTCATTAACAGTTATGAATCGACGCAAAAATTCTTTTGGATTACGCGTACACTGCCAAATTGTCGGTAGAAATGGTTTTTCGAAACAGTTTTTGGTCTAACGTTAGCAAACGGGGCACCCACGTTGCACACAGCTTTTCATATTCAAATGATTGTGCAAAATATTTCGCACACGTTCAGCTGACATCGTTTCAGGTTTCAGCTATCTTGAATGTTGAAAAATAAAGCAAAAAAAAAAAATTTAAAACATCGTTTTTCTTGGTCAGGCCGGAAACTTTTCACCCCACCCTCGTATAGATAAAAAAATTGTTAAATTCGTAATTAAAAATAATTGTAAATGAAATTATAATTAATATGTATATAGACCTTATACCCACTAAAATTAAATTCAAAGATTACCGGTTACCAGGTCGCGAAAAATTTTTAAAAATTCTTTTTTTTTTTACGTCTTATTTTTCTTATATAATTATTTTGCAATTTTTGTGTATGAAATAAACAACTTGATTTTTATTGAAAAATAAAATTTGTGTTCTAAATAAATGTTTTTTTTTTAATGAAGTGGGTCGCGACAAATTTTAAGACCTCAAACCGTCGGGGTCAAAAAAGTTTGGGTAACACTGGTTTATAAAATAAATATTAACTTAGAATAGGAGAGATGATATAGTAAAAGTTCAAATTTATAGAAAAAGATGATTTTTATTGTTAGGTTTTTTTTTCAATTTATTTTTTTCTGTTCAAATTTCATCACCAAATTTGTGTTACTATTCTATACAAATGAAACTATTTAAAATAAAAAAACTCTGGAGTGTCTCCGCTTGACTATCTCGCAAATTTGAATTCAATTAATTAACATACTTATATTATATTTAAATTAAATTTAATTAATTAAATTATATATTAATTGTAAGTATAATTAAATTGGATTAATTATTTAATTAATTAAAAAATTTAAATTTACAGTATAGTATTATTATAGAATTAAAATAATTAATTAACATATATTAAATTTATATTTAAAATCTTCACCTTCATTTTTAAGTCAAAATTTAAAAATTTAAAAAATAAATTCTTTATTGATGACACCACGACAGTTGCAGGCGTAGTCAACGTGATAAAAAATTTAAAAAATTAATTCCGGTACTTTCAGCAATAAATCGATATATTATAAGTAAAGCAATAAATAAATATATAATAATATAATAGAGGAAAATTATATGTGATCAAATTTTCAAATTAATTTTTTGATTACTTATTGTGAATAAAAGTGTAAAATAGCTAATAGTGGATGCGAAAAAATAAAAAATAAATAAGCGGGAGTGTCCTCCCCTAGACTTTCCCGCATATAAATAGGTATAAAGAGTTGTGAATGAATATTTAGAATGTAATAAAGTGCTACTTCCGGTTAACTGATATTTTAAATGTAAAAAAAAAACAGATATGGATATAATATAAATATTTTTAATTTTATTTTATTTATAATATATAAGGGCTGGCTGTGACGTCATGAAGTGCTGGGTGACGTCATATAATTTTAAATTAAGAAAAAACTAATGAAGATGATTTTTCTCCAGGATAAAACCAATACAAAGTGCCTAACACGTGGAGATATGCCTTCACGTGAAATTTGATATGAAAATAACCCTTCACTTCCTCTCTTCGATCGGCAATACTAGCACTTCCGGTTTCCGGATTTGCACCAAAAGTTGATCAATTCATCATACTGATACATTAAGTAAATATACCAAATTTCATCAAAATCCGTTGAGCCGTTCAAGCTGTACACATCTTTACGGACACACAGCGGACGGACGGACAGACATCATGCTAAAAATACTTTTTTCTGTTAAGAAAATGCATGATTCGTGGAGATATGTACCTAAAAATATCCACAGGTGAAATTTGGTGTGAAAACAATACCTCCCTTACTATCGTCGGTCGGTAAAAAGAAAACGCTACTTGTATAGGTAAAATGTCACTTCCGGTAGTCAGATCATGATGAAATTTGGTATCTGAATTTTTTTCATATTTTTAAATCTATATACAAAATATGAAGCAAATATCTCGAAGCAAACTGGTACTTTACTTGAAAGGTAAACGCAACCATTGTAGGTAAAGTACCACTTCCGATTAACCGATTTTGACGAAATTTTGATAGAAATCTACAAACTGTGAATAATATCGGTGTACCAAATTTCGAAGTCCTAGCTTGATTAGTTTTTGAGTAAATTTGCTTACAGACATTACATACATACATACATACATACATACATACATACATACATACATACATACATACACACACACAGACATAATTCCAAAAATGGTATTTTCCGACTCAGGGAGGTCTAAAACGTCAAGATCTATCAAAATCTCGAAGTCGAAATTTTTGACGATTCCAATACTTCCCTTATACGAAGTATGCGGGAAAGTAAAAAAGTGATAGGATGGGATTAAAAAAGAGAGAAAAGCAATAAAAGTGAAGAAAAGAAAAAAAATAAAAAAAAGTCAATCAAGAAAAGAGAGAATGAAGAGCAAAAAAAATCTGGAGTTGGTTTGGATTAAATAACATATATTATATTTAAATTAAATTTAATTAATTAAATTATAAATTAAAATTAATAAATAATATTTATTAAAGCAGTGCGTGTTTGGCTTTTGCAGATGGCACCACGTCACGTGTTAACGCGTGATTTGCAATGTTAAAAAATTAATTCCGGTACTTTCAGCGATTCAAACTGAAATTCTATATATAGCAGTTTTTATATATAGCTCAAACGGTTATTCCGTAATCTTGTCTGCAGACACAAATACACACAGAGATTTTTCTCAATCTTATTAGTGAAAATGACTCAGGGGCCTTCAAAACGTATAAAAACATCAAAATCTCATCATCAAAAATTTTCGTGGTCGCAATAATGTCTCTGACGTGATAGTAAAAATTTATTATAATATCAAAGAAAAGATTTCAAACTCATCGAAATCTTTAATAATGCTTTTAATCAACGAATATTAATTTTGACTATCTCGCCAGAGATAGTATTGCCATCACGAAAATTTTCGATGTCGAGATTTTGGTGTCTTTATACGTTTTCAAGGTTCCTGAATCATTTTCACTAAGGTTGAGAAAAATGTCTATCTGTGTGTTTGTATGTGTGTATGTATGTAGACAAGATTACGCAAAACCTCTTTAAGCTAGAATAATGAAGTTTGGTATTCGGAAATTATTCAAAATTCGTAGTTTTTTTATCAACTTTTGAGAAATGTAGCTCAACCGGAAGAGGGTCATTACCTACCACGTTTTGATTTTTTTTTTTCTCTAAAGTGACCGTAAAAATAAAGATATATAATTGATAGTATTTCACATGATTAAACATTGTATAAAACTGCTATATATAGAATTTCAGTTTGATTGAATTGCTGAAAGTACCGGAATTAATTTTTTAACACTGCAAATCACGCGCCAACACGTGACGTGGTGCCATCAACAAAGAGCCAAACATGAGCTGGTTTAATTATTTAACATTGATTATTAATTTTAATTTATAATTTATAATTAATTAAATTTAATTTAAATATAATATATGATTTAATCCAATTCAAATTGCGAGATAGTCGAGTGGAGACACTCCAGCTTATTATATTAATTATTATATTATGTTTCATCGTACTAGTATTAATTATCTATTATCTGTAGCCTATTTCGAAATTTAAATAAACCATTTTAATTTTTAAAATAAATGAAATTGAATTTGATTTACCTTGCTTTATAACTTGAATCATGTGAAACGAAAAGTAAAATATAATCTTTTCAAAATTTTTCGACAATTGTTCAGGAGAATTCTGTCTGAATTGAATTTGATTTAAGTAACGCACCACCTTTACCATTGGATATCAAGACTCACTCTGAACAAGTAAGGACTCGTTCTATAATTTATATGAAAATAAATATTAATTCTAGTAATTCCCAGAATTTTTTAAAAGATATCAATATTTAGTTTAATTTCCAAACAATTTACAAAATATTATTTATTTTATTCTAATAGTTCCCATTTTAATGGATTTAATAAAATTATTTGATTATATATATCGGATGTGATTTCATGAAAATAAAAAATAAAAGAAAAATGCATTTTTAAAAAAATTTATCTAATTATTATATAAAAGAAATTATGCAATTATTTAAGTGTTAATTAAGATGCACTTTCTCTTAAAAATCTCGCTAAAAATTTAAATTATTAAATATTTTGACCTTTTTACTATTTCCTAGAGATAGTATTGCGATCATGAAGATTTTATTGTTTTTATACGCTTTGTAGGCCCCTAAGTCATTTTCACTAAGATTGAGAAAAATGTCTATGTGTTTGTTTGTCTGTAGTCAAGATTACGCAAAAATGGTTGGAGTTAAAATAATGAAACTTGGTACATTGGCATTATTCAAAATTCGTAATTTTCTATCAACTTTTGAGAAATGTAGTTCATTCGGAAGAGGACCATTACCTACCACGTTTTCACTTTTTCCTCTAAACTGACCGTAAAATAGTGATAGTTTTTCACATGATTGTATAAAACTGCTATATATAGAATTTCAGCTTGATTGATTGGCTGAAAATACCGAAATTAATTTTTTAAATTTTTTAACACGAGACTGCTAATCACGCGCCAGCACGTGACGTGTCGTCTTTAACAAAGAGCCAAACAAATAAATTTTTAAATTTTGACTTAAAAATGAACGTAAAGGTTTTAAATTTAAATTTAATATATGTTAATTAATTCATTTAATTGAATAACAATACAATATTGTAAATTTAATATTTAATTATACTTAATTGGTAATTTAATTTTAATTAAATTTAATTTAAATATAATATATGTTAATTAATCCAATTCAAATTGCGAGATAGTTAAGTGGAGACACTCCAGCTTATTTTAATAAGTCTCCCATATCTTATTCCTTTATAGAAATTTCTATAATATACCAACCATCATAAATTGAAATTCAGTGGAGTGGAGATGTATTTATACAAGATTACGAAAATACATATTGAGCTAGAATAATTAAATTTGGTAAATAGGCATTATTCAAAATTTGTAGTTTTCTCTCAACTTTTGGGAAATGTAGCTCATTCGGAAGAGGACCATTACCTACCACGTTTTCATTTTTTCCTCTAAACTGACCGTAAAATAGTGATAGTTTTTGTATCAAAATATTATCAAGTTTGACACTTTATTAATATTTCTGATATTTAAAATTTTTGTCGCTCCCAATATATTTCTAACAACTTATTTTGATTTTAACCATTATCTATTGCAGTGAATCTCAACCTTTTTTTACCGCGGCACACTTTTAACTTTACATTTGTAAAATTTGGCGGTTCATTTTGAAAATCTCGCGGCAAACAAAAGTGCCGCGGGACAGTATGTTATGGCATAAGATGGACCCAATACAGAATAAAAATGGAAAAAAATCTGTAAAAAGAAAATTACAGAGAAGAGTATAGCTGATATTCTGCTTTGGGGTGATATAGAATGGTTGGTTCTTACGTTACTGTTTAGAAATAACTTAAAAACAAAAATAAACGAATTCAATCACCATTATGCCATAAATGCTGATTAATAATAAATATATGGAGACAAGCTACTCAGTGAAATAATGCATGACATTTTACGCGGAGATGTGAAGAAAAACAAAACAAAGGAAGGTTGTTTTTAGTGGGTGAAAATCCCACACTCAGGCAGATTGCCAAGACTTTAAAAGATTTACATCACCCTAAAAAAAGTATAATTAATTTAGAAGGTATAAAAACATACATATTTTGCTTATCATGTAATTTGTATATTTTGTTTGCGTGTTTGTTTTTACTCTCTCGCCGTTTTGAAGGTTCCTGAATCATTTTCACTAAGGTTGAGAAAAATGTCTGTCTGTGTGTGTGTGTGTGTGTATGTAGACAAGATTACGCAAAAACGGATTGATATAGAATAATGAAATTTGGTATACGGAAATTATTCAAAATTCATAGTTTTCTAATAACTTTTGAGAACCCAACCGGAAGAGGGTTTTTACCTACAACGTTTTCATTTCTTTTCCTCTAAAGTGAGACCTTAAAAATAAAGAAAGATAATTGATAGTTTTTCACATGATTAAAAATTGTATAAAACTGCTATATATAGAATTTCAGTTTGATTGAATCGCTGAAAGTACCGGAATTAATTTTTTAACACGTTGACAGCCAATTACGCGCCAGCACGTGACATGGTGTCATCAACAAAGAGCCAAACACACGAATTAATTTTTAAATTTTTACTTAAAAATGAAGGTAAAGGTTTTAAATTTAAATTTAATATATATGTGATTTAATTAATTTAATTAAATAACAATACTATACTATAAATTTAAATTTTTAAAATCTGGCGAGATAGTAAAAATGAATTTTTATATTTTCACATTAATTATGAATAATTATTTTCTAATTAAAATTTAATACATGATTTACAACAAAAATCCAATTTTAAAATTTAAAACTAACTATACCAAAACGTTTTCAAAATTGAAAATTTAGTTAATTTTGATCCACACTTTGAAAAGTTTATCGACTCCTGTTGATTATTAATTATAATTAAATCAACTCTACACATTAGAAATTCACTATATATCTATATATTATTAATTATTTAGATCAAAGGAAATTGATAAATTTATATTTTAGTAAAATAAAAGAAAAAAAAAAACTGGAAAATCCCTACATTACAGTTTGTAAAATTAGAGAGCGGAGAGGGGGCGGTATATAATTAACCGGTAAATGTGAGAGGGACGTGAAAGTGGTTGCCGGTAATTTTGATTGAACAAGCATATCATAATAATTATATGAGCGTGCAAATAGCGATATACATTGGACAGGAGGGACATTACGACGTCATCAACATCCCACCTCCTTTTCAACTTCCTCATCCTGCACCTCTCCCTCCCCCTTTCATCTCACATCCATATCATTTTAAACAGTTGGATGCAGGTGTTGTTAGTGGTTGGCCAATTTATGCTAATTCATTTAAACCAATATTTTATTATATAATATAATATATATTTTAGAAAGTAAATTGAAAATATGAGTTGGTAAATTAAATAAAAAATCCAATCGATATTTGTATCTGATGAAAAGAAGAACTGCCATTCTGATTGATCTTTGAATTAATGATGAAGAATAAATTTGGATATTTATTAATTTCTTTATAATATTATGTATTTTATATTTATATTTTGCTGAAAATAGAGTTCCATAAATATTAAATTTCATATGGATCCCTTATACTAGTGATTCTCAACCTGGGCGATATCGCCCCCCTGGGGGACGATCGACATCTTAAAAGGGGCGATTATTTCACTATACGCTTTTTGGGGGCGAAATCATTTTCAATTCTAAAAAAAGGTAAGATGATTTTGCGATCAGGTATTTAAACATTTACGCTTTTTTTCAATTTTTTTCAATATGTTTCTAAAAAAAAAAATCTGGAGTGTCTCCATTCGACTATCTCGTAAATTTGAATTGGATTAAATAACATATATTAATTTAAATTAAATTAAATAATTAAATTATAAATTAAAATTAATAAAAAATAAATATTTATTAAATGTGTTTGGCTCTTTGTTGATGGCACCACGTCACGTGTTGGAGCGTGAGATTGGCAGTGTTAAAAAATTAATTCTGGTACTTTCAGCAAATAAATCAAGCTGAAATTCTAGATATAGCAGTTTTATATAATTATTAATCATGTGAAAAATTATCAAACATATATCTTTATTTTTACGGTCACTTTAGAAGAAAAAAAATCAAAACGTTGTTGTTGAGCTACATTTCTCAAAGGTTGATAGAAAACTATGAATTTTGAATAATGTCCATGTACCAAATTTCATAATTCTAGCTCAAACCATTTTTGCGTAATCTTGGTTACATACATACACACATATACACACACAGAGATATTTTTCTCAACCTTGGTGAAAATGATTCAGGAACCTTCAAAACGTATAAAAACATCAAAATCTCAACATCGAAAATTTTCGTGATCGAAAATCTATCTCTGGCGAGATAGTAAAAAAAGGTAAGATGATTTTGCGATTAGGTTCTGAAATTCGATTTTTCAATATGGATCTAATTATCACCAAGTGTACATAGCTTATATTAGGGATTATCATGCAATTTTTATCTGTTAAAATTTATAGGGGGCGAATTATGAAGCCGGCCTTACGAAGTGGTCGTTTGGTCCAAAAAGGTTTAGAAACGCTACCTTATACTTTTAAATCAAGAAGGTCAGATTTTGGCTCCACCTGAAATGGATTTTGCGGACTAAGGTTTATTATATACACCTATAATATATAATATAAACCAATAGAAAACCAGAAGATAACTAATCTAATCTAATAATAATAATATCTAGTCTAATAATAACAAAATCAATTGGCATTTACATTAGTAAAATAACAAAAAATTTTAGGCCATTTTATTGATGCAATTTTAGATTTAAATTTATTTAAAGGAGAACAAAGAAATGTCCTAACTTTGAATATTATATATTCATATAGAACAGGATTTGTATCAGATACTTAGTTATTAACAATTATTTAATTTCGCATATATTTATCATATCACGTTTAATAATAAATTAAGTAAATCTTTTGATAAAAAAATAATAGATTTTGAAGAAAGTGTTGGAGGCAGACTACAATATAGGGAGGTACGAGAGGGAGTTAGGAAGAGAGTAGTTGTTGGGACTAGATCAGAATAGAGACAATTGGAGGAATGTGTTTAATGTGGTTGCTGAAACCAAGTTACATCTTGGAGTTCCGAAGTTCCACAGAAATAGATAGATAGTTGAAGACACCGGTGAATGTCAACAAACAACAAATACGTCAATGAAAAATCGAATATTTCATTGCATTCTTGTACATTCGGGCCCTCAACGGTGCGTGTCGACAATAATAGAAATATTCTGGTGAATGTCAAAAATAAAGGAGTGACGCCGGGATGTTTTCCGCCAAATCCTTTACTCTGCTTGGAGTTAGTCAGCGTTGTCAGTTATATGCAAGGTTTGATGATGACAGCAATGTTTTCTTAATTTTTTTTCTGATACTCTAATTTATACAGAATGGATACAACAGTAAATCGTGATCTTTTTTTAGAAAAGTAAAATGCATTAATTGTGGGTAAACGAGAAGACAATTTTTTTACTTTTCAAAAGCTCTGGTGAAGACGGTTATTTTGTTTCTATGTCTCAAGTTCATTTTGTCAGTAACTATGAAGAAAACTGTTTGTTCAGCAAATTTCATGAAGATCACTTATGACCAAAGAATACCATGATAATATTTTAACTAACTATTTAACTAAGTGCATCACACCTTTGGATTACAGACGATTAAAACGTTTTGACGTTTTAAAAGTTAATGATGGTTGGTTGTACGATTAAAACCAGGAGAAACGAATATACAGTTTTATGTTATCAACGAGGAATTGTTCACTATACTATATGAAGTTCACACCAGAACAGGCCACGGAGGAAGAACACGTAACTTAAAAAGGAGCAAATTAAATCCAAAAATATTACATATGAAGTTCTAATGTTGTATTTAAATGTTTGATAACAGTTTCAAATGAAACACATTGCACCTAAGAAAGATATTGTTTTGAAACCAATGATCTGAGTTAAACTCAAGATGTCAACCATTGTTAAGTCTAACATATTCCCCCTCTAAAAATAATAATAATAATAAGTATTTTTTACATATATTCACCACTAAACAAACGTTTTAGACCAGTGTTTCCCAAAGTGTAGCCCACGCCCCACATGGAGGCAATTTGATTGTAAAGGGGGGCTATTTGAAAATGGACTCGACACGAGTTTAGCCCTTTTTACCGACCGACGATAGTAAGGGAGGTATTGTTTTCACACCAAATTTCACATGTGGAGATTTTTACATATCTCCACGAATCATGCATTTTCTTAACAGAAAAAAGTATTTTTAGCATGAAGTCTATCCGTCTGTCCGTCTGTCCGTCCGTATAGATGTGTACAGCCTGAACGACTCAACCGATTTTGATGAAATTTGGTAGATTTACTTAATGCATCAGTGGGATGAATTGATCAACTTTTGGTGCAATTCCGGAAACCGGAAGTGGTAGTATTAGCGATCGACGATAGGAAGGGAAGGGTTATTTTTACACCAAATTTCACATGAGGAGATTTTTTTATATATCACCACGAATCATGCACTTTGTATTGGTTTTATCCTCGAGAAAAATCATATTTATTAGTTTTTTCTTGATTTAAAATTATATGACGTCATCCAGCCATTCATGACGTCACAGCATGGTCTTGCATATATATTATAAATAAAATAAAATTAAAAATGTTTATATTTATTATTTATGTATCCATATCTGTTTTTTATTACATTAATAGATATCTTAAAATTATTTGAAATTGTTTCTGTAGCTGGAATTAATTTACTTCAAACCGTCGGTCGGTTCGGACCTGGCCACAGGTCAACTTATTAATATTAAAAATTATGTATATGTTACATAGTTGGGCTTAGGATTTTTAGAAGGGCTTGGGTGGGGTATGGCACAAAAAAAGGTTGGGAACACTCTCTTAATGATTAAAAAAAAATTAAAATACTTATTTGTAACAATTTTTATGATAAAAACTAAGAAAATTAAACATTTTTTCTAATTTAAAATTTTTTTAAAGTTTTTAAATTTTTATTTTGTATTTTATTTGTTAAATTTTAAATTTTAAAATAGAAATTTCATTGAAAATTTATTATATGAATAAATTGAGAGACTACAAATACCTGCGCTCCATTCCTCATATTTCTAAATACTTAAATTAAAGTTCAAATTATTATGAATATTAAAAATAAATGTCTAATAAATATTTAAATTTTTTTTTTTAATTAAATTAATTTGATAAATTTTTATTAATATTTTATCTATGAATAATATATTCCTAATAAATTTTAATTCGCCTCTTATCTAATTAATTTAGGAAAAATATTCATAGAGAATATGCAAATTTTATTTAAAAGTTAAAAAACTTTATTTTTTTTTATATTTTAGTGATTGTGATGTGAAAAAGAAATTATGCATGGTTGAGAAGGGAGAAAGTGGAAAGAAAGAGGGTTAATCTTATTAATTCCTTTTTTTTCTCTCTCTTTATCTCTCATTTTTCTCTATTATTATTATTATTATTATTATTTATTCTAAATTGTTTAAATGTTATAAATTGTAAAAATAATTAACTGAATTTTTTTGTTCACTTTAATCCCCCTTCCCTCTTATTCCGGCCTCCCCCCCCTCCTTACCAGTACAAGTCCCTTTTGAATACTTCTTGTATGTATGCCAAAGTATTTAATTAATCTATGTCTCACTCTTTTCTTTTTATCTCTGATATTTCTTATAAAATAATGTCCTAACATTTTCTACAGTTCTGTCATTTATTTTAACTGAGATTAGATATAAGTATTAAACATTTTTTATTTTTAATATGTTTTTTTTAATTAGTTATGAGTTATTTATATGAATGTGAAAATGAAAAGTATGATCTTAACAAATTGTAAAAATGTTTTTTTTTTTTTTTGTTAGAAATATTATTTTAGAAGAAATAAACCAGCTTTTGTTAGGTTTTTGAAAGTCCTCAAAGTGCAATGAGTGATTGTTTGTCCCAAAATTAAAATTATATAATTAAATAATTATAGTAATAGTAATAAATTTAAAAATGATATTATTAATCATTATTATAATTTTTATTTTAATTGAAAAGTTTAGAAAAAATGAGCTGTGGCCAGGCACAGAACCTACCAACGATTTGAAATAAATTAATTTCCTAACAACATTATATATACCTATATAAAGTATAAAAAAAATATTTTTAAAACTTGAATTAAAATGACTAAATTATATTATCTTGGCTTTTATTTTTAATTTAATTACTGAATTATTAATTACTACTATATTTTAAGTGAAAAATTTCCGACAATGAATATAAAATTAATACTTTGTAAACTATTATTTCTGGTTTCCGGATATACACCAAAAGTTGATTAATTCATGCTATTGATAGTATAAGTAAATATATAAATTAAGAAAATATACTAAATTTTCAAAATACGTTGAGTATTCAAGCTGTACACGTCTATAGGGACACACAAAGGACAGACGGACAGACATCATACTAAAAATATATTTTTCTGTTTACAAAATGCATGATTCGCGGAGATATGTAAAAATCTCCACATATGAAATTTGGTGTGATTTGCATTCCTATCGTCGGATGGTAAAAATTAATATAAATTCAAACAATCCTTATTCGGAATTATTAAAATACTACATATAATATTTCGTGATTAAATTAGAAAAATAAATAACAAAATAAAAAGAAGATAATGAAGGTTCTAATATCCTGAATATACTGATTGAAATAAAATATATAAAAATGTATTACATACAGATAAAATACTATACATCGCTTCGGGGGGGTTCAGGGACATACAGATTTTCCCTTCCTATCGTCGGTCGTTAAAAAATCTTATATAGATACACAAATAGAAAACTTTCATATTTAAACTAGTTTTATAGTTGATGTTTAACCGCTTAGTGCTTGCTTTCCACAAGGCACTTGCTGTTTGAAAATGCTTTCAGTCTGGCCATAGACCTAGTGATGAAATAAGTAAACAAATAAATTAATTAAATGATCTACATATACAATTTAGGAGTATTATTTATTCAAACACAATTTGAGTTAAGGGGCATTTTTTATTTATTTTTATCATTTTTTATCTTACATATCAAATTTTTGCACAATTTGTCTTCTATTCCAATTGTTGAGTATATATATATGGAAAAATATTATCTAATATATATATAAATGAACTCCCTTGTGTAAATCTTTGTCACTTAATTTATTCTTTGATTAATAGTCTTGGAGGAGCCATACAAAATGGTCCTCAATTAGACCCTAAATAGAAAAAAAGAGCCGTTTTCTCTCTCTCTCTTTTAACATCCTATTTGGTTTTGCAGCTTGTTGCAGGGAAACTGGAAGCTCCCTGAGGACTGCCAAGAATGAATGGCCCACCCATAGTTTATGAGTTAAAAAAAATATACTCATATATATATATATATATATATATATATATATATATATATATGTATAATACGATATAAAAAATAAAAAAATAAAAAATATGTCCCTATTCGAATTATTATATCAATAGAAAGAAAGATATATTGCTGAATGGGTGGCATTTCAATGGGAGCCGATCAAGTTCACTTAAATTAAGATTTATTGAATGAACAAATTGACATACATACATATTACATAATACATTACACATATCTTCCTCAATAAATAAATAAATGATATTACAACTAAGATTGGTGATCATTAAAATAATATAATTTGCTATATAATTCACATATTCCATATTATTAAATTTAATATTCATAATATATATATATATATATATATATTCAAAGAAAAAGATAAGTGTAAAAGTTTACCATATTGAAAAAAGTGGTCCTAAAAACCGTTTACCTTTTTTTAGAACCAAATTGAAAAAATTTAGGAAAAAAAGTCGGAAATGTTTAAGAGCCTCATAATTTCGCGTTGAGAATCACTGTAGTAGACATTTACCTATTAGTTTAATTTATCATTTTCTTTTCGAATACATTGGCAAGCTCTTCATGCAAAATTGAAAATATAAAGAGCTCTATTAAGAGATTATAATTTTAACAACTTATTTAAGTTTCTTGATAGGAGTAGACAATTAAACAAATTTATATTTATAATTTTTATTTTTCAAAATTTTTCGACAGTAAAATATTTATAATAACTATTGATGCATTTTTTCACAGATCTTCACGTTTCAAGTCATTCTGATTTATATGTATTTTCCCCGTTGATTTATATTTATATTATTTGTATATAATTATACATTGTTAATATTTATATATTTAATGGGTGATTGATTATCGATATTCACTGATTTTTGGTTGGAGGAAAAATAGTTTCTTTTTATCTGTGTGAGTAAAATGAGGACCTTAAAGTCAAACACAATGAAATCAGTATGCAATTGTTTATTGTTTACCTTGCTATATATGCTGTCAAAGTAGACTTAATTCTCTCTGAAAGGGTTGCTTGGTTAAGAGTAAAATAAATTACGCATAGAAATGATAGTTCATTTTGTTATAACACAAATGGCTTTTGTTGCTCAGAACTCTCGAGAGTTCTTTATTTATTTAATTTAAAATATTTTTTTTTTATGTTTAACTTAATTCTTGTGAAAGTTCACATGTATGTAACTATTTGATTGATTGAAAGATTATAAAAAAGAGGAAATGAGAAAGTTAAAGCATAGATAAAGTAAATGAGAGCTCACGTGAAGACAGGGACACTAACTAAATCTGTAGATATTCTAACGAATAAAAAGAATCTACTTATTTCCCATTCTATTTTATGTGTATTAAATGTACGAGGTCTATGAAAAAAAAAAGGTGAATTTTGAATTTAGAGTACATTAGATTCTCGAAATTTTTTGTTATGTTGGTACACATATGTTTCTTTATTATCAGCCATTGTGGATTAGTAGTTTGTTTTTGACAACTGAAAGAGTTAGTCAGGTTGTGTGTTCTTCGATTTTTTACTTAAAAAGAATCTATTTTAAATTTTGAATTAAAAATGGAATAAAGTGCTCCAACGCACTTAAAATGTTGACTGTGGCATTCGGCGAGTCTACTTTGTCTCAAATAAATGTTTATAATAAGTGGTACAAGCCCGCCGAAAAACGCCAAGTTCGATCAAATGTGAAGGTTTTGCTCACTGTTTTCTTCGATTACAATGACGTGGTGCATCATGAGTTCTTACCCACAGGTCTTACTGTTAACAAGGAAGTTATGCAACGTTTGCGTGAACCAATACCACTCAAACGATCGTAATTGTGGAAAAACAAATCATGGATTCTGCATCACGATAATGCACCAGCTCATTCATTATTGCTTGTTCGTGATTTTTTGGTCAAAAACAACACCGTAATCATGCCTCAACCACCGTATTCACCAGATTTGGCTTCCGGTGACTTTTTCCTATTCCCAAAACTTAAAAGACCAATGTCACAATCGAAAAACGCATTTCAGAAGTGCTTCAACGATTGGAAGAAGCATTATATCTGAGGGGAATTACTTTGAAAGGAACCAAATGAATATTGATGAATAAATAAATACTTTTCGAAATAATTCAAAATTCACCTTTTTCTTTTGAACAAACTTCATATGTTTGTTTCTTTTTAATTTAATATTGGTATTTAATTTTTCAATATGAATTCTATATTATTTCTTTAGCAAAAATCATTTATTTACATTTCACATTTTGTAATAATTATATTATATACATTTGTCATATTTTAATTAAAATATCAATTAAATAACAATATAATATAATAAAATATATAAATATGTCTAAAAATAAAAATTTCTATTACATTATATTATTTTTACTATATAAATATATTTACAACCAATGTAATGATTATTTATTTACTTATATTAATATTTAATTAATATTCAATTATACAATAAAGTATTGTATTTTCGTATTATTATTATAATTTTATAATATAATAAAGAATTGAAGCGTTTATTTTTTTTTAATTATAATAAATGAAAATGAATAAATTGAAAGTTGAATTGAAAGGATATAAATTTTTCAATTTTTATATTTCTCTTTTCTGTGATTGAAATATTAATTTATTTTTCTTATATTTGTTTAAATGACGTGAAAAAGAAGAAGATGGAGATATTTGGGGTGGTCTTTGAAAATTAGTCAAGTTCTTTTAACCTTCTATTGTATTTATTCATTCATTATTATAAATTGTATTTATTTTATTTATATATATATATATATATAAAAATTGGATGGGTTCGGTTCAAATACTAACAGAATATTTAAAGAGCTATTCAAGAGTTCAAAAAAGGACAGATTCAATTTTTTTTTTAGCAAATGATTAATGGATCGTTTAACATTTTAATATCATCCATATATGGTATAGGCAAACACATACATGCACACAAAGTTAAATGAAAAGTTATTTAGATGCATTTTTTTATAACTTTTAATCAATAAATGAAATGAAGGATTGCAAATCTACCACCCTCTTCTCTCCTCATTTTTATCCTCACCTCTCCTCATTCATATTGCTAATACAAACACACACACATATACATACACATTTCACTTCATCCTCAAACCACTACTTTCCAATTTTCATTTACTACCCCTACATTCATTCATTTATTCTCTTGTTAATATAAATATTAAACATCTAGAGAATTCAATTTTATACTTGAATAGAGAAATTCTATAAAAATGTACATACAACAAAACAATACTCGAATATTATTATTTTTTTTTTTAATTATTTTAATAATATAATCAACTAATTATAATAAAATATATATTTCAATATTTTATATTCTATACCGCTGCTCGGTCATTAAAAAAATTACTCGATTTGGATGGTATCTAATATTAATAAAAAATTCGTTGCGGGGTTTATATAATGATAATCCTATTTTCTACAATTCATATCTTATATTCTGACTTTTGTCTCTATTTATACATAGAAAGTATCAATCAATTTCTTTGTTTTAATATAGGTATAATACATTTTATAAAAGTTTATTAAAAGCTGTGTGTTGTCCATTTATTCATACATGTTCAACACAATGAATACAAACTTATTAATATTAATTCATGCAATTGACAAACAAAATTAATCATATAGATATAATTTTTTTTCTTTTTATTTATAATAATTAAATATCATTTAAATTATTTAATAAAATTTATTGTAAAAGTAAAAAAAATAATTTAATATTATTAGATCAGATCTACTCAACAATTTATTTGGAAAAAGATATTTTTTAATTATCATTTTAAATGAATATTAATTAAATAAAGATTTGTTTTTAAAAATATAAATAACGTGTTAACAATTTTCAAGATAGGTAGAGAGCAAGATTATATATACTTACAATGTTTTTTAGACTAATAATATAAATTTTAGATTAATATATAAATGTTAAAATTGCAAGGCGTATAGTTTAAAAGAACATTAATTAAAATTAGCTGGAGTGTCTCCACTCGACTATCTCGCAATTTGAATTGGATTAAATAACATAATATATTATATTTAAATTAAATTTAATTAATTATAAATTATAAATAATAAATAATAAATATTAAACCAGCGCATGTTTGGCTTTTTGTTGATGGCACCACGTCACGTGTTGGCGCGTGAGATTTGCAGTGTTAAAAAATTAATTCTGGTAATTTCAGCGAATCAATCAAGCTGAAATTCTATATATAGCAGTTTTATACAATTATTAATCATGTGAAAAATTATCAAACATATATCTTTATTTTTACGGTCACTTTAGAGGAAAAAAAATCAAAACGTTGTAGGTAATGACCCTCTTCCGGTTGAGCTACATTTCTCAAAAGTTGATAGAAAACTATGAATTTTGAATAATGTCCATGTACCAAATTTCATCATTCTAGCTCAAACCGTTTTTCCGTAATCTTGCCTACATACACACACACACACAGACACACACACACACACACACACACACACACACACACACACACACATTTTTCTCAACCTTAGTGAAAATGATTCAGGAACCTTCAAAAAGTATAAAAACATCAAAATCTCAACATCGAAAATTTTCGTGATCGCAATACTATCTCTGGCGAGATAGTAAAAACTTAGTCATATAAAACATACAACCCTAAACCCTATTAACGCACTGAAAGGCAGAAAAGTATGGTGTGTGGATATAACATACTATATATTTTGTAATTTTATTATAAAATATTATTAAAATAAATATTTTTAATTTTATTATAAAATATTATTAAAATAAATATTTTTAATTTTATTTTATTTATTATATTTTATATTTAAGGAAGCGCTGTCTGAAGTAGTTGCTGACGTCATTTAAATTTATTATTTTAAATTAAGACAATACAAATAAAGTTGATTTTTCCCGAAACTAATACAGATCGATTTTTCTTTATAAATATTATCTATAAATAAATAATAAATATTATCCCCAGAGCGGTTTAATATCTCAAAAATATACAAATATATATATATGCAATTTTTACTAGAATAATAAGATAAGATATATATATAATAAAGTATATATATCACTAATATTTCAATGGTAATACTTTTATTTATAGATAAAACAATTAATCTATTATTATTTTAGATTATCACATTGCATCCTTTTTTTATTATGATACTCATTAAAGACTTTTCTTAGGATTATTTCTTTCAAACAAAAAAGTTTTTCTTTTTTTTTTAAGAGGTTTATTTGTCTTTGATAAGAGGTGTTAGATTAGAGAAGAAAGAAAGATTGGGGTGAAAAGAAAGAGGTGGAGAGTAAACGAAAAAAAAACAATCTATCCCCCGCCCCCTCCACACACTCACACTTTTTACCTCCTATTAGAGATTTGATTAATGACAAAATTTTTCCCACACTTTTAATTCTATATGAAGTTTATTTAAAATATATATTGGAAACAAAATTACTTGATTATGCATTAAAAAATTTTAAACAATAAGATTTCTTTAAGGAATATTATATAATTGTTAAATTCATAGCCTAAAACAGAGAGGGATCAGAATATTCAAAAGAAAATATTATTCAAAAAAATTGATTAACTGACTGAAAGAAAAGCACACAACACAGCAAAAGTCTTGTTTTGGCAGTTTGTTAAAAATAATTTAAAAACACAAAATTCTCTCAATATACAAGGTTTGTTCAAGTGTTGTAGTATTCCTTATTAGCAGTAGGATCTGTTGGCAAGAACTCATGATGCACCACGCCATTGTAATCAACAGTGAGAAAAACCTTCACATTTGATCGAACTTTTTAAAGCGCTTGTACCACTTAGAGACATTTTTTTAAAACAAAGTAAACTCGCCGAATGCCACAATCACCATTTTAAGTACGTTTATTCCATTTTTAACGCAAAATTTAATACAGATTCTTTAAAAAATCCAAGAACACACAAAGACGAGACTAACTTTTCCAGTTGTCAAAAATAAGCTACTAATCCAAAATGGCTGATAATGTCAACATATGACAAATATATGTGTACTAACATAACAAAAAAAAATTTCGATAATCGAATGCCCACAGACCGCAAAAATACAAAATTCACCTTTTCTTTTGGAAAGACCTCGTTTATAGTTTTGACTATTTGGGAGCTACGAAAAGTCTGCGATTTGTCGACCATTGAATTAAAAATACCTCTAATTCATTATCTTCTTAATTATATAAAAGAATACCTAATTAAATTATTAAAAAAAATTTTTAAATAATTATTTAACTCTTACTTAAGAGATTAGAAATTTATTTTTAATTCTTCATAATGTGTATTTTATAATTTGGAAAATCAACATTTCGAAATAACTGAATTCTTCATTTAAATTTCTCGGATAGGAAAAACAATTTCTTTAGAGATACAAAGCAAATAATCTTATTTAAGTCGTTTAATTCTATGTCTTAAAATATTTAATTAACATTAAATTATTAAAAACTAAAATTACTCAAAATGTACAAGTCAACCATTCATTCTTTAACAAAAATCATCATAAGAAACAAATTAATGTAAAAATCGGTTTCCTTCTTTCAAGTTCACAATAATATCTGTTTTCAAAATATTAATTTTTAAGTAGTTTATTTAAATTTTTTTTCCGGGATTGCCCCGTTTTTAGGTGCTCTGTCCCGGCGTCCCGAAAAAGTCTTTGGGACAGCATATTGTTCCGTTTTTTTAAATATTTAGGACATTTCGTACTAATTTTTCAAATTTTTTTTAATTTGGTTTAACCCTCTCGCTGCGTATTTTTTTTATCAAAATAGGTTCAAAAATTGCGTGCCAGACATCTTTCAGCTCTGAAAAGCGCGCGCAAAATGCTAAAAAAAATTCTTTTTATATTTCGCAGAAACGTGGACAACTAACGGCATCTGTCGACATCTAAATAAACAATTAAACATTACAGAAAAGCGGAAATGAAACTATGAACGGGGAAAGAGCGAGTTGCACACTTAAATAGACGGCAAAAACACATCCCCGCGGTAATCGCGGGTTGCGCAAATTTTGCTACTTCTACGTTGCCCGTGGAAATCGCGGGATGCGCAGCGAGAGGGTTAAAAAAAAAAAAAAGTAAACCGTTTGTTTCTGTTTGGTGTTATCGAAATATCTAAATTGGTAGTTCATGATTTTGTTTTCATATCATATTTCGTTGATGAATATACATTTGAAATAAATAAGCAAAATGAAATAATATTTCAAAGCAACGGTAAAGAGATAAACAAATATTAGATTTATGGTATTTTATATGGTTTACAAACAATTATGAAGAAAAATATGCAATGAAATTTAGCCAGCCATAATTCAGACGAGTAATGTAGTTTTATTTTGAAAATTGCAAAGGATATCAAAAATAATTCTGCCCAAATGTTTTTGTTTTTTTTGTATAAAACTTCTATCTATAGAATTTCAGATTAATTGAATCGCTGAAAGTACCGGAATTAATTTGTTAACACTGAAAATCACGCGCCAACACGTGACGTGGTGACATCAACAAAGAGCCAAATACGCGCTTGTTTAATAAATATTATTTATTAATATTAATTTATATTAGAGTTAATTAAATTCAATTTAAATATAATATATGTGTTAATTAATCCAATTCAAATTGCGAGATAGTCGAGTGGAGACACTCCAGCTTATTTTCTTTTTAAAATAAATAAAATTGAATTTGATTTACCTTGCTTTATAAGTTGAATCATGTGAAATGAAAAGTAAAATATAATGTATTCAAAATTTTTCGACAATTGTTCAGGAGAATTCTGTCTGAAATGAATTTGATTTTTCTTATTATATTTTATTTTAATTCCACCAAGTATTCTTATTATATAGATAGATAGAGAAAATACTATTTATCTATAATTTAAAATTTAATTTATTTTAATATCAAAACAGAAAAAAATAATGATTTAAGTAACGCACCACCTTTACCATTGGATATCAAGACTCACTCTGAACAAGTAAGGACTCGTTCTATAATTTATATGAAAATAAATATTAATTCTAGTAATTCCCAGAATTTTTTTAAAGATATAAATATTTAGTTTAATTTCCAAACAATTTACAAAACATTATTTATTTTATTCTAATAGTTCCCATTTTAATGGATTTAATATAATTATTTGATTATATATACCGGATGTGATTTCATGAAAATAAAAAATAAAAGAAATGCATTTTTAAAAAAATTTACCTAATTATTATATAAAAGAAATTATGCAATTATTTAAGTGTTAATTAAGATGCACTTTCTTTTAAAATCTAGCTAAAAATTTAAATTACTAAATTTGTTTACTATCTCGTCAGAAATAGTATTGGGATCATGAAGATTTGGTGTTTTTATACGTTTTGAAGGCCCCTGAGTCATTTTAACTAAGATTGAGAAAAATCTCTCTCTCTCTCTCTGTGTGTGTGTGGGTCGGTGTGTGTGTAGACAAGATTAAGTCATTATCTACCAGGTTTTCATTTTTTTCCTCTAAATTGATCGTAAAAATACAGATATATGTTTGATAGTTTTTCATATGATTAAAAATTGTATAAAGACCGGCAGCTTAGCCGCGAGGTTATAGTGACCGGTCCGCCGACTCGAGTTCGTGGGTTCAAACCTCGCCGAGTGCATAAATAAATAAATAGTGTATAAATAAAAATAAAAATAAAATAATAAACAAATATGAGTAAGGTGGATAAATGGAGATATATTCCAAAAAAGCCAAAAAAAAAAATCCTATAAAACTGCTAAATATACATACACGTGCCCGAATACCAAATTTCATTATTCTAAGTACCGGGACCCCGAGCCTCGGCTCGGTACTTAAGTTAAAAAAAATGATTCATTATTATTGGATTTGGCTGGTAATATTAATACCTGGGACACCGAGCTCTCGCTCTACCCTTTAAAAAATATTGATACACAATTCTTTAATTATTTATTACAATTATTAAATGTTACACATTTGCATCAATCTGATTAAAATTAATGAACTTGTGCTCCTCAATAATACATAAATATATAATATATAGGTACATATATTTTTTTTCTATAGTGTTTTTTTGAAAAACTGTTTAGCGCCCCAAGTGGTTATAAAACAAACTAAAGACAAAAAAACGTGCTTTGCAGCTTTTCGGAATTAAAAAAGCAAAATTGGCAGTCGTGGGACTGGCCGACAGAAGTGAAAACTTCTGCGTAAGAAATTTTAAAACAGACGAAATTCGCGCTATTTCACGAGAAAGATGAATTTCATATGCATGTATATATATATAACTTATATATTATATTAAACATATATTTTAAACAAATTTGTAACTTATATTTATATATATATAAATACACAACTTTGTTTAAAATATTGCAATACGAACTGTTTTATAATTCTTATCTCTAACATAAAATATATATTTATTATGTGAAGTTCATTTCGTATAATTTTGATTATATATGTATATATGAAATGAACTTTACATAATAAATATATATTTATATGTTAGAGATAATTTATAAAACAGTTCTAATGACAATTCAAATTTCGCGCTCTGTTATAAGAAATTTGAAAGCAGATGGTTTCATGGTGTTTGTCACGATCACGCGAGTTCTATACTTTTTCCCCATCCCGCAAAAGTGCTCAACGCCGCTAAAGAAGTTTTCACTTCAAAAATTATTTAATATTTGGAAATATATCTGACTTATAGAAAAAATGAATATTAATTAAAGAAAGAAATAGTTTTTAAAATATCCTGAATAATATGTAACAATTTTCAAGATAGAAATTTATTACAATATTACAATTATTAACTGTTGCATCATTGCATCAATCTGATTAAAATGAATGGAACTTCGGGTACTCAATAATAATAAATAAAATAATATTAATAAATATATTGAATAATATTTTATTGAAAAAATATTAAAACTTATAAAACTATCTAAAACTTTATTAATAAAAGAACAATGAATAAATAAATATAGAATAGTAATTTATTAAAAAGTAAACAATAGATAAAAAGAAAAAAAAATAACAAAATCATTATTTTCATTTTCATTTTTAAATAACGATTCACCCGGCGAGTTTCGAACCGACGAAATCCACTCGTTAAAACATCAGTCCAACCGCTGGACTATATGTATTTAGATAAAAAATTGTCATTTTTTTAGTGTCTTAGCAGGCAGTATTAAAAATTTTGACGTTTTCCATATATAATTTTCAATTAAGAAATTAATAATGAAGCTGTATGTTTCAAGAGATATCATCAATAAAACTTAATTTTTCTTTATAAATACTATATCTAGTGTGAATTTGAAAAAAATCGTTAGAGCGGTTTTTGAGAACCAATATATATAGATAAATACATATATACAATTTTAGCTAGCATAATAAGATAAGATATAGCTCAAACCGTTTTTGCGTAATCTTGTCTATATTAAGTTATTTTTTAAAAACATGTGATAGTTAAAAAAAAACATCTAATATTTATAAAATAATTTTCATATAATAACATAAAATTTGAAAGATATTAGTAGAATATATGATCTAAATTAAAAAATAACATAATTGTTTTTTCAACTCTTATTTAAATAAAAAAATAACAAACTATTATATATAAAAAGCGTTGAATGTTAATTGAATTGAGAGTTTTTTCTACTTTTTATTGTTTTGTTTTATATTCATGTATATATACTCTTTTTAAAGTTAATGAACCTTATTTTATTTTACAAATGAATATGTCTGTTTTTCCCCCCATTGATTAATATATTTATATATATATATATATATATATTTGTTATTCAAAGTTAGAAGAAATACGTTTCATTTATTTTTATGATTCAATTTTGATTGCAAAACTTTATCTTCAACCTCTCTACTAGTTTATATCACTTTTCTCTTACCATCTCCAATCTACCTTCACTCTCTTGTCTTTTCTCTTTTTAATATAATCTACGTATATAGGAATGAAATGAATTGATCAAGTTAGAAAGTGAAATACGTATTTTAACATTTGTAAAATAAATTAACAAAATTCAAAGTTTTCATTCTGTTTATTGAATAATAACAGCCCTTAACAACTTTATTCTTCTCTACCCCACTATACACCCTTCTCTGTAAATGGATAACCTTTTATACACTTCTATAATCATTATCATCATCATCATCATCATCATCAGCAGTAGCATCATTCAAAAACAAAAGAAAAAGAAAATATCAATATATGCTTTTCTTTTCCTTTATGGGCCTATAACAATTTAAATAGATTTATTTATTTTTTATTCAATTTTTATTTATTTATATTATTAGACGTATATCATAATGTTTTATACATTTATCGATTTCAAATAAAAATAATTTTCAAAAAATTCAAAAACCCCTCTCTCTCTTCTAAAAAATAAATTAAATTAAATTAAATTAGCTGGAGTGTCTCCATTCGACTATCTCGCAAATTTGAATTGGATTAAATAACATATATTTTATTTAAATTAAATTTAATTAATTATAAATTATAAATTAAAATTAATAGATAATATTTATTAAACGAGCGAATGTTTGGCTTTTTGTTGATGGCACCAAGTCACGTGTTGGCGCGTGAGATTTGCAGTGTTAAAAAATTAATTCTGATACTTTTAGCGATTCAATCAAGCTGAAATTCTATATATAGCAGTTTTATACAATTTTTAATCATGTGAAAAATTATCAAACATATATCTTTATTTTTACGGTCACTTTAGAAGAAAAAAAATCAAAACGTTGTAGGTAATGACCCTCTTCCGGTTGAGCTACATTTCTCAAAAGTTGATAGAAAACTATGAATTTTGATTAATGCCCGTATACTAAATTTCATTATTCTAGCTGAAACCGTTTTTTCGTAATCTTGGCTACATATATACGCACATACACACACACACACAGAGAGAGAGACATTTTTCTCAACCTTAGTGAAAATGATTCAGGAACCTTAAAAAAGTATAAAATCATCAAAATCTCAACATCGAAAATTTTCGTGATCGCAATACTATCTCTGGCAAGATAGTAAAAACAAACAAGCAAACAAAATATACAAATTACATGATAAACAAAATATGTATGTCAGAGGGTCATTACCTAAAACGTTTTGATTTTTTTTCCTTTAAAGTGACCGTAAAAATAAAGATATATGTTTGATAGTTTTTCACATGATTAAAAATTGTATAAAACTGCTATATATATAGAATTTCAGCTTGATTGAATCGCTGATAAGTAGCGGAATTAATTTTTTAGCACTGCAAATCTCACGCGCCAACACGTGACGTGGTGCCATCAACAAAAAGCCAAACATGCGCTTGTTTAATAAATATTATTTATTAATTTTAATTTATAATTTATAATTAATCAAATTTAATTTAAATATAATATATTATGTTATTTAATTCAATTCAAATTTTCGAGATAGCCGAGTGGGGACACTCCAGCTTTTTTTAATATATAATATATTTATCAATTGTATTTTCATAAAATTTGTCCTTTTTTTTCATTTTACCATTGTTTTATTATTTATAAATTTTTCCTTTATTTTTAATGATATTTTCTTCTCTCTCTTTCAGTTGCTTTGACTCTTTATTATGTCTTAATGTTTAGTAATATACATTTACTTAAAATATTATAATTTAATTGGTTTATGTTTTACAACTCTTTATATAAGGGTGCACTTTTATAAAAAAAAACATTTTATATTCTATAATATTCTTCCATTTAAATATTCTTAAGCTATATTCTATTATAACTCTTTATGATATGAAAATGAAATTGTAATATTAAAATACAAGTTTAAAGTTTTTAATTATTTTCATTAATGAGAGAGATAGGAAAGAAAAAACATAAATGGAGAGAAATGTGTGTATTTATTTAATACTCACAATCATATAATAAAATACATTAAAAAATTTATACTCTTTTCTTAATCCTATCTTAAAAATCATTAAAAACAAATTTAATAATAAAAAGAAGACAATGATAAATAGCGCAGGCGATAAAATTAATTTGACGAAAAATTAATTTCACGATTTGTTAATCTTGTTTGTGTAATTTGACATCAGTTATGACCAGATTATTTTCTTTGGGAATGTGTGTTAAGTCGCATGTTTATGACGATAATCCAGGAATGATTCAACTCTTGGGGATCTATATTTGCAGCGAATTGTCAAAATATAGCCGATTTTAATAGGAAGTTTGTCTTTCTGCAAAAATATAACGACTTCTCTGAGTGACACTATTACTTATGATTTACTGTTCGTATAGTTTTTAAAGATATATAACTAATATTAATTAGTTAAATGACATATTAATAACAAATTCATGCTAAAATAAAAATTATGTTTAAAAAAATCAAAAAGACTCTACCAATCAGCGTTTCTAATATTATGTATCATAAAGAAAGAGAGAAGATAATTCAGAAAAATTGTATACTTTATTAATTAAAAGAAAACATTCGATAGAGAAATCTATGTTCCCAATATCTTGGTGAAATTCAATGTTCTAGTCATATATCTCTGGAGAATTACGATAATGTTAAAATAGGTTGTATATGGTACTTGAGAGATTGATCTCAATTCTCAAAGAGAAAAGAAATGGTAACTCAATATTTTCTCGTTGGTATAGCCTAATAAAATTATAGAAGAACTCAAAGCAATGAAGCATGAAATCACTCAATAAATTCATTCAGAATATCAGGAAATAAATGACAAGGTCTGATCTATCTATCTCTGTTACTCTACGGAACTCGAGAGTTCTTGGCTGCAGCAACCACATTTCTCCAAGTGTCCCTATCCTGAGCCACAACCATCCAATCCCTACCCTCTTCCATCTCGCTCACGTTCTTACCTACATTTTCCACCCACCGCGTCCTTGGTCTTCCAAGCGAACGTTTCCCAATTGGTGTCCCCATCAATATATTTTTCGCCAATATTTCCTTTCCCATGCTAGCCACGTATCCTGCCCATCATAACCTTTTCGATTTTATAAGCCTAAGTATGTCTGGAGATGCATATTCATTCCCCAGTGACCTCATCTTTCTTTGGTCCATAAATGCTGTGAATAATCATATTCTCAAATACTCTAAATCTACTCTCTTCTTCCAGAGTCATAGACTAATAGGTCTCATTCAATAAGTAATTGAAAAGAGAGTTCAAGATAATAAAATAAGTGTATCCAAGCTCACGATTAAATCCAGTGATAAAAATCTATGAGAATATCGAATGTCACGAAGTTGAAGACTCTAAGGAAGTTTGAATTTAAGAAGTCTCTTCTTCTGTGAGTAGCGATACTCGCAATTGGGAGGATTAGACCCGTATTTCTTGACCTTTTAGTATTCACAGCCCAATTTTCAATCTAATTTTCTTCGCGCCCCTCCCCATCGGAAATGTTTCAGAGCATCTCAAAATCATCTGACCTTTTTTTTAGAACCATATTAAAAAAAATTGAAAAGTAATCGAAAATAGAACCATATTGGAAAAAAGTCGCGCCCACAGGTTAGACTGATTTGTTAAAAGAATAAAAAAGTAATACAAGAAAGTATCCTAAATGTTTGAAGATTGTCTCTAGAGGAAAGCTCGAGACAACAAACTGGTAAACTAGAGAAACAGAAAGAAAACAAAGAGAAGGTGACTAATGAATAATTATCACTTTAGGGGCATTTTAGTGGCCATTAATGTTTGTGAATTAAGTATTAATATTACAAATATTAAAAAAAAAAAACATTGATATATTTTTATACAATTTGAAAATTTCAATTTTATATCAAATTTATTTATAATTATTTTCTTTTAATATATATTACATATATATACTGTTGTCATTTAATATTTTGATAATAGGTATATAATTATATACAATTAATGATTATGAAATGTGTTATCGAAATTAACGTAAGTCTTAAATTAAAAAGAAAATACGATTAAAGTAGCGAAAATAGAGAGTATAATTAGGTATAAGTTTTTGGAAAAAGAAGATAGAAGAGAGGTGAAGGAGGAACAGAGGAAAATGGAGTGGCGTTGTGAATGTATATGTGAAACAAGAGGGAAGGAGAGAGAGAGAAAGAGAGTAAGGGAGGGAGAATTTAAAAGATATCTTCCAGGCTCAAGTAATTAATTATTTTTAACCTGAACACCAACCAACTCCTTCTCAACCTTCTTTCTTCTCACACAAGCTTAGTTAGAATAAAATTAGAATAGGAGTGAGAGAAGGGGTGGGGGGAGGAAAGAAAGTTATTTTACTTAACCCCTGGGTAGAGAAATAATTAATAAGGGGTTGATGCATTTAGATATACAATTAAATGTTAATTGAATTTCGACTCTTCTTCTACTACTACTACTACTACTACTACACTTCCACTTCTTATTTATCGTATATAGATATATAGGTATATATTATACGTAGTACATTAAGCGTTTAATCCTTTTTCATCTAATATTACACCACTAATACCACAATTTGATCATCTTTCACGCTTTTTTTAATTATAAGTGATTATATTAATTCTTATTTTAAATTAAATAAAACATATAACATTCATGTTTAAAATGAAAATTACACTCTCTAAATATAGAAAAATTTATTATAGAGATGTGCTGGGGGTATGGTCACAGTTATTCTCTATCTATCAAATTTGTTATTTAAAAATGAAAATTGAAAGGTCTCTTTCTCTACCTGCATGATTAACATCACTTAGAGTTTCAACTTTGATATATATATCTTATCTTATTATAATAGCAAAAATTGTATATATATGTGTATATACGAGGGTCATTCAACAAGTACTTAGCCTCACCGTCCGATGGCGCTGCTATCACAAAAGAGTTTTACTATCATGTAGTACATTCTTTTACTATCATACTGTCAAAGTTTCAGTCAATTCCCTTACATAGTTTTGTTTTGACAGCCTTTGGAAGCGAGCGTGTCGATCAGTTGTACAAAAATGGCAATGGACAAATTGGCCGAATTGGGCTACGAATTGCTGCCTCATTCACCTTACTCTCCAGATTTGGCCCCCTGTGATTACTTTTTGTTTCCAAACCTGAAAAAGTCACTCGCCGGGAATAAATTTGGGTCGAATTTTTATTTTTCCATTGTTGTACAATTGATCGACATGTTCGCTTCCAAAGACTGTCAAAATAAAACTAGTTAAGGGAATTGACTGAAACTTTGACAGTAGGCTAGTAAAAGAATGTACCACATGATGGTAAAACTTTTGTGACGGTGGGGCTAAGAACTTGTTGAATGACCCTCGTATATTTGTATATTTTATAATTAATTTATTAATTACCCGCTAGAAGGATTTTTTTGAAATTCTCGCCATAGATAATATTTATAAAGACAAATCGATCTGTATTGGTTTCACCCTGGAGAAAAATCATCTTCATTAGTTTGTTCTTAATTTAAATTTATATGACGTCACAAATGAATCCATATTGAAATTTGCCTCTTGCCGTCTTTTTTTAATTGATATTGTATTCATATTTTTTTTATATTTTAAATATTTTAAAATTTATTATTTAATTTCGAAATAAAATTAAAAATATTTAATTTAAAATAAAATATATTTGTATTAATCTCTCAAAAAAACAAACAAAACAAATAGGGCTTGGTAATTGTCTTGCAAACATTGTAAGTATTGTTATTTTTTTTCTCTAAAATATTTGAAATTTTTGAATATGTTTTGTTGTTTAATTTTTTGTTAATTCTTATAAATTTTTATTAGTTAATTTTATGGGTTTTTTTTTATCTATTTTCGAGTTTATTTTTTATTAAATTACTAATTTATATTTATTTATTGATTGTTCGTTTATTAATTAATTTTTAGATAGTTTTATAATTTTTACCCTAAAATATTATTTATTATTATTTATTATTATTATTGAGGATTCCAAGTTTCATTCATTTTAATCAGATTGATGCAATGGTGTAACATTTAATAATTGTAATAAATAATCAAAGAATTGTATATCAATATTTTTTAAAAGGTCGAGGGATAGATCGGTGTTCCAAGTACTAAATATGCATCTTTTAATGATTGTCATATTTGAATACTAAATACAACTTCCAGTTTAAGCAAACGGAAAATTTATTATCAATAAATTTAATATCATTTATCATCTGTGTTAGATTTTTCTCTATCTCTCTTTTATTAAATATATATATATATAAAGAGATAGAGATATATATAAAGAGATAGAGAGAGAGAATGAGTTGGAAATGACAGCTGCCAAAAGGTTCTATTTTTTATTTTTTTCCTATTATTATTATTATTATTATTTTTGTTGTATTTTTTTTTGTATTCAAATTCATCTCTATTGATAATAAATATTTTTAAATATTTTATCAACCATAATGAAAAAAAATATTTTCTCCCCTTCTCTAAACAATAAATAAATTAATATTTTCATTTACTTTAGAAAATAATAATATTACAAAACAAAACAAACCATCTACTATTTCATGTTCGTTCAAAATAAAAACAATTCTATTAAAAAAAAATCTGCAATTAATAAATAGTTCATTATTTATACTGATTTTATTATTTTAATGTTAATAGAAAAATTTATATTTAGTAATTAAATTGTATTATATGGGTGTGAGGCATGGTCTATGACCTTAGGTGACGAGAGTACATTTAGAGTATTTGAGAATAGGATCTTGCGAAGCATTTATGGGACAAAGAAAGATGAGGTCACTGGGGAATGACTAAGATTGCATAACGAAGAATTGCATGGTCTATGACCTTAGGTGACGAGAGTACATTTAGAGTATTTGAGAATAGGATTTTGCGAAGCATTTATGGGCCAAAGAAAGATGAGGTCACCGGGGAATGGCGAAGATTGCATAGATTGAGGAATTGCATGATCTCTATGCATCTCCAGATATAGTTTGGATTATAAAATCGAGAAGACTGCGGTGGGCAGGACATGTGGCTAGAATGGGAGAAGATAGAATGGCGACGGAGACCGAGTGAGAAACGTCCACTTGGAAGAACAAGGACACGATGGGTGGATAATGTGGGTAAGGACGTGAGAGAGATGGGAGAGGATAGGGACTGGAAGGTTGTGGCTGGTTGTAGGGGTGTGGTTGCTGCGGCAAAGAACTTTCGAGTTCCGCAGGGCCACAGAGATAGATAGAATTAAATTGCAGTAATTATTGATGATTACTAATGTAAATATTTACTAAATATTATTAGAATAAAATTGATTTTTTTTAAAGACGAAAGGTTTTGTTGTGTTTCAAAGAGTTATACACATAGAGAATTATTATTATTATTATATTATTATTATTATTATTATTATATTAATAACCGTGAAGTTGATAAATGGCCTCGTCATCGTATTCAAGGTGGCTGAGAAATGAGTGTGGGATGTGTATCTCTGTGTATACGCCACTAGTTGCTGCTCCTCTTTAGCATATCTTTTCATTGGGTTGTCACATTAATCCCACAAATGGGATTGACTGTCCCTTCCTAATTTATTAATTGAACCAGCGAGGCATATTGTTCAAGGAAATTGAATTCGCATCGAGATTAGTGAAATGCAAACGGCAAATAGCAACAACGATTCTCCATTATCGTATCACTCTCTCTCTCACTCTCTCTCTGTCTCTCTCTTCTACATGGTAAAATGACATACACCCATTTAACTAATAATATTCAATCATTCACAAGGCAGAAAACAAAATTATAAACAAAAAACAAGCAATATAATGATATTTAATTTAAATAAATCATTTTGTTTTTATGAATATAACAATAAACTATAGAATGGTAATCATTTTTGGATTTTCAAATTAATTTTATTATTTTTTGTTTATTTGTATATAATGTTTACTTATATTTTACAATATTTTTAAATATGCATGATGGTTATATGTAGATTATTTTATTAAATTTTATTTGTCATTCTTCTTGATTCTTTTGGAAGTTAAATAATTATTAAAAATTTGTATTTTTTAAATAATCTAATTAAGCATTATTTAATATTATTAAAGGGCGGCATTGTGTGTGTGGGTAGCGAACCTGCCTCACATTCACATGGTCCCGGGTTCAAGTCCCGGGCCTGGCAAGGGAATTTCCCTAGATGGGGTTTATGGGACGGAGTCAACCCAGCCTCCGGGAACAACATTGGGGAAAAGCTACTTAATAGCGCCTCCGATCAAGAAAATCAAGGTAAAGGTTGAGAGGACCCGTTCAGTAGAACACTGATCATAGGACATCTCAGTGATATAACCGGCTTGATAAGCGTTGTCCTTGCCTAGGACGTACAAAGTCAGAGGTTTTTTTTTGTTTTGTTTTTATATTATTAAGAAGATAATGAATTTGCGAAATTTTTAATTCAATGAACGTCAAATGGCAAACTTTTCGTAGCTCTCAATAGTGAAAACTATAATATATACGAAGTCTGTCAAAAAGAATAGAGGAATTTTGTATTTTCACGGGCTGTGGGCATTCGATCATCGATTTTTTTTTTTGTTATGTTGGTATTCATATATTTCTCATATGTCGACATTATCAGCCATTTTAGATTAGTAATTTGTTTTTGACAAGTAAGAAGCGCTGGCATAAGTGCATTATATCGCAGGGGAATTACTTTGATGAGGACAAAATGGATATTGATGAATAAATGAATACTTTTCGAAATAATTCAAAATTCAACTTTTCTTTTAAACAAACCTTATAAATACCGTATATATTTTTTGTAAATTACACATTTTAAAAAAATACAGAAACAGACTCACTGATGAATATTTAGAAAAATGAATTTGAATGGAAGCTACTATGTCATGAAAACAAAATCATGACCTACTATAATTTAGTTAAACTAAAAATTCATATTATTAAACACATATTATTATTACTAGGTATTAGGGTACTCTCCTAATATTAAAAAAACTTGTTGATTACAAATAAAAATATCAATAAACCTAATAAAAATCATGTTTAGTCACTTGTTAATTGAAATTAAAACTTAGATACATGTATTTACAATTGTGTTTTGTATTTTGCCTCCTGTTTTTTGTTAATCTGCAGCTAAGCATTACACGGGCTTATTTCTTTGTCATTGCCTTTTTTTTAGCTGATATAGCATCAACAACAAGATAATAATTTATTCATGCCCTAATGAATTACTTAAAATTTCTTTCAACTCATAAATATTTTGAGGACCATTTGATGTGTAAACTACTATGAAAAAAAACCTCTGACTTTTGTACGTCCTACGCAAGGACAACGCCTATCAAGTCGGTTATATCAATGAGGTGTCCTATGATCAGTAGAACGGATCCTCTCAACCTTTACCTTGATTTTCTTGATCGGAGGCGCTACTTTTTATCAAGTAGCTATTCCCTAATGTTGATCCCGGAGGCTAGGTTGACTCCGTCCCATAGACCCCAGCTAGAGATATTCCCTTGCCAGGCTCGTGACTTGAACCCGGGATCATGTGAATGTGAGACAGCGAAACTAGCCTCTCACCCAATGGCGTCTAAACTACTACGATTATTTAAAATTTATGTTTTCAGTAGTTTGCATTTCAAACAGATGAAAATTATAATTTTTTAAATCTAAATCTAATATTCAAATCCAAATATTAAAACACTAATATTATAACTAAAATTATATAGAAATTTGCAAAACAATAACAAAAATCATTGGATAAAATTAACCATGTTCTTGAGTTAAAGTTATTAATATTATAACTAAAATAATATAGTAATTTGCAAAAGAATAACAAAAATCATTGGATAAAATTAACCATGTTCTTGAGTTAAAGTTAAGAATTCGAGGTATCCGTAGCCTCTCTATTGGTTTTGAATTGATAAGGATAAATAGAAAACAAGCAGTGCTTTGGAAAACTTATCTACAAAGTTCGATCTATTTAGAATCCATTTAAAATCAATTGAAAGATTTTTTTAGATATTTCATTATTTTTTTTATCAAAAAAAGAACTACTGTAGCAATGCCAACTAATATGTACTTTCCCCTATAATGTACTAATAAAAGTAATAAATTTTGTGGGTGTCAAATTTGATTTCACTTGAATAAACCATTTGGGAATATATAAATGAAGATCGGACAAGACCTTAAGATTTTTTATTTATTGACCATTTTTCTGTGTGCATTTTAATGCAGTACTTCGATTCATTGCCCCGGACTCACCCTGTATAAATATAGATTTTATCTGTTTGTATCAACATTCATATTTTATATATATTTTAATTTTAATTTTTGTTTTTTTAATAAAATATCTAAGTATAATTGACATCATTTTATATATACATATATATATATATATATATATATATATATATATATATATTCGTCTAATCATATAATGAAAAAACTTTAAGAATAAATTATAAGTTTTTCAAAGAAAAAAAAATTATTTTACATTTTAAATTGTGTTTTTTTTATAAACCCAAAATATACTACTAAATGAAAAGAACAAAAATATATTAATAAGAAACGAATAATGTAGAAAAAAGATAAGATTAAAAGTAAAATTTAATTCCAAATAAAATTCAAATAACAAATCATTTAATTAATTATTATTTAATGAATTTTAATTGAATATCTACAGAATAATAAATATAATGGATTACTAAATTACAAGAGAGAGAGAGGGAGAGCAATTTTTCTCTTATTATTAAGTTTGAAAGTGTTTCTTTATTTACTTTCCTAAAATATTTTTAGTTCCGAACCTGTGTGTAGTTGACACAAGCGAAGGCTTTTTGTTAGTTTTCAGGTTTACTTAAACACGAATTTACTTCAAAGTTTCAATGTGATTTTTACCGACTGAGGAAGAAAAGGTATTGTTTTTTAGTAAAAGATTTATACTTAGAAAATCTCCAGGTGTTATTTAATATATATATATATATACTAGCCATTCCCCCGGCATCATATACTGCGGGCGGCATAAAACTCTTATTAGAGGGACAGGCGGCTTCTAGTCGCACGAGATTGATTATTAATAATAATAATTTATTGAAAATTTTGTTGCAAATTATTTTTAAATATTTCGCTAGTTAAAATAATAAATTATTGCAAGTATAAAACATTCAAAATTTAATTTCAAATAGTACCAATATATATATATATATATTAATGAAATTTATTTAATATTCATAAATTTATAATAAATTAATATTAATTAATTAATTAAATTATAACTTTGATTAAAAATAAAAAAAAAGAGAAGGTGATAGAATTAAACAATCTAAACATCTAATAAATAAGTTGACCTGTGGCCAGGTCCGAACCGACCGACGGTTTAGAGTAAATTAATTTCCAGCTACAGAAACAATTTCAAATAATTTTAATATATCTATTAATGTAATAAAAAACAGATATGGATACATAAATAATAAATATAAACATTTTTAATTTTATTTTATTTATAATATATATGCAAGACCAGGCTGTGACGTCATGAATGGCTGGATGACGTCATATAATTTTAAATCAAGAAAAAACTAATAAAGATGATTTTTCTCGAGGATAAAACCAATACAAAGTGCATGATTCGTGGTGATATGTAAAAAATCTCCTCATGTGAAATTTGGTGAGAAAATAACCCTTCCCTTCCTATCGTCGATCGCTAATACTACCATTTCCGGTTTCCGGATTTGCACCAAAAGTTGATCAATTCATCCCACTGATGCAATAAGTAAATATACCAAATTTTATCAAAATCCGTTGAGCCGTTCAGGCTGTACACATCTATCAGACATCATGCTAAAAATACTTTTTTCTGTTAAGAAAATGCATGATTCGTGGAGATATGTAAAAATCTCCACATATGAAATTTGGTGTGAAAACAATACCTCCCTTACTATCGTCGGTCGGTAAAAAAGGTTTTTCTCAGTAACTGTTGAGATATCTATTAAATATATATATATATATATATATATAATATTTAAATTATATAATTTTGAATATATAATATTTATAATTGGTTCATATTCTCCACTTTAAAAATCGATAAGAATCTTGTGATAAAATTTCATTTCAATCGACTAACTAATTGTGGAAGTTTTATGTGGAGCAAATGATTTTTTTTTTATATTATTGATTAATATAATATTTCAATATAACATTTGTAGGAAATTTTAATAAAAATGCATGTTTTGTTGATATTAAAAAAACAGGTTTGTTCTGAAAAGAACAGTTGTGTTGAAAAGATGGCGCTAACATCCGAGCAGCATTGCGTCCAATTGTCAAAAGAACGAAACAAGTCCCTTGCGGAGGTTTTTATAAGCTTACTCAGTCCGAGTGAATCCAGACTACTACAGACGAGTACGCATTTATTTAATTTAATTTAATTAGTAGAACTTATATTTAGATTAAGATTAATAGTTAGCTAATATTATAATATATGTATTTATTAAAGCTTTTGTGGTTATTTTGATAATTATTAAGAGAATTTTTATTAAAAGACCACATTATTTGTATAAAATTATTTATTAAATTAAAATAATTGTACAACGTTTCAACTGCTTATTCTGCAGTCGTTTTCAAGTAAACGTACGCTTGCTCCGATTCAAGCGGACTGATGCATGTTTGTTTCTGTTTCTACATTATCAATCAATTATCTTAACAACAGGACATAAAATAAATTTAGATAATGTAGAAACACTTCATATTGAAAATAATTGGTGGAAAATAAAAATAAAAGAATCTATAGAAATTAATAATCATCCCAATAATATTAATAAAGAGGATGGATATAGACTTAATAAGATGTGGAACATAGTGTTGGATGAGTAAAATTTGTCATATTGAATGAAATATAATTAATCTAATGTGTATTTATGTATATATCATGATTATAGAAATAATTTACTATCTTTTTTATAGAGACATAATGCACTATCATACTTCTTGATTGTAAACGCTTGCTTTGACAATTGCTGCTGACTTCATGTTGAGATTAAGAATTGGCGGCAAAAATTGGAGCCAAAAATTGGCGCCAATATCACTGCCTATATAAGAGGTGACGTGTCCCAACATGCATCAGTCCGCTTGAATCGGAGCAAGCGTACGGTTACTTGGAAACGACTGCAGAATAAGCAGTTGAAACGTTGTACAATTATTTTAATTTAATAAATAATTTTATACAAATAATGTGGTCTTTTAATAAAAATTCTCTTAATAATTATTATAATATATGTTAATAAATAAACCCTATTGTAATAACACTTATGTATTAATTAGTATAATAGAAAATGTAAAAGCTATGCTTGACGGGAAAACCAGCGACAAGATTGAATATGCCTAGCTACTATTTAAAAACGGACATGTATCAATATTCAATCAGTTATAACCAAGCCTTGATTATGTTATGATGAGTTATGCTATTGGTTATGCTCACTTTATGTTATGCAAGCATTTTATGTTTTTATGAATTTACTGGATTTATGTAATATTTTACTAAAAAGGATTTGTGCATCCAATTTATTGAGTTATTATTTATGAAGAACTTCCTTTAAAGAAAGAAGAAAGAAAAAAAATATTTTCTTACATATTAATGATTTATATAATTTTATATATCTAAATTAATAAATAATTTATATATATTATATTGATTTTAACGTGATATTTCAAAGGAGGATAAAAATAAAGGATTTATATAAATAAAGTACATATATATGAAAAATAGAGAAAGAGAGAATTCATTTTATTAAAAAAAAAAAAAAAAAAAAAATTAAATATATATTGATCTAAAGGAGTCAATCCTCTTATACCACTCAAAATCCTATTTAACTGAACTGATGACTATTGAAATGGAGAAATCTTATAATTGGGAAAAATAATCCCCAATTCATTTAATATAATATATATATATATATATATATATATATATATATATATATATATATATATATTCATCCAACCTCATTTTTTTACTACCACCCTACTTACCCTCTTCCAATATTTATAACGATATCGGGCAAATATCAAAAGCAAAAAATTTGTCGATTTCCCAAACAAATAAATCAAATAAATTTTATTAGATATATATAATAAATAAATAAAAATGTTATTTATTCGTTCTCTTCTTCATTTATAGATTACTGATATGAAACGATTGATATGTAACTAAACTCTTTTTAAAAATCTGTTTATGATATTTTCAAGAGTAGAATATCGAGAACCACTCTGATAATAGAATTTTTGGTTTCTTAGAATTTTTTATTGTAAACATATCAACTTTGAGATATGTTCAACAACGAAAATAAGTTTAAATAATTAGTAATTAATTATAAATTAATAATTACTGAATGAAATTTCTGAAATTGTGTTAATATGAGAAATAATTTTTACTATCTCGTAAGAGATAGTATTGCGACCACGAAAATTTTCGATGTTGAGATTTTGATGTTTTTATACGTTTTGAAGGTTCCTGAATCATTTTCACTAAGGTTGAAAAAAATGTCTGTGTGTGTGTGTGTGTATGTATGTATGTAACCAAGATTACGCAAAAACGGTTTGAGCTAGAATCATGAAATTTGGTATACGGGCATTATTCAAAATTCGTAGTTTTCTATCAACTTTTGAGAAATGTAGCTCAACCGGAAGAGGATCATTACCTACAACGTTTTGATTTTTTTTCTTCTAAAGTGACCGTAAAAATAAAGATATATGATTGATAATTTTTCACATGATTAATAATTGTATAAAACTGCTATATCTAGAATTTCAGCTTGATTTATTTGCTGAAAGTACTAGAATTAATTTTTTAACACTGCAAATCTCACGCGCCAATACGTGAGGTGGTGCCATCAACAAAGAGCCAAACATGCGCTGGTTTAATAAATATGATTTATTAATTTCAATTTATAATTTTATTAATTTAATTTAATTTAAATAAAATATATGTTATTTAATCCAATTCAAATTGCGAGATAGTCGAGTGGAGACACTCCAGCTAATTTGTATATATTTTACAATTGACAAAATAAAATTTGTGCTGGCTTTAAATCATTATTTATCTAATGTTTTTTTTTATCAAATAGGTCAGTAAGGATGGTTTGTTCAATGTGAGTAAAAATTATATAAAATAAATTTATTTAGAAAAAAAAATTCAAAATTTAATTATAAAAAAACATTATAAGTATACAATCAATATAAAGAGGAACATGTTTACTAGAAAATTATTATTTGCAACCGCTCGGTGAACTAGGTACTACATTTTAAAATTTCAAAAATTTATTATTTCTTTGCACCTTTATCTTTTAAATATCTTACAATTTCTAAATGTCCATTCCGAGATGCATACCTCAAAGGAGTCGATCCATATGAATTCTTTTCATTCACATGCCATCCTTTTTCAATCAAATATTTTATAATTTCTAAAAGTCCAATCCGAGATGCCAAAAATAAAGGAGTCCATCCTTCGGATACCTTTTCATTCACATGGGCTCCTTTTTCAATTAAATATTTTATAATTTCTAAATATCCAAACAGAGATACCATAAATAAAGGAGTCCATCGATTTGAATTTTTTGCATTCACATTTGCTCCTTTTTCAATCAAATATTTTGCAATTACTAAATGTCTATTCGCAGATGCCACAATTAAAGGACTGGTAAAATAGAATACATCTGAAGACTTTGCATTCACATCCGCTCCTTTTTCAATTATATATTTTGCAATTTCTAAATGTCCATTCTCAGATGCCAAAATTATGAAATATATTTATTTAAAATTTATTTAAATATAAAATGTATAATATTTGATATTTTTGCAGATTCGGTGTTGTGCTTATGCAAAGTGTAAAACAAATATTATATAAATATTATATTATATTATATAAAATGTATAAACATATTTTATATATTCATAAAATTATACTTACTATATAAACAATATCAGCTGATATCTGCTAGTCAAAATGATGATCAAATGAATGCACGTGACATGATCAACAACAAAAATTTTAAAAAAAGTGTTATTTGTCGACACCAGCACCATCTAGTCATTTCCCTTGCAAATATACTTAAGGTTTCAGGAAGTGTTATATGTGTGTCACCCCCCTGCCCCAGGGCCGTCTTAAGGAATTCGGCGCCCATGGGCTACTAAAAATAATGCGCCCTTCTTCCTAAGAAAATACTATATCGCAAATAAAAAATTGCCGCCTCAAAAGGCTTGCGCCCTGGGACTATAGCCCATTTAGCCCTGTGGTTAGGGCGGCACTGACCTGCCCTGGACACACAGGTGGGATGTCTTGAAACACAGCACTGCCCATCTGTTATCAGACCTGGACCAGGCTGGTGTCAGTTAAATGAAACTTCCAGGAAACCATATGTGTATTTGCAAGGGAAATAATTAGATGGCGCTGGTGTGGACAAATGACACTTTTTTTTTAAATTTTTATTGTTGATCATGTCACTCACATGCATTCATTTTACCTCCATTTTGACTAGCAGACATCAGCTCAGTGGTGTACCTAGAACTTTTGCCGCCCGGGGCGATCTCCAGTTTGCCGCCCTTTTTATTATAAGTCAATCAAATAGAGGTATTTATAAATTAATGCACATAAATAAATTATTAAGTTATTTAATCAATATTAATTAATACACAGAATAAATTTTTTTACACATATTTGTATGCACTCGTAAACATATTTATATAATATTTACTCTTCTAGCTTTCATACTAGAAAAATAGTGTATAATGCTCTCATAATTTATATTTATATTTTTTCCGCCGGCCCTGCTTTTCAAAAGAAAAATCGATGATTTAAAAAAATATTGGTATATCACTTCAAAGTAATCATATAAACTTTTCAAAAGAAATGACATTTATAAACTGATATCAAAAAATTTTAGTTAGGAAAAATTGCTGAACAAAATCGTAAAGATGCGTTTACGAATTCAACGAATTTTAATGAATACAATAAAATAAAATTATTATCCTGTTCTTGGAATTAGAATTCAAAATTTACACTAAAATGCATTTATATACACAGAGGAATAATATTCGAAATCATATAGTTGATCATCTTATATATAAATCAAATAGTAAACTTATAATAATTATAATAATCATTTATTATTCAAGAAAGAAAAAAAATAAATATGTAATGAATAAGTTGCTTTTTACAACTATAACTAAATATAAAAAATGCCGCCCCAAGAAAAGTGCCGCCCGGTGCGGACCGCACCTACCGCACCCCCCTAGTTACGCCACTGCATCAGCTGATATTGTTTATATAGTAAGTATAATTTTATCATTATATAAAATATGTTTATATATTTTAACTAATATTATATAAATATTATATTATATTATATTATATATTATATAAAATGTATAATATTTTATATTTTTGCAGATTCCGTGTTGTGCTTATGTAACGTGTAAAACAAATGCTCTTCCTAGAGAAGTTTTAATTTTAATATTATTATAAGATAAATAATTTGATAAATCTATTTATTTTTATTTGTCATCAGCAATAGGTTTGGCGCATTTCTTATTTTATTATTATTATTATTTAATTTAATGTGTAAAAAATAATATGTAAAAACGATTTTTTTGTAACACAGTCACATATATTGTTAATAATTTATTGTAATTTTTATCCTTCTTTAAATAAATATATTAGATATAAAACATTACTCTTTTTATATATAAGTGTAAATTACCTAACTGCAATTTAAAAATTGTGAAAATTCCATTTAAATGAAAAATTGGGAATTGAAGTAGAATAAAGCCATAGTAGGCATACAATTTAAAGGAGGATGTAAGGGAGTTGGGGGAGAATAGAAGTTGGGTGGTGGTTGGAATAATGAGATTGCTGTGTCATTTCGAGGTCCGTAAAAATATTATAGATAGATTAGTTTAATCAAAACGAAAATGAAAACCTAAAAGACTTTCAACTAAATATAATATTAATCATCAATTGACAATTTATTTATTATTTTTAAATTCTATTATTTAATTTTTACTTTCCCGCATACTTCGTATAAGGGAAGTATTGGAATCGTCAAAAATTTCGACTTCGAGATTTCGATAGATCTTGACGTTTTAGACCTCCCTGAGTCGGAAAAAACCATTTTTGGAATTATGTCTGTGTGTGTGTATGTATGTATGTATGTATGTATGTATGTATGTATGTATGTATGTAATGTCTGTAAGCAAATTTACTCAAAAACTAATCAAGCTAGGACTTCGAAATTTTGTACACCGATATTATTCACAGTTTGTAGATTTCTATCAAAATTTCGTCAAAATCGGTTAACCGGAAGTGGTACTTTACCTACAATGGTTGCGTTTACCTTTCAAGTAAAGTACCAGTTTGCTTCGAGATATTTGCTTCATATTTTGTATATAGATTTAAAAATATGAAAAAAATTGAGATACCAAATTTCATCATGATCTGACTACCGGAAGTGACATTTTACCTATACAAGTAGCGTTTCCTTTTTACCGACCGACGATAGTAAGGGAGGTATTGTTTTCACACCAAATTTCGCCTGTGGATATTTTTAGGTACATATCTCCACGAATCATGCATTTTCTTAACAGAAAAAAGTATTTTAGGCATGATGTCTGTCCGTCCGTCCGCTGTGTGTCCGTAGAGATGTGTACAGCCTGAACGGCTCAACGGATTTTGATGCAATTTGGTATATTTACTTAATGCATCAGTATGATGAATGGATCAACTTTTGGTGCAAATCCGGAAACCGGAAGTGCTAGTATTGCCGATCGAAGAGAGGAAGTGAAGGGTTATTTTCATATCAAATTTTACGTGAAGGCATATCTCCACGTGTTATGCACTTTGTATTGGTTTTGTCCTCGAGAAAAATCATCTTCATTAGTTTTTTCTTAATTGAAAATTATATGACGTCACCCAGCACTTCATGACATCACAGCCAACTCTTATATATTATAAATAAAATAAAATTAAAAATATTTATATTATATCCATATCTGTTTTTTTTTTACATTTAAAATATCAGTTAACCGGAAGTAGCACTTTATTACATTCTAAATATTCATTCACAACTCTTTATACCTATTTATTTGCGGGAAAGTCTAGGGGAGGACACTCCCGCTTATTATTATAGTATTTTCATGTTTATTTTTATTTAATTATTTATTAAGTATTAAATTTTCTTTAATATATTTCAAATTCTTAATATAATTACTTATTTATTTATTTTGTTTAAGACTTTCACTCGTCTTTTTCATTTTTTTTTTTTTTTTAATTTAATTTAATTTTAATCAAATTTGGGCGTTGGCCATTTCCCACAATCATCCGCCCTTCAATCTTGAAAAAGTTAAGAAACGTAAATTCAATTTTGTATAAGGTTATGATTGTGGGGGTTGAGGTGAGTTGGAGAGGAGAGGAGAAGGAGGAATGTGAAGAAAACGTTAGGTAACTGTACTCTCAGAGTTAATTCTGTGTTAACAAGAAAATGTGTAAAGTGATCTTGGCAACGTTGTATTATTCTCCATCCACCCCTTTCACACTCATCTATTCCTTTATACGTATAAAGTATGGAGTGAAGTGAGGGAGGCATTTGGCCTTTCTTTAGTACTCAATCGTTTCGACTTAATCATGCAGGGGAGGCAATGAAACAGTGGCACCATCATACCCCTACGTCGTCGTTGGGAATTTCCCTTGAGACCCTGACACTCGACTAATTGCAACCTGCTCATCCTCCCACTTCCAACAAGATACGGTCACTTTCATCTTAAAACCTTTCCTTTCTCTTCTTTCTTATACCGCGTAATATTATATTATTACTATACTTTAAGTAAATCAAATTATTTATCAATTAATAAAATTGTAATTAATAATAAGTTGACCTGTGGCCAGGCGCAGAACCAATCGACGGTTTGAAATAAATTAATTTCCAGCTACAGAAACAATTTCATATAATTTTAATATATCTATTAATGTAATAAAAAACAGATATGCATATAACATAAATATTTTTAATTTTATTTTATTTATTATATATAAGTAGGAGCTGAGTGTGGCGTCATGAATGGCTGGGTGACGTCATATAATTTTAAATTAAGAAAAACATAATGAAGATGATTTTTCCCGAGGATAAAACCAATACATTCGTGGTGATATGTAAAAAAATCTCCTCATGTGAAATTTGGTGTGAAAATAACCCTTCCCTTCCTATCGTCGATCGCTAATACTACCACTTCCGGTTTCCGGATTTGCACCAAAAGTTTATCAATTCATCATACTGATGCATTAAGTAAATATACCAAATTTCATCAAAAGCTGTACACATCTATACGGACGGACGGACAGACGGACAGAGATGATGCTAAAAATACATTTTTCTGTTAAGAAAATGCATGATTCGTGGAGATATGTAAAAAACTCCACATTTGGTGTGAAAACAATACCTCCCTTTCTATCGTCGGTCGGTAAAAAATAAGAAACTATTTTTTATGCAATTTAATTATATTTAAAATGTATAATTATTATCTAATCTATTTTAATACTAAATAATAATAATAATAAAGGTTTTTTTTATAATTAGTGAGGCGGTCATTGTGTTATTTCGGTAAGGTCTGTAATTATCAGCCACTTTAGCCAAATAATCAACAAGTTATACGATTAAGCAGTACGTTTTCAATTAATAAGACTTTATTATGAAAATGAAAGTTTTTTGTACGTGTTGCGTTCATTTTATGCTAAACTCGGTGGTCCTTCAAAATTTGTTGTGCATAATTGGGTCGAGATATTTGGTAAACGATCTCAAAGAAATGCTCTTCAGTGGAAATGGAAAATCTAAAAAAAAAATGGTTTTGAGTGATCGATGAATCAAATTGCACGAAATAGATGAGGGCACAGGCTTATCACAAGATAAAGTGTTTTCAATTTCACACTAAAATAATAGGTTTGAAAAAAACCTTAGTAAGAAAAATTCCGCGTGTGTGGTATTTGTAGATGTTTTCGCGTGCATCTCGAAAAAATCAGTTGAAGAAAATTGATTCAGTGATTAGGACGAGTTTCTTCATTGCCACATAACAGTAAACGAGACACTTTACACTTTAGAAACATAGGATCAAAATTATTAACTACGATTAATAACAGCATTATTCGTAAACTTTTAATAAATGATCATTTATTCAGATTTACCTATAAATTGAAATATATATAGGGGGTTTGTTCAAAAGAAAAGTTGAATTTTGAATTATTTCGAAAAGTATTTATTTATTCATCACTATTCATTTTGTCCCCTTCTAAGTAATTTACTTAGTAATGAACTTATGCCTGCGCGAAGCACTTCTAAAATGCGTTTTTCGGTATTCAGGTCGTTCATATATCATCAATTGTGGCAAAGCGCTTTCCTTTAATTGGTCTCTTCAGTTTTGGGAGTAGGAAAAAGTAGCAGGGAGTCAAATCTGGTGAAAAAGGTGGTTGAGACATGATTACGGGGTTGTTTTTGACCAACATATCACTGACAAGCAATGATATGTAAGCTGGTGCATTATAGTGATGCAGAATTCTTGATTTGTTTTTCAACAACTCCGATCGTTTCAGCAGTATTGCTTCACACAAACGATGCATAACTTCCTTGTAGTATTCCTTATTTTTTTAAGTAAAAAATCGAAGAACACACAAAACGTGACTAACCTTTTCAGTTGTCAAAAACAAACTTCTAATCCAAAATGGTTGATAATTTCAACATATGAGAAATCTATGTGTACAACAATAACAAAAAAAAATCGATAATCGAATGCCCACTGCCCGTGAAAATACAAAATTCATAATTTCTTTTGAACAGACCTCGTATATTCATAATAGTAATTAATTAATTAATTAATTAATTCTATATAATAATTCTATATAATAATTTAGAATTTAGGGCCGTTCAAAAAGTCCTTAGAAAAAGATAAAAACAAATTTATTTTAAACATAATATTCTTTCATAAAGAAAGAATTTAATTTAATTTCTTTATGATAAAGATAGAATGAATAAGGTTATTATGCGTATCAAGAAATAGTATAATGATTTTGGCATAAATAAAGTTGGTAGTGGTATACAGATAATTAATTAATTTGTATTTTGATTTCATCAATATAATGAATGCAATAAATTTATTTCAACGTCAAAAATTTTAAAATTAAAATTTGAATTATTACAACATCAACCGTATTCACCAGATATGGCCTCTAGTGAATTTTTTATTTTCAAACATTAAAAAATAGCCGAACAAGGAGGTTATCATTCAAACAGATGAATAAATATGAAGAAAGTGTGTCAACCTAGAAGGGTATTATGTATAAAATAAAATAAAAAACAATTTCCAAAATGATTTGTTTTTTATCTTTTTCTAAGGACTTATTGAACGACCCTCGTATTCTAAATGGAGAATTATTAAGGATTTAATAACTATTTTTAAGATATATATATATATATAAATATATATATGTATAGGGTATATATATATTTCAATTCATAGGTAGGTCTCTCTGGATATATGGTAATTTATTAAAAGTTTACGAGTAACACTGTTAATAATCGCAGTTAATAATTCGTTTCTCTTTTATATCTACGTATTTATGCCTTTCCAATAAATTCTATCATAAATTATATTTTCATATACCTACTCTTTTTCTCATTCCATTCCTTTTCTCTTTTCTTATTATCATATACTTCTTCCTTTTAAAAGAAAAAATAGAGAGAGATAGAGTGAGTGAAAAAGAGAGAGTAAGGGGGGAAAATATTACTTTTTTTTAATCTTCTTATCAAATATGAGTTTTTTATTAATTTTATTTTATACTTCTTTGAAAAGGAAAGAAAAAAGAGCATAAATTTATATATGAGAGATTCTATGGGTAGAAATAAAATCATTCATTTAACAAACCAATAATAAATAAATTGGATTTTCTTTTTGATTGAAATTGATATTGGCAAATAAATATAAATATATATATACTAATATATATATATATATATATATATATATATATATATATATATAATTGATAAAGTATCTTTTAAATTTATCTTTTAAAATATCTCTGAGAAATTGAGTATTGACATTTGTTAAATAATGTTTGTCAGAGAATAAAAGAAGGGATGTTTGATATCAATTTTATGAGAAAATAGCATGTCATTTAAACAATCAGAACTCGTGTTATCAAATTTTTAATACTTTCAATATTTTGTAATTTTAAAAAAATGAGTTATCAAATATATTTTTATAATTTTTTATATATGTTCTGAAATAATGTGACGTTGAATGAGAATGATTTTTACTAAATAATAACAACTATTCTTATTTTAAATATGTATAATTCTGTTTTTATATAATTTAGATAAGCTTATTAGGGTAAGCTTATTTATACTACCGCTCCCTTTTCTGAAAAAATAATACTCAGGGCCTTCAAGAAATTACTTTTTTTTTTATTAAATTTTAATAGCAAACAGAAAGATATAACTCATGAATTATTCTCATTTATATCTTTTTACTATCCCCAAATTCGTAGTTTTCTATCAACTATTGTAGCCCATTCGGAAGAGGACCATTACCTACCACGTTTTGATTTTTTTTCCTCTAAAGTAGTGATTCTCAACCTTTTTTTTTTTACCGCGGCACACTCTTAACGGTTTAAAAATTTGGCGGCACACTAAGAAAAAGATAAGTGTAAAAGTTATTTACATACCTATAATAGATTGTGTAATATAGTTTATGATAATAATCAGGGATGGGCAATATTTTTCAATAGTCGGACACATTTCTGAAATAATATAAATGGGCGGGCGCACTTGGTGGTACTTAGAGCCATATCGAAAAATCGAAAATGTTTGAGAGTCTGATCGCAATAACATTTTACCTTTTTTTTAGAACTTTATTGAAAAAAGTCGAAAATGTTTAAGAGCTAGATTGCAAAAACATTTTACCTTTTTTTTACATTCATATAAAATAAATAAGTACTTTTTCTTAATTTGAACTTTACATTTGTAAAATTTGGCGGCACATTTGGAAAATCTCGCGGCACACAAAAGTGCCGCGGCACAGTGGTTGAGAATCACTGCTCTAAAGTGAGTGTAAAAATAAAGATATATGTTTAATAGTTTATCACATGATTAAAAATTGTATAAAACTGCTATATATAGAATTTCAGCTGGATTGAATCACTGAAGTAACGGAATAAACTTTATACATTTTTTAACAAGTTGACTGCCAAATTTTACAAATGTAAGGTTCAAATTAAGAAAAAGTTCTAAATTATTTTATATGAATGTAAAAAAAAAGTAAAATGTTTTTGCGATCAGGCTATTAAACATTTCTGATTTTTCAATATGGCTCTAGGTATGATTATTACACCTATCATTTTCTTTATGCCGCCAAATTTTTACACCGTTTTTTAAAACCAAAAGTTTTTTAAAACCAAAAGAATGAGATGGTGCTTGATCTCCTGATAATCTAAAAAGCCCTACGTTCAAATGGTAAAAAACAATTTGTTCCTGTAAGACAGAAAAGAGACCATGTATGGAATTCATGCAATTCATGCAACCCTTGTCTTGTCTTGTCTTATCCACCAACACTTTTTTATTTGTTAGTTCTAATCTAATCTTTGGATTAGTAGAATGAGAACATACATCCCAAGAGGCAACCTCCTGAAAATTTGTAACAACAAAATATTCCACGTATTAGCTACCATCTCCGTGTAACGCATCGAAACCTACCAATTCTAAAAATCCCTTTCTCTCTTCTGCCTCCTTGATCAATGTTCCTTCCTGACAGATATTCTCTGAAAAATTCCCTAATCACAATAAATTCTATTATATAATTTAATATATTTCTTTATAATATCTTAAATAATTTTATTAAAATAAAAAATTAATTTAAAAATTCAATTATACTTAATATTATATGTGTTAAACTTTTCTTGAAATATATTAGATTAATAAAATTTACACTTATTTTAATTAAAATGTGACCTGCTAAATAAATAAGGATGATTACTTACATTGGGTGAGCTGTATTATTTAGATTAGTGATTCTCAACCTGGAGGGGGCGATTATTTGACTATACGCATTTGGGGGGCGATAAGTTATTTTTTTTTTTGGGGGGGGGGGCGAAATCATTTTCAACTCAAAAAAAAGTAAGATGATTTTGCGATCAGACTTTTAAACATTTCCACTTTTTTCAGTTTTTTTTTAATATGCTTCTAAAAAAAAAAAAAAAAAAAAGTAAGATGATTTTGCGATCAGGTTCTAAAACTCGATTTTGCAATATGGCTCTAAGTAACACCAAGTGTACCTACCTTATATTAGGGATTATCATGCAATATTTATCTGGTAAAATTGGTGGGGAGACCGATTGGAAAACGTCCGCTTGGAAAACCAAGGATGCGTAGGAAGGGACGTAAGAAAGATGGGACAAGGGCTCAGGTTAGGTGCACTTGGAGAAATGTGGTTGTTACGGCCAAGAACTTTCGAGTACCTTTGAGCCACATAGATAGATAGATAGATATAACATATACAATAATAATAATATATATAATTAATTTGCTGATTAAATTAAAATATATTTTAAATAAGAACACAAAAAAAAATGATTGTTTTATGTAATATACTGATTGAAACAAAATGGATGAAAACCTTTTACTACTTTCAGCCACCAAATACCATGTACCACTCGGGGGTACAGGGGGCGGAGCCCCCGTCTAGATGTGAAGAGCGCCTTCTGCGCTCTTCACATCTAGTATTTAAATAGAAAAATAATATATAATTATCTGTGTATAAATAGAAATTCAATGTACTTACAAGTAATAATTGAAAAATTACAAATAAAACACTTAAAATATTACATAAATGTATATTTAGCAATACATAATGGTATAACATTTAAGAATTACGAATCTTTCTATTTCTTATATTCAAATTTAAATTCAGTATAAAAATTGTATTTAACTGAAATATTTTATAAATTAACTGATCAGATGTTTTTTTGTGTGTAATTATAAAATATCTGCCTTTATAATCAGTTGTATTTTTTTAATGCAGTTTGTTGTTAATCAATGTATCAAATATTAATTTTTCGTTATTATAACTTTTAATGAAATAATAATATTTAGATCTATTTCAAAGACACATAATAAAATTTTTGTTTAATAAATGAAAGTATTAAAAACTGACCTTTTCTATTATCTATAATTAAAAGACAATGTTAAAATGATTTCTATTTAAATTTCAATTGATTTTTGATTTTGATAATCATGTAGAATTCTCAGAAAATAATTGATATTGAAAGTATAAATATTTATCAGAATTTATCATTTTTTTAGATAAATTTAACAGTAAATTACAAGATAAAAGAAAAAAAGAAAATAAATTAGCCCGGCCGTTTGGGCGTTTCTAGATTAAATGTCACTTCAAATTGAAAATAAAAAAATTATATTTACTTAAATGAATAATAATATCCAAATATATATTAAAAAAAACAACTTGAATAGAAAATATTAAAAAATATAATAATAATAATAAATAGAAATATATATACCATTATATATATATATATATATATATATAGGGTACAATATATAATATATCCTATTATATTAAATGACATGAGAAAAATGAAATAGAAAAGAGATTAATTAGAAGAAAAGAAGATATATACATTTTTAAATTCTAATAAAATGAGTAAATAATTTTAAATTAAATTTTGAGTAATGTGCAGATATATCACGTTAAATATATATATATATATATATATATATATATATATATGTTAGTGCTAAATTTAAATTTTGCGCTTAAAGTTTTTTGTTTAAAAGTTGACAATAAGGAATCATGCATGAAGTTAGGATAAGTTTGTTAAGTAAGAAAAAGTATGTATAAAAAGGAATGAAATGTATGATTTATGTATCAATGTTTTATGATTTATGTAAAAATTATGTATGAAGTTTGATAAGAGAGTCTATTTTAGATTAAAAGCGTTTTGTTACTAAAAACGCATTTTATTCAATTAATAAGTATAAGTACATTCGTAGTTGTCAAAAGAAATCGTTTTGGCACCTACATCTTACATTTTAATCTAAAATAAAATATTTGAAGAGGATTCATTTATTTAAATCAATAAATATTTAAATATCATCTAATCATGTCTATTTGCAGCGAAAAAAGTAAATCTTCATCTCAAAGATCTTGTAAAAGCATCCAAAATAAAATACCTAAAAAGACAAATGAAATAAAGAATAAAAGAAGAGGTTTTTTGTCAAGAGTTACACGAATAATTAATGAAATAAACGAACTTTTAACTAATGAAGAAAATATACAACAGGTAAAGTCTAAAATGTATGATTTTGATTCTGCAAAAACTAAATATATTAAATCCCATAATGACCTAATTGAATACTTAAAAGAAACTAAGCAAAACTATAACGAATATGAAGAAAGGCATAATACTGAAATGATAACATTAGAACAATTTAAAGAAAATATTGATATATGGTTAAATAAAGATAATGATCAAAATGAAGATGACGATGAACATTTAAGTGAAGTAAGTAATTCATCCAATGAGGAGAGAACTATGAAAATTCTTGAACAACAAACAAAAATGATACAATTAATGACTGATTATCAAATTCAATCATCTTTACCTAAACAAGAAATAAAACCATTCGATGGAAATCCTATAGAGTTTGTAACATTCATTTCAGCATTTGAATATATAATAGAATCAAAGATAGTTGATTATAAGCAACGACTTTATTATTTGGAGCAATATACAAGAGGCGATGTTAAAGATCTGGTAAGATCATATCAAAATATGAATTCATCTAATGCTTATGTTTTAGCAAAAGAAAAATTAATAAAGATGTTTGGCAGTGGTTTGAGAATTGCAAATGCTTATCTAAAAAAGATTTTTGAATGGCCTACCATGAAAAACAATGAAGGTATATTATTAAATAAGTTTGCTTTACTTCTAACTGAATGTTTAAATTCTATGATGAATATAAAAGAAATGAATGAACTTGATCATCCAAGAACCTTAAGAGAAATTGTAGACAAGTTGCCATATGAAATGAAAAAGAATTGGAGAAAATCTGCTTATGAAACAACTGAAGTTAAAAGGGAAGAAATTAAATTTAAGCATTTGGTTGAATTTGTAAGTAAAGTTGCTGCAGAAACAAATCATCCGCTATTTGGAGATATTCTTGAAAATAAAATTGAAAAAACTCCTAAAGTAAGCATTACAAATAATAAAAAGGAAGAAAGAGGAAGATATAATTTTGCTACAAATATAAAAGGTAATGAATATTATAATGCTTGCATTAAATGTAATAAATTACATTATTTAAATAAATGTAATGAATTTTTGTCAATGAATATACCCGAAAGAAGACAATTTGTTTTTTCAAATAAATTATGTTTTGCTTGTTTAAAAATAGGTCATAATGCCAAGAATTGTAGATTAGGAGTAAAGTGTGAGATATGCAGCAAAAATCATTCCAAATTACTTCATTTACAAAACTCGGAAGTAAATGAACAACAAATTTCGAAAATTAATAATGGTTTTATACAAAATGCTAAAACAACAGACAAATTCTCTATGGGCATTGTACCAGTTATTGTGATGTCGAAGACAACAGGAAAAAGGATTCACACATATGCCTTTCTTGACTCTGGAAGCTCACATTCCTTTTGTACTGAAGAACTAATGAAACAGCTCAATGTGAACGGAAGAAAATGTAATTTATTTATGACAACTTTAGAAAAAAGAAATAGTCCATGTAATGCTTTTACTATTGAAAACCTAATAATTTCTGATATAAACGGAAACAACAAAATATGTTTACCAGATATATATACAACAAGAGAACTGCCAGTGTCCGCTGAAGATAAATTTAAAAATATTGATTTAAATAAATGGCCTTATCTACAAGATGTAATTCTTCCAGAACTTGAGTCAAATGTTCAAATGTTAATCGGTAATAATATTCCACAAGCTTTAGAACCTCAAGAAATTATCAAAAGTGAAGGTGATGGACCTTTTGCAATAAAAACCCGCCTCGGATGGTCAGTTTATGGACCAACTAGTTTTTTAGCAAATACTAATCTTACTAAAATAAATTGTGTTAAACTCGATAAAATTCTTTATAAGCAAGTAGAAGAATGGTTAAAATTAGAACAAATTCCAACACAAAATACTATGACATATTCACAAGAAGATGAAAAATTTATAAAAATATTTAATAATTCTATTCGCAAGAAAGATAATCATTATGAAGTATCTATCCCATTAAAGTCAAAAAATATGTTTGAACCTGATACTAAATTTATGGCTATGAACAGACTTAAGATGTTAAAAAGAAGATTCCAAAAAGACACTCAATTATATCAAGGATATACAAAATATATAAATGATTTATTAAAAAAGAATTATGCCGAGATAGTTGAAGACACAAATAAGCTTCCTAAAAAATTATGGTATGTACCGCATCATCCAGTATTTCATTCTGCAAAGCCTGGAAAACTAAGAGTTGTTTTTGATTGCTCAGCAAAATATAATGATTTAAGTCTTAATGAACAGATTTATAGAGGCCCTGATGTTATGAACTCTTTATTTGGAGTCTTATTAAGATTTAGAGAAGAACCTTTCGCCATTATGGGAGATATTGAAGCAATGTTTCATCAAGTTCGTTTACCAAAAGAAGATCAAGATTTATTTAGATTCCTTTGGTGGAAAGATAATGATTTTAATAATGAAATTCAAGAATATAGAATGAAAGTTTATATATTCGGATGTATTTGCTCCCCAGCTGTTGCTATGATGACATTAAGACAAATTGCAATGAATAACGAACAAAAATATAAAAAAGAAACAATAAATACTTTAAAAAACAATTTTTACGTAGATGATTGTTTAAAATCTTTTAAGAATATCTCTGAAGCTATTGAAATAAGAGAAGAGCTATATAATTTATTAAAGGATGGTGGTTTTAATCTTACAAAATGGATAACAAATGAAAAAACTATTTTAAATTCAATTCCTGTAAAAGAAAGAGCAGTTAACGTACAATCAATGAATATGAAAAAGGATGATATACACCTTGAAAGAGTTTTAGGTATACAATGGAAACCTGAAGAAGATTTACTTAGTTTTAAAACAACATCTATCTTTAAACCAATGTCTAGAAGAGGTATACTGTCTTCAGTTAGCTCTGTATTCGATCCTTTAGGCTTGGCGACACCATTTATTATACCTGCAAAAATATTATTACAAGAACTAACAAAGGCTAAATTTGATTGGGATGACAAATTACCAAAAATTTATGAAGATCGTTATATAAAATGGTTAAAAGAATTACCTTTACTTAACAATTTCAAGATAAATAGATGTCTAAAATCTATAGAATGTAAAACGACAAGAAGAATAGAAATACATCACTTTGCTGATGCATCTCAAGAAGCCTATGGTGTAGCAACTTATATAAGAATCATCAGTAATGAAAATAAGATTTACTGCAATTTAATATGTTCAAAGTCTAGAATTGCTCCTGTTAAGACTATGACTGTTCCAAGATTGGAGTTATCAGCAGCTACCTTAGCTGTCCAGTTAAATAATATTCTAAAATCTGAATTAACTTACAAGGTAGATAGTACATCATTTTGGACAGATTCTACCGCGGTTTTAAAATATATCAATAATGAAGATAAAAGATTTCATGTTTTTGTATCAAATAGGCTTAGCATAATTAGAAGCTATTCTAATGCAAATCAATGGTTTTATGTTAATACAAAAGAGAATCCCGCAGATGATATTACAAGAGGACAAAATATAATTAAATTTTTAGTAAATTCAAGATGGATTCAAGGTCCACATTTTTTATGGAATCAAGAAATATTTCCAACGAATATTGACAAGACTCTAAATGAAAGTGATCTTGAATTAAAGAAAAATATTATAAATTATTCTGTAGATGTTAAGCAAGACGAACATTTTATTTCTATTTTAATTAATAAATACTCATCATGGTTTAAATTAAAAAAGGTTTTAGCGAGAATTTTACAATTCATAAAATTAATTAAATCCTTAAAGGAAAATAAGAATTTAAAAGACAAGGCAAAAAGTAATTTTTATGATAAAAAATTCAAAGAAAATAAATATATTGAACCACTTACTTGTCGACAGATGAAAGAAGCTGAATATATTATTTTAAAATATAATCAAGACATGGAGTTTTCTTCTTTAATTGAAGCCATTAAATCTAATTCAAAATCAAAATATCGTTCAATTAAAAAGAGTTCTTTGCGAGGTTTAGATCCTATTATTAAAAATGACTTGTTATGCGTTGGTGGAAGATTGAAATATGCTATGGTCTCTGAAGAAACTAAACACCCAATCATATTACCTCAAGGAGCGGTAGCTGACCTTATAGTGAAAGACATTCACAAAATGGTTGGCCATGGAGGACGACATTTCGTTCTTTCTAAATTAAGAGAACGTTATTGGATAATATCTGCCAATTCTTTTGTAAGAAGAGTTATTTCTAAGTGTATTCCCTGTCGGAAACAAAATGTAAAGCTACAAGAACAAAAAATGGCAAATTTACCAAGTAACAGAGTAACATCTGACGAGCCTCCATTTACTTATGTGGGACTAGATTGTTTCGGTCCTTTTTTAATAAAACAAGGAAGAAATACTTTGAAAAGATATGGACTAATATTCACATGCTTAACAATGAGAGCAATTCATATAGAAGTTTTAAGTTCCCTAGAAACTGATTCTTTTATACAAGCTCTCAGAAGATTTATTGCTAGAAGAGGACAAGTAAAAGAAATTTGCTCTGATAACGGTACAAATTTTGTAGGAGGTTACCGAGAATTAAGAGAAGGTATTCAGAGATGGAATAATTATCAAGTACATCAATTTCTTTTGCAAAGGGAAATAAGTTGGAAATTCAATACACCAACAGCTTCCCATCAAGGAGGCGTATGGGAAAGATGTATACGTTCGGTGAAGAAAATATTAAATTCCTTACTTGAAGAACAAAAATTAAACGAAGAAAGTTTATATACTCTTCTTTGTGAAGTAGAATCCATTTTAAACCAAAGACCTCTCACTGAGACTTCATGTGATGCAAATGACAAAGAAGCTCTTACGCCAAATCATTTACTTCTTCTAAAGTCTCAAGTATCTTTACCAAATGATATATTTTCCTACAGTGATAATTACTGCAAACGAAGATGGAGACAAGTGCAATATTTAGCAAATATATTTTGGAAAAGGTGGATAAAGGAATATCTTCCTTTACTGCAAGTTCGAAATAAATGGTTTAAAATTAATTCTAATCTCAAAATCGGAGATATTGTTCTACTCTATGAAGACCATCTTTCAAGAAACCATTGGCCGTTAGGCAAGATAACAGAGGTATATCCAGATGCAGAAGGTATCGTAAGAAGAGTAAGCGTGAAAACAAAATTAGGTATATTTCAGCGACCAGTAACTAAAATTTTTCTTCTTGAATCGCAAGCAGTGATTTAGTGAACAGTGTTAATATCTATATAATGTTTAAGACATTTTCTTAAAAGTTGAGTAAGAGTAAGATCTCTTACTAAGGGAGGGTGATGTTAGTGCTAAATTTAAATTTTGCGCTTAAAGTTTTTTGTTTAAAAGTTGACAATAAGGAATCATGCATGAAGTTAGGATAAGTTTGTTAAGTAAGAAAAAGTATGTATAAAAAGGAATGAAATGTATGATTTATGTATCAATGTTTTATGATTTATGTAAAAATTATGTATGAAGTTTGATAAGAGAGTCTATTTTAGATTAAAAGCGTTTTGTTACTAAAAACGCATTTTATTCAATTAATAAGTATAAGTACATTCGTAGTTGTCAAAAGAAATCGTTTTGGCACCTACAATATATATATATATTAATAAATAAAATATCATTCATAATATGAATATGAAATAAAAAACAAATATGATATTTTTCTATTAAAATAATTATTAAAAA